>OZ014524.1:302991602-303591602 GCA_963966055.1 Lathyrus aphaca | reverse complement strand
TTTGTCGAAGTGTCGAAAAATATACTTATCTTGTCAAAGGCCAAACTATAAACAGGTCTCCAAACTTTACTTGCCAGAACACTATTTGTACTCCTGTTGAAATACTTGAGTATTTAACCTTGTCAACATCTTCTGAATATCTTCACTTCTTCTTTCTCTTATCTGATGATTATCCTTTTAGCAAAAATTGACTTTATATCTCAAATTCATGGTGTCGAAATTATGATCCTACAACCATCCAGTCAACCACAAGTATTATCATTCAATGCACGCTATCAGTCAACAGATCCAAAAGTAAACAAAATGAACGCGTGAGATTGAAAGGCACATACATTTATTATAGTCTGGCATGCAAACATAATTAAAAGAAAAATAGAATGCACGCGCAAGGCACATGGAATTTTTATGCATTGTCAACATAAACACCATCAGATCAACATATCCAACGGCTGTGAGGTTGTCTTCAACCTCCAGCCTCACCTGAAACCTACAAGCATCCAGTGATAGAGCCCTAGCTCCGGTCACAGGAAAATTCATAGCAATCCAGAAAAATGTCCAGAAACAAAAACAAATTGCCTAGATCTACTCTAAACAACCTCATGAACATGAATTCATCAACAAAAAAACCATATCACAAACATACCGTGAGAGTCGAAGGAATCAAAACTAGATCTACAAAACTGAAATCTCACAATACATCCATTATCCGCGTTCAAACTTCAAATTAAACATATCATTGCATTCATTGAAGTTCAGAGATCAACATACACACAATAAATCACAGAAATATGATGCGAATTGAAGCTTACCTGAAAGTTGTTCTTAAGCGCAAAACCTTTAGAAATCCTTCCTAAAGCTGTAAATCTTCCTCTCTTGAGCTCTATTTGCAAAATAAATGCAAATAGAAGCTTGAATTGGACTAGATCTTGAGTTTTGATGAAGTTGCTTCAAGATTCGATTATGGTGAAAATGGAGGATTTAGCCTCAAACAAAAGGTGCAATAGCTTCCTTAGGACTCCATGATCATAGATCAATAAGGAAAAGTGGAAAAAACTTGATGAATTGAGAGAATCGAAGCAATGAATATGAGAGCAAAATTCTAAAAATTGGGAGAATGAGAGTGCATGACCTAGCTTTGAACATGTGATTCCACTTATATATGAGTGATTATCATTATGATTTAGATTAAATCCTTGTTAATCACTTGAGTAAAGAGTTGTGAGGTGTTTTGTAAATAAAAAGGCACTTGTGGTGCACACCCTTGTTCACACGCGTGTTGTCCATGAAATAGGCATGATCCTCTCACATTTTAATCACTGAGTGCATGTGTGATGCTTTCTTGGAGGGAAAGGCATTACATTTTGACTTTTGAATGGTTTTGCAAAAATGCATTATGGAAAGTAAGTGATGATCATGGCACGAATTAACTTGATTTAAGGGCCAAAAATGCTTGTTATGAAGTGTACTTGGATGTGGTAACATGAATTGGCTGATTGGAAACCATTACAAGTCAATTTGAATGAATTTGCACAAAGTGGAAAACGTGATATGCATGAGAATTCACAAAAAGGCCTTAACTTTCATGAGTCATAACTTTTGATCCATAAAGGCTATGAAGGAGTTCTTGTACTTTTTAAAATGGGAGAGCAAGCCCTACCACTTTGATTTTCAAGTAAAATTCATTTGAAGCTTATTTGGTCATGAAAGAATAGGTTGAAGTTAGGGTAAAAATTTCCAAAAAAATAGAAAGTTCAAATTATAGGTCATTTCCATTTTTAGTAAATTTTTCCCAAACTCTTGATTCTTGATGAATGACAAAATTCATGTTACCCCTTTCGCATATGATGGTCCATAAGCTTGAAAATCATGATTGGAACCCCTGAAAACCCTTGGTTGACCTTTCTTCTACAATGTTGACTTTTCCTTGTTTCACAAGTAACTGAGTCATTGCCTGACTTTCTCAATGATTCTTTGAGCCAAAATTTAACCCTAGGCCATGTATGACATATAGAAACCTTTTATCACAAGAATTGATCAAAGCCATGATGACATTTTTCTTTGAGACAAAACCCTAATTAGGGTTACTTGTGTATGCATTGATTACATTCCTGATGAGCTATCCCATTTCTAGGGATTTGAAGCAATGTTTGAGCTTGCATAATATATGAGGATCCCTTGTGGCTTGTTGAAAGACAACTTGGATCTCATCTTTGACTTTGAAGAATCACAAATTTATAGATCAATGATCACATGCCTTATGCTTCTAACCATGAGTGTTATGCTTCATCTTTCTATGCAAAGATGCAATGATATGTATGTTATATGTTATGCTACATGATATGAAATGAGAGGGAAAATTTTGGGTATTATAGTGGTATAGCATAATGCATTTGTATTGAATAGATGTTTGATGAGTTTTATGATGTGATGGGTGAAAATTATGATGTATTCCTATATGAAGATCTATTGCATGATTATCTTTACTTTTTGTCAATTATATTGATTCGTGATTACTCACCTTGCCTGCCTTTGGTGATGGTCTATTATTTCATCCTGCAGATACTCAAGAATAAGCTTGGTGCATGGACGTATCTTGGAATGTTATTTCTTTTTTTGTTTATAGAGTTTAGGGTGGTGTCCTGCTCTGTGTCATGTAACATCGGGATGAGAACGCTTGAGAACCGTTGTGTTCACTTGTTTTACCTTTGAGTTAATGATGTTTTGAATTAAATTTTGAATTTTCATATTTGAGTTAATTAAGCTGATGACATATGATCCACTGTGTAATAATGTTGGTATTTAAATATGAATGCATGTTGTAACCCGTGTTACGGGACATGACAAAATGATGATGTTTTTAATGTTTGTTAAAGAGGAAATGTGATACCCTTTTGTTGATACTCTGATTTTATTTAATAATCATGTTATATTTTAATGTGGGGTAAAGGGTGTTACATTAGTGGTATCAAAGCAGGTTGGTCTATCCGGCCAAGTGTCGTTATTGTCGGTCTGTTGGCAATCGTTACTTGTTAACAATTATTTTTATTTTCTGATGTTGTGAGTGTTGTGCAGAATGGATGGAAACAAAAAACATGCTCTTGTTGAAGCTTTTGCGGCACTTGCTGAGGTTATGACTCGAAACAACGAACAAGATGAGTTTCGTGCTTTGGAGAAGTTTCAGGGGAATAATCCGCCAGTTTTTGAAGAAGATCATGACCCGCAGAGCGCACATAAGTGACTCAAGGCGATTGAGAATATTTCCAGAGTGATGGTGTGTGCAGATGTGCAGAAGGTACAATTTGGTACCCACGTGTTCTCTGAGGAGGCTGAAGACTGGTGGGATAATACCCGTCAATGTTTGGAGGATGCCGGTACTGTGGTCACTTGGACAATGTTTAGGAGGGAGTTTCTGGGAAAGTATTTTCCTAAAGATGCTCGTAGTAAGATGGAGGTGGAGTTCCTTGAGTTGAAGCAAGGAAATATGACAGTGACAGAGTATGTTTCTAAGTTTGAAAGGCTCGTAAAGTATTGTCCTCACTACAATCGTGTTGATGTTGAACTTGTGAGCAACCTTTGTTTTTGATTGATTACAATTTTTGAGTGTTTGTGTTTGCTTAACATTAACAAATATGCTTGTCCTCACTACAATCGTGTTGATGTTGAACTTGTGAGCAACCTTTGTTTTTGATTGATTACAATTTTTGAGTGTTTGTGTTTGCTTAACATTAACAAATATGCTTGCTTTTGTTTTAGTTCTTTTGTTTTCAATGTTTCTGAATTTTTGGAAAAACACGCAAAATGAATCGATACATCCTAGCATGAATTGATTCATGTTGTTTAAATGGTTCTGTTTTTACCAAAATGATCAGTATGTATCGATTCATTAAGGCTTGAATCGATTCATTAATCTGTTATTTCTCTAACAGAATCTGTATCCATATATGCCTTTGTGTTTCATTTGAAAATTAGAACACAGAAATCAGAGACGAATTTGATAGTGATTAAGCATTGAAGAACACATCAAGAAAGGGTTTTTGTAGTGTTGGAACTTCAATTTTAAGCAAGCTTGAAACCTAGAATCACATTTATCTTCATCATCTTCTCAAAGATCTTAATTCAAGAACATCAACAAGGAAGTGTTTGCTGTCCTGTGAATTGAAGGCTTTCGAGACAACGTTCAGTGGTACGATCGGAGATCCAGCTGAGTTGAAGATTGATAGAAGGTTTCAAGGAAAAACCAGCTGGGTTTTCCTTCAAGAACGGGTGTGTTCTTGAGGGTTTGTTAGTCACGTTTACAAGTCAGATTCAGCCGCAGCGAGAGTTTTGGAAATCGGGGATTTCGCAAATAGGTCGTGGTACCGGTGAATTGATTGTTTAACTTGCAAGGAATCTTGATCGGGCTCAAATCAAGTCGAGGTTGATACAATAGGAAATTCTAGGAGTTTAGAATTTTGGTGTTTGTATTGGAACCTTGTAATCAACGAATTCAACAATTTTGATATAAGAGTTCTCAATTTCGATTTGAAATTGAGAGGGAGACGTACCCACACGCGAGGACGAACGTAGGGAACTTCCTTACCAAATCTCGGCGTATCGTATCTCTTCTCTATCTCTATTTACGGTTTAATTTGTTTTTCGATCCATTGGAAATAGATTTAGTGATAGGTGCATTCAACTGTTTTACATATTGTGTGTTTAATCCTTTATCATTGCAATCGTAAAATCCAGCACGTTATCGCTTGTCTGGTCTTCTAGTGGCCGGTTCAGAATAGACGCTTGTTTATTCGGGACCTTCATTTCCGTAATTCTTTGCAAACTCTGAAAAACGTTTTAAATCCTTGAAATCAAGGAGGTGATCCATTCACCCCCCCTCTAGATCACTCGCCACGGTGTCTAACAAGTGGTATCAGAGCACCGGTTCGCTGGTGCTTTGTGGCTGCCTGTAACGTTATGGATTCTGAACCAAAGGGGGCGTACAATAGAGCTCCTATTTTCAATGGTGAAAATTATGGCTACTGGAAAGACTGCATGCGTGTACATATAAATTCTGTTGATAGGCGCGTATGGGCTGCCATTCAAAATGGTCCTTTTCAAATTACCATGATGAATGAGGCAGGTACCATAGTACCTAAACCAGAAGATGATTAAGATGAAAAAGATGAGAAAAAGTGGTCAAGTGATTGGAGAGCTCGAAATATGCTAATTTTAGCACTTAGTGCAGATGAGTATTATCGAGTTTCCCATTGTACGACAGCTAAAGAAATGTGGGATGCTTTAGAAATTGCACATGAAGGTACAACTGAAGTAAAACAGTCCCGCATTAACACACTTAATCAAGAGTTCGAACTCTTTCGCATGAAACAAGGAGAAACTATTCCCGACATGCAAAAGAGATTTGTTCATCTCATTAATCGTTTGAATGCACTTGGAAAGCCTGTTTCCAATGATATTGCTACTAATAAAATTCTGAGATGTCTTAGAAGGGAATGGAAACCTAAAGTGACAGCTATCAAGGAAGCCAATGATCTAACGACACTCACAATGACTACTTTGTTTGGAAAGCTGGAGGAACATCAACAAGAACTAGAAAGTCTAGAAAAGTTTGAAAACAAAAGTAAAAAGGGAAAAGAGAAGAATAAAGACAAAGAGGGTGAGAAGAGGCCTATAGCTCTTATGGCTTCAAACTCAAAGTCCTCACAAAAAGAGCTAAGCAACAATGAGTCAAGTAGTGACGAAGACTTCGGTGACGAAGAAATGGGACTTTTTGTTAGGAGATATAATAGATTCATTCGAAAGAATGGAATCAAGAATTCCGACAAAAATATCATAAATTTTAGAAGACAATCTATGGATTCAAAACAGGAAGAGATTAAGAAGAATAGAGAAAGAGGGTCTTGCTTTAATTGTGGCAAGTCCGAACATTATAAAACGGATTGTCCTTTAAAGAAAAAGGATAAAGGAAAAGCTCCACCAAGAAGGTATAATAATAAGCAAAGAAGAGCTTACATTGCTTGGGAGAGTGATAGTGATTCATCAAGTATACAATGCACAAGTGATAGCGATGAAACCGCAAATTTGTGTCTTATGGCTCACACCAAAAATCAATCCCACCATAAGAACAAAAGTGATGATAAAAAGGTAAAAAAAGCTTATTATAACAACTTCTCTTCCATGTCTTTTTCTGAATTGAAAGTAGCTTTTGAAAAACTGCATAATGAAGCTAAAGAAGCAGTTAAAAGGTTAGCTTCCGATAAAAGAATTTTTTCATACTTGGAAGGTAAAGTACAATATGCTGAAAAAGATTTAGAATGCTTGAAAGCTAGTATTGCAGAAAATTCAAAAGCTATTGATATTGATGGTTGTAGTAAAATTAGGCATTGTGAAAGGTGCCACATTTGGCAACAAGAGGTCATCTCTCTTAAAGCCAAATTGGAAAAAGCCTTGCAACCTAAGATTACTTATGCCGTTGATACTAGGTTGTTCAAAAAGTCATTAAATCCTCCATATGCAAAATATTCTTTTGTTCCAAAGGATTTAAGGACCAATAGTAAACATCATCATTATCGTAGTGTTTGTCATTATTGTTGTCATGCTGGCCATACCATTGAGAAATGCAAGTTTAGAAGATTTCTTGTGCCTAAAGGCATTTATCAATGGAAGCCTAAAGACAACCATGTTATCACTTACCCACTTGGACCCAATAAAAATTGGGTACCTACCTCTCTCTTTTGATATTGTAGGATGAGTGTCTTGCATCCATGGAAAGAAGATGGTTTCTGGACAACGGGTGTTCAAGGCACATGACGGGTGACATATCACTTTTTATTGACTTCAAAGCAAAGAAAAAGGGGTATGTTACTTATGGAGACAATAACAAATGAGCAATACTTGGTAAAGGTAGTGTAGGTAATCCCTCTACCACTACTATTTCTGATGTACATCTTGTAGAGGGACTTAAACACAATTTGTTAAGTATAAGTCAACTATGCGACAAAGGTTATAAAGTTTCTTTCACAAAATCATGTTGCAAAATTGAACATACCGAACAAAATGTTGTGTTTAAGGGTGTAAGAGTAAACAATATATATATGTTTGATCTTTTGAGTGTTTCCTTAACAAGCACTAAATGTCTAGTAGCCTTAAATGATGATTCATGGCTATGGCATAGACGCTTAGCGCATGTTAATTTCGATTTGCTTAACAAGGTTGTATCCAAGGATCTAGTAGTAGGTCTTCCAAAAATAAAGTTTTCAAAAGACCACCTATGTGATGCTTGCCAAATGGGAAAACAAACAAGGGTCTCTTTTAAATCTAAAAATATAATTTCAACTTCAAGACCCCTTAAGCTTCTCCATATGGATCTCTTTGGACCATCTAGGACAAAGAGCTTAGGTGGAAACTATTATGGTTTCGTAATAGTAGATGACTACTCTAGATTCACTTGGACTATATTCCTTCATAACAAAGATGAAACTTTTTCTGCATTCAAAAGCTTTGCAAAGCTGTCCCAAAATAAAATGAATTCTAAAATAGTTACAATCCGAAGCGATCATGGAGGTGAATTTCAAAACCATCTCTTTGATAAGGTTTGTGACAAGTATGGCATTGAGCATAACTTTTCAGCTCCTCGAACTCCACAACAAAACGGTGTTGTGGAACGCAAAAATCGAGTTTTAGAGGAATTGGCAAGAACAATGCTCAATGAAGGTGGATTACCAAAATACTTTTGGGCCGATGCAATTAGTACGACTTGTTATGTTCTAAATAGGATTTTAATTCGTCCTATTTTGAATAAAACCCCTTATGAAATTTTAAAAGGTAGAAAGCCCAACTTGTCTCATCTTCATGTGTTCGGTTGTAAATGTTTTGTTTTGAATAACGGTAAAGAAAATCTTGGGAAGTTTGATGCTAAAGCTGATGAAGGTATTTTTCTTGGTTACTCTCAATCAAGCAAAGCATATAGAGTGTATAATAGGCGTTTACTTTCTGTTGAAGAATCTGTCCATGTCTCTTTTGATGAGTCTTACCCAAAAATCGTCGGAAAAGGTATCTCTTTTAATGACGCAGGTGTATCTACAGAAGACATACTCAAAGAAGCTGGTTCGGAAATTGATCAATCTGAAGCGGTTGCTATTGAGAAGGAGGAAGATACATGTCATGAAAAAGATAAAGAGGAAGGAACATCTGAAGTGAAGGACCTTCCACCAGCTTGGAAATCCTCTAAAGACCACCCAATAGACAATATATTGGAAGACATTTCAAAGGGAGTGTTGACTCGTTCTAAAATAAGTAATTTTTGTTTTCACTTCGCTTTTGTATCACAAGTGGAACCTAAAAATGCTAAAGAGGCCTTGGTTGATGAATTTGGGCTAATGGCCATGCAAGAAGAGCTAAATCAATTTAAAAGAAATGACATTTGGGAACTTGTCCCTCGTCCGCGAGATCATCACATCATAGGTACTAAGTGGGTTTTTAGGAATAAACTTGATGAAAGCGTCGTGATAACTAGAAACAAGGCACGCTTGGTAGCACAAGGGTATAACCAAGAGGAGGGCATAGATTATGAGGAGACTTATGCTCCGGTTGCTCGCCTTGAAGCTATACGTCTTTTGCTTGCCTATGCGTGTTCTATGAATTTCAAGCTTTATCAAATGGACATAAAGAGTGCGTTCTTAAATGGTGTTATAAATGAAGAAGTATATGTTTCACAACCTCCCGGTTTTGAAAATTCTGAATATCTAGATCATGTTTACAAATTAAAGCGTGCTTTATACGGTCTTAAGCAAGCACCCCGTGTGTGTAAACACCCCAAATTTGCCCTCACCCATTCACACCATGGCTTGTGATCTTCTCATATGCATAAACACAATCATATCATCTCACATCTCATTTTTGATTCACTGCATTAGTTTCTAAGGCATCTGCACCTAGGGTTTGTGATCTGAGCAATCCAAGAGCTTCTTGAGCCACTCCAAAGGCCACCAATCAACTCAAAGGGGTCCATGTGTGTTCTTACATCATATTCCATCTCCTCAAAGTCAAAATTGCAGAGGAATCACAAGAACTAGGGTTTGAGTGGATGCAGAGCCAGGATGAACTGCACAGTTGACTGAAAATTAGGGTTTTGGTTTCAGAGGCCATAACTCCAATTTTTTTGGTCATTCTTGTTTCCATTGATCTCTATATGGTATAGGGAGTATGCATATCAATTTTCATGAAGAAATTCCATGGGGAAGTCATCTGATCAAGAGTTGACTTTTCAGACAAGTCAGTGCAAAATCAGGGCATCTGAGGCCCCCAATGACCCAACCAATGGGTGATCTTCATCATTTTGAGTGTATATGATCTTTATTTGATCATGGAAGAAGCTTGAAGTTCATAGGAATCAAGAATTTAGGGTTTTTGCAAATGTTGACTTTTTGGGCATAGTTGACTTTTCAAGAATACCTCATTTTAGGTCAATTTTCAAGCCTTGATTCATGATCCAAAAATGCTTCAAATGGAAAAACTTTGGTCATGAAAGTTGTAGATCTCATCTTTCCCTTTTCAAAAAGTACAAGAACATGATCAAACTCTTCTTGGATCAAAAGTTATGGCAATGTAAAGTTGGCAAAAATCATTGTTTTTCAAGTTATGCACCAAATGGAAATCTTGCAAAGTCTTGGACCAAAGCCAAATGCAGCCTCTAATCCACTTCAAACCAGCATGTGAACATTCCCTAAGTCCTAAAAATCAGATTTGAACTAAGTTTGCCCATGGTTTCATGTTTGGTTATGCAAAGGATCACATGTGAAACATAAGCCAACCAACTTGCAAAACACTCATGATCACTTCCTACAACTTGGTGCATTGGCTGCTGAGCTTTGCTAGGCCTCTCCCTCACCTTTGCTGCGCCAGCCATGCCTTGTACTTGCCTAGACCTTGCCCATGCCCTATCTTACACAAAGTTGACCTTTTATGCAAAAGCAAACTTACCTATCACAGCTGCACAAGTCACATCCTCTGGCCACTTGGATTAAAATATGTTATCAATTTGCAAGCAAAAACACTCAAGAGCCAAGGCTGAAGCATCCACATTGACAACATTGACACAAACACTCTCAACTGCAACTTGCTTCGAATCCTTTAACACAGCCATCAAACACTAAAACTTTCTTCATCATTCAACTCCACACACTTCATAGACCATCCAGCACCCAAAGCCCAAGCCTGAAACAGCCAAGAAACCCCACTGCCATTTCTCACTTCAGTTTGCAAAAACCTTCGAATCTTCCATCCTAGCTCACAAACACACAAACCAACACCACAGATCTTCTCTACACATTGTATGGACCTCAAACACCCCATCACCATGACCTGAAAGTGCCAGAATCTCCATTGCCATTTTTGACTGAACTGAAGCAGAAGCTTTCGAAACACATCATCAAGCCAACTTAAACTCCATTTGAGCATTCAAACATCATCTGGGGACCAAGTGGATCAGTTTGCACAAGGAGAGGTGGCCAGAAAGTTCCTGAACTGAAAGCTTCAAATCTCAGGTAGCTCGAAAATAATTTTTCCAGAAATCCTTTCTTTTGTTACAAGCTTGTTCTTTATGTTGTCCTGATCATCCTGGTACCATTAGTTTTTGAAATGGATTCGAAATGAGCATTTAATTTGTGTCTGAAGCTTGCGTGACCTAGAAATTGTCTGTTTCGATTCAGTTGATTTAGGAAATATAAATTTATTTTGAGAGAGGGGTTTGGTTCGTGAGAGGATAAGGATCATTTCCCTGGTCTTGGATTTCATTTTTGTAACGTTTTGAGGAAGTTGGGTGATTCTCAGGTGAGAGCTGGCCGGAGAAGACGACCGGAAGTCTTCTCCGGCAGCCTGAAAGTAATTAGGGTTAAGTGTAATTAATTAGGGCAAAGTTTGAATGTGAGCCCTTGGATCAGGCTTCCCGCGCGCGCATGAGTGGTTCAGATCATTTCATTAAGTCTTAATTTTGTTTTAATATTTAATTAACCAGGATTAATTCAGTTTGAATTGAGACCCTTAGATCACGCGCCAAGTCAACCATTTCCTTCCCAGATTGCATCCTGGCCTTCCATCCTGATTACTTTTTATTTTATTCATTTTAATTCATTTCTTTTTCATTTGTTTTGCACATTTAATTTAAAATAGCAAAAATTTCGTAAAAATTATGAAACTTTTTCCTTAAGGTTTTATTAATTTTCATGACACAAAAATATTTTTATTTTATTTTTTATCATTAAAAAAGTATTTTTAAATATTTAAAAGATTATTTTTAATTGATTAATGGGAATTAATTAATTAAAAATACTTTTAGGTATTTAAAAATTACAAAAAAATTCATGAAATGTTCTTAGACATTTGGAAACATTGTCCAACCTTCAAACCAAATTTCTTTTTTGATCTTGATGCATTTTAAGGATTTTTCATTGAATTAAATCATTTTTTATGCATTATTTTGATCACATGTTTGAAAATTCATTTCTGCCTATTGGTGAAGGTTGAGACATTGACTCTTCTTGCATTGTTTTCCATTTTGCATGTACTTTCAAGGATAAAAAGGCCATGACTTGATCTTGAATTTCCTAATTGATTGGCATTTCTTTTGTTAAGAACCTTAAAAAACCCTAATAACTTGCAAAATTCATATCTTGAGTTTGGTTGAGAGTTGAGAGCTCCCCTCTGGGCAGTGGTTTATTATAGGTCTAGGGTTTCTTTGGGTACCATTTTCCATTTTTTATGTTGAGGTTTGCTTCTGTTTTTGGTTTGTGTTTGATGTTTGATCCATGAACCCTAATTTGGGCTTTCATTTGCATCCCTCTTGCATTTCCTTGCATAACTTGACTTGCCATTGCATTTTGTGCATTCTCATGATTCATTTGACATCTTAAGACATGTATGAAGCATCATTGATCATTGCATTACATGTTTGCCATGTCATTTGTCTTGTATGCTTCATAACATTTCATGCTTGTTCATGCTCCTTAGCTTGCATCATTTGCATCCATGATCTTGTATGAACATCCCCATGCCTTGCCTCATGCTTGCAGCACCTCATAACATCATAATCATCATGTGCATGCTTCTGGTTTTGCTTAGCATCATACCATTTCATCTCATCTTGCCTTGCATTGCATTTCTTTCTAACATTTCAGGTGGTAAGTAACCTTGGGAAGTGAATTTGCCTTCACTTCTCATAACTTTTCTTTTCATCTCTCTTGCATCCATTGCTGCATTTCTATTTGTGTTTGAGTTTGAGCTTGCTCATTCTTGCTTCTCCCACTTTCTTTCTTCAATTGACTTGACTTCTTGAATGAAGCAAGTCACTTTGCTTCTCTTGATCCTGTTCATCTGCTTCTTGGTGGTTCATCAGAAGATTGTTCTTGAAAACCTCACAAACCTTAGGATCAACCATGCATGACAATGATTAGGGTTTTGATTAGTCCCTCACCTAGTTTTGCCTTTGTGTCTCATTGAGTCTTCTCTTCTCATCTCATAAACAGGGACTAAACCCTAAAGGCTTTAAGGCTTTGTGATTAAGCTTATGCCTGCATCCTTCTATTAGGATGGAGTGTATAACTTTAATCCTAAGTGTTAAACCCTTAATGTGTTTAAATCCTCTAATCAATTCACTTAATAATCACCAAGACATCAAGCTTGTAACTTGGGCCTTGCATTAGGGTTCTAATTCTTCCTTAATAGGTTAAGAAGGACTAACCCTAGTGTTAATGGACAAGTCCCCCTCAAGTTGTCTGACAAACTCTAAAAAAAAACACTTCCTCATCATATCATTAAATAAAAATCCACTTAATCAAAGGCTTGTTTTGTCATGAGTTTAATCCCTAATCATGGATTAAGTTGAGGAGCTTTCCTCAGCTTAAACATTCTCATCTATTATCCTTCTATTAGGATGGTGTAATGAGTCTGTTTAATCCTTGATTATGGCTTAACCTCATTACTCAACACTAAACAAAAACACAAAAACATCTAAATAATCACAAGTAGGTCAATGATCTTAATCCTGCATCAAAGGTGATTAAGTGAGAGAATCTGACTTCACACTTAAGGTATTCTCATTACCCCTAATCAGAGGGAAGATGTGATGAGTTTATTAAATCCATTGGTTTAGGCTTAAGCTCATTAACTTATGACAAATTCTCAAAAGCAATAAAAGACTGAAAACTCAAAAACAAACAATAATCGTCTCCTCCGGGATTCTTTTCTCATCTCATTCACTCACAAACGAGAACTTGCTTCTTCCGTCTAATGCAAGACAGTTTGCACCTGAGCCAGACAGGTCATACACTTGAGCATAGGCAAGTAAGCAGTTCACAAGTCAATTTATCTTTCAGTCTCTTTGGGTCGAACTACGGTGTTCTGACTTCCTCATTGCACGAGAGGATACGTAGGCATAACTTAACAGTTATCGAACAAAAGTCTCTGTATATTCCCCCTCCTTCCAGCATTATTCTTTGAGCCTCATTATCATGAGCATCTTATTCTTGTTCTTACACTGACACTTTCATACTTCATATCACTTATACATCATACACTGACACCTGTATATCTTTTCCAGCTATTTTATACACAGATTGCACTGACACTACCCCTTTAAAACACAAATCTTTCAAGCGTGGATCCCGTCGAGTACGGCGGACAATCTGGGTGCTAATACCTTCCCAGGTTGTAACCAACCCCCTTTCTCAGTCTCTCTGGTTCGCAAACCGTCTTATCCATACCTTTCTAGGTCTACGCAGCATTGCCTTTCCCCCGGGATAAAAATGCCTAGCTGGCGACTCTATTCATCTCCAGTGAGTTCACGGCTGTGTGTTCTCATTGTCCCTTTCGCCGACCGTTCGCGTCTGTACCTTCATCTGAACCCGTTTCATTTGTCGGGAGCGACAGCTTGGCGACTCTGCTGGGGACCCTTATGCTGCAACCAGGGCTTCTGGTTCTTTTTGTGGGTTCCTCCTAGCGCTTGATTGATTTGTGTTTACTGGGGTGTTATGTGCTTGTTTGTGCTTGTATTTATTTTTGTTTATTGCTTTATGTACAGTTACTTTATTGCTTTCTTTATTGCATTTATATATCATACTGTCATTGTTGCTGGCTGGATCTGTTTGCTTTGGTGGGTGGGTGTTCCATTGAGAGTTGAGGTCCTATACCTGGGACCTGAGTGACACCTAGGCTAGAGTGAATCATATTCTTTCCCATTCCATTTCGGTCTGGTGCGGGAATATGAAACACGGTTCAGATATGGGTTTCTTCTTGAGAACTCTGTGTTGCGGATTTCCTGCAATGCTAGGGCTATCTGGGAAGCCTGCTAAGTCTGGATGACCTTTTAGTATTGACCTTCAGAAACTGAGGTGAATTAGAGGAGGAATTGTTATGGTTATTGTAAACACTGTACCTCCGGGTTAGAAGTGTTTACACTCCTCATAATTGATCCAAGTCTGAGGATCCTTGTTCTAGATCACTACCTGTGAGGGGGTTGGGTTGTTTACAGGTTTGCAGGTACCGTGACCTCAGAATACCCTGTTACTTTGACTTTGTTAAGAGTACTCCATGTTGGATAGTTCTTGTGATTCTAAACCCTGGACATGTGGCTCTTTATTTGAGCCCCCTACCCTGGTTACTGGATTTTTAGACCTCCATCTGGAATTCTTGAACACACATGGATCTATACCAAGGCAGTTAATCAGATCCAGCTCAGTCACAAACCCTTGCATATCATCTGCATACATACTCATTGCATCATATTAACATGTGCTTATTTGTGTTTCAGGGTATCCACATTTCTCTGGTTTTTGGTTTTGACCCCATCTGCAGTTTTGACCTATCTCCACCAGCACTTGCTTCAGCTTGTCAGCTATACTTCAGTTACCTATACTAGCCAGCCAGTGGCCCACTTCTCAGCATCTTCATCAGCACTTATTCTACTCAGTCTTCTGTACTCATGGCTCCAAAGAAAAGCAATATCACCTATCATTTCTTCCAACCTGACTTATCAGACATCAGGAGGATCCAAACCCTGATCACTCCAGAGCACATACCTTTGTTCAGGGAGTATTATGGAGATATACTTGACTTGGTCATGGATCTGGACCCATCTCAGAGAAGCCTAATCCATACCTGCATTCAGTTCTATGACCCCCCATTGAGGTGTTTCACCTTTAAAGACTTTCAATTGGGGCCTCTTTTAGAAGAATACTCAGCATTGGTTGGTTTGCCTATCAAGAGGGAAATTCCTTTCAATCCTGAAATGGTCTTTCCCAGCAATGGAGAGATAGAAAAAGCTTTACACCTAGAACCTGCTTTGATTGAGCTGCATAGGACCTCCAAAGCTGGGATCCCTGGTTTTCATCTGGACTTCCTAATTTCTCAAGCTAGTCTGAAGGCCTCCCTGGGGGAGTGGAAAGCTGTTTGTGCTCTGTTGGCCTTAAGTGTATATGGAATTGTGTTGTTTGCAGATGAGCCTCGATTCATCAGCAAGAATGCAATCCATTTGTTCATCCTAAAGAACCCAGTGCCAACCTTGTTGGGTGATCTCTATTACTCAGTACATCAGAGGAATGAGAAGCAGAGGGGTAAGTTAGTGAGGTGTTGTGCTCCATTATTCCATGCTTGGCTTCTCAGGCATCTACCCAGGACAGATGCATTCCTAAATCCTCATCAGCAAAGCAACTGGGCTAAGAGACTCACTGTCCTAACTTCAGCAGATATCAGATGGTGTACTCAAAGCACCAAGGGCAGAGATATAATCACCAGCTGTGGGCATTTTCCCAATGTGCCCTTAATAGGAGTTAAGGGAAGTATCAATTACAACCCTCTGCTGTTCAGGAGGCAATTGGGCTATGCACTGGTCCATACTCCTAGGGTACAGGATTTGATGGAGACCCTCTACTGCGAGAACAAGATTAGTCTGGCAACTGTTAGGCAAGCCGCCTGGGCCTGGGATCATGTTCAAACCAAGGGAATCACCATTCTGGGGAAGTGCAATAATGTGGCATCAGCCCAATATCATGAGTGGTCCCATGCCAGGGCCCAATTCTCCGGATTGCCCTTCACCATAGAAGACATGCCTGAGTCATCTTCAGCACCACCCCCTGCTACTATCAGTTTGAAGGAGTTTGAAAGCTTGAAGGACAGGAATGAAAAGCTGGCTCAAGCCTTGCAGAAGACCCTCCGGGAGAGGAGTGAAGGTGTGAGGGAGTTTGAAAGATTGGAGAAGTTGAGAGTAGAGCACTTGGCTAAGATTGAGAAGTCTGGAGAGTATATCAACAAGTCTAAAGCTGGTGAGCAGATTCTGAAGAATGCTTGTAAAGAAGCCCAGTTCCAAAGAGCAAGGACAGACTTGTATTTGAAAGAGAGTCAGGCCAGGTGGGTCCGGATCACTGAGGCCCGCACTCTAGAAGACAAGAAAGTTCAAGACAAGATGGAGCAGATAGAAAAAGCCCTGGCAGCAGCCCAGGAGGAAATATCAGAGCTAAGGATCAAAGCTGGAGTGAAGAAGTCCAAAGATCAAAGTCAGAACAGAAAGTTGGCTGCAGCTGTTGCAACAAGAAACCTTCTCATCAGAAGTCTCACGGAGCGTCCGGCTGATCCTGTGACCGAAGCACTTCTCAAGGAAGTTCGTGAGGATGAGTTTGGCCTTGGAGTTTGATCATTTGCTTGTTGTTGTTTCTATTTCATGTACTTTTGCTTTTTGTGGTGTATTTTGACCCCTTAGAGGGCTTGTGTTGTAATTTGAACAATTTGTATTATTTCGCCTTTGTAATATATTTGTGTTGGTTTCCATCCAAGTTCACTTCAAAAGCAACTTCAACAGCATCATCTTCAAGGGTCTGGAAGGGTCAAAACCGAAGACCAAACCGGATACCTTGAGAGCAAATAAGCATAACTGCATTGCATACTAACCCTTTTGTTTGTTTTGTAGGTTTTGTTTATTGCTACTAACCTCTGTTGTGATGCTCAGGAATTATTGCTCGCCGCCGGGTATTTCCTCTCAACAGGCCACACAGGTACCCAACTAGAAACAACCTTCCGGGAATCCAGATGGATCAGATGCAGCAGGACCTTACGGAGGTCAGAAACCAGATGACCAACGAAAGGTTGGAGATGAGAACCCAGATAACGCAGTTCATGGAAGTGATGAACAACTTAGCTCAAAGCCAGGAGAGGCTCAGGGCTTTCGTAGAAGGGAGGAACCAAGATGAACCTCAGGTGGGGACTGCAGGCACAAGTAACAATGAAAGGGTGCAACCACATGTTAACCCCCCTGTGTTTGGTCCACATCTACATCCTGAGATCAATATTCCTGCAAATGTTCAAGGAACAGCCACTGCAGCCAGAGTACTTCAAGAAGATCCCCAGGAGGACCAATTTACAGTAATGGGTGCTGGAGAGGAAACTTATGATAGGAGATTGGAAGAAATAGCTGAGAAGTTGAGGTCCTTAGAATCTCAAAATTCTTTGGGTTTCGACGTCATGGACATGGGTTTGGTAGACGGGGTTAGGATTCCCCACAAGTTCAAGCCTCCATGTTTTGAAAAGTATAATGGGACTTCTTGTCCTCGGACCCATCTGCAATCTTTTCTCGGGAGATTAAAAGCGTATACCATGGATGAGAAATTGTGGATGTTCTACTTCGAAGATAGTTTGACTGGAGCATCAAGGGAGTGGTATTCCCATTTGACACGAGCAACTGTAAGATGCTGGAAGGACCTGGCAGAGGCCTTCATCAGACAGTATCAGTATAATCTGGATATGGCACCCAACAGGACCCTCCTAATGGGAATGTCACAGTCTTCAAGAGAGAGCTTCAGAGAATATGCTCAAAGATGGAGACAGCTTGCTGCTGCTGTCCAGCCACCAATGTCCGAAAGAGAAATGGCTGATATGTTCATGAATACCCTTCAGGGAACCTATATCGACAGGCTAGCTGCCTTCTCCTCCACCAGCTTTGCAGATGTCGTCATAGCCGGGGAGAGAATTGAAAGCCTATTGAAAATGGGTAAAATTTCTGATAATGGTGCTAGTTCGTCCAGTGGTACAAGAAAGCCTTTTGCAGGCCCGAGAAGAACTGGCGAGACCAATGCCATTCACTCCAACAGGGGTAGGCCCCAATATGCTCAAAGAACAATAGCAGCAGTCACTATCCCTGCTCCGGCTCATCCTCAGCCAGTCTATCAACCTCCGCAACAAAACTTCCAACAACAACCTCAGTATCAACAGAATCATTATCCTCCAAGAAACTTCAACAGCAACAACACCAACAACAATCAACAGAGGCCATTCCAACAAAGGCCATCTCAAGCTAACCGAGTGATCGACCCGATCCCGATGCCATATGCTGCCTTGCTGCCACAACTTCTGAAACTCAACCTAGTTGAGCTAAGAACGTTGGCACCTCCGGATCCCAACAGTCTACCAAGAAACTATGATTCCAATGCTAGGTGTGCTTTCCATTCCAATGCACCTGGTCACAGTACAGAAAAATGCAGGGCTCTGCATATGAAGGTACAAGACCTGGTAGACTCCAAGGCTTTGAATTTTTCACCTCCGCCCAATGTCAATAAAAATCCAATGCCACACCATGGTGGTCCCCGAATTAATGCTATTGAAGAAGACCAACCGTCTTATTTGATAACTAGTGTGGATCAGATCAGGACACCATTGGTGGAAATCAAAGCTCAGCTCCGTGAAAGCAATATATTTCCGGGGTGTGAACTAGGGTGCCCATACTGCAATATTTCATGGAATGGGTGTGAGGACTTGAGGAATGGCATTGATAGCCTTATTCAGAGTGGCCTACTCCAGATCACTACATCATTTCCGGCAAATCCGACAGCTTCATCAACAACGGTTTCAGATCCTCCTACAACTGCAGCGACTAATGTTCCCGACAATTCATCAGCACCATCAACAAGTACTTCACCAGTCCTCCCAAATGATCAGTTTTCAACAGTTTCTCCTGCTACAACTTCAGCTTCATTCCATTTCGACTCTCCATCAACAACAACAACAGTCCTTCCAACAGAACCTTCTACAACACCAGCAATCAATCACGAAGATGTCTCCACCGTTACCATATTCTACGATCCTGAAAACAATTCCGCTTATCATTCAGAAGGTGTTGCTCCCACTAGAGCACCAGTTACAATCTTTTATGATCCACACACAATCACAGTCCCTTCAGCAGCAGCAATCAGTCCGGTCACTGTCACGGTGCCTGGACCAGTACCATATGAAAGCAATAGGGCCATCCCCTGGCACTATGGCTCTGACGTGTACTGTGAAGGGAAAAGAATCACTCTTGAAACAACAGCACCTGCACCACAAGTAGATAATGTGGGGGGAGGCGGAGGCTTCACTCGAAGCGGACGTCTCTTTGCTTCACAAGTTCAAAGACCCACTGCCGAAGCAGAAGCTACTGCCAAGGCAAAGGGAAAAGGCCCGGTGCAGGAAGATCCAGCTGCCAAAGAGACCCTGAAGACTCCATTTGATCAGGAGGTTGATGAGTTTATGCGGATCATCAAAAAGAGAGATTATAAAATTGTGGATCAACTTCACCAGACGCCATCCAAAATCTCCATCCTCTCACTGCTTATGTGCTCCGAAGCCCATCGGAATGCACTACTCAAAGTTTTGCACGCAGCTTACGTGCCTGAGGAGATTACTGTCAACCAATTGGAAACCGTGGTTGGAAATGTTACTGCTAGCAATGGGCTAGGGTTCACCAATTCTGACCTGACAGTGGATGGCCGCAATCACAACAAAGCCTTGCACATAACCGTGGAATGCAAAGGAGCTGTCCTTTCTCATGTGCTGGTGGACACAGGTTCTTCCCTGAATGTCTTGCCAAAGAAGGCTCTGGTGAAGCTTGAATATGATGGATTGGCATTGAGACCCAGCAACCTGGTGGTACGAGCCTTTGATGGTTCGAAGAGATCGGTTCTGGGAGAGATCGAGCTGCCTGTGACAATTGGCCCGCAGACCTTTAAAACTATCTTTTATGTGATGGACATTCAGCCCGCCTACAGCTGTTTGTTGGGTAGACCCTGGATTCACGCCGCTGGCGCAATAACGTCTACCCTTCACCAAAAGTTAAAATTTGAGTGGGAAGGCCAAGTTGTCACAATTTGTGGAGAGGAGGACATTTTTGTCAGCCACCTGGCTACCTATAAGTACATTGAAATGGATGGAGAGATCCATGAAACAATGAGCCAGGGGTTTGAAGCTTTGAATGTGAATGAAGCATCTGCTGTATCTGGTACTCCAATGTCGTCTTACCAACAAGCCCGGAAGGTTGTTGAGGAAGGAACTGCCCTAGGCTGGGGCAAGGTCTTAGCTGTGGAGGAGAAGAAGGACAAATTTGGGTTGGGTTACAGACCAACTCAACATCAAGCAAAGGCTGCTGCAGAGCCTGGTTTTGTCAGTGGGGGGATGCTTACCCCCGATGCCATCAACTGTCTGGAAGACGAGCTGGAAGAGGAGCGCAATCTGGAGAATTGGATTCGTCCGAAGATCCCGGGGAGCAGTGTCTCGAACTGGTCTTCCCAGGAAATTATAAGAGTTACTCATGCAGAGTAATTATTATTTCCTGTATTTTTATAGCATGCATCAAAGTCTTGCATCTTGCCCAAGATGACAAGACTCATTTTGTAATCAGGGCCATCTGTACTTTTGTGCAAACAAGATTAAAGTAATGAAATATCAGACAATCTTTTTGCAAACGAGTCTTTTTTTCTTTTCTGCTCATTGTTTTTCCATTTTTCTTTTTGTACAAAAATAAATGGCGGTGTTTTCAAAATGATAACTTCATTTCACTTCTTTCTAAAGCAAGATTAAAATCAATCACTAAAATGAACCAACTTAACCCTTGCAGAGAGTGCCTTCCTGACAGCACCGACAACAGCACGGCTATGACATCGTATGACTTTGACAATCCGATCAATCAAGCTGATGAAGGGGTTGATGAGGAATATGAGCTTCCTGAAGAGCTAGCCAGGTTGTTAAGACAAGAGGAAAAGGTTATTACGCCTCACCAGGAGGAGGTTGAAGTGATCAATCTTGGTACAGAAGAAAATATGAAAGAAGTCAAAATCGGGGCCTGCCTGCAAGACTCAGTGAAGAGACAACTGATAGATCTGCTTCAAGAGTATGTTGATGTGTTTGCTTGGTCGTATCAAGACATGCCAGGGTTAGATACCGACATTGTTGTGCACAAGCTGCCTCTAAGGGAAGAATGCCCACCAGTTAAACAGAAGCTGCGCCGAACTCGTCCAGACATGGCTATGAAAATCAAGGAGGAGGTACAAAAGCAATGGGACGCCGGGTTCCTCGCTGTAACTAGCTACCCGCCGTGGGTTGCTAACATAGTACCTGTGCCTAAGAAGGACGGCAAAGTAAGAATGTGTGTTGATTACCGGGATCTGAACAGAGCCAGCCCGAAAGATGATTTCCCATTACCTCACATTGACGTATTGGTTGATAACACGGCTCAGTTCTCGGTATTCTCCTTCATGGATGGATTCTCAGGATATAATCAGATCAAGATGTCACCTGAAGACATGGAGAAGACAACATTCATCACACCTTGGGGCACGTTCTGTTACAAGGTAATGCCATTCGGACTGAAGAATGCTGGTGCCACATATCAACGGGCTATGGTGACATTATTCCACGATATGATCCATAAAGAAATAGAATGTTATGTGGATGATATGATTGCCAAGTCCCTTACAGAGGAAGAACACCTGGTGAATCTGCTCAAGTTATTCAAGCGTCTGAGGAAGTACCAACTGAAGTTGAACCCCAGCAAATGCACATTCGGGGTGAGATCTGGTAAGCTGCTGGGTTTTATTGTGAGCGAGAAAGGGATTGAAGTTGACCCCGATAAAGTCAAAGCCATTCAAGAGATGCCTGCACCGAAAACTGAGAAAGAAGTTCGAGGTTTCTTAGGTCGATTGAACTACATCTCACGGTTCATATCTCACCTTACGGCGACCTGTGAACCCTTGTTCAAACTGTTAAGAAAGGAACAGACGGTCAGGTGGAACGAAGATTGCCAGAAGGCTTTTGACAAGATCAAGGAATATTTGCAAGAACCTCCAATCCTCATGCCTCCAGTCGAAGGAAGACCTCTGATTATGTACTTGACAGTATTAGAAGAGTCGATGGGGTGTGTATTGGGCCAGCATGACGAGTCTGGTCGAAAAGAGTATGCAATATACTACCTGAGCAAAAAGTTTACCGACTGTGAACAACGTTATTCACTGCTCGAGAAAACTTGCTGTGCTTTAGCGTGGGCTGCTCGCCGACTGAGACAGTATATGCTGACCCACACTACCTTATTAATCTCAAAGATGGACCCAGTTAAGTACATTTTCGAGAAGCCAGCTCTTACCGGACGGGTTGCAAGATGGCAAATGATTCTCACAGAATACGACATACAGTACACATCTCAGAAAGCCATCAAGGGCAGTGTACTATCTGAATATCTTGCTGAGCAACCCATTGATGATTACCAGCCAATGAGGTTTGACTTCCCTGATGAAGACATCATGTTCATTAAGGCAAAAGATCACGAAGAGCCTGTTCACACTGAAGGGCCTGACCCAGAAGAAGAATGGACTATGATGTTTGATGGGGCTGTTAACATGAATGGCCGTGGTGTTGGTGCAGTACTCATTTCACCCAAAGGAGTTCACATGCCTTTCTCGGCAAAACTCACTTTCAACTGCACTAACAACGAAGCTGAATACGAAGCTTGCATTATGGGTCTTGAGGAGGCCATTGACCTCAGGATCAAAACATTGACCGTATTCGGAGATTCAGCTTTGGTAGTTAATCAAACCAACGGGAAGTGGTACACCCACCAGGATCATCTGATACCTTACAGGGATTATACGAGAAGGTTATTGACTTTCTTCACAACAGTCAAGCTTGAGTATATCCCTCGGGACGAGAATCAGTTTGCGGATGCTCTTGCTACCATTTCGTCCATGATCAAAGTTCAGACTGCTAACTTTGTACCTCAGATTTCAGTATCCAGACTTGATAGCCCAGCATATGTATTTGCAGCAGATATTGCTAAGGATGATAAGCCTTGGTTCCATGACATTAAATGCTTCTTGGAGGATCAAACATACCCACCTGGGGCATCTTCCAATGATAAGAAGACTTTGAGAAGGCTTGCTGGAAGTTTCTTTCTGAACGCTGATGGATCTTTATACAAAAGGAACTTTGATATGGTACTCCTCAGATGTGTTGACAAGACGGAAGCAGACCTGCTGATGCATGAAGTGCATGAAGGCTCTTTTGGTACCCATGCCGGAGGACATGCAATGGCTAAGAAGTTGTTAAGATCAGGCTATTATTGGATCACAATGGATGCAGACTGTTGTGCTTACGCCAGAAAATGCCACAAATGCCAGATCTATGCAGATAAAGTGCATGTACCTCCCAATCCTTTGAACATCATGTCTTCACCATGGCCCTTTGCCATGTGGGGCATTGATATGATTGGCAAGATTGAGCCGACTGCTTCAAACGGCCACAGATTCATCCTGGTCGCCATCGACTATTTTACAAAATGGGTTGAAGCAGCCTCTTATGCAAATGTCACAAGGCAAGTGGTAGCCCGATTCCTAAAGAGAGATATCATCTGTCGGTATGGAGTTCCCGAGCGGATCATTACTGATAATGGTTCCAACTTAAACAACAAAATGATGGCAGAACTGTGCCGGGACTTCAAGATCCAACATCACAATTCTTCTCCTTACAGACCAAAGATGAACGGCGCTGTTGAGGCAGCTAATAAGAATATCAAGAAGATTGTGCAGAAGATGGTAATCACGTACAAAGACTGGCACGAAATGCTACCCTTTGCCTTGCATGGGTACCGCACATCAATCAGAACGTCCACTGGGGCAACACCGTATCAGCTTGTGTATGGTATGGAAGCAGTCCTACCTGTCGAAGTTGAATTGCCCTCTCTACGGGTATTGATGGATGTTAAACTGAGCGAAGCAGAGTGGGTTCGGGCCCGATTCGAACAACTGAGTCTGATCGAAGAGAAGAGATTGGCTGCAATCTGTCATGGGCAGTTATATCAGAAGAGAATGAAGAAAGCCTTCGATCAGAAAGTCAGGCATCGAGAGTACCAAGTGGGAGATCTTGTGCTGAAAAGAATCCTCCCTCCTCATACAGACCACAGGGGCAAATGGACTCCAAATTATGAAGGACCATTCGTGGTAAAGAAAGTTTTCTCTGGTGGAGCACTAATGCTCAGCACCATGGATGGTGAAGGTTTCCCATCCCCTGTGAATTCAGATGCAGTTAAAAAATACTTCGCATAAAAATGACCCGCTGGACATAAAAACAGAATGTGAGTCCAGGCAAAAATAGGGCGTCCCGGCGAGTCAAAAACAGAATAAAAGACTCGGGCAAAAATAAGGGAAATAAATGAAAAGTGTACACCCGCTGAGTTGAAAAGCCGCATTGGACAGCTCAGGCAAAAATGGGTATCCCGATGGATTGAAAACCCGAAAGGGCGATCCATGCAAAATAAGGGAATAAGCGAACAGCTGCATTCTGAATTCGTCTGTATCACTTACAACTTGGGAAACTCCAAAAGGATCAAGCTTCAATCAGAATCAACTCTCTCCAGAAAGCAAGACGAGAAGAACGTCATTGTCATACGAGTCATAGCAGAAGAGGAAGCTTCTAAAGCGTCGTCAACACCGCCAGCATTTTGTTTTTCAATTTGTAACAATCTCCTCATTTCAGGAGATGTGTTTCTTTGACTGTATCTTGCCAATTCAGGGCACGCGGATTAATAAAATCAGATTTCCAGTCATGTTTCGTTTTTACATTTTTGTTTTGCAAAGAGTTGTCTGATATCTCTAAAAATACAATTGCATAAGTACAGATGCCTTCCTCTAAGAATAAAACACATGCTCACAGGGAATATGCTTACTCTCGAAAGTACTCACTTCCTATGACGGAATCCAGTAAAGGATACCTCGGGACCTTTTTGTGCGTTTCCTTATCTTTGCAGGATTGCAGGTATCCAGGACGCAACCTGGGGCATGCAAGTTACGTCTCAGCGGACTGGCGAATCATTATCAACTCACCTGGCACTGGGAGGTGCCCACTTCCCCAGCAAAGTTGCCAAATCAAGATATCAGCATCCGAAATGCTCTATCCCCAGCTGAGTTGTTTCTTGTTGCTATCCCCCAGCTGAGTTGCCTCTCATGATTCCCCAACTGAGTTGGCCACTTATTACTTATCCCCATCAGAATGAGCAGGTATCACGGAAGATACCCATATCCCCGGCCGAGTCAAGAAGTCACCGTAACAGAATTTCTAGGGAGGTCTTTCAGTGATGCCTCTCTCTCCCCAGCCGAGTTGTCATCTCGCCCTCAGCCGAGTACAAAAATCAGGGAATCATCTCC
Organism: Lathyrus aphaca; assembly: GCA_963966055.1. Classification (NCBI taxonomy): domain Eukaryota; kingdom Viridiplantae; phylum Streptophyta; class Magnoliopsida; order Fabales; family Fabaceae; genus Lathyrus; species Lathyrus aphaca. The sequence continues at coordinate 303,566,130 of OZ014524.1, read as the reverse complement.
CCACAGATCTTCAGCCTCTATCCAGAAGAGCGACGCACGAAGAAGTCACAACAGAGAGGGAGGAAGCTTCTACAAACCCCAGCTGGGTCCCATTATAAGGATATGTCAACCAGGGATATGTATCCCCAAGCAGATACATCATTAGATCCACCGATGATCTCATCCCCAGCTGGGATTTTCACTCCAAGCAGATCAACCAGAGATCTCCGCAACAACGGGATCCGAATCCCGGATCGGTGCCTCTTTGCGTAATCATAGCATTCGCATCATACTATCACCCCCAAAGCGTAGCATTCCGTCTAATACGGAGCATCACGGCAAAAATCAAATGCATAGCATAATCATAAGTCATGTTGTGAATCGAACACTTGTGAATAATGACAACCTGTCACCACAGCGGAATATATACAAAAATCCCCACCAGAGTCCCAGCAAAAGCAGTTGCCCCTCGAATCATCAAACACCAGTATATACACACCTTTTGGTACCCGTCCGTGCCATCCTTCCCCAGTAAAGTCTCCTAAACACTCTTTACAAACAAGATCACCCATATTACAGACACCCATCCATGTCATATCACCAGCAGAAAGCCAAAGACACCTTCTTTGCACTCACATATACTCATATACACTCTCTTGACACCCGTCCGTGCCATATCCCCAGCGCAGTCGCTTACACTTTTATCACCCCTACACTTGTTCATATTACACTCTTCTCTCTTGGCACCCGTCCGTGTCATTATCCCCAGCAGTTGAAATACTCATCTATACATACTCACTACTCACGATACACTTATACAGATACTCGTCCGTATCTTGTATACATCATCACTCATATCCCCACAGATTCGACAGTAGTCCTTGTTCTTTGTTAACCAGTTGGTACTCGTCCGTACCATCATCTCAGAACATTGCGTCTAGTGTTTGTTTCTACATGATACTCGTCAGTATCATAGTCTTAAGGATGCTCGTCCGCATCTTTAATCCATACACTGTGTCAAACCCCTTTGTCTTCTTGAACGTAGATACTTGCCTGTGTCTACTATTCCCCAGAAGAGTCCCTTCAGATGCAACACTCGTCCGTGTTCTTTGTTAACCAGTTGATACTCGTCCGTATCATCATCTCTGAACATGTGTCAGTTTGTTTCTACATGATACTCGTCCGTATCATAGTCTTAAGGATGCTCGTCCGCATCTTTAATCTATACACAATACCAAACACTTACTTTCCTTTCTTGATTGTGAACGCTCGTCCGTGTTCACTATCCCCAGCAGATCACCAACAAATTTCCCTTTATCTGACACTCGTCCTGTGTTATGATAACCCTGAGAGCAGCCGTACCCTGCTGAGTGGTCATCCTCCACTTCTTGATGGTCGTCCTCCATCATGCTCATCCGATGGCCGTCCCCATCGTTGATTTTTGCAGCCGTCCCCTGCTAGGTGGTCGTCCTCCACCTCTTGATGATCGTCCTTCATCATTTTATCCAATGGCCGTCCCCATTGTTGATTTTGGTTATCTGACATTCGTCCTATGTCATGACAAACCCGAGAGCAGCCGTACCCTGCTGAGTGGTCGTCCTCCACTTCTTGATGGTCGTCCTCCATCATGCTCGTCCGATGGCAGTCCCCATCGTTGACCTTTTCTATCCGATGGCCGTCCCCGTCGTGGATATTTTCGGCAGCCGTACCCTGCCAGGTGGTCGTCCTCCACCTTTGATGGCCGTCCCCATCATATTTCTTTTATTCCCCACAGAGCAGCCGTCCCCTGCTAGGTGATCGTCCTTCACCTTTGATGGCCGTCCCCCATCATCTGTTTATTTCATTTATTCTTTAACCCGATGGCCGTCCCCGTCGTGGTCCCTTTTCCTTTCCTTTTAGCCCGATGGCCGTCCCCATCGTCGGTTACCTTGCTTTTGAACTTGATGGCCGTCCCCGTCATGCTTCAATTGATTCCCAGAGAATGCTATAGCTTTATCTTGATGGCCGTCCCCATCATAATATTTTATGTTCCCCAGCTAGTCGGCCGTCCCCGTCTTAGCTTTGCCTTTTATCCCCAGCATGTCGGCCGTCCCCGTCGTTGCTAGTTACCCAGCAGTCATCCTCTGCTCGACGGTCGTCCTCCGTCGCCTACACTTTACAATATACTTTATTTGCTTTTGCAATCTATATCCCTTTTCTTCTTCATTCTGTGAGTGCAAATTTTGGACTGTCTTTGGTATTCAACCACAAGTTATCTTGTTTGCCTGTTAAGTCGTCGCTTACATCCTGCACAGCTAACTCATGTTTGAATAGGGGCAGCTGTAAACACCCCAAATTTGCCCTCACCCATTCACACCATGGCTTGTGATCTTCTCATATGCATAAACACAATCATATCATCTCACATCTCATTTTTGATTCACTGCATTAGTTTCTAAGGCATCTGCACCTAGGGTTTGTGATCTGAGCAATCCAAGAGCTTCTTGAGCCACTCCAAAGGCCACCAATCAACTCAAAGGGGTCCATGTGTGTTCTTACATCATATTCCATCTCCTCAAAGTCAAAATTGCAGAGGAATCACAAGAACTAGGGTTTGAGTGGATGCAGAGCCAGGATGAACTGCACAGTTGACTGAAAATTAGGGTTTTGGTTTCAGAGGCCATAACTCCAATTTTTTTGGTCATTCTTGTTTCCATTGATCTCTATATGGTATAGGGAGTATGCATATCAATTTTCATGAAGAAATTCCATGGGGAAGTCATCTGATCAAGAGTTGACTTTTCAGACAAGTCAGTGCAAAATCAGGGCATCTGAGGCCCCCAATGACCCAACCAATGGGTGATCTTCATCATTTTGAGTGTATATGATCTTTATTTGATCATGGAAGAAGCTTGAAGTTCATAGGAATCAAGAATTTAGGGTTTTTGCAAATGTTGACTTTTTGGGCATAGTTGACTTTTCAAGAATACCTCATTTTAGGTCAATTTTCAAGCCTTGATTCATGATCCAAAAATGCTTCAAATGGAAAAACTTTGGTCATGAAAGTTGTAGATCTCATCTTTCCCTTTTCAAAAAGTACAAGAACATGATCAAACTCTTCTTGGATCAAAAGTTATGGCAATGCAAAGTTGGCAAAAATCATTGTTTTTCAAGTTATGCACCAAATGGAAATCTTGCAAAGTCTTGGACCAAAGCCAAATGCAGCCTCTAATCCACTTCAAACCAGCATGTGAACATTCCCTAAGTCCTAAAAATCAGATTTGAACTAAGTTTGCCCATGGTTTCATGTTTGGTTATGCAAAGGATCACATGTGAAACATAAGCCAACCAACTTGCAAAACACTCATGATCACTTCCTACAACTTGGTGCATTGGCTGCTGAGCTTTGCTAGGCCTCTCCCTCACCTTTGCTGCGCCAGCCATGCCTTGTACTTGCCTAGACCTTGCCCATGCCCTATCTTACACAAAGTTGACCTTTTATGCAAAAGCAAACTTACCTATCACAGCTGCACAAGTCACATCCTCTGGCCACTTGGATTAAAATATGTTATCAATTTGCAAGCAAAAACACTCAAGAGCCAAGGCTGAAGCATCCACATTGACAACATTGACACAAACACTCTCAACTGCAACTTGCTTCGAATCCTTTAACACAGCCATCAAACACTAAAACTTTCTTCATCATTCAACTCCACACACTTCATAGACCATCCAGCACCCAAAGCCCAAGCCTGAAACAGCCAAGAAACCCCACTGCCATTTCTCACTTCAGTTTGCAAAAACCTTCGAATCTTCCATCCTAGCTCACAAACACACAAACCAACACCACAGATCTTCTCTACACATTGTATGGACCTCAAACACCCCATCACCATGACCTGAAAGTGCCAGAATCTCCATTGCCATTTTTGACTGAACTGAAGCAGAAGCTTTCGAAACACATCATCAAGCCAACTTAAACTCCATTTGAGCATTCAAACATCATCTGGGGACCAAGTGGATCAGTTTGCACAAGGAGAGGTGGCCAGAAAGTTCCTGAACTGAAAGCTTCAAATCTCAGGTAGCTCGAAAATAATTTTTCCAGAAATCCTTTCTTTTGTTACAAGCTTGTTCTTTATGTTGTCCTGATCATCCTGGTACCATTAGTTTTTGAAATGGATTCGAAATGAGCATTTAATTTGTGTCTGAAGCTTGCGTGACCTAGAAATTGTCTGTTTCGATTCAGTTGATTTAGGAAATATAAATTTATTTTGAGAGAGGGGTTTGGTTCGTGAGAGGATAAGGATCATTTCCCTGGTCTTGGATTTCATTTTTGTAACGTTTTGAGGAAGTTGGGTGATTCTCAGGTGAGAGCTGGCCGGAGAAGACGACCGGAAGTCTTCTCCGGCAGCCTGAAAGTAATTAGGGTTAAGTGTAATTAATTAGGGCAAAGTTTGAATGTGAGCCCTTGGATCAGGCTTCCCGCGCGCGCATGAGTGGTTCAGATCATTTCATTAAGTCTTAATTTTGTTTTAATATTTAATTAACCAGGATTAATTCAGTTTGAATTGAGACCCTTAGATCACGCGCCAAGTCAACCATTTCCTTCCCAGATTGCATCCTGGCCTTCCATCCTGATTACTTTTTATTTTATTCATTTTAATTCATTTCTTTTTCATTTGTTTTGCACATTTAATTTAAAATAGCAAAAATTTCGTAAAAATTATGAAACTTTTTCCTTAAGGTTTTATTAATTTTCATGACACAAAAATATTTTTATTTTATTTTTTATCATTAAAAAAGTATTTTTAAATATTTAAAAGATTATTTTTAATTGATTAATGGGAATTAATTAATTAAAAATACTTTTAGGTATTTAAAAATTACAAAAAAATTCATGAAATGTTCTTAGACATTTGGAAACATTGTCCAACCTTCAAACCAAATTTCTTTTTTGATCTTGATGCATTTTAAGGATTTTTCATTGAATTAAATCATTTTTTATGCATTATTTTGATCACATGTTTGAAAATTCATTTCTGCCTATTGGTGAAGGTTGAGACATTGATTCTTCTTGCATTGTTTTCCATTTTGCATGTACTTTCAAGGATAAAAAGGCCATGACTTGATCTTGAATTTCCTAATTGATTGGCATTTCTTTTGTTAAGAACCTTAAAAAACCCTAATAACTTGCAAAATTCATATCTTGAGTTTGGTTGAGAGTTGAGAGCTCCCCTCTGGGAAGTGGTTTATTATAGGTCTAGGGTTTCTTTGGGTACCATTTTCCATTTTTTATGTTGAGGTTTGCTTCTGTTTTTGGTTTGTGTTTGATGTTTGATCCATGAACCCTAATTTGGGCTTTCATTTGCATCCCTCTTGCATTTCCTTGCATAACTTGACTTGCCATTGCATTTTGTGCATTCTCATGATTCATTTGACATCTTAAGACATGTATGAAGCATCATTGATCATTGCATTACATGTTTGCCATGTCATTTGTCTTGTATGCTTCATAACATTTCATGCTTGTTCATGCTCCTTAGCTTGCATCATTTGCATCCATGATCTTGTATGAACATCCCCATGCCTTGCCTCATGCTTGCAGCACCTCATAACATCATAATCATCATGTGCATGCTTCTGGTTTTGCTTAGCATCATACCATTTCATCTCATCTTGCCTTGCATTGCATTTCTTTCTAACATTTCAGGTGGTAAGTAACCTTGGGAAGTGAATTTGCCTTCACTTCTCATAACTTTTCTTTTCATCTCTCTTGCATCCATTGCTGCATTTCTATTTGTGTTTGAGTTTGAGCTTGCTCATTCTTGCTTCTCCCACTTTCTTTATTCAATTGACTTGACTTCTTGAATGAAGCAAGTCACTTTGCTTCTCTTGATCCTGTTCATCTGCTTCTTGGTGGTTCATCAGAAGATTGTTCTTGAAAACCTCACAAACCTTAGGATCAACCATGCATGACAATGATTAGGGTTTTGATTAGTCCCTCACCTAGTTTTGCCTTTGTGTCTCATTGAGTCTTCTCTTCTCATCTCATAAACAGGGACTAAACCCTAAAGGCTTTAAGGCTTTGTGATTAAGCTTATGCCTGCATCCTTCTATTAGGATGGAGTGTATAACTTTAATCCTAAGTGTTAAACCCTTAATGTGTTTAAATCCTCTAATCAATTCACTTAATAATCACCAAGACATCAAGCTTGTAACTTGGGCCTTGCATTAGGGTTCTAATTCTTCCTTAATAGGTTAAGAAGGACTAACCCTAGTGTTAATGGACAAGTCCCCCTCAAGTTGTCTGACAAACTCTAAAAAAAAACACTTCCTCATCATATCATTAAATAAAAATCCACTTAATCAAAGGCTTGTTTTGTCATGAGTTTAATCCCTAATCATGGATTAAGTTGAGGAGCTTTCCTCAGCTTAAACATTCTCATCTATTATCCTTCTATTAGGATGGTGTAATGAGTCTGTTTAATCCTTGATTATGGCTTAACCTCATTACTCAACACTAAACAAAAACACAAAAACATCTAAATAATCACAAGTAGGTCAATGATCTTAATCCTGCATCAAAGGTGATTAAGTGAGAGAATCTGACTTCACACTTAAGGTATTCTCATTACCCCTAATCAGAGGGAAGATGTGATGAGTTTATTAAATCCATTGGTTTAGGCTTAAGCTCATTAACTTATGACAAATTCTCAAAAGCAATAAAAGACTGAAAACTCAAAAACAAACAATAATCGTCTCCTCCGGGATTCTTTTCTCATCTCATTCACTCACAAACGAGAACTTGCTTCTTCCGTCTAATGCAAGACAGTTTGCACCTGAGCCAGACAGGTCATACACTTGAGCATAGGCAAGTAAGCAGTTCACAAGTCAATTTATCTTTCAGTCTCTTTGGGTCGAACTACGGTGTTCTGACTTCCTCATTGCACGAGAGGATACGTAGGCATAACTTAACAGTTATCGAACAAAAGTCTCTGTATATTCCCCCTCCTTCCAGCATTATTCTTTGAGCCTCATTATCATGAGCATCTTATTCTTGTTCTTACACTGACACTTTCATACTTCATATCACTTATACATCATACACTGACACCTGTATATCTTTTCCAGCTATTTTATACACAGATTGCACTGACACTACCCCTTTAAAACACAAATCTTTCAAGCGTGGATCCCGTCGAGTACGGCGGACAATCTGGGTGCTAATACCTTCCCAGGTTGTAACCAACCCCCTTTCTCAGTCTCTCTGGTTCGCAAACCGTCTTATCCATACCTTTCTAGGTCTACGCAGCATTGCCTTTCCCCCGGGATAAAAATGCCTAGCTGGCGACTCTATTCATCTCCAGTGAGTTCACGGCTGTGTGTTCTCATTGTCCCTTTCGCCGACCGTTCGCGTCTGTACCTTCATCTGAACCCGTTTCATTTGTCGGGAGCGACAGTGTGTGGTACGAAAGACTTAGCAAATTTCTACTTGATCAAGGATATTCTAGAGGTAAAGTGGATAATACACTCTTCATTAAACACAAAGGAAAGCATATTCTTTTAGTCCAAGTTTATGTAGACGATATAATTTTTGGTTCAACTAACATACACTTAGTCGAAGAATTTTCTAATGTTATGCAGGGTGAGTTTGAGATGAGTCTCATGGGGGAGTTGAACTACTTTTTAGGCCTCCAAATAAAGCAACTTGATGAACGTACAACAGTATGTCAAACAAAATACTGTAGAGAGCTGCTCAAACGTTTTGGAATGAATAATTCTAAATCAATTGACACCCCTATGCCTACAAACGGAAACTTGGACAAAGATGAACATGGTAAGTGCATTGATGTCAAAAGGTATAGAGGTATGATTGGGTCTCTCTTGTATCTTACTGCTTCTAGACCAGACATCATGTTTAGTGTGTGTATGTGTGCAAGATATCAATCAAATCCTAAGGAATCTCACCTAAAATCAGTCAAGCGTATATTTAGGTATCTTAATGGAACACCTAAATATGGGCTTTGGTATTCCAAAGGAAGCGATTGCAGCTTAGTAGGTTATTCTGATTCTGATTTTGCTGGCTGCAAATCAGATAGGAAAAGCACTAGTGGCACATGTCATCTGTTTTCAAATTCTTTGATAAGTTGGCATAGTAAAAAGCAAGTATCTGTAGCTTTGTCTACTGCTGAAGCTGAGTATGTCGCAGCCGGTAGCTGTTGTGCTCAAATTCTGTGGCTAAGACAACAACTACAAGACTTTGACATTGAACTTAAACGTATTCCAATTAAATGTGACAACACTAGTGCCATTAATCTCACTAAGAATCCTGTTTTACACTCACGCACCAAACATATTGAGATTAGACATCACTTCCTTCGCGATCATGTTGAAAAAGGAGATGTTGTGTTTGAGCATGTTGATACTAAAAATCAACTTGCTGACATTTTCACTAAACCTTTGGCAACTGAACCGTTCTTCAACATCCGTCGTGAATTAGGGATTCTTGATCTCTCCACATTGGTGTCTTAAGTTTGATTGATGTTGTTACTATTTATCTCATCGTATTTGTTAAGATGGTAGCCTTCACTCGTACCTCATGAGTATACTACGTCGGAGGTAATATCGTTCCTCTCTTCACTTTGATAATAGTATATGATCAATGTATGTTTGAGAATTGATTACTTGTTTTCATGAACTTCTTTTCAATTGAACATTTATGTTGTTATTTGTAAAGTATTCTTAAGCATGTATACAATGTTGTATTTCATTTTGCTGCATAATGGTTGTTTTGCTTCTTCATTAGTGTGTCAATTCTTGCAATAACCACTGAAATTTCAAATTTTCGCATAATGAATCGATCCCAACATTCATGAATCGATTCATGTTGGTTTCATTTTAATTTCTATCAAACCAGTTACAGTATGTATTGATTCATAATTCTTGTATCGATTCATTGTCATCTGTAATTCAAAAAATTCGCAAAATGAATCGATCCCAATCTACTTGAATCGATTCATGATTTAAATTTAAATTTCTTTCAAAACCAGTTACAGTATGTATTGATTCATAGTGGCTTGAATCGATACATAGCATTTTGACTCTTAAATTTTTTCGTGAAATGAATCGATACATACAAGGATGAATCGATTCATCCTGGCGCAAATTCAGTTTATTTTTTAATGAATCGACACATCAGCAACTGCCATGACATTTGTATCAGTTACAAAACCCCATTATCTCCATTATGTCTCTCTCATTATCTCATTTACATCATTTACATCATTTGCATCAAACCCTAACTGTCACAAAAACCCCTCTTCTCTCAAACCCTAATCTCCCACCATGCCTCCAAGAGTTTTGATTCCAAGAGAAAGAGCAAAACGAAAAGGCAAGGAACCCGTTGGGTCTTCTCATCAGGCTGCCATTCCTGAAATTCCTCCATCCGGGACTGCAATTCTTCATCCGGCTATTATTGAAGAGTTTGAAGCTTCCTTTAAATCAAGGTTAGTAATGAAACCACATGTGTTTGATCCTAGTGATGTTCGTACTTTATGTTTGGAAGAAGTTGTGGATTTAATCGACGCACAAAGTCTTGGATCCTTTTTATCTGTTAAAGATGAGTATCATGAAGATTTTATTCGTGCTTTCTATGCTGGTGTGAAAACTGGAAAAGGCTATCTGTTTAAGTGTTCAATTGGAACAAGAACTTACCGTTTTGAGGCGGGAGATTGGTCTACAGTTTTCAGTTTGCCATCTGTGCAGCCTGAATTGCAAATGTGGCATGACCAGAATTTTGAACCACAGTTTAAGTTGAAGGAATACTGTGCATCCATCTCTAAATTGGAGCGACCCCTTGCTGATGATGAGCCACTAACTTCAGGTATGATCAAAAGTGTTCCAAGAATTCTGCACTGGATCCTTTCTCATATCTTGCGTCCAAGGTACGGTGGGCATTCTCGTTTGGACAAGCCAGACATCCATTTATTGTACATTTTGCAGAAGAAGATACCCTTAAACTAGGCAAATTACTTTGTCAAGCGTATCTTTCTTACGCGGAACAGCTCCAAAAACATCACCCTGGCCTATGCTGCTCAGATCATGCAGATTCTCAAGTTTTGGAAAGTTACATTTCCTCCTGTTCTTCTCGTGTCAGCCTCTAGTGTGCAAAAATTCAACAATTCCACACTCTCTCATATGGGTTATCGATGGGACATCGAGCGTCGCTGCTACTACTTCTTTGAACGCATCACTCGAACCCACATTTATAACTTTGACACTCCGGCTGAACACATTTATGTTGAAGAACAAAGGGATGAAGAAATGGAAGAAGCTGAAAATCCTCCTGATGCGCCTGCCAACACCGGATGGGGTGAGTGGATACCACAAAGGTGGTCTCCCACAAACTATGATCCCGCTCCCTCATCGGCTCCACCGACTTGCTCTACTGCTGCTCCAGCCTATCTCACTGACATGTTTGCACAATTGGAAGTTGCAAACAATGCCCGACATGAGGAAGCTCGTGCGTGGCATGTCCAGCAAACTGAATGGCATAAGGAGCATCGTGAATGGCATGATGAGCATACTCGAATGTACCATAATCAACATTCCTGGCATACTGAACTGGTTAAGTGGCATCAAGTGTTCTATAATGAGATGTCTGGATTTATGGATGATTGCCGTTCGCACCCGGGCATTATGGAAAGGTTTCAAAGCACCAAAGTTCAGAGGCGTTTCAGACGTTATGCTTTCATGGGGCAGAATCCAGATGAAATGCCTCCACCACCTCCTCCTCCAAGCTTCCGTGACCCTGATCGTGATGATGCGGAGTCGTGCGGTGGCCATTTTCCTCATTGAAGCATTTCATTTTGCATTTCATCATTGTGTGTTGCTTAAGTTTCTTTTTTTTCTTCTTGTTTGAACAATTTATGGTTTGGTTCGGTTATGTAATTCGCAACTTAATTTGACAATTTCACTGCCTATGGTTATGTAATTTGCTTTTGTTTAAATTGTTTGCGCTTTATGCTTCATTCTTTGTGAGTGAACTTTACTTCTATATCTTAGTTATGCTGATTCTGTTTCTTCACCTATTTTTCTTTCTTGATGTTGACAAAGGGGGAGAAAAGGCAAGTGTGAAAAGACAATGACAGGCACAAACTCAGGGGGAGTACTCTCTCACACTTCAAAATTTTGTCATCATCAAAAAGGGGGAGTTTGTGAGCAACCTTTGTTTTTGATTGATTACAATTTTTGAGTGTTTGTGTTTGCTTAACATTAACAAATATGCTTGCTTTTGTTTTAGTTCTTTTGTTTTCAATGTTTCTGAATTTTTGGAAAAACACGCAAAATGAATCGATACATCCTAGCATGAATCGATTCATGCTGTTTGAAGGTTTCTAAAAAATTCGCAAAATGAATCGATTCATCTTATGATGTATCGATTCATGCTGTTTAAATGGTCCTGTTTTTACAAAAATGATCAGTATGTATCGATTCATTAAGGCTTGAATCGATTCATTAATTTGTTATTTCTCTAACAGAATCTGTATCCATATATGCTTTTGTGTTTCATTTGAAAATTAGAACACAGAAATCAGAGACGAATTTGATAGTGATTAAGCATTGAAGAACACATCAAGAAAGGGTTTTTGTAGTGTTGGAACTTCAATTTTGAGCAAGCTTGAAACCTAGAATCACATTTATCTTCATCATCTTCTCAAAGATCTTAATTTAAGAACATCAACAAGGAAGTGTTTGCTGTCCTGTGAATTGAAGGCTATCGAGACAACGTTCAGTGGTACGATCGGAGATCCAGCTGAGTTGAAGATTGATAGAAGGTTTCAAGGAAAAACCAGCTGGGTTTTCCTTCAAGAACGGGCGTGTTCTTGAGGGTTTGTTAGTCACGTTTACAAGTCAGATTCAGCCGCAGTGAGAGTTTTGGAAATCGGGGATTTCGCAAATAGGTCGTGGTACCGGTGAATTGATTGTTTAACTTGTAGGGAATCTTGATCGGGCTCAAATCAAGTCGAGGTTGATACAATAGGAAATTCTAGGAGTTTAGAATTCTGGTGTTTGTATTGGAACCTTGTAATCAACGGATACAGCAATTTTGATATAAGAGTTCTCAATTTCGATTTGAAATTGAGAGGGAGACGTACCCACACGCGAGGACGAACGTGGGGAACTTCCTTACCAAATCTCGGCGTATCGTATCTCTTCTCTATCTCTATTTACGGTTTAATTTGTTTTTCGATCCATTGGAAATAGCTTTAGTGATAGGTGCATTCAATTGTTTTACATATTGTGTGTTTAATCCTTTATCATTGCATTCGTAAAATCCAGCACGTTATCGCTTGTCTGGTCTTCTAGTGGCCGGTTCAGAATAGACGCTTGTTTATTCGGGACCTTCATTTCCATAATTCTTTGAAAACTCTGAAAAACATTTTAAATCCTTCAAATCAAGGAGGTGATCCATTCACCCCCCTCTACATCACTCGCCACAGCGTCTAACAGAACTTTCTAAGTGTCTCAAGTTTGAGAATGGGCTGAGACCAGAGATTAAACAGGGGATTGGATGTCAGCAGATCCGTAGGTATGTTGAGTTGGTGGATAAAAGTAGGATTTATGATGAAGATAGCCGAGCTCGTTCTGCTCACAATAAGCAATTGAGTGAGAAGAAAGAGAAAGACCAGTTTCGAGGAAAACCTTATGTGACTCCAACTGAAAAAGGGAAAAAGGAGGTTTTATATGGGAATAAGCCAAGTGGGGAAGCAGGTTCCATTCCTCCTAGGTGCTACAAATGTGGAGAATCCATTCCCAAGTCTAATGTGTGCAGCAATCCAGTTGTGAGATGCTATAGGTGCGGCAAGACAGGTCATCGAGTTGGTGATTTCCCAAATGAAGGTCCAACTTGCTTTAACTGTGGTGAACATGGGAATATCAACACCCAATGTCAGAAGCCTAAGAAGAAGGCTACTACTACTCAGACCAATTGCAGAGTGTTCGCTTTGAGTGGTTCGAAAGTTCCTAAGAAGGCTAACTTGATTCGAGGTACATGTTTTATTAATGGAGTTGAGTTGATTGCAATTATTGATAGTGGTGATACACATTCCTTTATTTATCTTGAATGTGCTACTAAGTTGGGTTTGACGTTGTCTAGTATGAATGGTGGTATGGTAATAGAAACACCAGCTAACGGTTCTGTTGCTACCATATATGTGTGTTTGAAGTGTCCTTTGACCATTTTTGAGAAGGGCTTTTTGATGGATCTGGTGTGCTTACCTTTACACCATATCGATGTTATTCTTGGAATGAACTGGTTAGAGTTCAACTTTGTGCATAAAAATTGTTATGTGAAGACTGTGGAGTTTCCTGAGCTTGGTGATCATGGTGAATTGATGTTTTTGACAGCTAAGCAAGTGGTTGAACTGTTAGAAGACAAAGCTCAGATATTTGCAATGTTTGCATCATTGCAGGTCGAAGGGAAGACTTAGAGTGGTGAACTACCAGTGGTTCAAGAATTTCCAGATGTGTTTCCAGAGGACATAGGTGATTTGCCTCTAGAACGTGAAGTTGAATTTGCAGTGGATTTATTAGCTGGTACAAGTCCTGTGTCTATGGCTCTATATCAGATGTTTGCTTTGGAATTAAGTTAGTTGAAGAAACAACTGGAAGAATTGTTGGAAAAGAAGTTTGTTCGACCTAGCGTTTAATCTAAGATCTAGTTACCATCAGATTCGTGTTAAGTCTGATGACATTCCAAAGATAGCTTTTAGGACGAGATCTGGTCATTATGAGTATACAGTTATGTAGTTTGGTGTATCTAATACACTCGGTGTGTTCATGGATTACATGAATTGAATCTTCCATGAGTACTTGGATAAATTTGTGGTAGTTTTATTGATGATATCCTGATTTACTCCAAGACAAAAGAGGAACTTGCAGGGAATTTGAGGATTGTACTACAAGTGTTGCGAGAGAAGAAGTTGTATGCTAAATTGTCAAAGTGTGAGTTCTAGTTGCAAGAAGTGAGTTTCCTTGGACATGTAATTTCCAGTAGTGGAATTTCGGTAGATCCGTCGAAGATTGATGCAATGTTATAGTGGGAAACTCCTAAGTCTTCTATTGAGATTAGAAGTTTTTTTGGCATTGGCAGGTTATTATCGAAAGTTCATTGAGGGCTTTTTAAAGTTGGCTCTACCTCTGACTCAGTTGACTCGAAAGGATCAAGCTTATATGTGGGATGTTGCGTGTGAAAAGAGTTTTGTAGAGTTGAAGAAATTGACAACTACTCTAGTGTTGATTTTGCCTAATCTGAATGAGTCATTCGTAGTGTATTGTGATGCGTCGAAGATGGGACTTGGAAGAGTTTTGATGCAGAATTGTCAAGTGGTTGCTTATGCTTCTAGGAAACTGAGAGTTCATGAAAGAAATTACCCTACACATGATTTAGAGTTGGCAACTGTGGTGTTTGTGTTGAAGATATGGAGACATTACCTCTTTGGTTCGAAATTTAAAGTGTTTAGTGATCATAAGAGTTTGAAATATATATTTGATCAGAAGGAACTAAATATGAGGCAGAGAAGGTGGTTGGAATCATTGAAAGATATTGATTTTGATTTAAATAACCATTCTGGTAAGGCGAATGTGATTGCAGATGCTCTGAGTAGGAAGACATTGCATATGCCGATGCTTATGGTGAAAGAACTTTAAATGATCAAACAGTTCAGAGACATGAGTTTGTTGTGTGAGATTACTTCTGATAGTGTAAAGCTGGGAATGCTGAAGTTGACTAGTGAAATTGTGGAGAGGATCCGAGAAGGATAACAAGCTGATTTGAAATTAGTTGATCAATTGACTTTTATTAACCAAGGTAACGAAGGTTAATTCCGAATTGATGAGAATGGTGTGATGAGATTTCGAGATAGAGTGTGTATTCCAAATGTTCCGGAAATTAGGAAGAGTATTTGAGAAGAATGACGTCAAAGTAGACTGAGTATCCATCCTAGTGCTATAAAGATGTACCATGATCTACAAAAATTGTTCTGATGTCCATGTATGAAGAAGGACGTTGCAGAATTTGTGTATGCATGTTTGACTTTCCAAAAGTTAAAGATTGAACATCAGAAACCATTGGGTATGATGTAGCCGTTGAATATTCCATAATGGAAGGGGGATAGAATTTCCATGGATTTTGTGACGGGTTTGCCGAAGACTGCTAAGGGAAATGATTCGATTTAGGTGATCCCAGATAGATTGACTAAGTCGGCCTATTAATTGCAAATGAAGATTAATCATTCTATGCATAAGCTAGCCAGGATGTATATTAAAGAGATTGTGAAGTTGCATGGGATACCGTCGAGTATCATATCGGATAGAGATCCAGGGTTTACATCAAGGTTTTGGAAGATTTTACAAGATGCCTTGGGTACTGTCGCTCCCCGGACTTTCGTCCCGGTGCAAGCGCAAACGGTCGGTGATGTTGGAGGTTGAGGTTGAATAGAGTCGCCAACTAGGCACTTTTATCCCGAAGGAAAGGTAATGTTGCATAAACTTGGAAGGGTATGGATAAGACGATTGCGAACCAAAGAAACTGAGAAAGGGGGTTGGTTACGACCTGGGAAGGTATTAGCACCCAGATCGTCCGTCGTACTCGACGAGATCCACGCTTACTTGATTGTGTTAAAAAAAGGGTAGTGTATATGCTGACTGTGTATGAAAAGCTAGGAATGAATGTACAGAGTGTCAGTGCAAAAAGAAAATGAGTGATCAAGACTGAGGCTTAGAAAAGAAAGTTGAAAGAGGGGGATGACAAAGAGAATTTTGTTCGATAACTGTTAAGTTATGCATACGTATCCTCTCGTGCAATGAGCAAGTCAGAACACCGTAGTTCGACTCAAAGAGACTGGGATGATTTGTTGTGAACTACTTGCTTGTCTATGCTCAAGTGTGTGACTCGTCTGGCTCGAGTACTAATTGTCTTGCATTAGACGGAAGAAGCGAGTTCTCGTTTTCAGAGTGAATGTGATGAGAAAAGAATCCCGGAGGAGACGTTTATTGTTTGTTTTTGTGTTTTCAGTTTTCTATTGTTTTTGGTGTTTTGCATAAGATAATGAGCTTAAGCCTTAATTAAGGGTTGTAAACACATTATATCCTCCCTGATTAGGGATAATGAGCCTACTTAAGCATGAGATGAAGATCTCAACTTAATTACCATGATGATATAGGATTAAGATCATTAACATACTTGTGATTATTAAGTGTTTTTGGGTTTTTGTTTAGTTTTAAGTGATGAGTTTAATCTCTAATCAGGGATTAGTGAACTCATTACACCATCCTAAGAGAAGGATGATAGATGATAACACTTAATGTAACACCCATATAATATATATCTAGAATAATATCATACAGAGTTAATTTTTGGTACTAACACCATCATAAGTTCCTAATAGCATAATTCACATTCTTGACCAACTATAAAATCTATACAACAATGGTGCAAGACATGGGAATTAAACTAAAACAAAAGCTAGGATCCATACAATATCCATTATTGTACAAAGATAAAGAAATACACAGCGGAAGACTAAACTAAGCTTCACTTGAAACATCTCGAGCATAGCTCCACTTGTAAATCAAACCTACAAAAGAAATCTGAAAAGAAACAACAATAGTGGGGTGAGATAACAACATCTCAGTGGGTTCCCTATCTTAGAGTTCACTCGGCTCTAAGGGTTCTATCAAACCTAACTCAAGTCTTTGGAAAGGAAAATGACCTTGAGTTCATACGTCTCGCACTCATTGGAACCACATCCAAGAGTTCTACTAATCCTACTAATACTAGCTAGGATATTCCTTATGCCTCTCAACCAGGAACCAAAGCAAGATGGAACACACTCCATACAATGCTTACACCACTAAACAAGTGAAATATCTACCTCAAGTCTTTACGGATGCTTCCCGTGGGACTCAATAAAATACCCACCTCAAGACTTACTCAAGACCTTATGGAGGATTCGATATAGCGCTCTAATCAAACCATTACGGGTGCTTCTCGTGGGACTTAGTGTAATACCCACCTAAAGACTTACACTCGCTTCCCGTGGGACTCAATGTAATACCCACCTCAAGCTACCAATGGCTTCCCATGGGACTCAATGTAATACCCACCTCAAGACTTACAATCGCTTCCCGTGGGACTCAATATAATACCCACCTCAAGCTACCAATCGCTTCCCGTGGGACTCAATGTAATACCCACCTCAAGACTTACACTCGCTTCCCGTGGGACTCAATGTAATACCCACCTCCAGCTACCAATCTCTTCCGTGGGACTCAATGTAATACCCACCTCAAGACTTACACTCGCTTCCCGTGGGACTCAATGTAATACCCACCTCAAGTGACCAATCACTTCCCGTGGGACTCAATGTAATACCCACCTCAAGACTTATCAATTGCTTCCCGTGGGACTCAGTGTAATACCCACCTCAAGACATATCAAATGCTTCCCGTGGGACTCTGTATAGTACCGACCTTAAGACTTATCATAAAAGACGGTACCTCAAGCCTTTACGAATGCTTCCCGTGGGACTCAATGTAATACCCACCTCAAGACTTACTCAAGACTTTCCGGAGGATACCGCGTATAACGCGTTAGGATTCGCAACGACCTAGGATGAACCTAAGCATCTCACAATTCATACCATCTAACAATTTCTAGTTACAAAACTAGGCCACACTATTGGATTATGGTAAGATTTCCTATCTCTCTCTCCATTCTTGATACTTTCAATTTTATAGTTTTCGAACATATAGTTCTAACATTTTAGTTTAATCATTACTATTAAACAATCCTCACCATAAACTCATTGTCTTTTCTTCCGTTCGATTCTCACAATGATCTCATGCCTCAATTCTCAAGCGAGCCACAAAGGCTAATACCCAAATTCCTCAATTTACATAATTACAGTTTATTGGAAAAGTCGGGTAAAAGTCGGGTATAATTAACATTTTTCGGATTTATTAGTTAGCAAATGTTTTTAGCTTTACAACGATATGTAGAATGCAATAATCGGACCGACGGATCACAACTTATGAATTAAACACCAAAAAAACTCAACCTACAGGTGTCGCAGAGCGAAGCCCAGCTCGCTGAGCGAGGGACAGCTCGCTAAGCGAGCTATACCAGTCCAGGAAATTCCAGCTTACGGGAAAATCCCTTCTCCATGCCAAAACAATTCAAAACATTAACAATTCCAGCAAAACATAGTCAAACATGCTTATATTCATAGTGTGGGTGTTTTAGTCGAGTTTTAACCGTTTAATCTTTCAATTTTCAAGATTTATACAAAACCCTAAAACTCAATATCTCTACCAAAACTCAAAAGAAAAGTTTCTAACTAAGAACCCACCTTGCAATCGACGAGGAGGTTGGTGAAGATGAAGATTTGACGAAGGAATGGTGATGATCCGAGCATTTTCCTCTCTTAGGGTTTCTTCCTCTTCTTCTCTTCTCTTATCCCTTTCTTTCTCTTTTCTTTTTCTTACCAACTTTATTTCCTTTCTTTTCTTTTTATAATACATAACTTGTTTCTCTTTCTCTAAAAAAACCAAACAATGAATATCATACCAATACACGATAGTTAGTATACTAACGGGCCCAATTTGAGAATATTCAGAAAATATCTTTGAGTCAGATAATACTTAATTAATCCTAATTAATATTATCCAAGGCATTTAATTAAATATGGGGTATTACATCCTCCCCTCCTTGAATTGAAATTCGTCCTCGAATTTCCTTTACTAATCCACCACAACAGTTACAACATTATCTTAGATCCATTCTCATCCTTAATTATCTTAAATATCCGAACATGTTCAAATCCAATTTGACTTTGTGGCTCAAAGATCCTCGTTTCACAATAAAATCAAACCTCACGTCCTTACTCATATGCTTGTTTCTAATATCGGGTTAACTTTCAATTTATTATTTCCGCAACTTATCTGTTGCTTCATGCAAAACACTAAGTCTCATTTCTCCCTCAGAGAAACACACCATGCAAATTCTTCTCATTGCATCACAATACAAAACATAACACTATGGCTTACCTCGACAAGGTTCCACAAGGTATCTTAGCGAGATCCTTTCCTTGTACAATTTCCTAACAAAAGCATCCTATTAAGATCCTCCAATCACTAACGCTATAACAAAAGTTGTCAAAGACTCCCTCACAAATTTCCCATAGTCTTACGCCTAAACGATGACCATTGGCATCGGACATTTCATTCTTTCGGTATCTTACCATAGACAATCCACTTAGAATAAAATTCTCTTATTTCGTCACTTATAAATAAATCTCTTCAAATTCTCATAATCTGTCTGAACTCTTTTATCTGTCTCCCTCCATTATGCTTCCAAAGCCTAACAGTGGAGAATACCATGAATTCTCAAGCAATACCAAATAGTTGGTAGTCTGCGGAGAACTCTCGTATCCATTGGATCTCTCACCAACCAATAGAATAAGAACTTGCAAACCTGTAATGATAGAACAATTCACTTGTCTACTACACAAATGACAACATCGGTTCAAACTCCCCAATAACAAAGATGCAGGGTTGTACTGCTGCAAATGCAACCAATACCATTCCAATTCCATTTGAAACTCAAAACCATCTATCCAATTAGACTTAACCAATCATACCATGATTACAATGCTTCATATCAATTCTCTTTACAAAATTCCATTCAGTCAAGATTTCTATTGACACAAGGGCTCCATCAATAACAATGCAGCCACGCCACATAACTTACAATAACCAGTGAGTCACCAATACCAAACTCAAATCATCCTTAGTACACTTGTGGATTTCCACAACACTTGCCTTTTTCATACAATATTCTACTCACTCACCTTTTAGGATCACACAAAACCTATAATTCAAATCCACCTCTCTCAAAGGTCTTGTTTCTTAAACAATCCAATTACATGCTTAACTTTGGAACATTCACCTTTCACTCTTACCTGGAAGGTAACTTAAGGATCCATATCCCTGAGTACGACTCAACTGTGCATATCTAGTATTACTCTCATGGAGTCTATAACTGTTGTTAACGATACTAAAACTGACCAATTGTTCATCTCTTATTCACTCAAAATTCATATCATTTACTATCCACCAAAAATCATGCTCAAAAGAAAAGTCCAACACTTTGTCCACTGACGCTTGGTACGGAAACCAAAATAGACTTACAGTTCAGAAAGTATGATTCTCTAATGTTCCCACAAATATCATATGTCTACCGATTAACTAATCAAGGTTAAACGATCAAACACGACTAAACTTGTTTTTCTTGCTAGCAAACAATCCAGCTCGAATTTACCAATCCAAACCACACTAAATTGCAATATGATTTTCACTCTCGACGCCCTGTCATGAGCACAAACGCTCGCTGTTCGCAACTCGAGATAACACAAAATGGGCACAACATAGAGATCACAACTCCAACAAGTAGTGAAGTATATCTACCATTTCGTTAATGTCACATCACGAATACCCAACGGAATAATCCGATCCCAAACTTACAAGGACATTATTAGGGAAACGACAAGGACAACATCAAAGGTTTTAGCTATAAGCTAATGCTTGGTTCATCCATAAACAAAACCAACGCATAATCTTTATCGGATAAAACAAAGCAAAACAAAGGACATCTTATCTCAAGTATACAACCTTGTCCCCTTTCTCTCTAATTCCTTGCAAGGATTAGTATCAACAACAACATTCATAGTCTAACCGGGGCATAATCCCATTACTTCAATTATTCCAAAACATAACAACGATAACCGGTCACTACTAGGAGGTAGCTGATCGCTCAGTACGACTTTACGACTCTAGTAGCTGAAAGAGATTTAGAAACACAATTCCGTAACTGGGTACTATCCAGAGGACAATCCAATTACTCAACGCAGAAGCAAACTTCTAGTCTTCATTGTTACTTAAGTTTCCCAATTAATTCCAATCGCGGCCAAAGGTCACAACCATCACCAACAGATGATTCCATCCGACTAATGCTGAAAGAAAGACAGTGGTGAGTTGTGGTTAGTGGGTCTCGTCTTCATCAATCCAAGCAATAGGTTGCTACAAACCAGATTACAAATTCATCTGATACATGAGCAAAAGTCCAGTGCAAGGTGATGACCATTCAACTCGACCTCCACAAGTGCTCTCTTTACATCAAAATCTTTCTTAACCAAGTCAATAACATCCCTAGGAAATCCCTTCCATCCACCATTCTCGTAGACCAACAAACTCGTTCAGGACGTTCACTTCTTCTGAAAAAATTCATATAATACCGAATTAACGACTGTCCAAAACAAGTCTCTGAATTCGTAGGTTTTCCTTATACTTATTCAATCTCATTCGTTGACAATCCTGTCCTTGATGATACAAGTGATGTCCATAGAGGTAACACTGGTCGCAGAGTTCCATTTGGACATGTAGCATATCCAGAAGTATGTTCTGCGGTAACCTTATCATTTTCAAACATAATCCAATTTATTATTACTAGAGATTCTTCCAAATTCAACGTGCTTATTTTAACACTTATCACTACATTACCAAGTCCGCACTTTGCACACCTCATGTTACTAAATAGAGCCTATTCTTCCTCTGACACTATACATTATACCATTCCTTAGGTCACTACACGATTCCAAATTAATCTCTTACTAAAATATAACACCTTTATGCATTACTCTAGACCGTGTCTCCTTGATCATAATCGAACACATAATCACAATCTTCTACCCATCTGTGAGGTGTTATCCGAATACACTCTTTGAAGTACACGCGTTTATCCAAGATGTCACTACGACCTTAGAACTGAAACACTAACAATTTAACTCATTTCCGAGCTTACGTCATACGTCCCATAAATCACCCTCTCTCTTTGCGGAATGAGATTTCTCAACACTCTCGTCCATACTAGTGACTATTACTGATCCACCAGCGACTTTACTTATTCCTTGATACACCGACCTTTCATCCTGAAGATATCTTTATCCTTCAGATCTTATTCATTCCAAAGGATTCCTCAAATCACACACTTCTCTTCAATCCCACGTTACAGGAAGTAAAATTCTTAAGAAGACTCCAACCGAGCTGACCAAAGCTCTCCTCTGCAAATTCTTGGCTTGAGTCCATTCTCACAGCACAGGTTGCAACAACACTTCGAAGTCCTCATGGTCGCACAACCATGATCCTACCTACCACATACATAGCACTAGGCTGATCAGACCCATTACTACATATTATGACATTAAGAACACGGCCGGCCAGACACACTTAAGAGGCAGGAAAGATTTACTTATGATGTTTCAAGGCTAGGTCGAGGAAACGACCTGCTCTAATACCAACTTAACACCCAAATACTATATATCTAGACTAATATCATACAGAGTTAATTTTTGGTACTAACATCATCATAAGTTCCTAATAGCATAATTCACATTCTTAACCAACAATAAAATCTATACAACAATGGTGCAAGACATGGGAATTATACTAAAACAAAAGCTAAGATCCATAAGATATCCAGTATTGTACAAAGATAAAGAAATACACAGCGGAAGACTAAACTAAGCTTCACTTGAAACATCGCGAGCATAGCTCCACTTGTGAATCAAACCTGCAAAAGAAACCTGAAAAGCAACAACAATAGTGGGGTGAGAAAACAACATCTCAGTGGGTTCCCTATCTTAGAGTTCTCTCGGCTCTAAGGGTTCTATCAAACCTAAATCTAGTCTTTGGCAAGGAAAACGACCTTGAGTTCATACGTCTCGCACTCCTTGGAACCACATCCAAGAGTTCTACTAATCCTACTAATACTAGCTAGGATATTCCTTATGCCTCTCAACCAGGAACCAAAGCAAGATGTAACACCTCCATACAATGCTTACACCACTAAACAAGTGAAATATCTACCTCAAGTCTTTACGGATGCTTCCCGTGGGACTCAATGAAATACACCTCAAGACTTACTTAAGACCTTACGGAGGATTCGATATAACGCTCTAATCAAACCATTACGGATGCTTCTCGTGGGACTCAGTGTAATACCCACCTCAAGACTTACACTCGCTTCCCGTGGGACTCAATGTAATACCCACCTCAAGCTACCAATCGCTTCCCGTGGGACTCAATGTAATACCCACCTCAAGCTACCAATCGCTTCTTGTGGGACTCAATGTAATACCCACCTCAAGACTTACACTCGCTTCCCGTGGGACTCAATGTAATACCCACCTCAAGCTACCAATCGCTTCCCGTGGGACTCAATGTAATACCCACCTCAAGACTTACACTCGCTTCCCGTGGGACTCAATATAATACCCACCTCAAGCTACCAATCGCTTCCCGTGGGACTTAATGTAATACCCACCTCAAGACTTATCAATTGCTTCCCGTGGGACTTAGTGTAATACCCATCTCAAGACTTATCAATTGCTTCCCGTGGGACTCAGTGTAATACCCACCTCAAGACGTATCATAACAGACGGTACCTCAAGCCTTTATGGATGCTTCCCGTGGGACTCAATGTAATACCCACCTCAAGACTTACTCAGGACTTTCCAGAGGATACCGCATATAACGCGTTAGGATTTGCAACGACCTAGGATGAACCTAAGCATCTCACAATTCATACCATCTAACAATTTCTAGTTACAAAACTAGGCCACACTATTGGTTTATGGTAAGATTTCCTATCTTTCTCTCTCCATTCTTGTTACTTTCAATTTTATAGTTTCCGAACATATAGTTCTAACATTTTAGTTTAATCATTACTATTAAACAATCCTCACCATAAACTCATTGTCTTTTCTTCCGTTCGATTCTCACAATGATCTCAAGCCTCAATTCTCAATCGAGCCACAAAGGCTAATACCCAAATTCCTCAATTTACATAATTACGGTTTATCGGAAAAGTTGGGTAAAAGTCGGGTATAATTAACATTTTTCGACTTTATTAGTTAGCAAATGTTTTCAGCTTTACTACGATATGCAGAATGCAATAATCGGACCGACGGATCACAACTTATGAATTAAACACCAAAAAACTCAACCTACAGGTCTCGCTGAGCGAAGCCCAGCTTGCTGAGCGAAAATCTTCCTGGAACTCTCACTGAGTGAGGGACAGCTTGTTGAGTGAGCTATACCAGTCCAGGAAATTCCAGCTTACGGGAAAATACCTTCTCCATGCCAAAACCATTCAAAACATTAACAATTCCAGCAAAACATAGTCAAACATGCTTATATTCATAGTGTGGGTGTTTTAGTCGAGTTTTAATCGAGTTTTAACCCTAAATCTGAATATCTCTACCAAAACTCAAAATAAAAGTTTCTAACTAAGAATCCACCTTGCAATCGACGAGGAGGTTGGTGAAGATGAAGATTTGACGAAGGAATGGCAATGATCCGAGCATTTTCCTCTCTTAGGGTTTCTTCCTCTTCTTCTCTTCTCTTATCCCTTTCTTTTTCTTTTCTTTTTCTTACCAACTTTCTTTTCTTTTCTTTTCTTTTTATAATACATAACTTGTTTCTCTTTCTCTAAAAAAACAATAAATGAATATCATACCAATACACGATAGTTAGTATACTAACGGGCCCAATTTGAGAATATTCAGAAAATATCTTTGAGTCAGATAATACTTAATTAATCCTAGTAAATATTATCCAGGGCGTTTAATTAAATACGGGGTATTACACTTAAGTTGAGGAAGACTCCTCAACTTAATCCATGGTTAGGGATTAAATTCATTATATAACAAGCCTTTATTAAAGTGGATTTTAATTAAAGGGTGAGATTAAGAAGTGGATTTTATGTTTGTAAGATTAGCTTGAGGGGGACTTGTCCATTAAACACTAGGGTTAGTCCCTCTTAACCAAAAGGAAGAGATGTAACCCTAATATAAGGACCAAGTTACAAGCTTAAGTCTTAATCATTATTAGGTGTTTTAATTAGAAGGTGTAAACAAATTAAAGATTTAACACTAAGGATTAAAGT
This sequence comes from Lathyrus aphaca, assembly GCA_963966055.1. Lineage (NCBI taxonomy): Eukaryota > Viridiplantae > Streptophyta > Magnoliopsida > Fabales > Fabaceae > Lathyrus > Lathyrus aphaca. Next base: position 303,541,106 of record OZ014524.1, on the reverse strand, counting down.
TATACACTCCATCCTAAGATAAGGATGCAGGCATAACCATAATTCAAAGTCCTAAAGCTTTAAGTGTTTAGCCTTGATTATGAGATGAGAAAAGAGACTCAAGGAGACTCAAAGGTAAAATACTAGGGGAGACTATATACAACCCTAAGATTATCATGCTTGGATGTTCCTATGGTTTGTGAGGCTTAAAGAGAAGTCTTCAGAATGCCACCATGGAAGAGAAGCAGATGAAAAGAGAAGAAGAAAGGGAATAGGTTATTACTTCCTATAGAAGATAAGTAACCTAAAAGAAAGAGATAGGAGAAAGAGAGCACAAGTGAAGCAAGTTCACTTTAAAGACATATAAAATATGCAAATGAAAAGATGAGAAGAGGTGGGATGTGGAGGCAAATCCACATCCCAAACAACTTACCTGATGCCCCTGAAATGTTAGTGTGAATGCATAAGATGTAAAGCAAAAGGAAATAAAGAAAATGAAGGTGAAAAGACCAAGACCAGAAGTGAATATGCTATTCAAATGTGTTATGGAATGATGCAAAGACATGCATGATGCATATGAATGATCATACAAAGGATGAGATGCAAAACAAACATGTTAGGAGTTTAGAAACACATGGATACACATGAAATGCAATGAATGCAAAGCATATCAAATGAATGAAGAAATGATCAAGCAATGTTCTAACATGTCTTAAGATGTCTAAGATGGCATACAAGAGCATGGAATGGCATGTAAAATTCACATGACAAAGATATGCAAAGATGAATGCAAATGAACATGAGAAATTAGGGTTTTATGAATGTATGAGATGCACATGATCAAAACAGAAGCATACATTATGATAAAAATTTGAAAATGAAATCAAACAAACCCTAAACACACTCAAGATCACTCCCCAAAGATGGAGGTCAGAAGCTAAACCTAAAGGAAGTTATGAATCTTCTAAGTTAGCTAGGGTTTTTGGGTGGTTCTAAAGGAAAAATGCAAAATAATTTGGAAATGCAATGCAAAATTATGAGTTAAATAACCTAGATACTAGATGTAAAGTATGAAACAATGCAAAAAGAACCAAATGCAAACTCATCATGGTTGATCAGAAATGATTTTTTCAAGTTAGGGTTAGAAAAATGTGAATTTTAGAAGCCCTAATTCAAAGTAAATTGTGAAAACATGATCAAACTTAAAAAGAAATTTGTGTGATGGGTTTGTAAATTGTTCTAAATGTATGAGAATGCTTCATGAACTTTTTTGTGATTTTTAAATACCTAAATGTATTTTTAATTAATTAAAATCAATTAATTAATTAAATAAAACATTTAAATGATTTAAAAATACATTTTTAATGAAAAAATAAAAAAATTAAAATGTTTTTGACTTTAGAAAAATATTTAAAATGAAAATGCAGAAAATTGTGATTTTATAAATATTTTTGCTATTTTAAATAATTACATGAAATAAAATGAAAAGAAAAATAAAATAAAAATGAAAGTATGCAAAAGGAGAGGCTGAGATTGCAAGTTGGGAGATCCTAGGGTCCAGATGTGAAGTCCACGTGACTTAGGGTAGGGCAATCTGATGGCCTAGGTTTAAAATTCCAATTGGCGCGTGATATGATGGCTGGGATTGAATCTGAGTTAATTAAATGGTTTATATTAATTAATTAGATCAGGGTTTAAGTGAAACAATCTGGGTCGTGCGTGTCTTAACTTAATCCTGATCCAATGGCTACAAATCAAACTGGCAAATTAATTATGGGTTAGGGCAAATTACTCTCAGGCGACCGGAGAAGAGCTCTGGTCGTCTTCTCCGGCGGGCTCCTCGCTCTATCTCTCTCCCTAGGTCACCCCAAGCTCCCAAAATCTCCAGAATCCATCATCAAACAACATTAAACACAAATCCAGCAACAAAAAAAATTTATTTTGCCTCAAACAAGAGAATCGAACCAAAATGGAAAACTTGCAAAAACTCCAGAAGCTAAATACATTCAACATACTTCATCATTTTCAGTAATTCAAAGCTCAACATGATCAGCAAGACAAACTCAACCATATTTTTACTTAAAAATGGAGTTCTGGAAAAAAAAGTTCATGAAGGATACCTGAGCTGGAGCTTTTCAAAGATGAACTTGCAGGCCTCCTCTCTTGTGCAAAACCACTCCAATGGATCCCATTGTGCTTCTGAAAGGCTTAGATGGAGTTTATATGAGCTGTTTTGGAAGTTCTAGTTCCGAAGTTCAAAAATCATGTTTTGGTTATGGGGGGTTTTCAGGCCATTGTGAAGGGTGGTTTGTGATCCTTATGATGTGTATGATTGAATGGTGAATAGAGTTTGGAGTTTGAGTGGCTGTGCAATGTAATTCGAAGAGATGAAGATTTTTTGAGGTTTTTGTGATTCTAAGCTTGTGGATGGTTTCAGGCTTGTGTGTTGTATGCTTTGAGGTGCTTAGGGTTTGCATAAAGTATTGTGATTGGCCAGAGAGTTGTTGTGGCACAGGATGATTGGTATGGTGTGTTTTGCAAAAAGTCAAAGTTTGTGTCATAGAGAGCATGGCATGGGACATAAGTGTTTTCAAGGCTTGTCCTGCTTCAACTAAGTTTGAGGATGGCCATTGGATTGAGTTTGAGGATCTGCAGTGTAAACACCCTAAATTTGCCCTCACCCATTCACACCATGGCTTGTGATCTTTTCATATGCATAAGTTCAATCATAGCATCTCATACCACATTTTGATTCACTGCATTGCTTCAAAGTCATCTGCATCTAGGGTTTGTGATCTGAGCAATCCAAGAGCCATTTGAGCCACTCCAAAGGTCATCAATCACTTCAAAGGGGTCCATGTATGTTCAAGCATCATATTATATCCTCTCAAAGTCAAGAATGTCAAAAAATCACAAGAACTGAGATTGGCATGGAAGCAGAGTCAGGTTGGACTGCACAGATGACCCAGAATTAGGGTTTTGGTTTCAAAGGCCATAACTCCAATTTTTTTTGGTCATTATTGTTTCTATTGGTCTCTATATTGTATAGGGATCATGCATATCAATTTTCATGAAGAAATTCCATGGGGAAGTCATTTGATCAAGAGTTGACTTTTTGAGCAAGTCAGTGCAAAATCAGGGCATCTGAAGCCCTCAATGACCCAACCAAAGGGTGTTCATCATCATTTTGATCATGTATGATCTTTATTTGATCCTAGAAGATGTTATAAGTTCACAAAATTGAAGAATTCCAAGCCATTTGCAAAGTTGACTTTTTGGGAAAATGACTTGTAATGGAAACTTGCCATTTTGGGAAACTTTTTCAACCCTTGCTTTTTGATTCAAAAATGCCTCAAATGGGAAAACTTTGGTCATGAAAGTTGTAGAATGGATCATTCCCTTTTCAAAAAGTACAAGAACTTGTTCTAATTCATTTTGGATCAAAAGTTATGGCCTTGCAAAGTTGGATAAAATCATTGAAATTTCACTTTTGCACAAAATGGAAAACTTGCAATTTCTCATGGCAAGCCTTTATGTGACTTCAATTTGACCTCTAATCATCATACCAATGCAATGCATGACCTAAAATCAGAATTGGCCCAAGAGATTTCCCATTTCTATGCCTTGATTTTCACATAACCATAAACCATTCTTCTTGAAAGTGCAAAGAGGGATTTTTGGCAAAATCATTCTCAAAGGAATTGTATGACCCCTAGCTGGTTTTAATACATTGTCATGACCTAATGAGGCATCCCACATCAGAAATTCAGCAAGACTTCTCACACATACATAGCCAAAAACCATTAGATTTAACAAGTTGTCAAGTTGCAAAAACCCTTCTAGCTCATGATCCAAATGCAGCCGCCTTTCATCAACCATCCAAGGGCCATCCTTGACTCAAGCTGAGGCAGGACAAGCCTCTAGATCACCTCTGCCACAGCCCATGCTTGAAGTACACCAACTATTGACTTTTTGGCCAATTGTTCCATACCATTCCCACAGTACATGTCAAGTCTTCTGACTCATTCCAATAGTTTAGGACTTGTATATGGATCATAAAACAAGCTTCACATGAGCTTAGAACACACACATTGCAGCACACTCCAAAAACTGTCAAAACTTTCCTCTCTTTGAATCTCCTTCCACAACCATCAAACATTCATTTTCTCTTCACCAATGAATCACACCTCTTCCATGGAACCAAAATCCACCATTGAAACAGCTTGAAACCCCATGTATCTCAACTGTGAAACCTGCTACACCAGAACTCATCTTCACAAATCAGCCATCAACAAAAGTTTTGAAGCATTCCATTGAGCTCAGAAGGTTCAGGAGAGGCAGTTTGCATAAGAGAAAGGCCAGGAAAGCTCATCTTCACAGTTCTTCTTCTCAGGTAGCTTCAAACCTCAAACTTTTCAGAGCTTGTATTTTTTGTTACAAAATGAAAGTATATGTCATGTTGATCATGCTGGTATCTTTAGAATCAAAAATGGTGAAGAAATGAGCATTTGGTTGCTCTCTGAAATTTCACCCGTGAAATTTGTTTGCTTCGATTCCCTCTGTTCTTGGGTTATAAATGTTGTTTGAGGGGTGATTTGAATGGGGTTTGGGTAGAGGATCATTTCCCTGTGTTCAATTTGATGAATGGTGGCCTGTAGCATGTTTTAGGGTTTTTGACCTGCCGGAGAAGACGACCGGACCCACTGTTCCGGCCGCCTGAGGTTAGTTTGCCCTAATTAGGGTTAGCTGAGTAATTAGTGTGTTTTTGAATCTGGGCCTTAGGATTAAGTTTCCCGCGTGTGGACCAATGGCTTAGATCATCTCATTAATTCATAATTTCCATTTAACTTAATTAATTAGGTTTAATTAGTTAATTAGCCTGATTTGAATATAGTCCCTTGGATTTGGCGCGAGGTCAACAGGCCTTTCCCCAGTTTCAATCTGATCCGTCCATTGCACATACTTCTCATTTAATTAATTTTATTTCACATTTTTCTCATTTAATTTGTACATTTAATTAAAAATAGCAAAAAAGGTCTAAAAATTCTGAAATTTTTTATCCAAGTTTTAATTAATTTTCAGAACACAAAAATATTTTTATTTTTATTTTTTGCATCAAAAATTATTTTTAAATCATTTAAAAGTTTATTTTTAATTAGTTAATGAAAATTAATTAATTAAAAATACTTTTAGGTATTTAAAAATCACAAAAAAATTCATGAAACATTTAAAAACATTTAGAAACATTGCCCAACTCTCAAACCAAATTTCTTTTTTGTTCTTGACACCTTTTGATGATTTTCAATGGAATTAAATTCATTTCAAGGCAATATTTTGTTTAAAACTTCAAAAATTCATTTCTGCCTAACCATTGAGAGTTGGACAATGATTCTTTTTGCATTGCATCTTGCATAACATGTAGTTTATAGGATAAAATTGGCATGATTTGATTTTGCATTTCCTATTTGTTTGGCATTTTTCTTGACAAGGTACCTTAAAACCCTAGCAACCTTAGGAAATTCATAACTTGCAATAGGTTAAGAGTTGGATCCCCTCCTTTGGGCAGTGAGTTTATATAGGTCTAGGGTTCCTTTGATTGCATTTTCAAATTTTTATCATGTCATTTGCTTCTGGTTTTGGATTTTTGCTTTGTATGTTGCATATAACCCTAATTTATCTCTTCCTTTGCATCCATCTTCCATTTGCTTGCATACCATGACTTGCCATGACATTATGTGCATCCATTTGATTCATAATACATCTTAAGACATATTAGAATCATGTGTGATCATTTCATCATTCACTTGCCATGTTATATGTCATTTGCATTCCATAACTTTTCATGAACATTCATGGTTCAATGCATGCTTCTCTTGCATCCATATGTTTGTATGATCATTCTAATGCCTTGCCTCATGTTTGCATCATCTCTTAGCATCATTAATATCATACTCATGCCTCTGGTTTTGGTTTGCATCATGACATTGCATCTCATTTTGCATTGCATTTCATTTCTTTTGCTAACTTTTCAGGTGGTAAGTTGTTTGAGAAGTGAATTTGCCTTCACTTCTCACATTCTCTTTTCATCTCTTTCATACTTCCCTTGCTGCATTTTGTATGTGTATTGGATTGAGCTTGCTCTTTCTTGTTCATCTCACCTTCTTTCTTCAAGCAACTTGACTTCTTAAGTGAAGCAAGTTGTTTTGCTTCTCTTTGCTCCTTTCATCTGCTTCCTTCCTGGTGGTTTCCTTGAAGATTTCTATTGTAAACCTCACAAACCCTAGGAATGACCAAGCATGATAAAAATTAGGGTTTTATTAGTCCCCCACTTAGCTTTTACCTTTGTGTCTCCTTGAGTCTTCTCTTCTCATCTCACAATCAGGGACTAAACCCTAAAGGCTTTAAGGCTTTGTGATTAAGCTTATGCCTGCATCCTTCTATTAGGATGGAGTGTATAACTTTAATCCTAAGTGTTAAACCCTTAATGTGTTTAAATCCCTTAATCAATTCACATAATAATCACTAAGACATCAAGATTGTAACTTGGGCCTTGCATTAGGGTTCTAATTCTTCCTTAATTGGTCAAGAAGAACTAACCCTAGTGTTAATGGACAAGTCCCCCTCAAGTTGTCTTACAAACCATAAAAATCACTTCTTCATCTTATCATTAACTAAAATCCATCTAATAAAGGCTTTGTTTTGTCATGAGGTTAATCCATAATCATGGATTAAGTTGAGGAGTCTTCCCCAGCTTAAACATTCTCATCTATTATAATTCTATTAGGATGGTGTAATGAGTCTGTTTAATCCATGATTATGGCTTAATATCATTACTCAACACTAAACAAAAACAACAAAAACATCTAACTAATCATAAGTAGGTTAATGATCTTAATCCTAAATCATGGTGATTAAGTGTGAGATGCTGACTTCACACTTAAGGTATTCTCATTACCCCTAATCAGAGGGAGGATGTGATGAGTTTACTAACCCATTGGTTTAGGCTTAAGCTCATTAACTTATGACAAACTTTCAAAAAGCAATAAAAGACGGAAAACTCAAAAACAAACAATAATCGTCTCCTCCGGGATTCTTTTCTCATCATCTTCACTCACAAACGAGAACTCGCTTCTTCCGTCTAATGCAAGACATTTTGCATCTGAGCCAGACAGGTCATACACTTGAGCATAGGCATGTAAGCAGTTCATCAATCAATTCATCTTTCAGTCTCTTTGGGTCGAACTACGGTGTTCTGACTTCCTCATTGCACGAGAGGATACGTAGGCATAACTTAACAGTTATCGAACAAAAGTCTCTGTATATTCCCCCTCCTTCCAGCATCATTCTTTAAAGCCTCATGGTCTTGAGCATTTCATTATTGTTCTTACACTGACACTTCACTTACACATTTCACTTCTTTTACACTGACACCTGTACATCCTTTTCCAGCTTTGATACACAAATTGCACTGACACTACCCCTTTAAAACACAAATCTTTTAAGCGTGGATCCCGTCGAGTACGGCGGACAATCTGGGTGCTAATACCTTCCCAGGTTGTAACCAACCCCCTTTCTCAGTCTCTCTGGTTCGCAACCGTCTTATCCATATCTTTTCTAGGTCTATGCAGCATTGCCTTTCCTCCGGGATAAAAATGCCTAGCTGGCGACTCTTTTCTTTTCTTGAGTTCACTCCTGTGTGTTCTCATTCTTTTCGCCGACCGTTCGCGCTTGTACCGGGATGCAAATCTTTGGGAGCGACATGCAGCACTTGGATCAAGAGTTTGAAGTGGTTTTGCAATTTTCCCTTTTTGAAATTTTGTGAAGATTAGGCATGAAAACTTGTGATCTAAGGCACAATTTTGATCAAGCAATGTTGCATTATCATGTTATGATGCTTAGAAGTGGATTAGAGGTCATTAGAAGTCTTAAAACTTGGTTTTGCAAAAAATCCTCTTTAATGAAACTGCTCAGTCTGCTTGAACGTCCTTGCAATGCTTTGTGACATTTTGACTTTAATGAACTTTAGGGAGCATATTATGATCATGGAACACACATGGACCCTCTTGACAAGCTTCAAGGCCTTTGAGATGGCTCATATCACTTCTTTGGATTCTCCTGATCACAAACCCTAATTATACAACCTATGCAGTGAAATAAACTATGCAGTGTGAGATGATATGCTTATGTGATGCAATATGAAAAGATCATAAGCCATGGTGTGAGAAAAAGTGAGGGAAAATTTGGGGTGTTTACAGGTACTAAGTTGAGGATAAGCTCTACTTATCATCCACAGACAGATGGTCAGACAGAAAGGACTATCCAATCTTTAGAGGATTTTCTGAGAGCTTATGTGATGGATCAAGAAGGATCTTGAGATAGTAATTTGTCGTTGATTGAGTTTACCTAAAATAGTAGTATTCATGCTAGTATTGGAATGGAACCATATGAAGTGTTGTATGGTAGATGATGTCAGACTCCCTTGTGTTGGTATGAATCGGGTGAGAATGTAGTGCTTGAACCTCAGATCGTGTAGGAAATGACTAAGAAGATTAAGATGATACAAGAAATAATGAAGGCTTCTCAGAGTCGACATAAGAGTTATCATGATAAGAGGAGGAAAGATTTTGAGTTCCAAGAGGGGGACCATGTGTTCTTGAGAGTTACTCCGGTGACTGGTGTCGGGCGAGATTTGAAGTCTAGAAAGCTCACTCCACATTGTTTTGGTCCGTATCATATTTCACAAAGGATCGAAACGGTGGCATATCAGATTGTGTTGCCACCATCGCTTGCGAATTTGCATGATATGTTTCATGTGTTGCAATTGAGGAAGTATGTGTGAGATCCGTCGCATGTGATTCAGATGGATGACATTCAAGTAAGAGATAACCTGACTGTTGAAGCATTACCATTGCGGATAGATGGCCAATAAATGAAGCAGTTATGAGGGAAAGAAATTACCTTGGTAATGGTATTGTGGGGTGGACCAGCAGGTGAAAGTTGGACTTGGAAACGTGAAAACCAGATAAAGGTGTTGTATCCGACTCTATTTGCTTCAGGTAAATTTTTGAGGACGAAAATTCTTAAAGTGGGGGAGAGTTGTAACGCCCTAAAATTCATAATTTTAATTATTGATAATTATTTATGAATATATGGCATGTTGTGATGTGTTTTGGTGTTGTTATGATGAAATTTTTTATTTATAAGATCAAATAAATATTTTGAGTTTATTTAGTCGAATTTATTATTTAATTAAATAAAAGGAGAATTAGAAGTGTGAGGGGTATAATGGTCTTTTATGGAGAATTACTAATGATATAATGGGGAAAACATATTTGGGGTCCTAGGGGTTAGATTGATAAAAAGGAAGTTGAGGATTGGAAATACGCTAAGTTTTTCACGATCGCGTTTAGGAGAGAGGAAAGAAGAGCTCGGAAGAACGAAGAGGAGAAGCTAAGGCTTAAAGAATTTCTCAGAGAATTTTGAGGAAAGACCGTAGGAAAGCTTCACTCTAAGGTATATGGAGTGAAGCTTTTTGAGGAAAAACCTACTCACATCCTTCACAACCTGCGTTGCATCTGTATTCTGCCATCACAAAACCTGTCACAATTTTCTTGACCAAGAAGTTATCTTAGACATGCTTAAAATCTTTGTCCAAGAATGATACAACAACCATTACTAAAAGGCTTCGGGTAGTGTACATGCACCTATGTCGTCCTCTCTACATCTCATACTGTGGAGGGGAACTACAACCCTTAAAGCCAACGACTCTCAAAACCTAAACCCTTATTTTACAAAAGAGAACTAGGTTACAATTGTTACATAATGCATAATTAACCCTAGGTCTAAGTCTTCATATATATATATATATATATATATATATATATATATATATATATATATATATATATATATATATATATATATATATATATATATATATATAGTATTTTGTCTTGGGATTTTTATCTTTGACTTGATACAATACTTAAATCCTCAACAAATCTCGGACATATTTGTTTTGAATTTAAATCCTGTAATACAGTCCAGGATGTCTCATATTGCTGTTAGGACATCTTCTTCGACATATTTATTCTGCACAAATTCTTTATCTTCAATCTTCTTGTGTTTAACCAAAATTTCGTCAAACCACATGTGCTTTTAGTAATGAAAAGGTCGAAGGAAGTCTTGAGAGGCGTGAAGAAATAAGACTTGTATACCCTTGAGGTTGAGGTCCTAAGTGGTTTAGCAGATGCGGCATCCACAAAACCTATGTCGACGACTGAGCTATGGCTCAAGCAACTTGTACATGTTAGTGAAAGAGGTCTGGTTGCATTTAGCAAGAAATCTTTGTATATGTCAATGTTGATGGTTCGAGAGTTAGAGTTGATCGAGCATTTTAGAGACATGAGTTTAGTGTGTGAAGAGACTCATAATAGTGTGAAGCTGGGTATGATGGAATTAATAAGTGGTATTCTTGAAGAGATCCGAGAGGGTTAGAAGACCTATGTGGGATTGGTTGACCGACTTATGTTAATCAGTCAGAATAAGGGTGGTGACTTTAGAATTAATAAAAATGGCGTGATTAGGTTCAGAGACATGGTTTTTGTACCAGATGTACCCAAGATTAAAAAGAGAATTTTTTATGAGGGTCACAAAAAATGATTGAGTATTCATCCTGGTGCCACTAAGATGTATCAAGACTTAAAGAAATTGTTTTGATGGCCAGGAATGAAAAGAGAAGTAACTGAATTTATCTATGCTTGTATGACTTGTCAGAAGTTGAAGATTGAACATCAAAAGTCGTTGGGTTTGATGCAACCTCTGAGTATTCCATAGTGGAAGTTGGATATCATTTCCATGGTTTTCATAATGATTTTACCAAATACGACGAAGGGATATGATTTGAATTGGGTGATTGTATATAGGCTGACTAAATCGACTCATTTCATACCGATCAGGATCAATTATACTTTGCGGAAGTTGGCCAAGTTATATATTTAAGGTATATTCAAATGTAGCTCTAAAGTTGTTGGGCACAATGTTGATGATTCATGTTTTAAGGAAGAACCCTCTTAATCAAGAGGGCCAGACATGTCAAGCTAATGACCTTAAAGAAGCATTATGTGGGAGGCAACCCACGAAACTATGCGTTTTATTTTGTTTGCGTGTTTATTTTTATAGGAATAAAAAGAAACTTACACAACAAAGGGTATCACAACTTCTACCAAATGATATGCATAATGCTAATTAGGGGTGGAGTAAATCATCAAAGAATCACTTATAAAATTTTAGAAAACAAAGTGCCACTAGGGATGTGCATAGGTAACCATTTATATGAACAAACCAATTTGTATGGTTATGGTTTATAACCCAAACCACTTGTCATAAAAATCAGTTTAAAATTTATAAACGGTTCTGAACCAATTTATAACTGGTTATAAATGAATTTATATTTTAATCCAAATTATGTAATTAAATCTAAATTTGATTCCCTTAAAATTAATATAAAATTTTAAATTTAAATACTTAAAACAAATTTTATGAGTCTTTAAAAATGTTTTTTCTTCGAAAATAAACAATAATTAAGAAAATTTTTTAAAAATATAGAAATTAATTTTTTTCTAAAAATAGCAAATATTTTTATTCCGAAAATTAAAAACATAATTTATTTTTTAAAAAAATTTATATCCCAAAAATAAAAATAAAAATATATACTTTCTTTTGAAAAATTTATTTTTTTGTGAAATTAAAAAAATAATTATACCAAAATAATTACTATTATTTTCAAAACAACTCTGAAAAAAAACTGAAAAATAAAAAATATTATTTAGAAAAAGAAATTCTGAAAAAAAAAATTAATCTGAATATTTAAAAAAAAATGAAATTTTTTAAAAAATAAAAAAAAGATTTATATAAATTAGGAAGAATTAATTTTTCCAAAAAAAATATTATTTTGAAAACATAAAAAACTAGATATAATTATTATTTTTTTGGATCAACAAAATTATTTAGATGAGAGTCTTAAGGATACTCCAACTCAAATACAAAACTAGATATTACATAAAATTGTAAGGATGGTGAATCCCCACTCATAATAACTACATTGAATCGTATTAGATCCTGGATGAACTATGACTAACCAGCACCACGACAAAATACTTATCCTATTAAAGATAACTTCCGGATTATATATTTCATTTTTAAGGTTTGCAACGAATGATAAAATTGACAAATAGAAGATATATGATTGAAGGTTTGCAACGAAAGCTAAACAACTAGTGGAGAAGATAACTATAAGAGAATAGCTAAAGCCTGATTTTGAAACAATGAAGAAAGCAAACATACAAGAAGCATAAAGAATTAAGTGAGAGACGACACTTGGAAGAGACATTGCAATAAATTAGTTAATTAGGGTTGCTTTGGTATTGGGTTTGGAAGTTTTTGTACCCATTTACTCCATACAATTTAAAATAAAACTTATACATTAAAAAAATAAAACACCGTAAATCTCGTTTTTGTCTTTAAACAAAAGTTTGTTTTATTTTTCAGATTAATCAAAAGTTTGTAAGTTATGAGTCTCAATTTTTTATTTAATTTACAAAACATAGTGAAATCCCTCTTTTTTTTTTATTTGTCTGTTTTTGAATTATTAGTTTGAGTTAATTTGGAGTCTTACCTTTTTTCTTATTTCTACTTTATATTCTTTCTATTACAAAATAATAAAATACGTTAATATATTGATGTGTATTTTAATTACTAACCAATATTTTAATTTTATTTGATATTGATTAGCTATGTTATAAAAACTAAGTATATGTAGGAGTGGAAATAGGTCAAACCGGCCTATAGGAATTTATAGTCTAATCTATTTGAGGTTAGGTAAGATTTTTTTAATTAAAAAAAATGTCAGACTTATGTTTTTTTAAAAACCTATTTAATTAAATAGGACAGACTTATGCTATTAGAAAAACCTATGAAGCCATATATGTCGGCCTATATTTTCATATATATTAAAGATATGCTAAATAGGTTGTCCTATATATGAGTAAACTACTACAAAATGCGCAAACAACAATGTCAGACTTACAACGCATCCATTTACATTGTTGTAATATGAAAAACATTGCGCGCAGTCAATAGCTGGATTTATAAACAGTCATTTAATGACGATTGACTTAAACCACCGTTGTAATAAATGAAATGTAGCAAGCTTTGATTCCCTGCAACTACATTTTTTTTCATTTTTTTAGAATACATTTAGCGTGTGTCACTTAAGTCCATTATTTAAAAAATAATTTGTAAATGATTTTACAACCGTTATATTATACAACCGTTGTTAGAGGATTAAAATTCCATTATGTTTGGTTTCTCCAACCGAGATTAAAAGCTTAACTGATAAATTAAAACAAAACTTATTATGTATTTATTTCATAAGACGCCCTAATCGAACAAGCGAGTCAGAGACGACAACGGTGGTGTGATCTTTACCCTTTTCATATCCATTCATTTGGAGCTCAACTATTCACCCTCTTTGATTATTTGATTCTTCAGCTTCGAAGTACTGTACTCTTAAACATCTTCATTCCTTTTTCTTGGTTTATGTTGTACATGCTCAAATATTCATCATTTTCGTTCATTTGATTCTTCAGCTTCGAAGTATGGTACTCTTCAACATCTTTATGTTGTACATGCTCAAATATTCATCGCTTTCGTTCATTTGATTCTTCAGCTTTGAAGTATGCTTTAGGTTTAGTATGAGAGTACATTTTCATTCCTTTTTTCTTTGTCCATGTTGTATATACATATGCTTAAGTTTTTTTATTAGATTTTGGTGTGTCATTCGCATTATTATACATGTATAAATTTCAAAAGTTGTAATGAATCATAGTTGGATGAAGCCAATAGACACTACTACAAAATGCACAAACAACAATGTTAGGCTTACAACAGATTCATTTACACAATTGTAATAGGTTAACATTTTCGCACCCAGTCAATAGTTGGATGTATAAACAATCATTTAATAAAGGTTGACTTAAACCACCGTAGTAATAAATAAAATGTAGCAAGCTTCGATTCCATGCAACTACATTTATTACATTTTTAGAGTACATTAAGTGCGTGTCACTTAAGCCCATTATTTAAAAAATAAATTGTAAATGATTTTACAACGGTTAAATTAGACAACTGTTGTTATAGCCTACAATTTAGTTGTAGGTTTTGCTAGTCAGAAAACCCAGTTTCAGAGGAAATCGTCTATTTTGTTTAAATCTATTTTGTGCATTTGAAGCAGAAAATCGTGCAATCAACAGTCCTTTACTACAAAGTAGTTACGGGACTTTACCCTCAAAATCCCAAATTCATCTTTTTCTTCTTTCTATTTTTTATGAATTTTTTACTGTTTTCATAGTCTCAAAAAATTCCAAAAAAAAATCTCAAAAATCTTATTTTACTTAATTAGATCAAATTTCGTGTTTTGTATTTTTCTGAATTTATTTTAATCATATTACTCATATTTTTTCAAAATGTTGGCAGGCCTTTCACCACAGGTATTTAAAAAACTATGGCTATAGGTAGCATTTCTTACTTAGTTTTTCAAAATGCTAACAGACCTTTCACCATGGGTATTGAAAATAACCGTAATCATAGGCAGCGTCTGGTCATGGATTCAAGTCCCAGCACCAATATTTTTTATTTTTTACTTATTTTTCCAAGTCCTAGCAGCAACATTATAGGTGGCACGCTTATTAAGCTTATTCATTGTCCTTAAACAAACCGTGATCGTCCATTTAGTGATTATCAACGGTCAAGACACAACTATTAGTGATCTGTGTGAAACCTAATACTTAGACAAATTACATCTTCTACCTCCAACTTTCAGAACAAATTTTAGAACTCCATCATCTCTTTAACAACTTGAATGAGACAACAAAAGTATGAATTGGAGTTAGTAATGTTAGTTATTGGTGTTCTTTTTTAATTATTGTTGTTCTTGTTGTTCTTTTTTATTATTGTTGTTCTTGCTATTCTTGTTATTCTTCTTGTTATTATTGTTATTGTTGTTGTTGTGTTGTTGTTGTTGTTGTTGTTGTTGTTATATTTGTTGTTGTTGTTCTTCTTCTTCCTATTCTTCTTCTTCTTATTCTTCTTCTTATTGTTGTTGTTATTATTGTTCTTATTGTTGTTCTTGTTGTTGTAGTTGTTGTTGTTGTTGTTCTTATTGTTGTTCTTGTTGTTGTTCTTAATGTTCTTGTTGCTGCAATTTTTATTTTATTTTATTAAAAGATATACAACAACGATTATTTAAAATAATTGTGATTATAGGTAGTTCTATACAACAACGGGTATTTAAAATAACCATTGTGATATGGCACACACTTTCTAGAATACAACAATGGTCCAAGGACCGTGATTATAAGTACCGCATATACAACAACAGTCTATATGACAACGCCCTCGCCCGCGTCATTACATGTCTTTCCCAACCGTTGCTAAATTGGTTTTCCGTAGTAGTGAGGTTAGGTCCGGTTTATGAGAACGGAGTTCGTGAGTTCCTTGAATACGCTGATAAACATATTCCCGACAATAATGGTATCTTTTATTATCCTTGTGTTGTTTGCATGAATATAAAACAAGCTTCAAAGAAAGAAATATAACATCACCTTTATTGTGATGTTATATTTCAAAATTATATAATATGGACGTGGCATGGTGGGGTGGATAAAAAGGAAAGTCGGGCGTCACAAAGTCAAAGAGTGGATGAAGATGAATAAATGGAAGATCAACCAGAGGATATGTTTTGTGATATTGGGGAATATTCTTTTAAGAATGCTTATATTTATGATACTTTATGTAGTGATAAAGATACCCCTTTATATAAGGGATGCATAGATTTTACACGATTGTCAGCGGTGTTAAAGTTGTTTAATCTGAAGGCAAAAAAGGGATGGTCGGATAAAAATTTCACGAAATTAGTTGAATTACTACAACAAATGTTACTAGAAGATAACACATTGTTGGATCGTTGCTTTGAGGCCAAGTATTGTGTCCAATGGGTCTGGAGTATATCAAAATACATGTTTGTCCTAATGATTGCATATTATACCATAAATAGAAAGAAGACTTATATCAATGTTCAAAATGTGGTGTGTCGCGTTACAAGCTGAAGGCCAACAATAATGATGACAATGACTATGATAGTGTTAGTAGGAAACATCATCCTGCTAAAGTGTTATGTTACTTGCTAATAATTTCACGATTAAAGAATCAAGCATTAATCATCATTGGTATCAACTCAAAAATTGATAAACCATATAATTCTGATAGAAACAAGGTTCTGAGATGAAGACCTATGTTTTATTCAGATTCTAGAAAATCAAGTTTCAAATTGGTTCAGACTCTAATGATTTTCAATTGGATCAGACTCTGGAAAATCAAGATTCTCAATTGGTAATCTAAGATTGGTGCAGACTCTAGACAATCAAGATTCCAGTTAATGCAGACTCTGGAAACTGAATCAAGACTCCAAAGATCTCATCTGCATACTGCAACTAGAGGGAGTTGACCCAGAAGGTTCACAAGTCAGGATTTTTGATCCTCACCAAGTCTAAGATTCAGGGGGAGTTCCTCATCTGAAAGGCATATTTTGTTTTTGATAAATAGCGTGGCTAAATTATTAGAAAAGAATTATTCTTGGTATTAGCGCTACATTTGTTCTGCTGAACAGTAGCATTTACTTCAGAAGACTCTGAAGTTATGATACTCTGATACGATATCCAAAGGAAACAAGTTATGAAGATCTTGAGAAAAAGGTTATGTTGAAAAAAGTCTAGATGCTGGAGACTTATGTTTCTTTGAAACAATAGGGAAGTATTCCTTCTCTAATTCTATGTTCTAACAACTCAAAATTATATTTTGTTAGTATTTGGATCAGAGTGAAACTCTGTACTAGCTTAAATAAAATTTTGGGAGTAACACATTCAGGGGGAGCTATTGTTCCGAACTCTAAATATGTTATGATTGGTGATTACCTTGTATAAAATGTTCTATCAAAATAAACAGTTTTGTCATCATCAAAATGGGGAGATTATAAGAACAAGATTTGTTCTGCAAGTCATCTCTAGGTTTTGATGATAACAAAGAGTATTTGTGAAAGAACCTTTTATATTCTAATGTGTATTTATGTGCAGATCTTATTCATTGTAGATATTAGATCAAACAAACACCTTCAGGATGTGCATCAAAGATAATATGCAGGTTACTATGTGTGATACAAACTGCAAGCATATTGAAGAAACCAATATGCTTCTGTATCTGATCACAATCAGAAAGATCCAAAAATGTTGTATATTGCGGTTGCAATGCTCTTGTGGCTCTGTTCTGAGAAGTGGTTCGGATTCTGAAGCTAGCGATGCTTCTAAAGGAATAATCTTCTGAATAATTAAAGTGGTGAAGATTCTAACGAATTGAAGATCGGAAGGCTGAAGGCTCTGAAGACCAGGTGCAGAAGACTCTGAAGACTTAAGGGTTCTGAAGATTAAGATTCAAAGGATCAAGTTCTGAAGACTCTGAAGACAACATTCTGAGTGAACAAAGTTGTGAAGACTCGAAATACTTGAAGATTATGAAGATAAAGGTTTAAAGAACAAAGTGTTGAAGTCCTGAAGACAAGACTATGAGCGAGCGAGTTCTGAAGACTGAAGACTTAAGTTTCTAAAGACCTAAACCATCGTTCCTCTACTCATGCTTCATACAATATCAACAGAATTCTCTGAAGTTCAGAAGACAAATGTTACTGTTAGTAGTGACCGTCCACTTAACACTAGTCTCACATCTTCTCAACTACTTGGAAAGTATGAAAGGAAGAAATGTGACAATACTACTACATCACTATATGATATCTCTTGTTTCAAATGGCTTACGACTCTTCAATGACTATGTTTGCTTGGTTATTTAAAGAAAAGGATTTTTTGCTTTCATGGTGGTCGAAAATAATTAGAAAGATCAACATTACTGCTACAATTGAAACACGACCATTGTTGTTGAACCTCAAGAATTTTCAAACAACACAATAATAATCAGTAAGTACAAGAGTTGATGAATGCAAATATTGTTGGAAAACAATCAAGTCATCAACCACTTCATCATCTGAGCTTATTAAAGATCCGAATTAAGGAGTTGTTGCTCGAAGCTTGATCAATGAAGAAGATGAAAAGTTCTACACTATGCCAAAAATGATATTTAACAATGCACCTTAGACAAATCTTATTTAAAAAAGCGTTGCTATAAGTGAAAAATAAATAAAACACGGAAACTATTCATAAAATATATTAAAAAGCGTTGTCTAAGGTGCCCTTTAGACAACACTTTCTCAAAGAGCTTTTAAAGGTATATCTTAGACAGCGCTTTCTCAAAAGTGTTGTCTTAGGTCTTATAATTTAAAAAAAAAATCAAAAGCGTTGTCTAAGGTCAACCTTAGATAGTGCTTTTCAAAAGCGCTGTTAAAGGCCGCCCTTAGACATCTCTTGTCTCAAAAGCGCTGTCTACGGTCTAATTAAATTAAAATATTACAAGTCAGTTTCTATTTTCATTCGTTTCTGATCTTTATTCTCCCCCCTACGAACACGAAACCTAACACACTAAAACCTCTATAAACGTTGACTGTTCTTCGTTCTTGTTGAAACCTTTTTGACTGAGTTCGTTTTTCGTTCTTTTTGGAATAACCATTGTCATTACTTCGTTCTTGACTGAGTTCGTGAAGCTACTGAGTTCATCCATTTTCTTGACTAATTTCGTCCGAGTTCGTCCTCTACTGAGTTCTCATAAGGTACATTGTTGTTGTTATGTTGATTTTGTGAAGAATAGTGAAAATAGGATTTTGTAAAGAATATGGCAATGTCATTGTTATGTATTTATTTGATAAATATGATTTTGTGAAGAATAGTGAAAATAGGAAATGTTGTTGTCGTGATTATGTGAAGAATAGTGAAAAATCACATTGTTGTTATTATGTTGATTTTCTGAAGAATAGTAAAAATAAGATTTTGTAAAGAATAGGGCAATGTCATTATTATGTATTTCTTTAATAAATATGATTTTGTGAAGAATAGTGAAAATAGGCAATGTTGTTGTTATGATTATGTGAAGAATAGTGAAAAATCAGATTATGTATCTCTATTTTCGTTTGGATTTATTCAGGTTATGTAGTGAAAATATGTATAGGTTATGTATAGGTTATGTATAGGTTATGTAGTGAAAATATGTATAGGTTATGTATCTCTTATTATCTTTGGTTATGTATAGGTTATTTTCGTTTGGATTTACACTGGTTATGTTTAGGTTATTTTCATCTGGATTTACCTTGGTAATGTATAGGTTATTTTCGTCTGGATTTACCTTGGTTAGGTATAGGTTATTGGTGTTTGGATTTACATTAGTTATGTATAGGTTATTGTCGTTTGGATTTACATTGGTTATGTATAGGTTATTTTCGTTTGGATTTAAATTGGTTATGTATAGGTTATTGAAGTTGATATTGATTGCTTACCTTAATAAGTAGGAAAATCATGGATAAAAAATGGATGTTTTCCGATCGATTATCCAAAGAGTACGAAAATGGGGTTGTGGAATTCGTTAAGTTTGTTGTTCAACACGTTAAAAAACCCATTCAAATGAAATGTCCTTACTTGAGTTGTTGTTATATTGGTAAGGTTGACACAAATGGATTGAAATCGCATTTACTAAGGCATGGAATTGATCAAAGTTATCAGTGTTGGAAATTTCATGGTGAGAAAATTAACGAGAATGTTGAACTGAGTGGGAAAAGTAATACGACTTATGCTTCAGATGATAAAGACACTGAATCATACGATTGTGATCGAGTTGAAGAGATTGTAGAAGCACTTGAAGAAGATCTTCATGATTGTCCTGAAATGTTTGAGAGGTTGATAAGTGATGCAGAGAAACCGTTGTATAAAGGTTGCAGTAAATTCTCAAGACTGTTTGCTGTATTAAAGTTGTACAACTTAAAGGCGGGCAATGGATGGTCGGATAAAAGTTTCACAGAGTTGTTGGCCCTTATGAGATAAATGCTACCGGAGGATAATGTTCTTCCTAATCAAACCTATGAGGCAAAAAAAATAGTGTGCTCTATTGGCATGAGCTATGATAAGATACATGATTGTCCAAACGATTGTGTTTTGTTTCGTAACGAATATGAATTGTTAACTGAGTGCCCTAAGTGCGGGTTGTCTCGATATAAGAAAAGATTGTCTCCAGCAAAAGTCTTATGATATTTTCCTATAATTTAGAGATTTAGGCGCATGTTTCATAGTGAAACCGATGCAAGACACCTGACTTGGCATGCAGATGAAAGAATTATTGATGGAAAGTATCGACATTCGGCTGATTCACCATAGTGGTCGAAAATTGATAATGATAATCCAGACTTTGGAGAAGAAGCAAGAAACCTTCACTTGGCATTATCTACTGATGGAATGAACCCGCATGGTCTTCAAAGTATCTCACATACCACATGGCCTGTGATTCTTATGATTTATAACCTACCTCCATGGCTATGTATGAAGCGTAAGTACATGATGTTATCTATGTTAATATCTGGGCCTAAACAACCAGGGAATGCCATAGACGTATACTTTACACCTTTGATCGAAGATTTATAGATTTTGTGGTAGAACGGTGTGGAGGTTTATGATAGATATAGGAAAGAAAGTTTCAATTTGAGGGCGATGTTGTTTGGCACAATTAATGATTTTCCAGCATATGAGAATCTATCTGGGTATAACATTAAAGGTCAACACACGTGTCCTGTTTGTGAATATGGAACCGATACGATTCGATTGGAACTTTGTCAGAAGAATGTGTTTCTCGGACATCATAGATTCTTACATTCTAAACATCACTACAGTGGGTGGAGAAAAGCATTCAATGGAGACACCGAACAGCGTAAAGCTCCACTTTCATTGTCAAGTGACCAAGTTTTTGAAAAGGTGAAAGATGTGCGTCCTGAGTTTGGCAAGCCTTTTGCACATAAGGTTGTCAAAGGTGGGTGGAAGAAGAGGTTGATATTTTTTGAATTGCCATATTGGAAGTCTTTGTACGTAAGACATTTTCTCAATGTTATGCATATTGAAAAAATTGTATTTGAAAGTGTTACCGGTACGTTACTCAATATAAAAGGAAAGTCTAAGGATGGCCTTAAAGCAAGGGAGGACATGTTAAAAATGGGAATGAGAACTGAATTAGCACCCGTGAAGAAAGGAAGACGGACATATCTACCACCTGCTGCTTTTACTCTATCTAGAAAGGAGAAAAAAAATTGTGTAAGTTTCTGAGTGAAGTTAAGGTTCTAGAAGGATACTCTTCAGATATTAGAAGACTTGTATCTACGAAAGACCTCAAATTGAAGAGTTTGAAAACACATGATTTCCATGTTATAATGGAACATTTTCTACCAATAGGTATACGTTCTATTTTTCTAGAAAAAGTAAGAATTTCCATAACTAAATTGTGTTTTTTCTTTAGGTCAATTTGTAGTAAGGTAATCGATCCCGAGATCTTACCAACACTACAAAAAGAGATTGTAATTACCTTGTGTGAGCTTGAAATGTATTTTCCTCCCTCTTTTTTTGACATAATGGTTCATCTAGTTGTTCATCTTGTGAAAGAGACACAGTTGTGTGGACCAGCTTATATGAGATGGATGTACCATGTTGAACGGTATATGAAAATATTAAAAGGGTATGTGAAAACCCAAAGTCGACCAGGGGGTTGTATTGTTGAACGATACATTGTTGAAGAAGCTGTTGAGTTTTGTACTGAATATGTGTCAAACGTTCAATCGATTGGACTCCCCATAGCTCAGATTTTCGGAAAAAGGGAAGGTAAAAAATTAATAGGAAATAAAATTGTGACAATATCAAGGGATGAACGGGATCAAGTGAATTTGTATGTTCTGCACAATGATAATGAGGTTGATCCATATGTTGAAATGCACAAGGATGTACTCCGAAGGTTAAATCCGAACATAAATGAAAATTGGATAGTATGAGAGCATAATCAAAGTTTCATACAATGGTTAAAGGATCATATTTATTCAAAGCGCTCTTCAGATCCTGCTTCAGTAACATAAAGGTTGAGATGTTTGGCATATGGTCCAAGTTTGCATGTGTTTTCTCATAGCGCATACACAATTAATGGATACACATTTTATACCAAAGAACAAGATGATAAGAGTAGTATGCAAAATAGTGGTGTCATCGTGCTAGCTGAAACAATGCATATATCAAGTATGAAGGACTTAAACCCTAAATTTGCAAAGTTGTCATGTTTTGGAGTCATTGAGCACATTTGGGTGTTTGATTACGAGAAGTTTCGGATTCCCACCTTTGGTTGCAAGTGGGTAAATATCAGTGGCATACAAATGGATAAGTATAAATTCTTTCAAGTTGATCTTACTAGGGTGGGGTACAAAGATGAGCATTTTATTCTAGCATCTCAAGCTAAACAAGTGTTCTATGTGAATGACCCGATGAATATAAAATGGTCTATAGTGCTTTTCTCTAACAAAGTGGTTGATGATAGCAGTGTCGATCAATGTGATATTGATGTTGAGAATGAGTCATGCATTATACAGAATGAGTTGAATAGAATTGATCAATATGATGATCTTATAGCGGATGAGTCATATATCAGAAATGATCATAACGAGGGAATTTGGATCAATTCATTCGTCCGCATTGCTAAGAAATAAGTAATTAATATTCCAACAAAGAAAAGAAAAAGATGTTAGTGAAAGAGGTAATATAATAAAATGTTATATATTATGTCATTTTCATTTTTAATTTCTTTCATTATAATTTATATTTGATGTCCTTGGTTTCTTTATTTTTCATTTTTAATTGCTTTCATTATAATTTATATTTGATATCATTGGTTTCTTTATTTTTCATTTTCAATTGCTTTCATTATAATTTATATTTAATATCCTTGGTTTCTTTATTACAGGTTAGATATGTCCACTAACGATATCACCCATATGATCATGATTCTACGCATGAAGGAGGTAATAAAAAGGTATCTACGGAAGACAAGATTAGATGAGGCATAACAGTGATGAGGAAAGCGATCCATGGTAGAGACCGATGCATCATTCTAGATATGCATTGGAGCGATCTTGGGCAGCTTATAGAACCTAACAGTCATACCTTGACTAGTTTCATTGGTGCACTAGTAAGGAATGAGATTCCAATTACTTGTGACGATTGGAGAAAAAAAGAGTTGAAAGAATCCAAAGACAAAATTTGGACTGAGATAAAGGTACAATAATTATGTCTTTAATTATACGAACTAATTATGTATTTTAAATTACTTATACTATTGCACAATGTGTATGTTTTTCTTAGAGGTGTTTCAACATTGAAGATGATAGAAGCGATTTTTGTCTTAAATTGGCCGGAAAGCTACTAAGGGGGTGTAGAACATTTTTATCATCCAAGTATCTTAGGGATGAAGATGCTAATCATATTGATGCGGATCTTACAAAGAAATATGAAAGTTTAATTTCACCACAAGAATGGGAAGCATTTAAATCCAAACGAACAACCCCAGAATTTAAAATAATAAGTGACACAAATCGGGAAAGAGCATCAAGTCTCGCGTATCCATACAAAAAAGGATGTGTCGGATATGGATGCTTAGAACAATCTATGTTAAGTATCTATAAATTTAAATAATATATTTGTTCATAATGAGTTTTATTTGATCATATTATATGACTTAATGTGTAGTTGCAGAAGGAGAAAAGTTCTGAAACATCTCTTCCTGCACATGTTGTATGGAAGGAAGCCCGTGTGGGCAAATCTGGAGTTGCTAAAGAAGATGTTATACAAGTATATGAGAAATGTTTTAGTAGAACATTATTTCTTTAACTAAATCAAAACTTTATTAATAAATATTTGACAAGTATTCGATATTCATCTGATTTTCAGGAATCACTATCTCAGTCTTTATCTCCAGATGATACTAGGAGCATACTTAGTCGGGCATTAGATGTCCATGAGTAATCTAGTCGGGTGTGTCACTCCCCGAATTTTCATCCTGGTGCAAACGCGAACTGTCGCCAAAGAGAAAGGGTTGAATAGATTCGCCAACTAGGCATTTTTATCCCGAAGGAAAGGTAATGTTGCATAAACCTGGAAAGAGATGGATAAGACGGTTGCGAACCAAAGAAACTGAGAAAGGGGGTTGGTTACAACCTGGGAAGGTATTAGCACCCAGATCGTCCGTCGTACTCGACGGGATCCACGTTTACATGATTGTGTTTAAAAGGGGTAGGTGTATGTGCTGTCTGTGTGCAAAAGCTAGGGAGAATGTACAGGTGTCAGTGCAAAAGGTGTGAATTGCTCAAGAACTGAGGCTTAAAAAGAAAGCTGAAAGAGGGGGATGACAAAGAGACTTTTGTTTGATAACCGATAAGTTATGCCTACGTATCCTCTCGTGCAATGAGGAAGTTAGAATATCGTAGTTCGACTCAAAGAGACTGAAAATAAATTGACTGTGAACTGCTTACTTGTCTATGCTCAAGTGTATGACTCGTCTGGCTCGAGTGCTAACTGTCTTGCATTAGACGGAAGAAACGAGTTCTTGTTTGTGAATGAGTGTGATGAGAAAAGAATCTCGGAGGAGACGTTTATTGTTTGTTTTTGTGTTTTCAGTTTTTTATTGTTTTTGGTGTTTTGCATAGGATTATGAGCTTAAGCCTAAATCAAGGGTTGTAAACTCATTATATCCTCCCTAATTAGGGATAATGAGCCTACTTAAGTATGAGATAAGCATCTCAACTTAATTACAATGATGATGTAGGATTAAGATCATTAACCTACTTGTGATTATTTAGATGTTTTTTGGGTTTTTGTTTAGTGTTAAGTAATGAGTTTAATCTCTCACAGATTAGTGAACTCATTATACCATCCTAATAGAAGGATGATAGATGAGAACACTTAAGCTGAGGAAGATACCTCAACTTAATCCATGGTTAAGGATTAAATTCATTATATAACAAGCCCTTATTAAATGGATTTTAATTAAAGGATGAGATTAAGAAGGTGGATTTTAAGTTTGTAAGACAACTTGAGGGGGACTTGTCCATTAAACACTAGGGTTAGTCCCTCTTAACCATAAGGAAGAGATAGAACCCTAATGTAAGGCCCAAGTTACAAGATAAAGTCTTAGTGATTATTAATGTGTTTTGATTAAGAGGTGTAAAAATGTTAAAGGTTTAACACTAAGGATTAAAGTTATACACTCCATCCTAAGATAAGGATGCAGGCATAACCCTAATTCAATGTCCTAAAGCTTTAAGAGTTTTGCCTCTGATTAAGAGATGAGAAGAGAGACTCAAGGAGACACAAAGGTAAAAAGATATGGGGGACTATATACAATCCTAAAAATTATCATGCTTGGATACCCTATGGTTTGTGAGGCTTAAGAGAAAGGATCTTCAGGAAGGCCACCATGGAAGAAGCATATGAAAAGAGAAGGAGGAAGAAGAATAAGTTACTTACTTCCTGAAGAAGATAAGTAACTTAGGAAAAAAGAAAGTAGTAAGAGAGACATAATTGAAGCAAGTTCACTTCAAATACAAATAAATATGCAAATGAGAGGAAAGAAGAGGTGGGAGGTGAAGGCAAATACACCTCCCAGACAACTTACCAAAAGTTCCTGAAATGTTAATATGGATGCATAAGACATAAATCACAAAGGAATGAGATGAATAAGGATGAAAAGCCCAAAAATAGAAGTGATTATGCAATGCAAATGTGTTATTAGATGATGCAAAGTCATACAAGATGCATATGGATGATCATACAAGGATGAGATGCAATGGAAGCATGTTTAGAAGCATGAAAACACATGGATGTTCATGGAATGTAATGAATGCAAAACATAGCAAGTGAATGAAGAAATGATCAAGAAATGTTTCAAACATGTCCTAATATGTCTAATATGACATATAAAATAATGGAATGGCATGGAAAGTTCATAGGTTCATGATATGCAAAGAAGAATGCAAATGAAGATGCAAAATTAGGGTTTTAAGGCAACATGAGATGCATATGACCAAAACAGAAGCATACATCATGATAAAAAAATTTAAATTGAACTCAAACAAACCCTAATCACATACAAGATCACAACCCAAAGGAGAAGGTCAGAAGCCAATCCTAGTGAAAGTTATGAAATTTCTAAGTTAACTAGGGTTTTTGGGTGCTTCTAAAGGGAAAATGCAAATCAAATTGAAAATGCAAGATAAAAACATGAGATAAATAACCTAGAAACTATATGCATTATGTGAAACAATGCAAAAAGAATCAAGTTCAAAATCATCATGGTTAGGCAGAAATGAATTTTTCAAGTTAGGGTTAAAATAATGTGAAATTTAATAACCCTAATTCAAAGAAAATTGTGAAAATGTGATCAAACCTAAAAAGAAATTTGTATGGTGAGTTTGAAAATGTTTCTAAATGTTTAAGAATTCTTCATGGTTTTTTTGGTGATTTTTAGAAACCTAAATGCATATTTAATTAATTAAAATCAATTAATTAATTAAATAAAACATTTAAATATTTTAAAAATACTTTTTAATGCAAAAAATAAAATAAAAATTGTTTTTAGGTTAAGAAAACTATTTGAAACAAAAATGCAAGAAATGAGATTTTTTGAAAGTCTTTTTCTATTTTTAAAAATTATATGAAAGAAATGCAATAAAATGAAATTAAAAATGAATTAAATGGAAAGTATGATGATTCTGTGGCCAAGATTCAAACATAGGGGGAGACAATTGACTGTGCACGTGTTTTGATGGTCAGGATTCAATCTGGCAAAAATTAATTAATTAATCCTAATTAAACTAATTAATAAGAATTAGGGTTTTAATGATCTAATCCTAGCCATTCATACGCACAGGAATCATGATCCAAGGGCCCAGATTCAAACTAAACTGATTAACCCTAATTACAAACCCTAAGCATTTTCAGGTGACCGGAGCAATCTCCGGTCATCTTCTCCGGCCAACTCCTCACCTGAATCCCTCAAAACGCCACCCCAAGCCCCCTAAAGCTCCAGAATCAAACATCTAACAACCCTAAACACGAATCCAGCCCCAAAAACAATTTATCATGCATCAAATCCATGAATCAAACAAAAACATTTTCAAATCAAAAAGTTTCAGAACATCAATACATCCTGGTTTCTCAACCATTTTCAAAACAAATCATATCAACATAATCAGGGAGACACATAGAATCATATGGGATCTTAAAACAAGAGTTTTGGAAAAAGTTTGAAGGTGACTACCTGAGATGAAGCTTTCTGACTTTGAGCTTTCTGACCCTTCCTTTGATGCAAAACCACTCCAATGGTCCCCCTTGAGCTTCTGGAGAGCTTAAAACAAGCTTGTAATGGCTGGTTTGAGTGGTTTGGTTCTGATAACTCAGAAATCGTATTTCTGTTTGGGGTGCTTTTAGGCCATGGCAATGGGTGCTTTGTGTTCTATGATGGATTTTGAGATGATTAGTGAAGTTTGTTTTGATGTTTGAGGCTTGTGTGAGCAGATTCGAAGAGATGAAGGTTTTGGGGATTTTTGGCAATCTTCAGTTGTGGGATGATTCAAGCCAATGCCTGTTATGAAATGAGTTGCATAATGTTAGTATAGGCCAATGAGAGTGATCAGAAAGTGGGTGGTGGCATAGTGTGATTGGTATGAAACAAGTTGCAAAAATGTCTTTGGATGTGTACTTGAAGCATGGCACGGGTCAAAGGCTGTTTGAAGGGGTGTCTGGCTTCAGCTTGCATCAAGGATGACCCTAGGATTGAAATATGTGAGCTGGATGGCTTTGATCAAGTGTTTGCAAGCTTTATGCATTTTTCCCTCTTTGGAATTTCTTGAAGTGCAAGGCATAGAAACTTGTGATTTTTTGTGCAATCTTGATCAAATGTGTTGCATTATGTTGGTATAATGTTTAGAAGTTGATTAGAGGTCATGAAATGGCTTGGCAAGTGAATTTGCAAAATTCCGTCTTTGGTGCACACTTGAAAATTATAGGATTTTTGCCAACTTTGAAAAGCCATATCTTGAGTTCTAGGATGAATCAAGACATGTTCTTGTACTTTATGAAAATGGGAAGACATAATCTACAACTTTCGTGTCCAAGGATTTTTCATTTGAAGCATTTTTGGTCATGAAAGAATAGGTTGAATATCTTTCCCAAAATGGAAAGTTTCCATTACAAGTCATTTCCAAAAATAGCAAGCTTGCCTTTGGCTCAAAATTCTTCAACTTTTTGAACTTCCAACCACTTATAAGATCAAATAAAGATCATAGAGACTCAAAATTATGATAATGACCCTTTGGTACCCTTGATGGAGGCCTCAGATGCCCTGATTTTGACTTTACTTGCTCAAGAAGTTACCCAATGATCAGATGACTTCCACAGTGAATTTCTTCATCAAACCTGGTACATATGATCCTTATAACATATTAATACCATTAAAAACAAGAATGACCAAAAAAAGTGGAATTAAGGTCTCTGAAACCAAAACCCTAATTTTAGGTCATTTGTGTAGGAAATCTTCAGTCTGCCTCTATGCCTTTGCCATGCTTTGTGATCCTTTGACTTTTATGAACCTTGGGGAGCATATTATGATCATGGAACATACATGGACACTCTTTGCAAGCTTCAAGAACATTGGGATGACTCAGATCACTTCTTGGATTACTCAGATCACAAACCCTAGATGCAGATGAAATGAACTATGTAGTGGGATATGATATGCTTATGCTAATGCAAAAATGAAAGATAACAAGCCATGGTGTGAGAAAAAGTGAGGGAAAATTTGGGGTGTTTACAGCTGCCCCTATTCAAGCATGAGTTAGTTGTGCAGGATGTAAGCTCCTGGCTTAACAGACAAACAAGATAACTTGTGGTTGAACAAAGATAGTCCGAAATTTGCACTCATTGGGGAGAAGAAGAAAAGGGATATAAATTGTAAAAGATAGTATAGTATGCTTATCAAGTGAAGATGATGGAGGACGACCATCGAGCAGAGGACGACTGCTGGGGATGAAAAACGGTAAGTAAAGCAATGACGGGGACGACCATCATGCTGGGAAATAAAGAAACCGCGACGGGGACGGCCATCGGGTAAAGAAATAAGATTCTCTGGGGATTAAAGGAATGAGGGAAGCACTGACGGGGACGGCCATCAGGTTGAGTAGAAAAGATCAACGATGGGGACGACCATCGGGTAAAACTGATGAAGGACGATCATTAGGAAAAGGAAAAGGGACCACGACAGGGATGACCATCGGGTTTAAAGAATAAATGAAATATTTGACGAGGGACGGTCATTAAAGGTGAAAGATGATCACCTAGCAGGGGACGACCTGCTCTTTATCACGACATAGGACGAATTACTGATAGAAAAGATCAACGATGGGGACGGCCATCGGACAAGCATGATGAAGGACAATCATCAAGAGGTGAAGGACGATCACCTAGAAGGGGACGATAACTCTTAGGGGATTATCTCGATATAGGACAAATGCCGGATAACAAAGATCAACGATGGGGACGGCCATCAGATAAAATGATGAGGGACGGTCATCAAAAGGTGAAGGACAATCACCTGGCAGGGGACAGTTGCTGAAAAGATATCGCGACATAGGACGAATGTCGGATAGAAGGTTCCAACAATGGGGACTCCACTGGGGAAGGGATGAGGGACGGTCATCCAAAGGTGAAGGGCGATCACCTAGCAGGGGACAACCTGCTCTTTATCACGACATAGGACGAATGCCGGATAGAAAAAGTTGTTTTGTTTCTGTGGGGATGTAAACACAGACGAGTGCTTACGCCTTAAAATAAAAGGTATAAGTGTTTGACGGTGTGTATAGACTAAAGATGCGGACGAGCATCCTTAGGACCATGATACAAACGAGTATCGATAGAAGTAAACGCTGACACGTGTTTAAGGGTGATGATACAGACAAGTATCAATCGGTTAAGCAAGGAACACAGACGAGTGTTGATCTGTTGAGGAGGTGATATATACAAACTACAGACGAGTATCAAAGACTTCTATATAAGTATGTACAAGTATTGATCTGCTGGTGAAGTATGTGCAAGATATGGACGAATGTCGAAAGATTGAGCAAGGGACACGGACGAGTGTTTTGACTTGCTGGGGAAGTATGACACGAGCGAGTGTCAACGGAGAATATGTACAGGTATGAACAAGTGTCTGTATTGAGAATGCAGAAGGTATTCTGGCTTTTTCTGTGGGGGATAAGTTTTATATATTGTTGGTGAAGTGACGATGGTGTTTGTAGGTGATTGGCTCGAACCTGGCTTATGATCATGCAAATGTTTGATGTTTGTCGTAATTCTCCGTATTAGATGGAATGCTATGCTTAGTTTGGAAAAAATGATGTGAATGCTATGATTATGCAAATGAGAAAACCGATCCGAGATCCGGATCCTGTGGGGATAAAGATCTCTGGTTTATCTGTCTGGAGGGAGAACTCCCTTGGGGATGAGGAAGTTTCAGCAACTCCGCTGGGGCAGTATTTTAGGCATTTATCTACTAGGGAGAAAATGGCAACTCTGGCAGAGAATAGAAATTTCCCGGCTACTTTGCTGGGGAAAAGCCGTCAGGCATTGCTCGGGAGATCCTGCTTGGGGAGAAGATAAATTCCGGGAAGTAATCCGTTGTCACTCCTTCGTCTCAGTGATATGCTGGGGATTGATGAATTCCTCAAGGGATCCTTTGGGGGGATGAAAACTTCGCGAGGAAATACTTCTTGTCACAAAGTCCTGCTGATGATGTGATTGCTGGCTTGGCTGGGGAATAATACTTGGTATGCCCCATGCTGTGAAAGACCGTCTGCCTTGAGTACCTGCAACCTGTTAAACAGATACGCACACGTGTCCCGAGGTATCCTCAACCATATTCCGTCATAGGAGTTAGGTCTGAAAGCAACATATTTCCTACAAGCTTTTATTAAAATGGCTCATATGTTTTCATGCAAGTATTGTACTATGAACTTTGGACATTTTTTGCAAACGAAACAAAAGAATGTACAAAAACAAAGTGTGACTGAATATCTGATTTTATTGATGTGTGTGCCCTTAATAGGAAAGTACAGTGAAGAAGCGAATCCCTGAAATGAGGAGATTGTTGTAAATTGAGAAAATAAAAGTGTTGGCGATGTTTAAGACGACGCTCTAGTGAGCTTCCTTTGCTATGACCTATATGACCTTGACGTTATTTTTATCTTGCTTTCTGAAGAAGGTTGGTTCTGACCGACGCTTTATCCTTACGAAGCTTGCCATGCTGTGAGTGATACAGACGAATTCAGAATGCAGTTGTTCGCTTTTTCCCTGATTTTGCGTGGATCGCCCTTTCGGGTTTTCTATCCACCTGGATACTCATTTTTTCCTGAGCTGTCCGATGTGGCTTTTCAACTCAGCGGGTGTACATTTTTTTGTTTTTCCCTTATTTTTGCCCGAGTCTTTTATTTTGTTTTTGACTCGTCGGGATGCCCTATTTTTTCCTGGACTTACATTCTGTTTTTGTGTCCAGCGGGTCATTTTATGCGAAGTATTTTTTAACTGCATCTGAATTCACAGGAGATAGGAAGTCCTCGCCATCCATAGTAGTGAGCATCAGTGCTCCACCAGAGAAAACTTTCTTTACTATGAATGGGCCTTTGTAGTTTGGCGTCCATTTGCCCCTGTGGTCCGTATGAGGAGGAAGAAGTCTCTTCAGAACAAGCTCTCCAACTTGGTATTCCCGAGGTCTGACTTTCTGATCGAAGGCTTTCTTCATTTGCTTCTGATACAATTTCCCATGACAAACGGCAACTAATCTTTTCTCTTCAATCAGACTCAGTTGATTATATCGAGATCGGACCCACTCTGCTTCATCCAGTTTCACATCCATCATTACCCGTAAGGAGGGTAGTTCAACTTCAACAGGTAGGACAACTTCCATACCATACACAAGCTGATAAGGTGTTGCCCCGGTAGATGTTCTGATAGAGGTTCGGTACCCATACAAGGCAAATGGTAGCATTTCGTGCCAGTCTTTGTAGGTGACTACCATCTTCGGCACAATCTTCTTGATGTTCTTGTTAGCGGCCTCAACATCGCCATTCATCTTCGGCCTGTAAGGAGAAGAGTTGTGATGAATTTTGAAGTCCTGAAAAAGTTATTCCATCATCTTGTTGTTCAAATTGGAACCATTATAAGTAATGATTCGCTCGGAAACTCCATATCGACAAATGATATCTCTCTTCAGAAATCGGGTTACCACTTGTCTGGTGACGTTTGCATACGAAGCTGCTTCAACCCATTTGGTGAAGTAATCAATGGCTACCAGGATGAATCTGTGACCATTCGAAGCAGTCGGTTCAATCTTTCCAATCATATCAATGCCCCACATGGTGAAGGGCCAAGGTGAAGACATTACATTCAAAGGATTCGGAGGCACATGCACTTTATCTACGTAGATCTGGCATTTATGGCGTTTTCTGGCATAGGCACAACAGTCTGCATCCATTGTGATCCAATAGTAACCTGATCTTAACAACTTCTTTGCCATTGCATGTCCTCCGACATGGGTAACGAAAGAACCTTCATATACTTCGTGCATTAGTAGGTCTGCTTCCTTCTTGTCAACACATCTAAGTAAGACCATGTCGAAGTTTTGCTTGTACAAAGAACCATCAGTATTGAGGAAGAAACTGCCAGCTAGCCTCCTTAATGTCTTCTTGTCATTAGAAGATGCCTCAGGTGGGTATGTCTGAGTTTCCAAGAAGAATTTAATGTCGTGGTACCAAGGCTTGTTATCGGTGACAGTGTCCACAGAGAATACATATGCTGGTCTGTCTAGTCTTGATACCAAAATCCGAGGTACATAATTGGCAGCTTGTACTTTGATCATGGATGAAATGGTTTCCAAAGCGTCTGCAAACTGATTCTCATCTCGAGGGATATATTCAAGCTTAACTGTTGTGAAGAAGGTCAATAATCTCCTCGTATAGTCACGGTATGGAATCAGATGCTCCTGATGAGTGTACCACTTGTTGTTGGTCTGGTTGATTACCAAAGTCGAATCTCCTAATACATTCAAGGTTTTGATCCTGAGGTCAATGGATTCCTCAAGACCCATGATACAAGCTTCATATTCTGCTTCGTTGATAGTGCAGACAAAGATGAGTTTTGCTGAGAAAGGCATATGGACTCCCTTGGGTGTGATAAGTACTGCACCAACCCACGACCGTTGCAATTAACTTCCCCATCGAACATCATAATCAATGCTTCTTCTGGGTCAGGACCTTCAGTATGAACTGGCTCTTCAAAATCTTTTGCTTTTAAGAACATGATGTCTTCATCAGGGAAGTCAAATCTCATAGGCTGATAATCATTGGTCCGCGTGTCGCGCACGGATCAAAAACGAATAATTTTCTTTAAAACATAGTATAGCGACAATGACTCGAATCGTCTCACAAGGATTCTTGATCTTATTAACTAACGATAGTAACGATTAATGAGGGGTCGATTTTAAGGTCGAATTATAAAAACAGATTAAAATAAGTGATTAACAAATAAGCTAAAACGGCTAATCCTACTGATTTGGGTTCCGACTTATCATCGGTTATTATAATTTCAACCTCCTAAGCGGATTATCTATTCCTATTTGATTAAAAAACTCATTGACAAGCGCAACTAATTTTATTTGATGTATGTTCCTATTATCTGAATTAAGCAAACATATTTAAGCTCTCGTGAATTAAGCAAACACGATTTGATCAAACACGATAACGAATTAAGCAAACGCTAACGTGACTACGGTCAAGGATCATACAACAATCAAATTAAATCAACACTAATATATGATAATCAAATTAAGCAAACAATGATCACATAACAACATGGAAAGGAATAGAATTTAGATTGAAAATTATAATAACCTCAAAGTATGATGAAACCTGTAATCGGTAGGATTTTGCCTTGGGATTAGTTATCTATGAATCGTAAAGCAAAACAAAATTCGTAAAAAAAAATGTGTCAAAGAGCAGATGCGGCTGCTAGGTTAAATTGAAAAACCTAAATGACCCGTTTACAACCCAACTGGGTCAAATACATAACACATGCCCAATTCTAAATGACCCGAAACTAAATAAAACTAATGCAGTAGCTTCAAACGAAATTCTGGAAAATATGACTCTTAATCTGACTTCGAATCCAACACGAAAGTTGTAGCTCTTTTTCTTAACTTTCCATTGACTAGTAGAACGCCTCAATCAGATTTCTGGAACTCCGGTTATGCTCATTTCCGTAAAAGCTGAAAATTAAGTACGAAAATTAAATTAAGCCAAAAATGAAGTAAATTAGAAAAAAAAATTAAAATATAAAAATAAACAAATAAAAGTAAAGAAATGCCTTAGTACAATCATGTAGGAATGTGCACCAAAATGCACTGATCAAATTCCCCCACACTTGAACTTTTGCACTCCGAGCAAAAAATAAACTCAAGACTCAAGAAACACAACATCATTCATACTCATTCTAGGCTACAAACTCTTCTTCGATTAAGATAGCATCGATAGGTACTAATCTTACACACTAAGGATATCGTAAGAACACAAATCCGCAATTGTGCAGTCATAAGCCTCCCTCCTATACAAACAATTTCGAATCATGTTATTATGCCTAAGTCTAATTACTCATCCTCCATTTTTCTCTCTTTCATTCTAGCGCAATCACATTAAGCCCGTTATCTATTCATACACATGGTAAATAAGCTTGTTAGTGATTATGATCCATACTTGACAATATTTTAAAGTTACTTTAGTAACTACAAAAAAAATTTCTTTTTTTTAAGGTTTCACATCCGTTAGGCTAAATGACCGGGTGAGGATCACCTAACTTAGAAGGTGGATTCCTATTCAGATTTCTTTTTAAGCGCAAGATCATTCACTTATTTGCATCAGCTTAATTACTTAGTATTTGATTTCTAGATGGTGCTGACTGCTAGATAAACTACTTAAGAGATATTAAAGGATGAGAATTCAAGGCTATGTCATAACAAGTATTCAAAATGATTTCCATATTCAGGAGACTTAAGGTGTTAAAACGATACCGATCTTGTGAACTTTTCCTAAGTCTCCACAACTAACCTCAAAACAATCTATAGCCTAAAACTTTCAAAAAAAAATGTCTAGTGTTTCTAAAACAAAACAAACAAAAACAAAACAAAAACAAAGAAAATAAATTATTCTCTCCCCCGCACTTAAAACAAGCATTGTCCTCAATGAAAGGACATAAATATAAAATAAGAGGGAGAGAAAGGAAAGAACACACCCGAGTAGTCAAGGTGGATAAGTGATCACATAAGCAGCATTTCCTAAAGAGAGCTCTTCTATAGTCTCTTCTTCCAAAGTGGGGATCTCATAGAGTAACTTTGGGTAGTATCCATTAATCTTGGAGTTTTTATTAGTGCCTTTGCCTTTTATTCCAGGATCAAAGAAGAATCTTCGATAAGTAAAAGTGTTGAATGTGCAGGTGATAGTGATCTCCTTTTCTACAACTTCAAGAATCAAAGGATTAAGGGACTGCCTCACTACTTTTGTTCCATCTTCAATTGAGATCCTATGCATACTTATGGATGGGCTAATATCACAAGTGTCAACCAAAGTCCCTCTAATTCCCTTCTTATGTTCCTGTAATGATTTCTCTTCCTGCACAAATTCAAATAAATTATTAGGAAGTGAATTCAGCTCTAAAGAGTGTGATTTCTCGATGGATGGTTTGTTCCGGGAAGTCAGGATGTCGAGAGCTTCATTGACATGAACAACTTAATTTTCAACCTCATTTGCAGTAAGAATATCATCTTGCAAGGCAACCTCAAATTTAGCACAAACAGAGAAAATTTTAGTGTCAGTACAAACATCACAAGAGTAAACATCATCAAAATCAGACAATGATGGAAAATCAGCTGCAACCAAATTAATACAAGTATCATCAACAATTTCAGAAGGAAACTCTATTTGAAAAATAGAATGTTCTTTCAAAGGCTGTTGGTTTGATCCTTGAGCTTGCTGTATAACATTCATCGAAGTGGTAAGTTGATCAAGCTGTATTTGCAAAGTCTGAAAATTAGAATCTATTTGTTGTTGAAACTTGATATTATTTGTGGCAATTTGCTTGACAATGTCCTCTAGTGAAGGTTCAGAAGGTTCAGAG
Source organism: Lathyrus aphaca (assembly GCA_963966055.1). Lineage (NCBI taxonomy): Eukaryota > Viridiplantae > Streptophyta > Magnoliopsida > Fabales > Fabaceae > Lathyrus > Lathyrus aphaca. The sequence goes on along the minus strand of OZ014524.1, from coordinate 303,504,798 downwards.
CACACAACCTGAAATTCATTCATATGCTTATGTGGATCCTCACCTGCAAAACCATTAAAACTTGGAAACAAGTGAGTTGAACCAAAATTCAATTCGAAAGGTGCATCAACAACAGGATATTCAATATATAAAGCATTATAATTCACAAGTGCAACAAGTTCTCTCAGAGTTCTTTGATCAACCATGATATGATTATAAATTTTAACACAGAATCAAATAAAATCACTGCAGATTTAAAAAGAATGGAAAAAAAGAAAAAGCGATTAAAATAAAATATAAAAAATATAAAAATAACTCTAAAAACCTAATTAAATCAAATAAAGCTCGCACAAAAAATTTCAGATTTTTTTGAAAATATGAAAATAAATCAAATAAAATAGAAAAACGCAGAATTTGCAATTTTGAGGGTCGAAATCTTTTAGAATCAAATTCTAAAAGAGTATTGTTCTTCGATTTATTTCTAATTTTCTGGAAAAAAAATCGGAATAAATCGAAACAGTAGCTTCCAACTTACTTGAAAGGCTGGAAAACTTATCACTATAATGGAACCGGTATTGCAACCCTGAAAATCAACAAACACAACAAAAATAAAAAGAAAAGAAAAAAAAAACTAGCAAGAAAACTATACCTATGACTATAAAATCAGTTAATAACAACAAGAATCCCCGACAACGGCACCAATTTGGTCTGCGTGTCGCGCACAGATAAAAAACGAGTAATTTTCTTTAAAACGTAGTATAACGACAATGACTCGAATCATCTCACAAGGATTCTTGATCTTATTAACTAACGATAGTAACGATTAATGAGGGGTTGATTTTAAGGTCGAATTATAAAAACAGATTAAAATAAGTGATTAACAAATAAGCTAAAACAGCTAATCCTACTGATTTAGGTTTCGACTTATCATCGGTTATTATAATTCTAACCTCCTAAGCGGATTATCTATTCCTATTTGATTATAAAACTCATTGACAAGCGCAACTGATTTTATTTGATGTATGTTCCTATTATCTGAATTAAGCAAACAAATTTAAGCTCTCATGAATTAAGCAAACACAATTTGATCAAACACGATAACGAATTAAGCAAACGCTAACGTGACTACGTTCAAGGATCATACAACAATCAAATTAAATCAACACTAATATATGATAATCTAATTAAGCAAACAATGATCACATAACAACATTGAAAGGAATAGAATTTGGATTGAAAATTATAATAACCTCAAAGTATGATGGAACCTGTAATAGGTAGGATTTTGCCTTGGGATTAGCTATCCATGAATCGTAAAGCAAAACAAAATTCGTAAAAAATAGTGTCAAAGAGCAGATGCGGCTGCTAGGTTAAATAGAAAAACCTAAATGACCCATTTACAACCCAACTGGGTCAAATACATAACACATGCCCAATTCTAAATGACCCGAAACTAAATAAAACTAATGCAGCAGCTTCAAACGAAATTCTGGAAAATATGACTCTGAATCTGACTTCGACTCTAACACGAAAGTTGTATCTCTTTTTCTTAGCTTTCCATCGACTGGTAGAACGCCTCAATCAGATTCCTGGAACTCTGGTTATGCTCATTTCCGTAAAAGCTGTTAAAGCTGAAAATTAAGTACAAAAATTAAATTAAGCCAAAAATAAAGTAAATTAGAAAAACAAATTAAATTATAAAAATAAACAAATAAAACTAAAGAAATGCCTAAGTACAATCATGTAGGAATGTGCACCAAAATGCACTAATCAATCATCAATGGGTTGCTCAGCCAGATAGTCAGACAATACACTGCCTTTGATGACCTTTTGAGAGGTGTACTGAATGTCATATTCTGTTAGAATCATTTGCCACCTTGCAACCCTTCCGGTAAGTGCTGGATTCTCAAATATGTATTTGACTGGGTCCATCTTTGAGATTAATAAGGTAGTATGAGTCAACATATACTGTCTTAGTCGGCGAGCAGCCCACGCTAAAGCACATCAAGTTTTCTCGAGTAGTGAATAACGTTGTTCACAGTCGGTAAACGTTTTGCTTAGGTAGTATATTGCATACTCTTTTCGACCAGACTCGTCATGCTGGCCCAACACACACCCCATTGACTCTTCTAACACTGTCAAATACATGATTAGAGGTTTTCCTTCGATTGGAGGCATGAGAAATTGAGGTTCTTGCAGATATTCTTTGATCTTGTCAAAAGCTCTCTGACAATCATCGTTCCACCTGACTGTTTGTTCCTTTCTTAGCAGCTTGAACAAGGGTTCGCGGGTTGCAGTGAGATGAGATATGAACCTTGAGATGTATTTCAATATACCTAAGAACCCTCAAACTTCTTTCTCAGTCTTAGGTGCAGGAATTTCCTAAATAACTTTGACTTTATCGGGATCAACCTCAATTCCCTTTTCACTTACAATAAAACCCAGCAGCTTACCGGAACGCACCCTGAATGTGCACTTGTTGGGGTTCAACTTCAACTGATACTTTCTCAAACGCTTGAATAGTTTCAGTACATTCACCAAATGATCTTCTTTTGTAAGGGACTTGGCAATCATATCATCCACATAGCACTCGATTTCCTTATGGATCATATCGTGGAATAATGTTACCATAGCCCGCTGATATGTTGCACCAGCGTTCTTTAGACCAATTGGCATTACCTTATAGCAAAACATGCCCCAAGGTGTGATGAAGGTTGTCTTCTCCATGTCTTCAGGTGACATCTTAATCTGATTGTATCCAGAAAATCCGTCCATGAAAGAAAATACCGAGAACTGAGTCGTGTTATCCACCAATACGTCAATGTGAGATAATGGGAAATCATCCTTCGAGCTAGCTCTGTTCAGGTTCCGGTAATCCTCACACATGTGCACCTTTCTATCCTTCTTAGGTACAGGTACAATGTTAGCAACCCACAACGGGTAACTAGTTACAACAAGAAAACCGGCGTCCCACTTCTTTTGTACTTCTTCTTTAATTTTCATGGCCATGTATGGGCGAGTACGGCGCAACTTCTGTTTAACTGGAGGACAATCTTCTTTCAATGGCAACCTGTGCATGACAATATCCGTGTCCAGACCTGGCATATCTTGATAAGACCAAGCGAACACATCGACATATTCCCGAAGCATACTGATGAGCTGTTCTTTCACTAGAGCTTGCAGACTGGCCCCGATCTTCACCTCTTTTACATCTTCTTCGGTACCAAGATTGATGGTCTCAATCTCCTCCTGATGAGGAGCAATCACTTTTTCCTCTTGTCTTAATAACCTGGCCAACTCTTCAGGCAAATCATAATCTTCATCAACCCCTTCATCTGCTTGATTAATCGGATTGTCGAAGTCATACGAGGTCATAGCAGTGTCGTTGTCGGTGCAATCTGGAGGATTATCTCTGCAAGGGTTGAGATTTGTTCATTTTAGTGATTGATTTTATCTTGTTTTAGGGAAAAAAAGTGAATGAAGTTACTTATTTGAGAAAAAACATTGCCATTTATTGTTTTATGCGAAAATAATAAAAATGAAAGACAGTGAGCGAAAAAAAGACCATTTGCAAAAGATGTCTATTGTTCATTAATCATTCATTTGCACAAAATACATATATGAACCTATTACAAAATGATCCCTGACACCTTGGACAAGATGCATGACTTGATGTATGCTTAAACAGGAAATAATAATTACTCTGCAGAAGTAATCCTTATAATTTCCTGGGAAGACCAGTTGAGGACTTGTTGGCCTGGGACTCTTGGACGAATCCATCTTTCCAAGTTGAAGTCACTTTCAGCCACGTCTTCCACATTGTTGATTGCATCTGGGGTCAACATTCCCCCACTGATAAACTTGGGAGCTTCAACAGCCTCCTCTTGGACCTGTTGGGATGGTTTGTAACCCAACCCGAACTTGTCTTCCTTGACATGAACTTGCAGCAGCTTGCCCCATCCCTGGGCATTCCCGTCTTCAACAACCTTCCGAGCTTGCTTATAAGAAGAGATTGAAGTTCCAGATACTTCAGTCGTTGCTTCATTGACATTGAGGGCCTCAAACCCTTGGCTCATTGTCTCATGGATCTCTCCTTCCATCTCAATATACTTGTAAGTAGCTAGATGACTGACGAAGATATCCTCCTCCCCACAGATTGTGATAACTTGGCCCTCTCATTCGTATTTTAACTTCTGGTGAAGGGACGAGGTTACAGCGCCAGCGGCGTGAATCCAAGGCTGACCCAACAAACAACTGTAGGTAGACTGAATGTTCATCACGTAGAAGATAGTTTTGAAGATCTGCGGGCCAATTACCACAGGCAGCTCAATTTCTCCAAGAACCGATCTTTTAGAACCGTCAAAGGCTCTCACAACCAGGTTACTCGGACGAAGTGCAAGACCATCATATTCCATCTTGACTAAGGCTTTCTTTGGTAAGACATTGAGTGAGGACCCAGTGTCAACCAAGACATGAGAGAGAACAACACCTTTACACTCCAAGGTGATATGTAAATCCATATTGTGGTTACGACCCTCCGTAGTTAGATTAGCATCGGTAAACCCTAGTCCATGACTAGTATTGACATTCGAAACCACCGTTTCTAGCTAACTAACTGTAATCTCTTATGCCACGTAAGCTGCCTGTAGGACTTTGAGAAGTGCATTCCTGTGAGCTTCGGAACACATTAGCAGTGATAGAATAGAGATTTTGGAGGGTGTCTGATGGAGATGGTCCACAACCTTATAGTCACTCTTCTTGATTATTCTCATAAACTCGTCTACATCCTGGTCAAAGGATGTCTTCTGAGTTTCCTTGGTAATAGGCTCTTCAGGCACCACACTCTTGCCCTTAGCCTTGGCAGCAGCTTCTGCTTCAACATTAGTTCTTTGGAATTGTGAGGCAAAAAGACGTCTGCTTCGAGTGAAGCCTCCACCTCCTCCCACATTATCAATCTATGGTGTAGAAGTGTCAAGAGTGACTTTCTTTCCGTCGCAATATAAATCTGAGCCATAGTGCCAAGGTACGACACTGCTACTATCATATGGAATTGGTCCAGGTACCGTGATGGTCACCGGACTGATTGCTACGGAAGAAGGAGTTGAAACAGTATGGGGTTCATAATAAATTGTAATAGGAGGTCCGACCGGAGACGGTGCAGGTGATGAAGGTTGCTGATGTTGATGGAGATGTTGATGTGAGTTATTGAAAGGATCTGGAACGTGGATTGTTGCCAGATCATAGTAAATGGTAATTGTGGTGTCTTCATTGATAGTTGTTGTTGTTGTAGAAGGATGTGTTGAACTGATGTCTGTTGAAGTTGAAGAAGGGATGATTGTTGATGTTGTAGAAGAATCTGTTGGAATGATTGTTGTTGAAGTTATAGGAGTGATATCTATCAAATCTGATGAAATGATGTGTGCTGGTATTGTAGGAGGAATGGTTGTTGATGTTGTAGGAGTTGGGACTGTTGAAGTGATCTGTAAAATGCCTTCTTTGATAAGATTGTTGATACTGGTCCTAAAATTTTCACAACCGTTGGTAGAAATCTTGCAAGCTTCGCAATGGACTTCACAACCCGGGAACACTTGACACTTCAAAAACGGGGCTTTAACCTCGGCCAGAGGTGTTTGAATACTTGCAACATTGTCAATTAGGATTACTGGTTGATCCTCCTCAATGGCATTTATCCTAGGCCCACCATGGCTAGGCATAGGATTCTTGGTAACACTTGGAGGAGGTGCAAAGTTGACTGCCTTGGAATCAATCAAATCCTGAACCTTCATGTGTAAAGCTCTGCATTTCTCTGTTGTATGGCCAGGTGCATTGGAGTGGAAGGAACATCTGGCATTAACATCATAGTTTCTTGGAAGATTATGGGGATCCGGTGGGGCCAGAGTCCTCAATTCGATCAGATTGAGCTTTAATAATTGTGGAAGTAGAGCAGCATAGGGTATCGGAATGGGATCGATAACCTGTTGATTTGTGAAGTCCTTTGTTGAAACCAACGTTGTTGCTGATTGTTATTGTTGTAAGATCTCTGTGGAGGGGGGAACTGTTGTTGCTGTAGGAAGTGATGTGGTTGTGGAGGATACTGTTGCTGAGGTGCTAGGGCTGGAATGGTGACAGCAACCACTGATCTTGGCATGTATTGTGGCCTACCTCTGCCCATGTGTACTGAGTTGATCTCACCTATCCTGCAAGGTCCTGAGAAAGGTTTTCTTGTATTGCTAGAACTAGCACAGTTGTTTGAAATTTTTCCCATCTTCAAAAGACTCTCAATTCTCTCTCCAACTATAACTACATCCACAAAGCTGGTGGACGAGAAAGCAGCAAGTTTGTCAATGTATGTTCCTTGCAACGTGTTCATAAACATGTCGGCCATTTCTCTTTCCGACATCGAAGGAAGGAGAGCAGCATCAAGCTGTCTCCATCTTTAGGCATATTCTTTGAAGCTTTCTCTTGAAGATTGAGACATACCCATCAAGAGGGTCCTATTGGGAGCCATATCCAAATTGTACTGATACTGGCGTATGAAAGCTTCAGCCAAATCCTTCCAGTTCCTGACTGTTGCTCTGGACAGGGAGAATACCATTCACGGGATGCCTCGGTCAGACTGTCTTCGAAGTAGAACATCCACAACTTTTCTTCCATGGTATAAGCTTTTAGTCTCCCCAGAAAAGATTGAAGATGGATACAAGGACCGGAGGTACCATTGTACTTCTCAAAGCAAGGAAGCTTGAACTTGTGAGGAATCCTGACTCCCTCTACTAATCCCATATCCATTACATCAAATCCCGAAGAGTTTTGGGACTTCAAAGATCTTAGCTTCTCCACTATTTCGTCTAGACGACGATCATAGGCTTCATCCCCAGCACCGATTACTGTAAACTGTTCCTCTTGAGGGTCCTCTTGCAAGGCACGACCTCCAGTGTTTCCTTGAGTATTTCTGATAACATTGACTTCAGGATTGAGGTTAGGCCCAAACTCTGGCGGATTTGTTCGTGGCTGCCCGCGATCATTGTTACTAGTACCTCTTGTACCTGGATGATTCTCTTCTGGAGTTTGTCGCTCGACTAACTCTCTTAATCTTTCTTGGCTCTGAGCCAACCCAGTCATCACTGCCATGAACTGGTTCATTTGAGCCCTCGTCTCGGTTCTCTCATTAGCCATTTGAGTTCTTACGTCAGTAAAATCTTGTTGAACTTGGTCCATCTGTAAGCTTGGAAGGTTGTTTCTGGTTGGATACCGGTGAACTCTGTTGATGGGGAAAACCCTCCTACGAGCAATGTTTCCTGAAACACACAGCAAAGTGAGAAAACAACAACAAAAACACCTGCAAAACAAAGAATGAGGTTAGTATGCAATGCAATATGTCTATTTGTCTTCCAAGGGTATCCAGTTTGGTTCTTTGGTTTTGACCTTCCAGACCTCTGAGAATGATGAAGATTTTGAAGAAAAGTGAAGCTCAAAGGAAAATCCAGGTAATACATAAACCATACATTACAAAATGCCAAAATACATAGTTTATGATTACAACAAGTTCCCATGGTGGGTCAAAATACAATTAAGTCAAGAAATACAACAAAAATTACCATGAGAAATAAAGTACAACCAAAATAAAATACAAGTACAAAGAAATCAAACATCCAGCCCAAAGTCATCCTCCTTGACTTCCTTCAAAAGAGCATCAGTCACTGGTCCAACTGAATGCTTTGTGATGGTCCTGATAAGAAGGTTCCTGGTGGCAATGGCACTTGTCAACTTCCGGTACTTGTCTTGGTCTTTTGATCTCTTCAACCTGCCTGGAGTTTCAACTCGGAGATTTCCTTCTGTGCTGTTAACAAGGCTTCCTGACTCTTCTTCTCATTAGCTTCCAACTGCTTAATCTTAGCATGTGTCTTCTGATCTTCTTGCAAACGAGCTTCAGTTATTCTGATCCATCTAGCCTGACTCTCTTCCAGATAGTGCTCAACTCTGGCTTTCTGAATCTTAGTTTCTTTGCAAGCATTCTTCAATACCAACTCCCCTGCTCTGGATTTTCTGATGAAGTCCTCTGTCTTTTCTATCTTGGTCATATGCTCGATCCGGAGCTTCTCTAACCTTTCAAAATCCAGACGACCATCATTCCTTTCCCAAAGGGTCTTCTTCAGAGCTTCAGAAAGTTGGGTGTTCCTCTCTTTCAACTTCTCAAACTCTTCCAAACTGACTATAGCTACAGGCTCAACTGCTGATGGCCCTGACACATCTTCCAGGGTGAATGGCATGCGGGTAATCTGTCCTCTGATGCAAGACCATTCAATGTATTGAGCTGAAGCTATGTTGTTGCATTTCCCCAAAATAGCAGTCCCTTTAGTCTGTATGTTATCCCAAACCCAGGCTGCTTGTCGGATGATGGCATGATTATTCTTAACATCACAATAAAGGGTCTCTACTAAATCCTGCTCTCTTGGGGGATGTACTAAGGCATACCCTAGCTGCCTTTTGAAAAGCAAAGGATTGTAGTTGATGCAACCCTTCACTCCAATAAGAGGTACATTGGGATACTGCCCACAACTTGTAATCATGTCCCTGCCCTTGGTGCTCTGAGTACACCACCTGATGTCTTCTGAAGTGAGAGCAATCATTATCTTAGCCCAATTTCTTGACTGATGAGGATTTAGGAAAGCTTCTGTCTTCGGCATGTGTCTTAATAAACAACAGTAGAAGAGAGGTGCACAACATCTGACTAGTCTTCCCCTCTATTTCTCATTTCTTTGATGCACTGAGTAGTTAAAATCCCCTAGCAAGGTAGGAACTGGATTCTTCAGCAGGAAGATATGGATAGCATTCTTGCTTACAAACTTAGGCTCGTCTGCAAACAAGATGATTCCATATAAACTAAGAGCCAGGAGAGCACGAACAGTTTCCCACTTCCCTGCTGTAGTATGACTGGTTGCCTTAGTGATCAAGAAGTCCAAATGGAGGCCTAGGATTCTAGCCTTGGTGTTCATATTCTGATCAATGACGGTGGCTTCCAAGTGCAGAGCCCTAGCTATGTCTTCATTCCTAGGAGCACTCATCTCAGGGTTGAAAAGGATTCTTCTTCTGATGGGGACACCTAACAACATGGAAAAATCTTCTAACAAAGGACCCGTCTAAAATTCTGGGAAAGTGAAACATCTGAGAGGAGGGTCATAGAACTGGAGACAGGTGTGAATCATGCTCCTCTGTGATGCGTCCATGATCATGTCCATAATACCACCATAATGTTCTCTGAATAAAGGAACATGATCAGGAGTGATAAGTGTCTGAATATGTCTGATGCCTGCTAGAGAGGGCTCAAAGAAATGGTAAGTAATGTTGCTCTTCCTGGATGAATCCATACTGATAAAGGGTGTTGATGAAAATAGCTAGAGAAGAGAACTGAAGATATATGATGAAGATGGCTGAAGTAGAAGAACGGTCAAAACCAAACCAAAGAAGATGTGGATACCCTGTAAAACAAATAGACAAATGTTAAAATGATGCAAAATGATGTATGCAAGATGATATGCAAGGGTTTGTGATCAGGTGATGGATTTGTCATATGCTTTGATGGGGTCCATGAGTGTTCATAAGTCTGAATGAAGGTCTGAGAACTAGTAACCAGGCAGGGGACTCAAATAAAGAGTCACAAGTCCAGGGTTTCATAAGATCAGTCCAAAGTAGTGTAACCTTAAAACAATATCCAGTAATAGGGTATGTTGAGGCCAAGGGTTCCTGCAAACATGCAAACATCCCAACCCCCTCACAGGTATTGTTCTAGATAAAGGATCCTCAGACTTGGATCTATTATGAGAAGTGTAAACACTTCTAACCCGGAGGTACAATGTTTACATTAATCATAAAGAATCCTCCTCTAATTCACCTCAGATGCTGAAGGTCATCTAAAAGGTCATCCAGACTTAGCAGGCTTCCCAGATAGCCCTAGTACTACAGGAAATCCGTAGCACAGAGTTCTCAAGAAGAAACCCATGTATGAATCGTGTTTCATATTCCCGCACCAGACCGAAATGGAATGGGAAAGAATATGAAGTCACTCTAATCCTATGTGTCACTCAGGCTCCCGATGTGGAACCTTTCTCACTGAAATACCCCTCCCACCAAGATAAACCAACAAAGCCAACACATGATATGATGACAATAATATGAAATGCATAAATCAATAAAAGAAAGCAATAAATAAATGCAGTAAATAAAGCTGTACAGAAATAAATAAATAAAGCAAAAATGAAAGCACACACAGCACATAACACCCCCATAAACACAAAACAAACAAGCGCTAGGAGAAACCCACAAAAAGAACTAGAAGCCCTGGTTGCAAGATAATTCCCCAGCAGAGTCGCCAAGCTGTCGCTCCCCGGATTTTTATCCTGGTGCAAACGCGAACTGTCGGCGAAGAGAAAGGGTTGAATAGAGTCGCCAGCTAGGCATTTTTATCACGAAGGAAAGGTAATGCTGCATAAACCTGGAAAGAGATGGATAAGACGGTTGCGAACCAAAGAAACTAAGAAAGGGGGTTGGTTACGACCCGGGAAGGTATTAGCACCCAGATCATCCGTCGTACTCGACGGGATCCACGCTTACATGATTGTGTTTAAAAGGGGTAGGTGTATGTGGTGTCTGTGTGCAAAGGCTAGGGAGAATGTACATGTGTCAGTGCAAAAGGTGTGAAGTGCTTAGGAACTGAGGCTTAAAATGAAAGTTGAAAGAGGGGGATGACAAAGAGACTTTTGTTCGATAATCATTAAGTTATACCTACGTATCCTCTCGTGCAATGAGGAAGTCAGAACACCATAGTTCGACTCAAAGAGACTGAAAATAAATTGACTGTGAACTGCCTACTTGCACATGCTCAAGTGTATGAGTCGTCTGGCTCGAGTGCTAACTGTCTTGCATTAGACGGAAGAAGCAAGTTCTCGTTTGTGAATGAGTGTGATGAGAAAAGAATCCCGGAGGAGACGATTATTGTTTATTTTTGGTGTTTTTAGTTTTTTATTGTTTTTGGTGTTTTGCATAAGTTAATGAGCTTAAGCCTAAATCAAGGGGCTTGTGAACTCATTATATCCTCCCTGATTTGGGATAATGTGCTTACTTAAGTATGAGATAAGCATCTCAACTTAATTACCATGATGATGTAGGATTAAGATCATTAAACTACTTGTGATTATTTAGATGTTTTTGGGTTTTTGTTTAGTGTTAAGTAATGAGTTTAATCTCTAATCACAGATTAGTGAACTCATTACACCATCCTAATAGAAGGATAATAGATGAGAACACTTAAGCTGAGGAAGATACCTCAACTTAATCTATGGTTAGGGATTAAATTCATTATATAACAAGCCTTTATTAAATGGATTTTAATTAAGCGATGAGGTTAAGAAGTGGATTTTAAGTTTGTAAGACAACTTGAGGGGGACTTGTCCATTAAACACTAGGGTTAGTCCCTCTTAACCATAAGGAAGAGATAGAACCCTAATGTAAGGACCAAGTTACAAGATGAAGTCTTGGTGATTATTAGTGTGATTATTTTAAGAGGTGTAAACAAATTAAAGGTTTAACAATTAGGATTAAAGTTATACACTCCATCCTAAGAGAATGATGCATGCATAACCCTAATTCAAAGTCCTAAAGCTTTAAGAGTTTAGTCTCTGATTATTGAGCTGAGAAGAGAGACTCAAGGAGACTCAAAGGTAAAAGATTAAGGGGGACTATATACAACCCTAAAAGTTATCATGCTTGGATATCCTATAGTTTGTTAGGCTTAAGAGGAAAGATCTTCAAGGCCACCAATGGAAGAAGCAGATGAAAAGAGAAGGAAGAAGAAGAATAAGTTACTTACTTCCTGAAGAAGATAAGTAACTTAAAAGAAAGAAAGTAAGAAGAATGGAACACAAGTGAAACAAATTCACTTCAAAGACAAGTAAATATGAATATGAATGATGAGAATAGATGGGAAGTGAAGGCAAATCCACCTCCCAAATAACTTACCAAAAGTTCCTGAAAATGTTAGTATGAATGCATAACACATAAAGTAAAAGGAAATGAAATGCAATGAGATGTGAAGACCAAAGTCAGAAGTGAAAATGCAATTTAAAAGGCATATGAGATGATGCAAAGTCATACAAGATGCATATGGATGATCATACAAGGATGAGATGCAAAGGAAGCATGAATGAAGTTTGAAAATACATGAATGTTCATGAAATGGAATGGATGCAAAGCATAACAAATGAATGAATAAATGATCAAGCAATGTTCAAACATGTCTTAAGATGTCTAAGGTGTCATATAAATGTTTTAAATGCCATGGCAAGTTCACATGATGATGATATGCAAAGATGAATGCAAATGAACATGGGAAATTAGGGTTTCATGGATGTATGAGATGCAAATGACCAAAACAGAAGCATATATCATGATAAAAATTTGAAATCAAACTCAAACAAACCCTAATACCATATAAGATCACAACCAAAGGATAAAGTCAGAAGCTTAACCTAATGAGAGTTATGAATTTTCTAAGTTTGCTAGGGTTTTTGGGTGATTCTTAAAGGAAAAGTCAAATCAAATTGAAAATGCAAGATAAATTCATGAGAAAAATAACCTATAAACTAAATGTAATATGTGAAACAATGCAAAAAGAATCAAGTTCAAACTCATCATGGTTAGGCAGAAATGAATTTTTCAAGTTAGGGTTAGAAAAATGTGATTTTTAAGAACCCTAATTCAAAGCAAATTGTGAAATTGTGATCAAACCTAAAAAGAAATTTGTATGATGAGTTTGAAAATGTTTCTAAATGTATTAGAATGGTTCATGAATTTTTTGGTGATTTTTAGAAACCTAAATGCATTTTTATATAATTAAAATCCATTAATTAACTAAAAATAACATTTAAATATTTTAAAAATACTTTTTTAATGCAAAAAATAAAATAAAAATCATTTTTAGGTTGAGAAAATTATTTGGATCAGAAATGCAAAATATCATATTTTTTTAATATTTTTAACTATTTTAAATAAAATGAGAAAGAAAATGCAAAGAAAATGAAATAAAAATAAAATAAATGGAAATTCAATGCATCCAAGGGCCAGGATTTGAACTGGAAAGGGAAATGTTTACTGGCGCGTGATTGTGTGGTCTGAATTTAATCTGGCATAATTTCTAATTTAATGAGGCAATATGGGCCCTCCATCCACGTGCGAAACTCACATCCTACGACCTGAATTCAAACTGAGAACTAAACCCTAATTACCCTCAGGTGACCGGAAGAGTGTTCCGGTCATCTTCTCTAGTGACCCCCTTCCCTGAGTTCACTCAAATCACCATAAAAACTCACCAAAAGCTCCAGAATTAAACTTTAAACATCAATAAACTCAAATCCGGCAACAAAAACAATTTATCATGCACATACAAAGAGAATCGAAGAAGAACAAATTTTAGGTCAAACTTTCAAAAGCTTCATACACTCACAAATCTCAACCATTTTCAAAACAAATTACATCAGCATGCTCAGGGGAGCACATAGAATCATTTGGGAACTTAAAATAAAGCTTCTGGAAAAAATGTTCTTGAGGTATACCAGAGATGAAGCTTTATGATTCTGGGCTTTCTGGACCTTTCTTTGATGCAAAAACACTCCAATGGAACCCCCTTAGGCTTCTGGAATGCTTGAAACAAGTTTGTGATGGCTGATTTTGATGATTCAGTTCTGCTGCACCAGAAATCGTGTTTTGGTTTTGTGTGCTTTCAAGCCAATTCAAGGGTTGCTTTGTGTTCTATGAGTGATATTGAGATGATTGGTGAAGTTTGTTTTGAGGTTTGTGGCTTGTGTGATCAGATTCGAAGAGATGAAGGTTTTGGGGATTTTTTGCAATTCTGAGTTGTGGGAGGTTTCAGGCTTGATTGTGTTGTGTAATGAGCTCCATAATGTTTGTATGTAATGTCTTGATTGGTCAGAAAGTTGGTAGTGGCATGGTTTGATTGGTATAGGCAAGTTGCAAAAAGTCAAAAGTTTTTGTACCTCAAGCATGGGCCATGGCAGAGCTGGCTTCAAGGGATGTTTGGCCTCAGCCTGATTCATGGAGGGCCATAGGATTGATTTTATGCAGCTGACACAAGTGGATGGAAGGTTCCAAGAGGTTTTGCAACTTTCCCTCTTTGAGACTTTTATGAAAATGTCTTGATGAATCTTGCAAACCAAGGCACAATTTTGGTTCAGATGCATTGCACTATGTTTTTATGATTCCTAGCAATCAATTAGAGGTCATGAAATGGCTTGAAACTTGAATTTCCAAAAAATCCTCTTTGGCATGAACTTGAAAATTATAGTATTTTTGCCAACTTTGAAAGGCCATATCTTGAGTTCTAGGATGAATCAAGACATGTTCTAGTACTTTTTGAAAATGGAAAAACATAATATGCAACTTTCATGCCCAAGAATTTTTCATTTGAAGCATTTTTGGTCATGAAAGAAGAGGTTGAAAATCTTTCCCAAAATGGAAAGTTTCCATTACAAGTCATTTCCAAAAATAGAAAGTTTGCATTTGGCTCAAAATTATTCAACTTTGTGAACTTCCAACCACTTATAAGATCAAATAAAGATCATAGAGACTTAAAATGATGATGATGACCATTTGGTACCCTTGTTGGGGGCCTCAGATGCCCTGATTTTGACTTTACTTGCTCAAGAAGTTACCCCATGATCAGATGACTTCCACAGTGAATTTCTTCATCAAATTTGGTACATATGATCCTTATAACATATTGAGACCATTAGATACAAAAATGACCAAAATATTTGGGGTTAAGGCCTCTGAAACCAAAACCCTAATTTTGGTCATCTGTGCAGAAAAACCCTAGCTCTGCCTCTTTGCCTTTGCCATGCTTTGTGATTTTTTTACTTTCATGAACTTTGAGGGGGAATACTATGATCATGGAACACACATGGACCCTCTTGGAAAGCTTCAAGACCTTTGGGATGGCTCAGATCACTTCTTGGATTGCTCATATCACAAACCCTAGATGCAGATGAAATGAAATTATGCAGTGAAACAAATATGCAATATGAGATGTAATGCTTATGTAAATGCAAAAATGAAATATCCCAAGCCATGGTGTGAGAAAAAGTGAGGGAAAATTTGGTTTGTTTACAGACTTGTCCATTAAACACTAAGGTTAGTCCCTCTTAACCATAAGGAAGAGATAAAACCCTAATGTAAGGCCCAAGTTACAAGATAAAGTCTTAGTGATTATTAATGTGTTTTGATTAATAGGTGTAAAAAAATTAAAGGCTTAACACTAAGTATTAAAGTTATACACTCCATCCTATGATAAGGATGCAGACATAACCCTAATTCAAAGTCCTAAAGCTTTAAGAGTTTAGCCTCTGATTAAGAGATGAGAAGAGAGACTCAAGGAGACTCAAAGGTAAAAAGTTATGGAGGACTATATAAAATCCTAAAATTTATCATGCTTGGATACCCTATGGTTTGTGAGGCTTAAGAGAAAGGATCTTCAGGAAGGCCACCATGGAAGAAGCAGAAGAAAAGAGAAGGAGGAAGAAGAATAAGCTACTTACTTCCTGAAGAAGATAAGTAACTTAGGAGAAACGAAATTAGCAAGAGATACATAAGTGAAGCAATTTCACTTCAAAGACAAATAAATATGCAAATTAGAGGAAATAAGAGGTGGGAGGTGAAGGCAAATCCACCTCCCAAACAACTTACCAAAAGTTCCTGAAATGTTAGTATGGATGCATAAGACATAAAGCACAAATGAATGAGATGAATAAGGATGCAAAGCCAAAAACCAGAAGTGATTATGCAATGGAAATGTGTTATGAGATGATGCAAAGTCATACAAGATGCATATGGATGATCATACAAGGATGAGATGCAATGTAAGCATGCTTAGAAGCATGAAAACACATGGATGTTCATGGAATGTAATGAATGCAAAACATAGCAAGTGAATGAAGAAATGATCAAGCAATGTTTCAAACATGTCCTAAGATGTCTAATATGACATATAAAAGAATTAAATGGCATGGCAAGTTCATAGGTTCATGATATGCAAAGAAGAATGCAAATGAAGATGCAAAATTAGAGTTTTAAGGCAACATGAGATGCATATGACCAAAACAGAAGCATACATCATGATAAAAAAATTGAAATTGAACTCAAACAAACCCTAATCACATACAAGATCACACCCCAAAGTAGAGGTTAGAAGCCAATCCTAGTGAAAGTTATCAAATTTCTAAGTTAACTAGGGTTTTGGGTGCTTCTAAAGGGAAAATGCAAATAAAATTGAAAATGCAAGATAAAAACATGACATAAATAACCTAGAAACTATATGCAATATTTGAAACAATGCAAAAAGAATCAAGTTCAAACTCATCATGGTTAGGAAGAAATGAATTTTTCAAGTTAGGGTTAAAAAATGTGAAATTTAAGAACCCTAATTCAAAGAAAATTGTGAAAATGTGATCAAACCTAAAAAGAAATTTGTATGGTGAGTTTGAAAATGTTTCTAAATATTCAAGAATGCTTCATGATTTTTTGGTTATTTTTAGAAACCTAAATGCATATTTAATTAATTAAAATAATTTAATTAATTAAATAAAACATTTAAATATTTTAAAAATACTTTTTTAATGCAAAAAATAAAATAAAAATTGTTTTTAGGTTAAGAAAACTATTTTAAACAAAAATGCAAGAAATGAGATTTTTTGAAAGTCTTTTGCTATTTTTAAAAATTATATGAAAGAAATGCAATAAAAATGAAATTAAAAATGAATTAAATGGAAAGTATGATGATCCAGTGGCCAAGATTCAAACATAGGGGGAGACAGTTGACTGCGCGCGTGTTTTGATGGTCAGGATTTAATCTGGCAAAAATTAATTAATTAATCCTAATTAAACTAATTAATCAGAATTAGGGTTTTAATGATCTAATCCTAGCCATTCATACACGCGGGAATCATGATCCAAGGGCCCAAATTCAAACTAAACTGATTAAGCCTAATTCCAAACCCTAAGTATTTTCAGGTGACCGAAGCAATCTCCGGTCATCTTCTCCGGCTAACTCCTCACCTGAATCCTTCAAAACGCCACCCTAAGCCCCCTAAAGCTCCAGAATCAAACATCTAACAACCCTAAACACGAATCCAGCCCCAAAAAAATTTATCATGCATCAAATCCATGAATCGAACAAAAACATTTTCAGATAAAAAAGTTTCAGAACATCAATACATCCTGTTTTCTCAACCATTTTCAAAACAAATCATATCAACATGATCAGGGAGACACATAGAATCATATGGGAACTTGAAACAAGAGTTCTGGAAAAATTTTTGAAGGTGACTACCTGAGATGAAGCTTTCTGACTTTGAGCTTTCTGACCCTTCCTTTGATGCAAAACCACTCCAATGGTCCCCCTTGAGCTTCTGGAGAGCTTAGAACAAGCTTGTAATGGCTGGTTTGAGTGGTTTAGTTCTGATAACTCAGAAATCGTATTTCTGTTTGGGGTGCTTTTAAGCCAGGGCAATGGGTAATTTGTGTTCTATGATGGATTTTGAGATGATTGGTGAAGTTTGTTTTGATGTTTGAGGCTTGTGTGAGCAAATTCGAAGAGATGAAGGTTTTGGGGATTTTTGGCAATCTTCAGTTGTGGGATGATTCAGGCCAATGTCTGTTATGAAATGAGTTGCATAATGTTAGTATAGGCCAATGAAAGTGATCAGAAAGTGGGTGGTGGCATAGTGTGATTGGTATGGGCCAAGTTGCAAAAAAGTCAATGGATGTGTACTTAAAGCATGGCATGGGTCAGAGGCTGTTTGAAGGGGTGTCTGGCTTCAGCTTGCATCAAGGATGGCCCTAGGATTGAAATATGTGAGCTAGATAGCTTTGATCAAGTGTGTGCAAGCTTTATGCATTTTTCCCTCTTTGGAATTTCTTGAAGTGCAAGGCATAAAAACTTGTGATTTTTTGTGCAATATTGATTAAAATGTGTTGCATTATGTTGGTATGATGTTTAGAAGTTGATTAGAGGTCATGAAATGGCTTGGCAAGTGAATTTGCAAAATTCCCTCTTTGGTGCACACTTGAAAATTATAGGATTTTTGCCAACTTTGAAAGGCCATATCTTGAGTTCTAGGATGAATCATGACATGTTCTTGTACTTTTTGAAAATGGGAAGACATAATATACAACTTTCATGTCCAAGGATTTTTCATTTGAAGCATTTTTGGTCATGAAAGAATAGGTTGAATATCTTTCCCAAAATGGAAAGTTTCCATTACAAGTCATTTCCAAAAATAGCAAGCTTGCATTTGGCTCAAAATTCTTCAACTTTGTGAACTTCCAACCACTTATAAGATCAAATAAAGATCATAGAGACTCAAAATTATGATGATGACCCTTTGTTACGCTTGCTGGAGGCCTCAGATGCCCTGATTTTGACTTTACTTGCTCAAGAAGTTACTCAATAATCAAATGACTTCCACAGTGAATTTATTCATCAAACCTGTTACACATGATCCTTAAAACATATTAAGACCATTAGAAACAAGAATGACCAAAAAATTTGGATTAAGGCCTCTGAAACCAAAACCCTAATTTTAGGTCATCTGTGTAGGAAATCTTCAGTCTGCCTCTATGCCTTTGCCATGCTTTGTGATCCTTTGACCTTTATGAACTTTGGGGAGCTTATTATGATCATCGAACACACATGGACCCTTTTGGAAAGCTTCAAGACCATTGGGATGGCTTAGATCACTTCTTGGATTACTCAGATCACAAACCCTATATGCAGATGAAATGAACTATGCAGTGGGATATGATATGCTTATGATAATGCAAAAATGAAAGATCACAAGCCATGGTGTGAGAAAAAGTGAGGGAAAATTTGGGGTGTTTACAGGGTGAGGGGTAAGGTATTTGAGATCACTCCGACCTCCTTGAGTATTAAAAAAGGAAAGGCTCCTAGTAATAAAGAACTTAATGCAAAATTGGAAGCACTGGAAGCTGAAGTTCGTGTATTAAGGAAAGAAAAAGAGGCTAGCGCTTCAACATGTTTTAAAGATGGTCCGAACAAAGATAGTATCAACTGTAACTTTCAACCGAACATTCCAAAGGTAATTATATTTTTTTTTATGAAATTGAACTATTAGCTTAAATTATGTAATTGACATATATACATAATAACAATTTCATATTTATTATTGGTTTTAGGGCATTTCCCCTTGTCACCTCTACTTATCATCACTATATTATCGGATGGTTGGCAAGGAAAAAGTGTATAACACTTGCGGAGAATGACTTCACACTAGATAACTCCCTACTGGATGTTTGAAAGTTGCGGTTGATATTGCAATAGAGTCGAATGCATTATTACCATATCCTGACGATGTTTTGGATGCAACAACGGTGGAACAAGCAATAAGTTTGATTGTTGCATGGCCGACAAGCCTCATTAGTGTAGGATATGAGGTATGCTTAAAACCATTATGAACCTTTGTTAACCTTAATTTGTAGATTCAAAGTTTTTACGCGCATTTTACATACATTTTTTACATGGTTATGTTAATTAGATTCCAACAAGATCCAAATCAAAAGATAAGGCTATTCCGCGACATACCGAATCCGTTGTTTCAAAAAAACAGGTACATTACAATTATATGATATTTATGCATGAAAAATGTTAAATTCTTGATTTTATACTTCATCTAACTATTTATATGATATGTAGCTTCATGATAAGGAGGTTAGCAACGTCTCCACACAAAAAAAAAGGTTGGTGCTAAGAAGACCGCTGCTAGAAAAAACCTACCTCCAAGTATAGGTCGTGCCTTCAGACGTTTCTAGAATTGACAGACATTCCGACTGGAGGTATTTGTCTTATACATATGGAGGATGGTATTTTTGGCTTTGAATATGAACAATCAGTTGGTAATGAAGAATTTGTGCAAATCTTTCGTCATGAAGAAATAGGTGTCAGTGTTGTCAATATATACGTGAGGTATATCCGGTCTACTTTGTTATATTAATTGAACAACTTATTTACTTTATGTTTCAAATTAATAGTCTAATGTTAATGATGTTTTTATTTAAGGTTTTTGTATGACAAAGTGATGCGCCCAAGTGGATTGGACGATAGATTTGGATTCTTAAGCCCCGCGTCCGTCAACTTAGCTTTAATCTTAAGTAAACCAGATGAGGTGATGGTGTACGTTCGCAACCTCTTCATGGCCAACAAAGATACGGAAAAGTTGTTCTTTTTACTGTTTAATACCGGGTTATATTTTCATTCTAAATTCATCTATTATAATTATTTTTTATTTTGACGTTGTGTAGAAAATTTCCATCTAACATTTGTTTAATCTTACAGTGGACATTGGTTGTTGGTTGCAATCAATCCTATCACATAAATTGTTTATTATCTTGACTCATTAGGAAATGATTGGATAACATACCCAAATATGAAGAACATGATTGACATGTAAGTGAGATTGTTCTAAATATTCTTGTGTATATTTATTTATTTATTTATGTGAATTTTTCTAAATATTCATTTATATTTTATTAGCATTATACAAGCTTTTTGAGCCCAACGAGATATCCAAGTATCAAAGAGGAGAGCCAACAATATTAAATGGATAAAAGTGGCGGTATATTATTAATTATCACATTTTTTATTATATTAGTGATGATACTTGATAAAACTTAGGATTTATCCATATTTTCTTTTCATATGTAGTGTCCTCTGCAACGTAATGGTATAGATTGCTGATATTTCATGTTGAGGTTGTAAACACCCCAAATTTGACCTCACCCATTCACACCATGGCTTGTGATCATTTCATATGCATAAACACAATCATATCACCTCATATTACATTTTTGGTTCACTGCATAGTTTCTAAGTCATCTGCATCTAGGGTTTGTGATCTGAGCAATCCAAGAGCTTCTTGAGCCACTCCAAAGGTCAACAATCACTTCAAAGGGGTCCATATGTGTTCAAGTATCATATTACATCCTCTCAAAGTCCAAGATGCCAAAGAATCACAAGAACTGAGATTGGTATGGATGCAGAGCCAGGCTTGACTGCACAGTTGACCTAAAATTAGGATTTTGGTTTCAGAGGCCATAACTCCAAATTTTTTGGTCATTCTTGTTTCCATTGGTCTTTATATGGTATAGGGAGTATGCATATCAATTTTCATGAAGAAATTCCATGGGGAAGTCATCTGATCAAGAGTTGACTTTCTGGACAAGTCAGTGCAAAATCAGGGCATCTAAGGCCCCCAATGACCCAACCAAGGGGTGATCTTCATCATTTTGAGTGCATATGATCTTTATTTGATCATGGAAGAAGGTTGAGTTTCACAAAATTCAAGAATTACAAGTTTTTGCAAAGTTGACTTTTTAGGGCATGGTTGACTTTTAAGGAATTTGTCATTTTAGGCAATTTTTCAACCCTTACTTCTTGATCCAAAAATGCTTCAAATGGAAAAACTTTGGTCATGAAAGTTGTAGATTAGATCTTTCCCTTTTCAAAAAGTACAAGAACATGACCTAATTCATTTTGGATCAAAAGTTATGGTGTTTCAAAGTTGGCAAAAATCACTAATTTTCAAGATATGCCTCAAATGAGAAACTTGCAATTTCATGTGTCAAGCATTCTTGTGACTTCTAATTGACATCAAACCATTACACAAGCATCATGTAAGTCCTAAAGTTCAGATTGGACCAAGTTTCTCATATTTCATGGCTTGTATGGCAAGATAGTTTCATATGAACCAAAGTTGATCAAGTTGCAAAACCATCATGACACCTCCTACCACTTGCTACATTGGATGCTGAACCATGCTAGCCTTCCACACACACCTTGCTGCACAGCCCATGCCTCTTGTACCAAGCTAGAACTTAGCCCATGCCCTCCTTACAACAAAGTGGACTTTTTGCAAAAGTGAACATCCCAATCACAGCAGGCCAGGTCACATCATCTGACCAATTGGAATTGTTTATACTATCCATTTGCAAGCAAAACATAACATCAAGCCAGCCTGAAGCAAGCCCTAGCACAGCATACACAAACTCACTCCCTCAAGCTTTTCTCTTCGAATCTCTCTGCACAAGCCACAAACATTCAAACAAGTTTCACTAATCATATCACCATGCTTCATTGAGCCAAAACCAGCAAGACTTAGGCCTGAATCAAACAAGAACACCATTTCTCCATTTTCACTCCAACCTGCACTTTCCTTCGAAACATCTTCCACAGGCCATAGACACTCAAACAAACTCCACAAACCTTCTCAAAACATCACCCTGAGCACAGAGAACCCCTCACCCATGCCTGAAACAGCCTGAATCACCATCACCATTTTCAACTGAGCTTGAGCAGAAGCTGTTCAAACTCCTTAACCAGCCAACATAAATTTCTTCTAAGCATTCAAGCATCATCAGGGGATCAAGTGGAGTGGATTGCATCAAGAGGGGAGGTCAGAAAGTTGCAGGATTGAAAGCTTCGAAACTCAGGTAGCTCAAGAACATTTTTTCCAGAAATCATTTTTTAAGTTCTTAAGTTGTTCTATATGCCTTCCTGATCATGAATATGTCTTTAGTTTTGAAAATGGTGGAGAGTTGAGAGTTTAATCAGTCTCTGAAACTTTTTGCCCTAGATTTTGTTTGCTTCGATTCAGCCATTTCTGGAATGATAAATATGTTTTGATTGGGGGTTTTGATTCGTGAGTGAGTGGGGATCATTCCTGTGTTTTTAGAATTCATTTTAGATGCGTGTGGAGAGAGATTGGTTTTTGGGGTGAACGGAGAAGATGACCGGAACACTGTTCCGGTCATCTGAAAGTGATTAACGGCAGGATTAGGGCATAAACATTAATTAGCTGATTTTGAATTCTGGCCCTTGGATGTGGCGCCAAGTCAATTCCCGCGCGCGTGACTTTGAATCCAGGCCTTAGGATCTGTTGACTTCTTCAATAATTCAAACAATTCATTTTATTTTCCTTTTATTTCATTTGTTTTATACAATTTATTTAAAATAGCAAAATTGTTTTAAAAATTATGAAACTTTTTCTCAAGAGTTTCATTAATTTTTAAAACACAAAAATATTTTTATTTTTATTTTTAGCATTAAAAAAGTATTTTTAAATATTTAAAAGTTTATTTTTAATTGATTAATGAAAATTAATTTATTAAAAATAATTTTAGGTATTTAAAAATCACCAAAAAATTCATGAAATGTTCTAAGACATTTAGAAACATTGTCCAACCTTCAAACCAAATTTATTTTTTGATCTTGATGCATTTTGAGAATTTTTTCATTGATTAAAAATCATTTTTATGCATTAATTTGATCCAAAGTTCCAAAAATCATTTCTGCCTATCCATGAGGAGTTGGACATTGATTCTTTTTGCATTGCATTGTGTTTAGCATGTAGTTTGTGAGATTAAATGGCCATGATTTGATCTTTCATTTCCAATTTGTTTGGTAATTTTCTTGTTTAGGAACCCTAAACCCTAGAAAACTTAGAAAAATCATAACTTGAAATTGGTTAAGAGTTGAGACCTCTCCTTTGGGCATTGGTTTAGTATAGGATTAAGGGTCCTTTGAGTGGAATTTTCAATTTTTATCTTAGGGTTTGCTTCTGATTTTGATTTTTGTTTGATGTATGGTTCATAAACCCTAATTTGGGCTTCCATATGCATCCATCTTGCATTTCCTTGCATAGCATGCCTTGCCATGACATTCCATGTTTCCATTTGATTCATTGAACATCATAAGACATATTGAAAGCATGTTTGATCATTGCATCATGTATTTTCCATGTTGTATGCCATGTGCACTTCATAACTTTTCATGTGTGTTCATGGTTCCTAGCTTGCTTCATTTGCATTCATGAACTTGTATGACCATTTCCATGTGCTGCCTCATGTTTGTAGCATCTCATAGCATCATTAGCATCATGTATATGCTTCTGGTTTTGTTTCTCATCATGTCATTTCATCCCATTTTGCATTGCATTGCATTTCTTTTCTAACCTTTCAGGTGGTAAGTAACTTTGAGAAGTGAATTTGCCTTCATTTCTCATAACTTCTCTTCATCTCTCTCTCTTGCATCCATGCTGCATTTTTATATGTGTTTGAGTTTGAGCTTGCTCATTCTTCTTCTCCTTTCTCTCTTCCAGTGACTTGACTTCTTGAATGAAGCAAGTTGCTTTGCTTCTCTTGCTCCTTTCATCTGTTTCTTGGTGGTTCCATTGAAGATTTCTTTTGAAAACCTCACAAACCTTAGGAACAACCAAGCATGACAATGATTAGGATTTTGATTAGTCTCCCCTCTTAGTTTTACCTTTGTGTCTCTTTTGAGTCTTCTCTTCTTATCTCATAATCAGGGACTAAACCCTAAAGGCTTTAAGGCTTTGTGATTGAGCTTATGCCTGCATCCTTCTCTTAGGATGGAGTGTATAACTTTAATCCTAAGTGTTAAACCCTTAATGTGTTTAAATCCTTTAATCAATCCACTTAATAATCATCAAGACATCAAGCTTGTAACTTGGGCCTTGCATTAGGGTTCTAATTCTTCCTTAATTGGTTAAGAAGGACTAACCCTAGTGTTAATGGACAAGTCCCCCTCAAGTTGTCTTACAAACCATAAAAACTCACTTCTTCATCATATCATTAACTAAAATCCACTTAATAAAGGCTTTGCTTTGTCATGAGTTTAATCCCTAATCATGGATTAAGTTGAGGAGCTTTCCTCAGGTTAAACATTCTCATCTATTATCCTTCTATTAGGATGGTGTAATGAGTCTGTTTAATCCCTGATTATGGCTTAACCTCATTACTTAACACTAAACAAAAATAACAAAAACATATAAATAATCACAAGTAGGTTAATGACCTTAATCCTACTTCAGGATGATTAAGTGTGAGAAGCTGACTTCACACTTAAGGTATTCTCATTACCCCTAATCAGAGGGAAGATGTGATGAGTTTGCTAAATCCATTGGTTTAGGCTTAAGCTCATTAACTTATGACAAATTCTCAAAAGCAATAAAAGACTGAAAACTCAAAAACAAACAATAATCGTCTCCTCCGGGATTCTTTTCTCATCTCATTCACTCACAAACGAGAACTTGCTTCTTCTGTCTAATGCAAGACAGTTAGCACCTGAGCCAGACAGGTCATACACTTGAGCATAGACAAGCAAGCAGTTCACAAGTCAATTCATCTTTCAGTCTCTTTGGGTCGAACTACGATGTTCTGACTTCCTCATTGCACGAGAGGATACGTAGGCATAACTTAACAGTTATCGAACAAAAGTCTCTGTACATTCCCCCTCTTCCAGCATCTTTCTCTTAGCCTCATTATCATGAGCAATTCATTCTCATTCTTACACTAACACATCATTTATACACTTTCACTTCCTTTACACTGACACCTGTACATCTTTTTCCAGCTCATTTATACACAGATTGCACTAACACTACCCCTTTAAAACACAAATCTTTCAAGCGTGGATCCCGTCGAGTACGGCGGACAATCTGGGTGCTAATACCTTCCCAGGTTGTAACCAACCCCCTTTCTCAGTCTCTCTGGTTCGCAACCGTCTTATCCATATCTTTCTAGGTCTATGCAGCATTGCCTTTCCTCCGGGATAAAAATTCCTAGCTGGCGAGTCTATTCATCTCCAGTGAGTTCACGGCTGTGTGTTCTCATTGTCCCTCTCTTCGACCGTTCGCGTCTGTACCTTTATCTGGGCCTATGTCCCATTTATCGGGAGCGACAGCTTGGCGACTCTGCTGGGGACCCTTATACTGTAACCAGAGCTTCTAGTTCTTTTTGTGGGTTCCTCCTAGCGCTTGGTTGATTTGTGTTTATTGGGGTGTTATGTGCTTATTTGTGTTTGTATATTTGTATTTATTTTTGCTTTATGTACAGTTGTTTTATTGCTTTCTTTACAGCTTTACATATTATCATATTGTCATACTGTGCTGCTGGCTGGATCTGTTGTTTGCTTTGGTGGGTGGGTGTTCCATTGAGAGTTGAGGTCCTATACCTGGGA
Organism: Lathyrus aphaca; assembly: GCA_963966055.1. Classification (NCBI taxonomy): domain Eukaryota; kingdom Viridiplantae; phylum Streptophyta; class Magnoliopsida; order Fabales; family Fabaceae; genus Lathyrus; species Lathyrus aphaca. Next base: position 303,478,706 of record OZ014524.1, on the reverse strand, counting down.
CCTGAGTGACACCTAGGCTAGAGTGGTTCATATTCTTTCCCATTCCATCTCGGTCTGGTGCGGGAATATGAAACACGGTTCAGATATGGGTTTCTTCTTGAGAACTCTGTGTTGCAGATTTCCTGCAATGCTAGGGCTATCTGGGAAGCCTGCTAAGTCTGGATGACCTTTTAGTATTGACCTTCAGAAACTGAGGTGAATTAGAGGAGGAACTTTTATGGTTATTGTAAACACTATACCTCCGGGTTAGAAGTTTTTACACTTCTCATAACGGATCCAAGTCTGAGGATCCTTGTTTTAGAACACCACCTGTGAGGGGGTTGGGTTGTTTACAGGTTTGCAGGTACCTTGACCTCAGAATACCCTGTTACTTTGTTTGTTTAAGAGTACTTCATGTTGGAATAGTTCTTGTGATTCTAAACCCTGGACATGTGGCTCTTTATTTGAGCCCCCCACCTTGGTTACTGGACTTATAGACCTCCATCTGGATTTCTTACATACTTGGACCTATATCAGGGCATTTGATCAGATCCAGCTCAGTCACAAACCCCTTGCATATCATTTGCATACATAATCATTGCATCATATTGACATTTGCTTATTTGTGTTTCAGGGTATCCATTTTCATTTGGTTTTGGTTTTGACCCCATCTTCAGTATTTGACCCATCTTCATCAGCATCTGCTTCAGTTATCAGCTATCTATTCCAGTCACCTGCACCAGCCAATCAGTGGCCCATTCTTTCAGCATCATCATCAGCACCTGTCTCTACTCATCCTCAACAACATGGCACCTAAAAAGAGCAACATCACCTACCACTTCTTCCAGCCAGATTTAGCTGACATCAGGAGGATTCAGACCCTGATCACTCCAGACCATATACCATTGTTCAGGGAACACTATGGGGATATACTTGATGTGGTTATGGATCTGGAACCTTCACAGAGAAGCCTGATCCACACTTGCATTCAGTTTTATGATCCCCCACTGAGGTGCTTTACTTTTCAGGACTTTCAGCTGGGCCCCTTATTGGAAGAATACTCATCATTGATTGGTATGCCTATCAGGGGTGGAGTCCCTTTCAACCCTGAGATGGTCTTTCCTGGTAATGAAGGGGTAGCAAAGGCTTTGCATCTGGAACCTATTCTGATTGAGCAGCATATGACTTCTAAAGCTGGAATCCCTGGCTTGCATCTGGATTTCTTGATCTCTCAAGCTACCCTGAAGGCTTCTGTGAGAGAGTGGAAAGCAGTCTGTGCTTTGTTGGCCCTAAGCATATATGGGATCATATTATTTGCAGATGAGCCTCGATTCATCAGCAAGAATGCAATCCATCTGTTCATTCTAAAAAACCCAGTGCCAACTTTATTGGGGGATCTCTACTATTCAGTGCATCAGAGGAATGAAAAGCAGAGGGGAAGATTAGTAAGGTGTTGTGCTCCTTTGTTCCATACTTGGCTTCTCAGGCATCTACCCAGGACAGATGCATTTTTGAACCCTCATCAGCAGAGAAACTGGGCTAGGAGACTCACTGCTCTAACTTCAGCTGATATCAGGTGGTGCACTCAAAGCACCAAAGGCAAGGACATCATCACCAGCTGTGGGCATTTTCCCAATGTGCCCCTAATAGGAGTTAAGGGTAGTATTAATTACAATCCTCTGTTGTTCAGAAGGAAACTGGGCTATGCACTGGTCCACACTCCTAAGGCACAGGACTTGGTTGAGACTCTTTATTGTGAGAACAAACCTAATCTGGCTATTGTTAGGCAGGCAGCCTGGGCCTGGGATAATGTTCAAACCAAGGGAGTAACCATTCTAGGGAAGTGCAACAATGTAGCATCAGCACAATATTATGAGTGGTCTCGTTCCAGGGCTCAGTTCTCTGGAATGCCCTTTACCATAGAAGATATGCCTGAATCATCTTCAGCACCACCCCTTGCCACTGTTAGTTTGGAAGAGTTTGAGGGCTTGAAAGAAAGAAATGAGAAGTTAACTCAGGCTCTGCAGAAGACCCTCCGGGAGAGGGGTGATGGTAGGTTAGATATTGAGAGGCTAGAGAAGCTGAGAGTGGAGCATCTGGCTAAGATTGAAAAGTCTGGGGATTATATCAAGAAGTCTAAGGCTGGAGAACAAATTCTGAAGAATGCTTGCAAGGAAGCCCAGTTCCAAAGAGCAAGAACAGACTTGTATCTGAAGGAGAGTCAAGCTAGGTGGGTCAGGATCACCGAGGCTCATACTCTGGAGGACAAGAGAGTCCAAGACAAGATGGAGCAACTGGAAGCTAGTGCAAAAAAGCAGCAAGAAGCCTTGGCAGCAGCCCAGAGGGAGATATCAGAGCTGAAGATCAAAGCCGGAGTGAAGAGGTCAAAGGACCAAAGTCAGCACAAGAAGCTAACAGCAGCTGTTACTACCCGGAATCTCCTCATCAGGAATCTCACGGAGCGTCCGGCTGATCCTGTGACCGAGGCACTTCTCAAGGAAGTTCGGGAGGATGAGTTTGGTCTTGGTGTTTGACCATTTGCTTGTTGTTGTTTTCATTCCATGTACTTTTATTTTCTTGTAATATATTTTGACCCCTCAGAGGGCTTGTATTTGTAAAACAAACTGTGTACCTTTGGCCTTTTGTAATATATGTATTAATTTGTTCCATCCGAAGGCAACACCAACAGCATCTTCAAGGGTCTGGAAGGGTCAAAACTGAATGCCAAGCCGGATACCTTGAAAACAAATAAGCATACTGCATTGCATGCTAACCCTTTGTTTGTTTTGTAGGTTTTTGCTCTATTGTTGCTAACTCTGTTGTGATGCTCAGGAATTATTGCTCGACGCCGGGTATTTCCCCTCAACCGTCCGCACCATTATCCAACCCGTAACAATCTTCCGGGCATACAAATGGATCAGGTACAGCAGGACCTTGCAGAGGTCAGAAATTAAATGGCAAACGAAAGATTGGAAATGAGAACGCAGATGACTCAGTTTATGGAAGTGATGAACAACATGGCTCAGAGCCAAGAAAGATTGAGAGCCATGGTGGAAAGGCAAAATCAAGAGGATCCACATATAGGGACTGCCGGCACCAGCAACAATGAAAGGGTCCAACCTTATGTTAACCCCCCTGTATTTGGCCCCCACCTTCATCCAGAGGCCAACATCCCTGTCAATATACAAGGGACTGCCACAGCAGGGAGGGTACTGCAAGAAGACCCCCAGGAAGATCAGTTCACAGTGATGGGAGCTGGGGAGGAAGCTTATGACAGGAGGCTGGATGAGATAGCTGAGAAGTTAAGATCCTTAGAGTCTCAAAACTCTTTAGGATTTGATGTTATGGACATGGGCTTGGTAGACGGGGTCAGGATTCCCCATAAGTTTAAGCCTCCTTGTTTTGAAAAGTACAACGGGACTTCCTGCCCACGAACCCACTTACAATCCTTCCTGGGGAGGTTGAAAGCCTATACCATGGACGAGAAGCTCTGGATGTTCTACTTTGAGGATAGCTTGACGGGAGCTTCAAGGGAATGGTACTCTCATCTGACAAGAGAAACTATCAGGTGTTGGAAGGACCTGGCAGAGGCCTTTATCAGGCAGTATCAGTACAACTTAGATATGGCACCCAACAGGACCCTCCTAATGGGAATGTCACAGTCGTCTAGAGAATGTTTCTGAGAGTATGCCCAGAGATGGAGGCAATTGGCTGCTGCTGTTCAGCCACCTATGTCAGAGAGAGAGATGGAAGATATGTTCATGAACACCCTCCAGGGGACTTACATTGATAGGCTAGCTGCCTTCTCGTCTACCAGCTTTGCAGATGTAGTCATAGCCGGGGAGAGAATTGAAAGCCTATTGAAGATGGGTAAGATCTCAGACAACGGTGCAAGCTCATCCAGTAATGCAAGAAAGCCTTTTGCAGGCCCAAGAAGAACTGGTGAGACCAATGTTATCCACACCAACAGGGGCAGGCCCCAATATGTTCATAGGTCTGTGGCAGCAGTCACCATTCCCGCTCCAGCTCATCCACAACCAGCTTATCAACCACCGCAACAAAATTATCAGCAACAACCTCAGTACCAGCAACAAAATCAGTATCCTCCGAGAAATTACAACAACAGCAACACCAACAACAACAATCAGCAGAGACCATTCCAACAGAGACCTTCTCAGGCCAACAGGATGATCGATCCGATCCCTATGCCCTATGCCACATTACTGCCACAACTCCTGAAACTCAACCTAGTTGAGCTAAGGACATTGGCCCCTCCAGATCCCAACAGTCTACCCAGAAATTATGACTCCAACGCCAGATGTGCCTTCCATTCAAATGCACCTGGCCATAGTACAGAAAAGTGCAGAGCTTTGCACATGAAGGTACAAGATCTGGTGGATTCAAAGGCTCTAAATTTCGCACCACCACCAAATGTTAATAAAAACCATATGCCACACCATGGTGGTCCCCGAATCAATGCTATTGAAGAAGACAAGACGTCTTATTTAATAACCAGTGTGGGTCAGATTCGGACACCGTTGGTAGAAATCAAAGCTCAACTCCTCGAATGTCAAATGTTCCCGGGATGTGAGCTAGGGTGTGCTTACTGCAACATTTCAGTGAATGGTTGTGATAACTTGAGGGATGGCATAGATGGTCTCATCCAGAGTGGCCTGCTTCAAATTACAACATCATTTCCAACAAATCCAGCAATTTCATTAGCAACAATTCCAGTACCTCCTACAACTGCAACAACCATTGTTCCCGACAATTCTTCGGCTTCATCAACAAGTACTTCATCTGTCATCTCAACTGACCAAATATCAACAAATGTTCCTCCTACAACTCCAGCACCACTCCATTTTGAAACTCCTACAACAACAACACCCATCCTTTCGACAATGTCTCCTACAACATCAACAACAAATCATGAAGACGTCTCAACTGTCACAATATTTTATGATCCTGAAAACAACTCTGCCTACAACTCAAAAAGTGCTGCTCCCATCAGAGCACCAGTCACGATTTATTATGATCCACAAACTATCACAGTTCCTTCTGCAGCTGCCATCAGTCCAGTCACTGTCACAGTGCCTGGACCAGTACCTTATGAAAGCAATAGGGCCATCCCTTGGCACTACGGCTCTGACATATATTGCGAGGGACAAAGGATCACTCTTGATACATCCACACCTGCACCACAGATAGGCAATGTGGGAGGAGGCAGAGGCTTCACTCGAAGCGGACGTCTCTTTGCTCCACAAATTCAGAGACCCACTGCCGAAGTAGAAGCTGCTGCCAAGGCAAAAGGGAAGAGCCCGGTGCAGGAAGATCAAGCTGTTAGAGAAACTTTGAAAACACCATTTGATCAAGAGGTTGATGAGTTCATGCAAATCATCAAGAAGAGTGATTATAAAATAGTGGATCAGCTTCATCAGACGCCTTCCAAGATCTCAATCCTATCATTGCTTATGTGCTCCGAAGCCCATCGGAATGCACTACTCAAAGTCTTGCACGCAGCTTACGTGCCTGAAGAGATCACTGTCAATCAGCTGGAAGCTGTAGTTGGAAATGTTAATGCTAGTCATGGACTAGGGTTCACCAACACTGATTTGACAACGGAAGGCCGCAACCATAACAAGGCTTTGCACATAACCATGGAATGTAAAGGTGTTGTCCTTTCCCATGTGCTGGTAGACACGGGGTCATCCCTCAATGTCTTACCTAAAAAGGCCCTGGTGAAGCTAGAATATGACGGATTGGCGTTAAGACCCAGCAACCTGGTGGTGAGAGCCTTTGATGGCTCAAAGAGATCGGTTCTGGGAGAGATTGAGTTGCCCATAACGATTGGCCCGCAAACTTTCAAAACGACCTTCTACGTGATGGATATACAGCCTGCCTACAGCTGTCTATTGGGTAGGCCATGGATTCACACCGCTGGCGCCGTGACCTCCACCCTTCACCAGAAGTTAAAATTTGAGTGGGAAGGCCAAGTCGTTACTATCTGTGGAGAGGAGGATATTTTTGTCAGCCACCTGGCTACTTATAAGTATATTGAGATGGATGGGGAGATCCATGAAACGATGAGTCAAGGGTTTGAGGCCTTGAATGTCAATGAAACATCTGCTGTGCCTGGTACTTCAATATCATCATACCAACAAGCCCGGAAGGTTGTTGAGGAAGGAACCGCCCAAGGCTGGGGCAAACTGTTATCGGTGGAGAAGAAAGAGGATAGATTTGGGTTGGGTTACAAACCAACTCAACAAGATCCAGCAGAGGCTGCAAAAGAGCCCAACTTTGTGAGTGGGGGGACGCTCACCCCTGATGCTGTTAACTGTCTGGAAGACGAGCTGGAAGAAGAACGCAACCTGGAAAGCTGGATTCGTCCAAAGATCCCGGGGAGCAGTATCTCAAACTGGTCTTCCCAGGAAATTATAAGAGTTACTCATGCAGAGTAATTATTATTTCCTGTATTTTTATAGCATGCATCAAAGTCTTGCATCTTGCCCAAGATGACAAGACTCATTTTGTAATCGGGCCATCTGTACTTTTTGTGCAACAAGATTAATCAATGAAATATCAGACATCTTTTTGCAAACGAGTCTTTTCTTTTCCGCTCACTGTTTTTCCATTTTTCTTTTTGTACAAAAAATAAATGGCAGTGTTTTCAAAATGACAACTTTATTTCACTTTTCTAAACAAGATTAAAATCAAATCACTAAAATGAACAAACTGAACCATTGCAGAGTGTGCCTTCCAGATAGCACCGACAACAGCACGGCTATGACTTCGTATGACTTTGACAATCCAATCAATCAAGCTGATGAAGGGGTTGAAGAAGAGTATGAGCTTCCTGAAGAGCTAGCCAGGTTGTTAAGACAAGAGGAAAAGGTTATTACTCCTCACCAGGAGGAGGTTGAAGTGATCAATCTTGGTACAGATGAAGACGTGAAAGAAGTTAAAATCGGGGCCTGCCTGCAAGACTCAGTGAAGAGACAACTGATTGACCTGCTTCAAGAGTATGTAGACGTGTTCGCTTGGTCTTACCAAGATATGCCAGGGTTGGACACCGACATTGTTGTGCACAAGTTTCCTTTGAAAGAAGAATGCCCACCGGTTAAACAGAAACTGCGCCGCACTCGTCCAGACATGGCTATGAAGATCAAGGAAGAGGTACAAAAGCAGTGGGACGCCGGGTTCCTTGCCGTGACTAGCTATCCGCCGTGGGTTGCTAATATAGTACCTGTGCCTGAGAAAGACGGCAAAGTTAGGATGTGTGTTGACTACCGGGACCTGAACAGAGCCAGCCCGAAAGATGACTTCCCATTACCTCATATTGATGTATTGGTGGATAACACGGCTCAGTTCTCGGTATTCTCCTTCATGGACGGATTTTCAGGATATAATCAGATCAAGATGTCACCTGAAGACATGGAGAAGACAACCTTCATCACACCCTGGGGCACGTTCTGTTACAAAGTGATGCCATTCGGACTGAAGAATGCTGGTGCAACATATCAACGGGCTATGGTAACATTATTCCACGATATGATCCATAAAGAAATAGAATGTTATGTGGATGACATGATTGCCAAGTCCCTTACAGAAGAAGACCACCTGGTAAATCTGTTGAAGTTATTCAAACGTCTGAGGAAGTACCGATTGAAGTTGAACCCCAACAAGTGCACATTCGGGGTACGATCCGGTAAGCTGTTGGGCTTTATTGTAAGCGAGAAGGGGATTGAAGTTGACCCTGATAAAGTCAAAGCTATTCAAGAGATGCCTGCACCGAAAACTGAGAAAGAAGTTCGAGGGTTCTTAGGTCGATTGAACTACATTTCACGGTTCATATCTCACCTTACAGCAACCTGTGAACCCTTGTTCAAGCTGTTAAGAAAAGAACAGACGGTCAGGTGGAACGAAGACTGCCAAAGGGCTTTTGACAAGATCAAGGAGTACTTACAAGAGCCTCCAATCCTTATGCCTCTAGTGGAAGGAAGACCTCTGATAATGTACTTAACAGTATTAGAAGAGTCAATGGGGTGTGTGCTGGGCCAGCATGACGAGTCTGGTCGAAAAGAGTATGCAATATACTACCTAAGCAAAAAGTTTACCGACTGTGAACAACGTTATTCACTGCTCGAGAAAACTTGCTGTGCTTTAGTGTGGGCTGCTCGCCGACTAAGACAGTATATGTTGACCCACACTACTTTATTGATCTCAAAAATGGACCCGGTTAAGTACATTTTCGAGAAGCCAGCCCTTACCGGACGGGTTGCAAGATGGCAAATGATTCTCACGGAATATGACATCCAGTACACCTCTCAGAAAGCCATCAAGGGCAGTGTACTATCTGAATATCTTGCTGAGCAACCCATTGATGACTACCAGCCTATGAGATTTGACTTCCCTGATGAAGACATCATGTTCATAAAATCAAAAGATCATGAAGAGCCTATTCACACTGAAGGGCCTGACCCGGAAGAAGAATGGACTATGATGTTTGACGGGGCTGTTAACATGAATGGTCGTGGTGTTGGTGCAGTACTCATTACACCTAAAGGAGTTCACATGCCCTTCTCGGCAAAACTCACTTTCAACTGCACTAACAACGAAGCTGAATACGAAGCTTGCATTATGGGTCTTGAGGAAGCCATTGACCTCAGGATCAAGACATTGACCGTATTCGGAGATTCAGCTCTGGTAATCAATCAAACCAACGGCAAATGGTATACACACCAGGATCATCTGATACCTTACAGGGATTATACAAGGAGATTATTGACTTTCTTTACAACGGTCAAACTTGAGTATATCCCTAGGGACGAGAATCAGTTTGCAGATGCTCTGGCTACCATTTCATCCATGATCAAAGTTCAAGCTGCCAACTTTGTACCTCAAATTTCAGTGTCCAGACTTGACAGACCAGCATATGTGTTCGCAGCAGATGTTGTTAAAGATGATAAGCCTTGGTTCCATGACATTAAGTGCTTCTTGGAGGACCAAACATACCCACATGGGGCATCATCCAATGATAAAAAGACTTTGAGAAGGCTTGCTGGCAGTTTCTTCCTGAACACCGATGGTTCCCTGTATAAGAGAAACTTTGATATGGTACTCCTCCGATGCGTCGACAAGACAGAAGCAGATTTGTTGATGCATGAAGTGCACGAAGGATCCTTTGGTACCCATGCAGGAGGGCATGCCATGGCTAAGAAATTGTTAAGATCAGGTTATTACTGGATCACAATGGACACCGACTGTTGTGCCTATGCTAGAAAATGCCATAAATGCCAGATTTATGCGGATAAGGTGCATGTGCCTCGCAATCCTTTGAACGTGATGTCTTCACCCTGGCCCTTTGCTATGTGGGGCATTGACATGATTGGCAAGATTGAGCCAACTGCTTCGAATGGCCACAGATTCATCTTGGTTGCCATTGACTATTTCACCAAGTGGGTCGAAGCAGCCTCATATGCAAATGTTACAAGACAAGTGGTAGCCCGATTTCTGAAGAGAGATATCATCTGCCGATATGGAGTTCCCGAGCGAATCATTACTGACAATGGTTCCAATCTAAACAACAAGATGATGGCTGAGTTATGCCGGGACTTCAAGATCCAACACCATAATTCTTCTCCTTACAGGCCAAAGATGAACGGCGCCGTTGAGGCAGCAAATAAGAATATCAAGAAGATTGTGCAGAAGATGGTAGTTACTTACAAAGATTGGCATGAAATGCTACCGTTTGCCTTGCATGGGTACCGCACGTCAATCAGGACATCCACTAGGGCAACACCGTATCAACTTGTATATGGGATGGAGGCAGTCCTACCTGTTGAAGTTGAATTACCCTCTCTACGGGTACTGATGGATGTTAAGCTGAACGAAGCAGAATGGGTTCGGGCCCGATACGAACAACTGAGTCTGATCGAAGAGAAAAGATTGGCTGCAATTTGTCATGGGCAGTTATATCAGAAGAGAATGAAGAAAGCCTTCGATCAGAAAGTCAGGCACCGAGAGTACCAAGTGGGAGATCTTGTGCTGAAAAGAATCCTCCCTCCTCATACAGACCACAGGGGCAAATGGACTCCAAACTATGAAGGACCATTTGTGGTAAAGAAAGTCTTTTCCGGTGGAGCACTGATGCTCAGCACCATGGATGGTGAAGACTTCCCATCCCCTGTGAATTCAGATGCAGTTAAAAAATACTTCGTGTAAAATGACCCGCTGGACATAAAAACAGAATGTAAGTCCAGGCAAAAATAGGGCATCCCGGCGAGTCAAAAACAGAATAAAAGACTCGGGCAAAAGTAAGGGAAAATAGACAAAAAAAAATGTACACCCGCTGAGTTGAAAAGCCACATCGGACAACTCAGGCAAAAATGGGTATCCCGATGGATTGAAAACCCGAAAGGGCGATCCATGCAAAATAAGGGAATAAGCGAACAACTGCATTCTGAATTCGTCTGTATCACTTACAACTTGGTAAGCTTCGAAAGGATCAAACTTCCCTCAGAATCAACAATCTTCAGAAAGCAAGATGAGAAGAACGTCAAAAGTCATACGAGTCATAGTGAAAGGGGAAGCTCCTTAAAGCGTCATCAACATTGCCAGCATTTTATTTCTCAATTTGTGACAATCTCCTCATTCCAGGGGATTTGTTTCTTTGACTGTATCTCGCCAATTCAGGGCGTATGAATTAATAAAATCAGATTTTCAGTCATGTCTCGTCTTGTACATTTTCATTTATTTGCAAAAAATGTCTGATGTCTAAAAGAAACTGATTGCATAAAATACAGATGTTTATCTTTAAATGAAGTCACATGCTTGCAGGAAATTTACCTACTCTCAGAAGTGCCTAACTCCTATGACAGAATCCAGTAAGGGATACCTCGGGATTATCTTGTGCGTTTCTCTATCTTTTTCAGGATTGCAGGTATCCAGAACGCAACTTGGGGCATGTAAGCTTCATCCCAGCAAGCTAGCAAGTCAACACTCAATTTTAGCACCCAAAGTGCTCTCTCCCCAGCTGAGTTGCTTTTCATGACTCCTCCCAGCTGAGTTTGCCACTTATTACTCCTCCCCATCAGAGTTGCCAGGCATCACAGAAGGCGCCCATATCCCCGGTTGAGTCAAGAACCTACTTCAGCAGAATTCCTAGGGAGGTCTCAATGATTTCTCTTTCTCCCCAGCCGAGTTGTCATCCTCAGCCGAGCACAAAAGTCAGGGAATCATCTCCCCACAGAGCTCTAGCCTCTATCCAGAAGAGCAACGCATGAAGAATCACAACAGAGTGAAGAAAGCTTCTACAAACCCCAACTGGGTCTCTCATGTATTGGGATAGGTCTCTCAGTGACCCGAATCCCCAAGCAGATACATCTCATCAGATCTACCAATGATCTCATCCCCAGCTGGGATGTCTATTTCAAACAGATCGATCAGAGATCTTCGCAAGCGACGGGATCCGAAATCCCGGTTTGGTATCTTTGCACAATCATAGCATTCGCATCATATTCACCCACAAAGCGTAGCATTCCGTTTTAACACGGAGCATTACGGCAAAAATCCAACACATAGCATAATCATAAGCCATGTTTTGAACCAACACTTGTGAATAATGACAGTTCACCAACGCACAGAAAAAAAATCCCCACCAGAGTCCCCAGCAAAAGCAGCTGCCTCACAATCACAAACACCAGTATATATACTCTCTTTGGCACCCGTCCGTGCCATCTTTCCCCAGTAAAGTTGCCTGAACCCTCTTTACAAACAACACCACCCGTATTACAGATACGTCCTGACACCCGTCCATGTCATACCCCAGCAGAAAGCCGAAGACATCCTCTTTGCACTCACATATACCCATATACACTTTCTTGACACCCGTCCGTGTCATATCCCCAGCACAGTCATCTACACTTTTACAACCCATATACTTGACACTCGTCCGTGTCACCCTCCCCAGCAGATAAACACTCACCTATACAATACTCATACTCACTACTCATGTTGCACTCATACAGATACTCGTCTGTATCTTGTATATACCACTTATATATCCCCGCAGATTCAACACTAGTCCTTGTTCTTTGTTAACTCGTTGGTGCTCGTCTGTACCGTCATCTCAGAACATACGTTTAGAGTTTGTTTCTACATGATACTCGTCCGTATCATAGTCTTAAGGATGCTCGTCCGCATTTTTAATCCATACACTGTGTCAAACACTTTTGTCTTCTTGAATATAGATACTCGCCTGTGTCTACTATTCCCTAGAAGAGTCCTCTCAGATTCAACACTCGCCCGTGTTCCCTGTTAACCAGATGATACTCGTCCGTATCATCATCTTTGAACACGTGTCAGTATTTGTTTCTACTCGATACTCGTCTGTATCGTAGTCTTAAGGATGCTCGTCCGCATCTTTAGTCTATACACAAAACATCTAAACACTTATACCTCTTGTTTCTTGGATGTAAACACTCGTCCGTGTTTACTACTCCCCAGTAGATTTCCAACAAAGCATTTTCTTTTTTATCTGACACTCGTCCTGTGTCACGATAAACCTTGAGAGCAGCCGTCCCCTGCTAGGTGGTCGTCCTCCACCTCTTGATGGTCGTCCTCCATCATGCTCATCCGATGGCCTTCCCCATCGTTGATATTTTTAGCAGCCGTCCCCTGCTAGGTGGTCGTCCTCCACCTCTTGATGATCGTCCTTCATCATTTTATCCAATGGCCGTCCCCATTGTTGATTTTTGGTTATCTGACATTCGTCCTATGTCATGATAAACCTTGAGAGCAGCCGTCCCCTGCTAGGTGGTCGTCCTCCACCTCTTGATGGTCGTCCTCCATCATGCTCGTCCGATGGCCGTCCCCATCGTTGACCTTTTCTATCCGGCATTCGTCCTATGTCGCGATATTTTCGGCAGCCGTACCCTGCCAGGTGATCGTCCTTCACCTTAGATGACCGTCCCTCATCTTAACCCAACAGAGCAGCCGTCCCCTGCTAGGTGATCGTCCTTCACCTTTGATGACCGTACCTCATCATCTGTTTATTTCATTTATTCTTTAACCCGATGGCCGTCCCCGTCGTGGTCCCTTTTCTTTTTAACCCGATGGCCGTCCCCATCGCTGGTTACTTTGCTTCGTGAACTTGATGGTCGTCCCCGTCATGTTTCATTAATTCCCAGAAAATTTTACAACTTTATCTTGATGGCCGTCCCCATCACAATTCTTTTATCCCCAGCTAGTCGGCCGTCCCCGTCTTGGCTTTACCTTTTATCCTCAGCATGTCGGCCGTCCCCGTCATTGCTATTTACCCAGCAGTCATCCTCTGCTCAACGGTCGTCCTCCGTCGCCCACACTTTACAATATACTTTATTTTCCTTTTACAATCTATATCCCTTTTCTTCCTCATTCTGTGAGTGCAAATTTTGGACTGCCTTTGGTATTCAACCACGAGTTATCTTGTTTGCCTTTTGAGCCGTCGCTTACAACCTGCACAGCTAACTCGTGTTTGAATAGGGGCAGCTGTAAACACCCCAAATTTGCCCTCACCCATTCACACCATGGCTTGTGATCATTTCATATGCATAAACACAATCATATCACCTCATATTACATTTTTGGTTCACTGCATAGTTTCTAAGTCATCTGCATCTAGGGTTTGTGATCTGAGCAATCCAAGAGCTTCTTGAGCCACTCCAAAGGTCAACAATCACTTCAAAGGGGTCCATATGTGTTCAAGTATCATATTACATCCTCTCAAAGTCCAAGATGCCAAAGAATCACAAGAACTGAGATTGGTATGGATGCAGAGCCAGGCTTGACTGCACAGTTGACCTAAAATTAGGGTTTTGGTTTCAGAGGCCATAACTCCAAATTTTTTGGTCATTCTTGTTTCCATTGGTCTTTATATGGTATAGGGAGTATGCATATCAATTTTCATGAAGAAATTCCATGGGGAAGTCATCTGATCAAGAGTTGACTTTCTGGACAAGTCAGTGCAAAATCAGGGCATCTAAGGCCCCCAATGACCCAACCAAGGGGTGATCTTCATCATTTTGAGTGCATATGATCTTTATTTTATCATGGAAGAAGGTTGAGTTTCACAAAATTCAAGAATTACAAGTTTTTGCAAAGTTGACTTTTTAGGGCATGGTTGACTTTTAAGGAATTTGTCATTTTAGGCAATTTTTCAACCCTTACTTCTTGATCCAAAAATGCTTCAAATGGAAAAACTTTGGTCATGAAAGTTGTAGATTAGATCTTTCCCTTTTCAAAAAGTACAAGAACATGACCTAATTCATTTTGGATCAAAAGTTATGGTGTGTCAAAGTTGGCAAAAATCACTAATTTTCAAGATATGCCTCAAATGAGAAACTTGCAATTTCATGTGTCAAGCATTCTTGTGACTTCTAATTGACATCAAACCATTACACAAGCATCATGTAAGTCCTAAAGTTCAGATTGGACCAAGTTTCTCATATTTCATGGCTTGTATGGCAAGATAGTTTCATATGAACCAAAGTTGATCAAGTTGCAAAACCATCATGACACCTCCTACCACTTGCTACATTGGATGCTGAACCATGCTAGCCTTCCACACACACCTTGCTGCGCAGCCCATGCCTCTTGTACCAATCTAGAACTTAGCCCATGCCATCCTTACAACAAAGTGGACTTTTTGCAAAAGTGAACATCCCAATCACAGCAGGCCAGGTCACATCATCTGACCAATTGGAATTGTTTATACTATCCATTTGCAAGCAAAACATAACATCAAGCCAGCCTGAAGCAAGCCCTAGCACAGCATACACAAACTCACTCCCTCAAGCTTTTCTCTTCGAATCTCTCTGCACAAGCCACAAACATTCAAACAAGTTTCACTAATCATATCACCATGCTTCATTGAGCCAAAACCAGCAAGACTTAGGCCTGAATCAAACAAGAATACCATTTCTCCATTTTCACTCCAACCTGCACTTTCCTTCGAAACATCTTCCACAGGCCATAGACACTCAAACAAACTCCACAAACCTTCTCAAAACATCACCCTGAGCACAGAGAACCCCTCACCCATGCCTGAAACAGCCTGAATCACCATCACCATTTTCAACTGAGCTTGAGCAGAAGCTGTTCAAACTCCTTAACCAGCCAACATAAATTTCTTCTAAGCATTCAAGCATCATCAGGGGATCAAGGGGAGTGGATTGCATCAAGAGGGGAGGTCAGAAAGTTGCAGGATTGAAAGCTTCGAAACTCAGGTAGCTCAAGAACATTTTTTCCAGAAATCATTTTTTAAGTTCTTAAGTTGTTCTATATGCCTTCCTGATCATGAATATGTCTTTAGTTTTGAAAATGGTGGAGAGTTGAGAGTTTAATCAGTCTCTGAAACTTTTTGCCCTAGATTTTGTTTGCTTCGATTCAGCCATTTCTGGAATGATAAATATGTTTTGATTGGGGGTTTTGATTCGTGAGTGAGTGGGGATCATTCCTGTGTTTTTAGAATTCATTTTAGATGCGTGTGGAGAGAGATTGGTTTTTGGGGTGAACGGAGAAGATGACCGGAACACTGTTCCGGTCATCTGAAAGTGATTAACGGCAGGATTAGGGCATAAACATTAATTAGCTGATTTTGAATTCTGGCCCTTGGATGTGGCGCCAAGTCAATTCCCGCGTGCGTGACTTTGAATCCAGGCCTTAGGATCTGTTGACTTCTTCAATAATTCAAACAATTCATTTTATTTTCCTTTTATTTCATTTGTTTTATACAATTTATTTAAAATAGCAAAATTGTTTTAAAAATTATGAAACTTTTTCTCAAGAGTTTCATTAATTTTTAAAACACAAAAATATTTTTATTTTTATTTTTAGCATTAAAAAAGTATTTTTAAATATTTAAAAGTTTATTTTTAATTGATTAATGAAAATTAATTTATTAAAAATAATTTTAGGTATTTAAAAATCACCAAAAAATTCATGAAATGTTCTAAGACATTTAGAAACATTGTCCAACCTTCAAACCAAATTTATTTTTTGATCTTGATGCATTTTGAGAATTTTTTCATTGATTAAAAATCATTTTTATGCATTAATTTGATCCAAAGTTCCAAAAATTATTTCTGCCTATCCATGAGGAGTTGGACATTGATTCTTTTTGCATTGCATTGTGTTTAGCATGTAGTTTGTGAGATTAAATGGCCATGATTTGATCTTTCATTTCCAATTTGTTTGGTAATTTTCTTGTTTAGGAACCCTAAAACCCTAGAAAACTTAGAAAAATCATAACTTGAAATTGGTTAAGAGTTGAGACCTCTCCTTTGGGCATTGTTTTAGTATAGGATTAAGGGTCCTTTGAGTGGAATTTTCAATTTTTATCTTAGGGTTTGCTTCTGATTTTGATTTTTGTTTGATGTATGGTTCATAAACCCTAATTTGGGCTTCCATATGCATCCATCTTGCATTTCCTTGCATAGCATGCCTTGCCATGACATTCCATGTTTCCATTTGATTCATTGAACATCATAAGACATATTTAAAGCATGTTTGATCATTGCATCATGTATTTGCCATGTTATATGCCATGTGCACTTCATAACTTTTCATGTGTGTTCATGGTTCCTAGCTTGCTTCATTTGCATTCATGAACTTGTATGAACATTTCCATGTGCTGCCTCATGTTTGTAGCATCTCATAGCATCATTAGCATTATGTATATGCTTCTGGTTTTGTTTCTCATCATGTCATTTCATCCCATTTTGCATTGCATTGCATTTCTTTTCTAACCTTTCAGGTGGTAAGTAACTTTGAGAAGTGAATTTGCCTTCATTTCTCATAACTTCTCTTCATCTCTCTCTCTTTCATCCATGCTTCATTTTTATATGTGTTTGAGTTTGAGCTTGCTCATTCTTCTTCTCCTTTCTCTCTTCAAGTGACTTGACTTCTTGAATGAAGCAAGTTGCTTTGCTTCTCTTGCTCCTTTCATCTGTTTCTTGGTGGTTCCATTGAAGATTTCTTTTGAAAACCTCACAAACCTTAGGAACAACCAAGCATGACAATGATTAGGATTTTGATTAGTCTCCCCTTTTAGTTTTACCTTTGTGTCTCTTTTGAGTCTTCTCTTCTTATCTCATAATCAGGGACTAAACCCTAAAGGCTTTAAGGCTTTGTGATTGAGCTTATGCCTGCATCCTTCTCTTAGGATGGAGTGTATAACTTTAATCCTAAGTGTTAAACCCTTAATGTGTTTAAATCCTTTAATTAATCCACTTAATAATCATCAAGACATCAAGCTTGTAACTTGGGCCTTGCATTAGGGTTCTAATTCTTCCTTAATTGGTTAAGAAGGACTAACCCTAGTGTTAATGGACAAGTCCCCCTCAAGTTGTCTTACAAACCATAAAAACTCACTTCTTCATCATATCATTAACTAAAATCCACTTAATAAAGGCTTTGCTTTGTCATGAGTTTAATCCCTAATCATGGATTAAGTTGAGGAGCTTTCCTCAGGTTAAACATTCTCATCTATTATCCTTCTATTAGGATGGTGTAATGAGTCTGTTTAATCCCTGATTATGGCTTAACCTCATTACTTAACACTAAACAAAAATAACAAAAACATATAAATAATCACAAGTAGGTTAATGACCTTAATCCTACTTCAGGATGATTAAGTGTGAGAAGCTGACTTCACACTTAAGGTATTCTCATTACCCCTAATCAGAGGGAAGATGTGATGAGTTTGCTAAATCCATTGGTTTAGGCTTAAGCTCATTAACTTATGACAAATTCTCAAAAGCAATAAAAGACTGAAAACTCAAAAACAAACAATAATCGTCTCCTCCGGGATTCTTTTCTCATCTCATTCACTCACAAACGAGAACTTGCTTCTTCTGTCTAATGCAAGACAGTTAGCACCTGAGCCAGACAGGTCATACACTTGAGCATAGACAAGCAAGCAGTTCACAAGTCAATTCATCTTTCAGTCTCTTTGGGTCGAACTACGGTGTTCTGACTTCCTCATTGCACGAGAGGATACGTAGGCATAACTTAACAGTTATCGAACAAAAGTCTCTGTACATTCCCCCTCTTCCAGCATCTTTCTCTTAGCCTCATTATCATGAGCAATTCATTCTCATTCTTACACTAACACATCATTTATACACTTTCACTTCCTTTACACTGACACCTGTACATCTTTTTCCAGCTCATTTATACACAGATTGCACTGACACTACCCCTTTAAAACACAAATCTTTCAAGCGTGGATCCCGTCGAGTACGGCGGACTATCTGGGTGCTAATACCTTCCCAGGTTGTAACCAACCCCCTTTCTCAGTCTCTCTGGTTCGCAACCGTCTTATCCATATCTTTCTAGGTCTATGCAGCATTGCCTTTCCTCCGGGATAAAAATGCCTAGCTGGCGACTCTATTCATCTCCAGTGAGTTCACGGCTGTGTGTTCTCATTGTCCCTCTCGTCGATCGTTCGCGTCTGTACCTTTATCTGGGCCTATGTCCCATTTATCGGGAGCGACAGAGGTTTATGAGAGAAACTCTTTCTTTGGGTCGATTAGATATTCCATCCGATGTATGTATTTCTAACTTATGAGTTATTTTAATATTTAACACATATTTCTCATAAAATTAAATAGTTGAAACTAAATCAAACTATGTTATATTATTATGTTGTACTTTGATGAATTCAAGTGTGCATATTATTCAAAAGATCATTTGGAAGAAATTAAAGAGGAATGGTGTCAATTCATTATGGGGCTCAATGTGTTATAAGGTATATTATACTCTTACTTTAATTGATGAAAATTTTGAGTATGTGTATGTAACTATAGACATATTGATTATGACTTGTTTTATTTGATCAATTACAATATTTTTATGTTGTTTCAGGTTATAGTATAATTGCAATTGGATGAAAATGTATAGCTCGGAGTGTTATCACATTTTAGTTTATGTAGATTTCATTTGAAACAAAATGTATAGTTGGATGAAATGAATTGTATGAATTGTTTCATTGATATTGGTTATAGTATATGTTGTATATTTAAATTGGTTCGTAAATTGGTACGATTGTATGAATTGTTTCGTAGATATTGGTGATTGAAAATCCGATTATTTTGTATCTATAAATCGGTGCCTAAATTAGTAGGTTTAAATAGGATAATTTGGTGAAATTATGGATTGGAAAATAGGTACAAATTCTGGTTTAAAAACCAGGTGAAAAAGTGGATAAAAACAGGTGCCTATAATTTAGCAACCTTAGACAGCGCTTTTTATAGGAAAATATTTTAAAATTTTCGTATACCTTAGACAACGCTTTCAACAAAAAGCGCTGTCTAAGGTGGGGTTTAGAAAGCGTTTTCACTAAAAGCGTTGTCTTAGGTGGGGTTTAGATTGCGCTTTTAGTGAAAGCGATGTCTAAGATATACCATTAAAATAAAATAAAAACATTGTCTAAGGTATATTAAAAAAAGGCAAAAAGCGTTGTCTAAATTGGGGTTTAGAAAGCACTTTTGACAATAAAAGTGTTGTATAAAGCCCCTTTAGACAATACTTTTGACATTAACCAAAGTGATGTCTAAACCTTTAGCAGCGCAGGTTTAGACAACGCTTTAAAGCGCTGTCTAAGGAGAAAAAAGAGTTGTCTAAGGTCTTGTTTGACATAAAGCTACAAGATTCCATTCAATTGTCAATCAAATACATTTTCGTAGACTTTGAAGAAAACATGGAGTTGTTGCTCATATCATGCTCAAACATAATTATGTTTTCTTGTACTTAAACTTAGGAGTTAATATGCTTATTTAGAAGCATCAAATGTAATCTCCAGAATTATAATTCTGTTAGAATTAAGATTTCCTCAAGTGATCAAGTGAAGATCAAAAAACTTGAGAAGAAAATGATAGTCATATCTCAAAGAGGACCGAGTGAAGGTCAGACTCTTATGAGATCCCTGATGGATATCATTGTAGGAAATCCTAAATAGAAGATCATGTTGATCAGATTCTGTTAGGTTAATGTCACTCCCTAGTTTTCCATCCTGGTACAAACGCGAAAGTGGCACGGAAAAGGAAGAGTCGCCATCCAGGCATTTTTATCCCGAATGAAGGGTAATGCACAAATCTAAAAGAAGGAGAAAGGAAGGTCTCATGAACCAAAGAGAGAGGGGGTAAGGGAGTTGATTACGAAAAGGGAATGTATTAGCACCCAGATCGCCCTTCGTACTCGATGGTATCCACGTTTGCTAGCATTATTTCAAAGGGTGAGGATATATGCTACTGCTGCAACTGCTACTGGAAAGGACTAGAAATAAATTAGGAAGAATGAGATGAAAGGATAAGGATATGAAATGGAATGAAGAACGAGGAAAAGAGACTGAAGGATTGCGTTTTCCATGCGTCGTCACTTCGTGTAATGGGAAAGTCAGAACACCGTAGTTCGACTCAATAAGAGTGACACAACTTGCTTGTGTCTTTTGGAAGGGAATTGCTTATGTCTTAGCTTAGGTGTTGCAGGCTCGTCAGAAACGAGTGCATTTACCGTCTTGCAAAAGACAAGTCGAAGAGAGTTCTTTCGTTTAGAGTGAAGGAGATGAGAAGAGAACTCCCGTAGGAAAGACACTTTTTGTTTGTTTGAAGTTTCTTAGAAGCTTTTTATTTGAGTTTTTGCATAGAAGAGTGCATTCAAGTTTTATTTAATGGAGTGTGTACTTCCTACATCACTCCAAGATGGAATGAAGAAGAAAAACACTAAGTATGGAGAAGATCCCCTAACTTAGTTATAATGATTAAGTGTTTTTTTATTACTTTTGAACGAAGAAATGTTTTTTAAGTTTTCTTTATGAAACAACTTCACGTTGGAGACTTGTGTATCATGCTAGACAAGCTCACATTACCCCAAGATGAGATAGATGCAAGTGCCCCATGGAATAAGGCTATGTAACATGAAGTTATTTCAATCTTTATAAGGTGTTTTTGAGATAAAAAGAGAAGGACTCAAAAGAGAAAAGGGTAAAAAGCTAAAACGGAACTAACAATCCTAGGAGTTATCATGCACGGATGTCCTAAGTTTAGTGTGGTTTGAAGAGTACTATCCAATAAGGAAAAAAGAAGGAAAGGAAAAGATAGAAGAAGAAGGCGAAGAAGAAGAAGAAAGAAACTTACTTCCAAGATGGAAATTCAATTGAAAAAGAAAGAAGAAAGAAGAAGAAGGAGAAGAAGAAGAAAGAAGAAGAAGGAAAAGTTGAATTATCATAAAAGAACTCAATTGAAAAAGAAATAAAATGGAAATTCAAAATAAAAACCAAAAATCAGAAAATCAGAAAATAAAAATGTATAAAATTAATAAAATGAGTTAAGATGTCATGATTATTTTTGTGGAATTTTTAATGTGTTTTGATGATTTTAAAAATAGAAAATCAAACAATTGTAAAAAGAAAATAAAATTATAAAATAAAAGAAGTCGGGGGTGTAGCTTTAGAAATTTTACAGTTTAAATGCACTTGGGCTCAGAAGGTGAGGGTGTGAATAGCATAAGTAAGCCTAATCCATGAGCGTGTGAGAGCATAGAAACTATCATGGATGTTCAGTCAACTTATTGACTCAAGGTGAGCCATCAGATCAAGTCAACATCAAATATCACACAAAGTATGAACATCTTAGGGATGAGATGCAAAGCACACGCAATTAACCAAGAATGAACACTCACAACACAAGTCAATAGTCAACACTATGAAAAATCATAGGCACGCGCTTCTCACACAGTTCATTAATATGTTGTCACACATATGGCCTTTGGATGAAAACAATCGCACGACTGTGATATAATCTCATCTCTAAACCCTAATTGAACCTTACCATCCGGAGAAGGACCTCCGATTGTAACACCCCAAAGTCGATTTTAATTTAATTGATGGGTTTTCTTGTGAATTTTTTATGTTTATGATGTTAATTGATGTTTTGTGGAGTTTTGGGGTTGGCTTAATATATTATGGATACTATAAATATTAAGCTTAGTGGGTTTAGTTTATTATTTGAGATAAAATAAAATAAAATAAAATGAATTAGAGGATAAGGGTACGATGGTCATTTGATGGGGAATTAGTGAGTGTCTTATGGGGAAAGACTAAAGAGGTCTAAAGGGCAAGAGTGACAAAAGAAGGAAATATTGGAGAGTATGATCATTTGGAACAATCGCACTTTTGGGAGGAGAGCTCTGAAGAAGAGGAGAAGCTAGGGCTTGAAGGTTGGAGAGGTTTTCGATGAAATCATTGGAAAGATTACAGAACTTAAGGTATGGGGAGTATTTTCCTTTCAGTATTATAATATAGGAATAAAATTGGGGGTTTTGTGGTGTAGTTTTAGGGTATAGGGTTTTGATCGATGATTTTGTGTTTTTATAATGATTACATGATAATTGATGAATATAATGATGTTAGATGATGTATTTGATGTTATGGTAAAGAATGTTGATCTTAAATGTGAATATGTTGCCATGCTGAAACAAAATATGGGTTTCTAATGAGTTTATCACAAAAAGAGAAGGTTGGGAATCTTAGATGATATGTCTTAGGTTGCTATGATGTTTACGAGTCGTCGTGTGACGCGTTTTAAGAGGCATATGATGTAGGATTAGTAATTATATGATGTATGAAGATTTCCTTGATTTTTATGATATATGAAGTATGAGTAGAATTAGTAATTAAATGATGTTTGATGGATTAAACTAATTTCCTTGAGTTATGAGGTATGAATTACATGATGTAAGGGTATGATGACATGAGTGAGTATGAGAATTATGATTAGTGATGAATGTGGATGCAATGTTATGATGTTGTGAGGGTGATGTATGTATAATTATGTCTTGCATTCATGGCATTGATTTATGAGGGGACTTCGGCCCAATTGGTAGCTTCAATCACATTATGCAGATTGAAGTGATATGATGTTATGATGTGCTCTCTTAGGGGAGGGTTGACTGCCCAGTGTCCATCCATGAGGATGTTTTGGTACCACATGCATTATTAAGAGGTTGCATATCATTCTAAATGACATAGCATGAGTTTTATTGGTTTTGTGTCATAATGATATGTACTTGATGTTGTGTATAAATGAGTTATGATGAATGCTATTATGATGTGATGATAATGACATTATGTATAATTGAGCTAGTGATGATAGATTGATATGGTTGTTATGTTTTTAAATTCTCATTCTCTATATTATTTTATTGAATGTGAATTTACTCACCTTGCCTGCCTTCTGATGATGGTCTATTATACCTTCCCGCAGATAATTAAGGTTAGCTCGGTGCGTGCTTAACTCAGAGGTAGTGAGTTGTCGAGTTAGATAGAAGTGGAGTCATGCTAAGTGTCCAGTAACATCGGGATGGGTTCTCGCTTAAGTTGATTTGTTTTAATTAGATTAAGATGTTAATTTTCTTTGGAGTACTTTTGATTTAAAAGATATTTGAACTAAATTATGTGGTTTTGTATTATCAAAGAGGAATTTATGATGTAATATTTTTTCACTGCATATTGTATAAAAGAGATTTAGAGAGTTTTTGTGATTTCATTAACCCGTGTTACGGGACAGGACTCGATGTGATGTCTTATGATTTTTGATTTAAGAAGTAATATGATGCCCTTTTTCATGAGTTATAGTCTGATATTTGATTTAAATTTCTTAACTCGCGATGAGGTAGAAAGGGTGTTACAATTAGTGGTATCAGAGCAGGCCGGTCGTGTCGTGTCGTTGTTAGTTGTGTCAGGTTTTTGTGTTTGAGTGTTTTGAGGACTGCGTTGTTTTCTGATGTTGTTGGTAATTTGTAGAATGGCTTCAAATCGTGCTCTTGCGGATGCGGTAGGTGCACTTTCTTAGGCTACGACGCAGAATAATGTTCGTGATGAATTTCATGCTTTGGGGGGTTTTCAGAGGAATAACACGCCTAAGTTCGAGGGTTCCCATGAACTAGAGAACGCGCATAAGTTGCTAAAGGAAACTGAGAAGATTTTCAAGACTATGGCATGCTCCGATGCTCAGAAGGTGTAGTTTGGCACCCATAAGTTGGATGAAGAGGCCGATGATTGGTGGGATGATACCCGTCAAAGATTAGAGGGAGTTGGGGTTGCAATAACTTGGAATGTGTTCAGGAGAGAACTTTTGAGTAAGTATTTTCCTGAAGACGCTCGTGGCAAGAAAGAAGTTGAGTTCTTAGAGCTGAAGTAGGGGAACATGACGGTGGCAGAGTATGCTGCCAAATTTGAGAGGTTAGTGAAGTTTTGTCCTCACTATAACCGTGATGATGCTGAGTTGTCCAAGTGTTTGAAGTTTGAGAATGGGTTGAGACTAGAAATCAAACAAGCGATTGGTTGTCAGCAGATCTGCAGGTATGCTGAGCTTGTGGATAAGAGTAAGATCTATGATGAGGATAGTCGAGCTTGATCTGCTCACTATAAGAAGGTTAGTGAGAAGAGAAACAAGGGTCAGTTTCGAGGGAAGCCTTATGAGACTCCAAATGACAAGGGGAAACTGAAGGGTAATAATGGGAAGAAGCCAAGTGGGGGAGTGGGTTCCACTCCTCTCAAGTGTTATAAGTGTGGCGAAGCAGGTCACAAATCTGATGTGTGCACTGCTATTGTGATAAGATGTTATAGGTGTGGTAAGAAGGGCCATATAAAGAATGAGTGTACGAATGTTGAACAAACTTGTTTCAATTATGGTAAAGAGGGATATATCAATACTCAGTGTCAGAAATCGAAGAAGGTTGCTACTGCGGCTCAGACTACTGGTAGAGTGTTTTCCTTGAGTGGCTGAGATGCTCAAAAGAAAGACAACTTGATTAGAGGTACTTTTTTTATTAGTGATGTTGAGTTGGTTGCTATAATTGATACTGGAGCCACTCATTCATTTATTTCGATTGAGTGTGCGACTAGGTTGAATTTTCCTTTGACTATTATGAATGGTAATATGTTGATTGAAATGTCTGCTGAGGTTCAGTTACGACTAACCGTGTGTGTTTGAAATTTCCTTTGACCATCTATGGTAGGGATTTCTTGATGGATTTAGTGTGTTTTCCTTTGTGCCATATGGATGTTGTGCTTGGAATGAACTGGTTGGAGTTCAACTTTGTGCATATCAATTGTTATGCAAAGACGGTGGAGTTTCCAGAGTTTGGTGATGGTGGAGAGATGATGTTTCTATCAACGAAGTAAGTGGATGAACTTCTAGCAGATGAAGCCCAAATGTTTGCGTTGTTTGCAGCGTTACAAATTGACCAGGAACAAATGGGTGTTGAGTTACCTGTTGTACGAGAATTTCTTGATGTGTTTCCGGACAACATTAGTGATTTACCTCCGGAGCGTGAAGTAGAGTTTGATGTGGATTTGGTACCAGGTACTAGTCCAGTGTCGATGGCTCCTTATAGGGTGTTAGCTTCTGAATTGAGCGAGTTGAAGCAACAACTTGAAGAACTTCTTGAGAAGAAATTTGTTCGTCCAAGTGTTTCTCCATGGGGTGCTCCTGTGTTGTTGGTTAAGAAAAAGGATGGTAGCATGAGGCTGTGTGTGGATTATCGACAATTGAATAAGGTGACCATCAAGAATAAATATCCACTTCCGAGGATTGATGATTTGATGGATTAGTTGGTGGGAGCTTGCATTTTTAGTGCGATGCCTTTTGGTGAGATATTCTGAAGAAAGATTTCCGGATGAGATATGGTCATTATGAATATACTGTGATGCCTTTTGGTGTATCCAATGCACCTGGTGTACTCATGGAATATATGAACCAGACTTTTCATGAGTATTTGGATAAGTTTTTAGTAGTTTTTATTGATGACATTCTGATTTATTCAAAGTCGGAAGAAGAACATGAATGACACATGAGGATTGTATTACAAGTGTTGAGAGAGAAGAAACTTTATACTAAGTTATCGAAGTGTGAGTTCTGATTGAAGGAAGTAAATTTCCTTGGCCATGTGATTTCTAGTGGTGGGATTTCAGTGGATCCTTAGAAGATTGATGACGTGTTGAATTGGGAAACTCCGAAGTCTGCTACAGAGATCAGAAGTTTTCTTGGGTTGGTTGGTTAACTACCGAAAGTTTATAGAGGGTTTTTCTAAGTAGGTATTACCTTTGAATTAGTTGACTCTGAAGGGTCAGGCTTATGTATGGGATGTTTCTTGTAGAAGAGTTTTGTTGAGTTGAAGAAGAGGTTGACTACTGCTCCAGTTTTGATTTTGCCAAATCCGAGTGAATCGTTTGTGGTGTATTGTGATGCTTCAAAGATGGGTCTTGGTGGTGTTTTGATGCAGAATGGATAAGTAGTTTCCTATGCTTCTAGACAGTTACGTGTTCATGAGAGGAACTATCCTACCCATGACTTAGAGTTAGCAGTTGTGGTTTTTGTGTTAAAGATTTGGAGACACTATCTGTTTGGATCGAGGTTTGAGGTGTTCAACAATCATAAGAGTTTGAAATACTTATTTGATCAAAAATAACTAAACATGAGGCAAAGAAGATGGTTAGAGATGTTGAAGGATTTTGATTTTGATTTGAGTTACCACCCTGGCAAAGCTAATGTGGTTGTAGACGCTTTGAGTAGGAAGACTTTGCATATGTCGACGATGATGGTGAAAGAACTTGAGATGATTGAGCATTTCAGAGACATGAGTTTGTTATGTGAAACTACGTCTGAAAGTCTGAAGCTGGGTATGCTGAAATTGACGAATGATATTTTGGAAGAGATCCATTTAGGACAACAATCATATATGAAGTTGGTTGATCATATGACTTTGATTAACCAAGGTAACAGAGGAGAATTCCAAATTGATGAAAATGGTATGATGAGGTTTCAGAATCACGTGTATATTCCTGATATTCCAGAGTTGAAGAAAAATATTCTAGAGGAAGGACACCGAAGTAGATTGAGTATTCACCCTGGCGCAACTAAGATGTATCATGATTTGCAAAAGTTGTTCTGGTGGCCGGGTATGAAGAGAGATGTTGCAGAGTTTATGTATGCTTGTTTGGTTTGTCAGAAGTCAAAGGTTGAACATCAAAAGCCTTTAGGTATGATGCAATCGTTGAGTATTCCGGAATGGAAATGGGATAGCATTTCTATGGATTTTGTGATAGGGTTGCCAAAGACGGTTAAGGGGAATGATTCCATTTGGGTGATTGTTGACCGATTAACAGAGTCGGTGCATTTCTTGCTGATGAAGATTAATTATTCCATATCGAAGCTAGAAGAGATGTATATTGATGAGATTGTGAAGTTGTATGGGATACCGTCGAGTATTGTGTCAGATAGATATTTGTAGTTTACATCGATATTTTGGAAGGGTTTACAAGATGCTTTGGGAACTAAGTTGAGGATGAGTTCTACTTATCATCCACAGATGGACGATTGGATGGAACGGACTATCCAATCTTTAGAAAACTTACTGAGGGCTTGTGTGTTGGATCATGGGGGTGTGTGGGATAGTCATTTTCCATTGATTGAGTTTACTTATAACAATAGTTTTCATGCGAGCATTAGTATGGCTCCATATGAAGCATTATATGGGAGGCGGTGTAAGACTCCATTGTGTTGGTATGAGTCAAGCGAGAGTGTTGTGCTCGGACCAGAGATTGTGCAGGAGACGACTGAGAAGATTAAGATGATTCGCGAGAGAATGAAAACTTCACAAAGTTGTCAAAATAGTTACTATGATAAGAGGAGGAAAGTACTTGAATTTCAAGAAGGGGATCACATGTTCTTGAGGGTTACTCCAGTGACTGGTGTCGGAAGAGCTTTGAAGTCTAGGAAGCTCACTATGCGTTTCATTGGACCGTATCAGGTTTCATAGAGGGTCAGAGAGGTGGCATATTGGATTGCATTACCACCGTCACTCTCAAATTTGCATGATGTGTTTCATGTGTCACAGTTGAGGAAATATATTACATATCTGTCGCATATGATTTAGATGGATGACGTTCGAGTAAGAGATAATTTGACTATGGAGGTTTCACCAGTGCGAGTAGATGGCAGAGAAATGAAGTGACTAAGAGGTAAAGAGATTTCCTTAGTGAAGGTATTGTCGGGTGGATTAGCTGGTGATAGTTGGACTTGAGAGCAAGAGGATCAAATGAAAGAGTCGTATCTGATGCTGTTTGCTTCAGGTACATTTTCGAGGACGAAAATTCTTAAGTAGGGGAGAGTTGTAACACCCTATAGTCGATTTTAATTTAATTGATGTGTTTTCTTGTGATTTTTTGATGTTTAAGATGTTATTTGATCTTTTGTGGAGTTTTGGGGTTGGCTTAATATATTATGAATACTAGAAATATTAAGCTTAGTGGGTTTAGTTTATTATTTGAGATTAAATAAAATAAAATAAAAGGAATTAGAGGATAAGGATACTATGGTCATTTGATGGGGAATTAGTGAGGGTCTTATAGGGAAATACTAAAGAGGTCCAAGGGGAAAGAGTGACAAAATAAGGAAAGAATGGAGAGTATGATCATTTGGAACGATCACACTTTTGGGAGAAGAGCTCTGGAGAAGAGGAGAAGCTAGGACTTGAAGGTTGGAGAGGTTTTCGAGGAAATCATTGGAATGATTACGAAACTTAAGGTATGGGGAGTATTTTCCTTTCGGTATTATAATATGGGAATAGAATTGGAGGTTTTATGGTGTAGTTTTAGGGTATAGGGTTTTGATCGATAATTTTGTGTTTTGATAATGATTACATGATAACTGATGAATATAATGACGTTAGATGATGTATTTGATGTTATTGCAAAGAATGTTGATCTTAAATGTGAATCTTCTGCTATGTTGATATGAAATATGGGTTTTAATGAGTTTATCGTAGAAAGAAAAGGCTGGGAATCACAGAAAAATTCTGTAGAATTCGCGACGTGTGCTTAGCGAGCACAAACAGGGAGTTGGGCGCTTAGCGAGCCCTGGGAAGGTTTGAAAAATGTTTTTTTTTAAACTTTTTTCTAGGTGGTATGTCTTAGGTTGCTATGATGCTTTAGAGTCTTTGTGTGACGCGTTTTATGAGGCATATGATGTAGGATTAGTAATTATATGATGTATGAAAATTTCTTTGATTTTTATGAGATATGAAGTAAGAGTAGAATTAGTAATTAAATGATGTATGATGGATTAAACTGATTTCCTTGAGTTATGAGGTATGACTTACATGATGTAGAGGTATGATGACATGAGTGAGTATGAGAATTATGATTAGTAATGAATGCGGATGCAATGTTATGATGTTGTGAGGGTGATGTATGTATAATTGTGTCTTGCATTCATGGCATTGATTTATGAGGGGACTTCGGTCTAATTGGTAGCTTCAATCCCATTATGCGGATTGAAGTGATATATGTTATGATGTGCTCCCTTAGGGGAGGGTTTATGGCCCAGTGTCCATCCATGAGGATGTTTCGGTACCACATGCATTATTAAGAGGTCGCATATCATTCTAAATGATATAACATGAGTTGCATTGATTTCGTGTAACAATGATATGTAATTTATGTTGTGTATAAATGATTTATGATGAATGTTATTATGATGTGATGATAATGACGTTATGTATAATTGAGCTAGTGATGATAGATTAATATGGTTGTTATGTTTTTAAATTCTCATTCTCTATATTATTTTATTGAATGTGAATTTACTCGCCCAGCCTGCCTTCTAGTGATGGTCTATTAGGCCATCCTGTAGATAATCAAGGTTAGCTCGGTGCATGCTTAACTCAGAGGTAGCGAGTTGTCGAGTTAGATAGAAGTGGAGTCCTGCTCTTTGTCCAGTTACATAGAGATGGGTTCTCGCTTGAGTTGATTTGTTTTAATTGGATTAAGATGTTAATTTCTTTGGAGTACTTTTGATTTAAAAGATATTTTAACTAAATTATGAGGTTTAATGTTATCAAAGTGGAATTTATGACGTAATGTTTTTCCGTTGCATATTGTATTAAAGAGATTTAGAGAGTTTTCGTGATTTCATTAACCCGTGTTACGGGATAGGACTCGATGTGATGTCTTATGATTTTTGATTTAAGAAGTAATGTGATGTCCTTTTTCACGAGTTATACTCTGATATTTGATTTAAATTGCTTAACTTTCGATGAGGTAGAAGGGGTATTACACTGGTCATCTGTCTTGAAATTAGTACATCCACAACTTCTCATTGTCAGTGTGAGATGCTATCCTTCACACATAAGATTGAAGATGTGTCTTAGGACATGTAGTGACATTATACTTGTCAAAGGACAATGGCTTGAGCTTGTGTGGAATTCACACCCTAGGGACCAAGCCCAAGTCAGAAACATCAAAGCCAAGAGTATTTTGAGATTTAATGGATCAGATCTTCTCAGCCATTTCCTCAAACCTCTTATTTACCACAACATTCTGAGCATCCATCTCTACATAAATCAAGGTAAATTGATCCTCCTCCCGTCCATCTCCCCATAATAAACATAACCAACATTACGAACATTCTCTCCGCCTAGAGCCCTAGTGATAGGGATGACCTGTGGGCCACCATTTGGATTTCCTTGATTACCTGTATTTCATGGATTACCTTCTGGAATTTCCTCCTGCCACTCGACCAATAATTGATGTCTTTCCTGGTTTTGAGTCACACCACTCATGAGAGTCATGAACTGGTCCATCCTATTTCTCAACTCAGTCAAATCAGCTTGCATTTGCTCCTTTATCCTGGGTCTATTTTCTCTGGTCGGGTATCAGTGAACTCATTTATCAGCTATAGTACCTGGAATAGAAAAATGATCAGAAATTCGACCTGTACCTAAAAAAACAAAAGATGCAATATGCATTATATGAAAATGTTGTGCTTTTCATTCTCATGTTCACTTGTGTCACAATTCTGGTATTTAATAAGAACAGAGAAATCCAAATGTTTATTTAGGATCTGTCTTTTGAGAAGAAGCATTCACACAAGGCTCATATATGATTTCTTTGATGAAGCTGAGTTTGGAACAAGTGTCAGTGCATGGACAACAATTCAGAATACCAACAAAATACCCAATGACATAAGGAAGCTCAATAAAGCAACAAAAGATTCCCCAGAGGATTAAAAGTCTTACAACACCAACATTCATAAAAAGTAAAAACAATGATTCCCACAACAAGCCTGTGAGTAACTAGGTACATCAAGAAATCAAGTCCTACATAACTCTACATCCTTCAACCTCCAACTAAACTTCTTGACAGCTTCGAACAACTGAGCAACATTTGAGTGTCTAGGATCTTCAACCAATCTCTGGATAAGGAGGTCTCTCTGATCAAAAGATGCATGCAAGGAACTAATATGCTGATGAAACACTTCTTCATCCACACTAGGATTTGGCTCTAACCTATCCTTATTAGTCTCATCCCGAATCTTGATTTCAACAATCTACCTTTGAGCATCCTCCATCAACTTTTGATTATGTTCAAGCCTTTGAAGATACACTCGACGTTGTTCATGGGCCTTTTGAAGGTCTTCACTTTGACTCTCCACCTGACCTTGCAAGTCTTCAATCTTCAGCTTGTACTCTTTCTCCATCTTTTTTTTGTTTCTTCTGATTGGATTCTCACTGTTCCTGCCAAAGAATAATAGCTTTGTTTGCTTCAGCTAAGGATTTGTTAATCCTTCGCCGCTCACTAGCCTTATTTATCTCAGCTAGACCCTTCTTCTAGAAATAAATCTATCTTTCTTTAAACTCTTTCTGTTTCTCTTCCATGGACTTCTGAGCAGAGTAAAATTTCGCTTCCAATGCCTTATTGACATGGACCAAGTGTTGGCAAAGAGCATTGATTTTAGAGTTTTCAACTCTGACCTTATGGAGCATGGATTCTAACTTTTGGTACTCTTCAATAGGCATGGTGGTTCGTGGCTCAACCATTTTAGGATACAGAGGTGGCACCACTGAGAATGGAAGAAACATAACCTTAATGCAATGACTCAACTAGTCAGCATAAGGTGCATATGTCTTGTGATCTATTTTCCCAAATTCCTTCTTTCCTTTCCGGACTCTGACAGCCTAAGCCTGAGAAACCTGAATAGATCTTTCTTCATTTCATTTAGCTGGAAAGTACAAGGACTCTGCTACCTCTTCTTCCTTTGGAGGTGCCTTCAATGGGTATCCAAATTGTTTGATGGCCAACACTGGGTTGTAGTAAATAATCCCTTTCTTCCAAGCAAAGGAACATTAGGGAAATCACCATAACTAGTAAGAAGCTCCATTACATGCATGTCTTTGTTATAGCACTAAGTAATATCAGTAACGGTCAAACCCATCAATCTTTTGGACCACTTAATTATGCTTTTGAGTTCCACAAAAGGTCTTGTCTTTGGAAGGTGGCGAGCAAACCAAGTATAAAATAAAGGTGCACAACAAGATACCAATCCCCCATGCTTTTTCTCATTCTTGTAATGGACAACATAGCAAAAATCTCCCAACAAAGTTGGAATAGGATTCCTCTTGATAAATATGGCTACAACATCCATACTCACAAAATCCTTCTCATTTAGGAACAAGTCAATCCCATATACAATCAAGGCCAACACTGCATTGAAAGCTACCCACTATTTCTTCCCAACACATATTTTAGCTTCAGAGATCAGAAACTCCAAGTAAAACCCTTTACTTTCTCTCTTCTCTTCGATGTTGTCATCAATCAGAGCCAAACTCAAATGAGTTGCTTTAGCAATGTCTTCGCTCGGAGGAACTCTTGTGGAGCTGTAGAAAGGAAGACTTTGCTTGACTGGAACCCTCATGATGCTGACAAGTTCTTCCAGGATAGGAATCAAGATGTAATTAGTGAAAACAAAACATCTTAGATGAGAATGGTAGAACTGAAGGAGTGTATGCAAACCATCATATTGCTCTGGAGTAGCCTTATCCACAAAACTCAGAATCAACCCATATTACTTCCTAAAGTTGTCCAGCACTTTGTTGTCCATTAGGCCAATCAACTCTTGGATCTCTTCTGTTTCATGCCTCGGGAAAGTATATGCACATTGTTCTTTATGGGACCACTTTCAGCCATCTGGAATAAGAGCACATAATATCGCCGGAATTGGGAACACTAGATAATAACCTGAGAAAGAAAAACACAAATGGTTAATGATGTCATGATGCAATGCAAGGTATGTGATCAGTGAAATGTGTCAGGTGTCTATGTTGAATAATGAGCCAAATGTCCGTGTAGAGTCATATCATTAATAACACCTCTGTTCATAGAACACGTAGATGAAGTAGGTATATAGAAGGTCAGGGTTCATGCAAACCTGTAAACAATCCCCTCATCTCACAGGTAGTGCTAAGGGCCAGCTTCTTCGACTCTTAGGTCAAGAAGCAATAATATGGTCACCGTTTCTGGTTTGGAATTATCTCTCCCTTGATTTCCATCCTGGTACAAACGCGAAAGTGGCGCGAAAAAGGAAGAGTCGCCAGCCAGGAATTTTAATCCCGAAGGAAGGGTAATGTTTCACAAACCCGAAAAAAGGAGAAAGTGAGGTCTCACAAACCAAAGAGAGAGGGTAAGGGAGTCGATTACAAAAAAGGAAGGTATTAGTACTCATATCATATGTCGTACTCGACGAGATTCACACTTGCTAGAAGTGTTTCATAGGGTGAGGGTATCTGCTACTACTGGAATTGGTAAGGGAAAGGACTGGAAAGAAATAAGGAAGAATGAGATGAAAGGATAAGGATATGAAATGGAACAAAGAAAGAGGAAAGAGACCGAAGGATTGTGTTCGCCAAGCGTCGTCGCTTGTACCTACGTATATTCTTCGTGCAATGGGAAAGCCAAAACACCATAGTTTGACTCAATAAGGTGTTGTAGGCTCGTCAAGAAACGAGTGTTTTTACCGTCTTGCAAAAGACAAGTCGAAGCGAGTTCTTTCGTTTAGAGTGAAGGAGATGAGAAGAGAATTCTCGAAGGAAAGACACTTTTTGTTTGTTTGAAGTTTCTTAGAAGCTTTTTATTTGAGAGTTTTCATAGAAGATTGCATTCATGTCTTATTCAATGGAGTGTGTACTTCCTACATCACTCCAAGATGGAATGAAGAAAAAGCACACTAAGTATGGAGAATATATCCAAACTTAGTTCTAATGATTAAGACTTATACACACTAGCCTATTTTATTTATTAAGGGTTTTTTATTACTTTTGAATGAAGAAATGCTTTTTAAGTTTTCTTTGTGAAACAAATTCATGTTGGAGACTTATGCTTCATGATAGAAAAGCTCACATTACCCTAAGATAGGATAGTTGCAAGTACCCCATGGAATAAGGCTATGGCACATGCAGTTTTTTAAACCTTTATTAGGTGTTTTTGATTTGATTTTGAGATAAAAAGAGAAGGACTCAAAAGAGAAAAGGGTAAAGATCTAAAGGGGGAACTAACAATCCTAGGACTTATCATGCATGGATGCTCTAAGGTCAGTGTGGTTTGAAGAGCATTATCCTAAAAGGAAAGTAGAAGGAAATGAGAAGAAAGAAGAAGAAGAAAGCAACTTACTTCAAGATGTAAGCTAAGTATTTTCTAAGAGGGATGATATAAGATTGTACAAGCAAAGCATCTTGAAATTCTTAATCAAACACAAATTTAATGATTAAAAGATGAGGGAAGAATGTTAGAGTATGGATGCACACCCACACTCTTTGCACTTACCAAATCCCCTGAAAAGGTTAGAAAAATGAATCACAAGGGAAATAAAATGATAAAAGGACGTCAACCAAGTCAACCAAAAAAAGAGAAAAGGTTCTAAGGTTTAAGAACTTCTAAGGTTAGAACGTAATCCTATCAAAGCTCTAAGAGGTCTAAGGTACCTAAAGAAACTCAAACAATGCCAAAAAGGAGACCAAAGGATCAAACAAGTCCATATAATGCACAACTTATGAAGTATGGATGCTTATGACATATAACTTGAATGAATGCATGTCTAATCACCAAAGTCAGAATGTAATGACCTATAAAAGTTCCTAAAGATGATATGAGATGATCATACAAATCATGAATGAGTTAGTTCATAAAGAGATGAGGTAAAGAGAAGAAAACAAGTTCATGTTCACATAAGAAGAAAGAAACAAAACAAAGTTACAAGTCAAAGTTGAAACATGGATGCAAATGAATGCAAGTCGGTAGAATATGACCAATATGATGTTATGAAAATGCAAGTATGACCATACTAAATGCATATGTAGAACATGTCAAGACAATTCAAGCAAGTGAGCAAAAGATATCACATAAGGAACAAATGACAATTACTTGAGATGCAAGTCACAAATGGATGATGACATACATAAATAAATGAATATGAGTATAACACAATATAATATGAAATATGAAATGCACATGAGATGACTGGATAATCATATTCAATGCAAACACAAACCATGTTAAGCATAAGAAGAGATGAAGTATGGAATTAGGTCAAAGTTCAAATAAGGATGCACAAACAAAGACCAAATGCAAACACCGACCAAAATGACCTATAATATGCTAAGGAAGGACTTATGATCTTCTAAGTGTGACCTATAATATCTTAAAGAGATCCTATAACAATGGCACAAGTGCCTTCTAAGAAACTAGGGTTAAGGGATGAAAGAGAAGTTCACAAACGTTACTTCAATTACATGGCATCAAACCAATAACAAAGAACAAGAAAAAATATGAAATTGGTCTCAAAAGACCTAAGTCAGAAGAAAACATCATATCAAAATATCAATTCAAAACTCAAAATAAAACTAGGTCAAAAGAGACCTCAAATTTACCTTGAAACAAATCAAAAGGAAGCACAAAAATAGGGTTCAAAAGGCATGATAAAATGACTTTAAAAATAAAATAAAAATGTTTTTGAATGCTTTAATATATATTTTAATAAATTCAAAAAGAGTGAATAAAATTTTTTTTAGGAGCTATGAGAAAGAAATTATAAAAGTTGAATTATCATAAAAGAAATCAATTGAAAAAGAAATAAAATGGTAATTCAAAATAAAAACCAAAAATCAATAAAATCAGAAAATAAAAATGTATAAAATTAATAAAATGAATTAAGATGTCATGATTATTTTTTTGGAATTTTTGAATGTGTTTTGATGATTTTAAAAATAGAAAATCAAACAAGTGTAAAAAGAAAATAAAATTGTAAAATAAAAAGAAGCCAAAGGTGTAGGTTTAGCAATTTTCCAATTTAAATGCCCTTGAGCTCAGAAGGTGAGGGTGTGAATAGCATAAGTAATCCCAATCCATGAGCATGTGAGAACATATAAACTATCATGGATGTTCAGCCAACATATTGACTCAAGGTGAGCCATCAGATCAAGTCAACATCAAAGATCATGTAAAGTATGAACATCTGAGGGATGAGATGCAAAGCACACACAATTAACCAAGAACGCACACTCACACAACAAGTTAATAGTCAACACTATGAAAACTCAGAGGCACGCGTTTCTCACATAGTTCATTAATGCATTGTCACACGTATGGCCTTTGGACGAAAACGATTGCACGACTGTGATATAATCTCATCTCTAACCCTAATTGAACATCACCAGCCGGAGAAGGACCTCAGGTCATCTTTTCCGGCCAACTCCAGTGAACTGCAATGAGCAAAATTTCCAGAAATGCATAAAAATCACATCAATCGAAAGCTGAACTTACACACAGTCCAAATCTAACATCCAAATTCACAGATCAAGTACAATCAGAAAGAATCGATCACTTCAATTTTGCCCTAAAAATCTTCAATACCTCTAAGAAGTTTAATTACTGACTAGAAGCAGTTCGTTCTTTTTATTAAGCTCAAATCAAGTAGAGATAGGTCTTAAATCAATGATAATCGAAGCAAAAGTTGAAGAATTATTGAACTTGAAAATTGAAGAAGATGAAGATCAAAAGAAAGCCCAGAGGTGTAGACTTGACTTTAAGCTTCAGAGAGAAAAATAAATGCTCTTAGATCTTAGAATCTTGATGAAATAGAGGGAAGGAAATCAATATGAACTTAATGTTATGCTTGAGGATTCAATCTTCTTCTTATTTGATCTTGATCAGAAGAGGTTGATGATGAAGAACTGATGAAATTTATGTTGAAAATGTGAGAACTCGTGTGGAACCAAAGCTTTTGCAGAGAGTGTTTTTGTGATATTTTTGAGAGAATGTGAGAAATGAATTGATTGAACCAAAATTCTGTTAGAGTTGGATTATATAACTTGAGTTAACTGTTAACCAATGTGGTTAACAATTAGAGCTCAAATTAAAGGTGGTGTCATGAGAATGCAAGGTGAATTGAGAATTTTCAAAAATGAGAGAAAGAGATGAATCCGTGTGTGTTATGGTATGTTCATGTATGATGTTGATCATGAGAATTATGGTAGAGGTTAATGATGTGTGATGATGCAATGACTGCTGCAACATGTTGGTTCTCTAAGTTTTCTTTTTGAAACTTTTCTAATTTGGGTGCATGAGGTATGATGTATGTGCATGTGCATAGGAACCATGTTTGGCTTCTTATGGCAAAGGGTGAAAAGTATGTATGCGTGTGAAATCTAAACCAAACAAGACATCAACAAAACAAAGGCCAACACTTCTATATTTTCTAGCAAGAAACATAGGTGTGGATGTTGACTTCAACACAATAATCCTTCATGCATGGTGAATAATTTGATGAGTTTTTGATGACAATAGAAAGAGGACACATCAAAGAACCATGTTGAATTTCAAACAAAGATGAGATGAGGCCTCTAAGTGGTTTGAAAATGACGTGAAACATGAATATGAAAAACTGGACCATGGGCGCATACAATTAGCCTCAGGCCTTAGGGAAAAAATAGTTGTGAGGTTACCCTCTTTGAACAATCATATCTCTTAATCCATTGATCAAATGAAAAATCTCTATGCATGAAAGTTGTAGATAAGATCAAGATGAACAACTTTGATGTTCAGAAAAATTTCATTTGATCAAGATGAAGTTAGCACACCATTTTTTTGAGGAATTGCGAAGCATCTGGCTCGCCTATGACTTAGTTTCTCGGCAAAGTTTCCCAAGTTTTGTCAAACTTTGATTGATCATATCTCCCTCAATTTTGATCCAATGGATATATTCTTGCTATGGATTTGAAGCTCAAGATATAATCTCTAATTGGCTCAACTTAGGCCTGAAGTTTGAAGCTTTTATCTTGAAGAAAGAATGCTTGGAAATGGAGTGCAAAATGGCCAAAAGTTGCCTTATTTAGAAACCCTAAGTTTCTATTTTGGGCAGTTTTGTGATTTCTTGATTTTTCTATGTATCTCTTGACTTTTCTTGATCAAATCTTCATCATTGATCATATTTGAATTGTGGAACATGAATTTAGCCTCACAAAGTCAGGAGTTGACTTTTTCTTCTGCACATTTGACTTTTCCCAATTTCTTAATTTTCAAGTAACTGATCAACTGTAAATCCTCTAAAATGATCCCATGGAGAATATTTCATCCTTAGATACTTGATAGTATATAGAAACCCTTGAAATAAATTTGAATCAAAATTTCATCAAGAATCCCCTTGAATTAAAAATCCTAATTTCTGGCCATTTTGCTTAGGAGATGATGCACTGCTTCAACTTCTGGACCAATCCTTATCTTCTAATGGTTTGAAGGATCAAATAAAGTGATGTGAGATATGAGATACCATTAAGGATTTTTGGGAGACACTCGACTCTTATTCTTTGGCTTTGAATGATCACAACCTTGAAAATCATCTGATCACATACCTTATGCTTCAACCAATGTATGTATGCTTCATTTTTTATGATATGAATGAAATGTAATATATGAAGGATGTATGCTAAATGACATGAAAATTAGAGAGAAAATTTTGGGGTATTATAGTTAATGAACGTCATATCTGGTCAGATCCTTGCCCGTGCATCTGTATTAATCAATCTGATTAGTGGATTAAGACCTTGAGATCAAGTTGAAATCACCTTGGAATGGTGGACTGGATTATCTTGAGAGTTGCTCAAGTGAACCAGGATATATCACGTGTCCTTTACTTCTGCCTTATTGTTTATGCTTCTGTATTTCAGACTCTTAAATGCTTATCTGTTATGCTTCCACATCACTATTCAGAATCCACCCTGTAGACTCTGATAATCATTCAAGCGTAGAAAATATAAGAATAAAAATCATTAAAAGGATAAAAGCAATTCAAATGCACTTTCTTACATTTCTCGCACCTTTAGGTCATGTGTTTAACACTTATTGTCCTCGCATTTCAGAGTTATTCAATAACTAAACCACATTATTTTTATGGGTTCGATTTATATTTAAATAGAAAAATGGATATTCGATTTTTTATTTTAGAATTTGAATTGAATTTTAAAAAGTGGAACAATTTGAATATCAATTTGATTAAAAAAAAATTTGCACACCCCTCCGTGCTAACAAACACCAAAAAGTAACCTTCATTATATGGTTGATATGTATGACATAAAATCAAAAAGTAACTTTTTTTTTATATTTGATATAATTTATTTAATTAAATATATTTATAAATTTAATACATATTATTTTATATTTTTAATAATTTATATATATATATATATATATATATATATATATATATATATATATATATATATATATATATTTAATGCATTAGATAAATATTTATTGTTAATTAATTCATTAAATTTAATATTTTATATATCATTAAAATTTAAATTTAAATAATAAAATCATTTTTCCTATAATTTATTGTAAAATCATATACAAGACAAATGTTTATAAGAAGACTAATTAATTTTAAAACATTATATTTTTGAAAAATAACTCTATAAATTCATTAAAGTTTACAAAAGCTTACACAAAAAATATTTTTATTACTAAATAATTAATTAAAATTAATATTTGTAATATCATCCATAAAAACAATGGAAGATATTATATTATGCTAAGTATAAACTTTTTTCCATGTTATTTAATATGGAAATGATAAATTAATAACGCAGAAGAGTGGGGCCCATTTCAAGGTGGACACTTTGCAGAATGGGATCCACAACATCAACAAAAGAGTTCTAAAAAAGATTAAATTTAAAAGTCTAAGTGGGAATGATGGTCTTTATGGTGGCAAACGAATTTTGAAGGTTAAAAGTAAGGGTATTAAATTTTAACCCTCATTTTCGGATCCTCATGCTCTTTCCTCCAAATGTAATGATACTTCTTTTTTTAGTCTCAATAGTTTACGACATGATTCAGCTTCTGATCTCTCTTAAGCTTATCATGGCGAGAATTTTGTCAAGTCCGATATTATTGGGAGCAATATTC
This sequence comes from Lathyrus aphaca, assembly GCA_963966055.1. Taxonomy (NCBI): domain Eukaryota; kingdom Viridiplantae; phylum Streptophyta; class Magnoliopsida; order Fabales; family Fabaceae; genus Lathyrus; species Lathyrus aphaca. The sequence goes on along the minus strand of OZ014524.1, from coordinate 303,438,394 downwards.
GTATGTAGGATAATCTGGATTCTAAAGTGGGTAATAAGATATGGGAGGCCATTTCGAAACACGACATTGTGTATACCGACTTGAAAAAGTATTACAAAAAAAGAATTTATGAGAGGGAGTAGATTAATAAGGAAAGGAAGTTGGAGATAAGGTGAATTTAACAATATGGAAATGATTATTGGATCTTTCAATATTATAGGGGGTTGTAAACACCCCAAATTTGCCCTCACTCATTTCACCATGGCTTGTGATTTCTTTTCATTTGCATAAGTTCAATAATACTATCATCATATTGCATTTTTGCTTCACTGCATTGGTTCTAAGTCATCTGCATCTAGGGTTTGTGATTTGAGCAATCCCTGAGCTATCTGAGCCACTCCAAAGGTCTTCAATCATCTCAAGAGGGTCCATGTATGTTCAATCATCATATTATATCCTCCCAAGATCAAGAAAGTCAGAAAATCACAAGAACTGAGAAAGGCATGGAAGCAGAGCCAAGCTTAACTACACAGATGACCTAAAATTAGGGTTTTGGTTTCAGAGGCCATAACTCCAAAAATTTTGGCCATTCTTATTTATATTGGTCTCTATATGATATAAGGATCATGCATACCAATTTTCATGAAGAAATTCAATGGGGAAGGCATCTGATCAATAAATGACTTCTTGAACAAGTCAGTGCAAAATCAGGGCATCTGAGGCCACCAATCATCCAACCAAAGGGTCTTTTCCATCATTTTGGATGTATATGATCTTTATTTGATCTTAGAAGTAGTTAGAAGTTCACAAAATTGAAGAATTTCAAGCCATTTGCAAAGTTGCCATTTTGGGAAAGTGACTTGTAATGCAAACTTGCCATTTTGGGAAAGTTTTTCAACCTCCTCTTTTTGATTCAAAAATGCTTCAAATGAAAAATTCTTGGTCATGAAATTTGTAGATTGGATCATTCCCTTTTCAAAAAGTACAAGAACTTGATCTAATTCATCATAGAACTCAAGTTATGGCCTTGCAAAGTTGGGAAAAATCACAAAATTTCACTTATGTACCAAAGAGGGAAGTTTGCAAAAACACTTGCCAAAGACAAATGTGACCTCTAATTTACTTCTAAGAATTGCAAAAACATCATACATGACCTATAATTCAGAATTGCCCAAAGAAATTCCAAGTTTCATGCCTTGAACTTTACAAAATCCAAAAGGGGCCAAAACTTCATGAATTTGCAAAATGGATCAAAACCTCTCACACATTTGCTGAATCACCACAAAACCTTTTCCATGGTTATCCTTGAACCAAGCTGACTCGAGCCATGCCTTGAAACAGCCACTGAACCAGCCCATACCTCAAGTACACCAACTCTTGACATTTTTGCAACTTGCCCATACCAATCAACATAGGCCAGCACCCACCCTCTGACCTATCCCAACATGATATGTGTACCAAAAGCAAGCCATTCCATAAGACAACACAAGCTGAAACCTCCAAAAACACAGCATACACAAAATCCCCCAAATTTGCAAAAGCCTTCGAAACTCATAGCTCAACCATCAAACCTCCCAGCTTTTTCCACCATTCAACTCCATAAACATCACTGATCATTTCCCACCCTTCATTTTGCTTTAAAACTCACCATATCAAAAATACGATTTTCACATTTCATGAACTGAACTTCTGCCAACTCCCTTTTGAGGCCATTTAAGCTCCAACCAAGCATCACAAGCTCTTGAGGGGAGTCATTGGAGTGGATTTGAGGCAAAGAACTGGTCAGAAAGCTCCTGGTTTGAAAGCTCAACTTCAGGTAGTCATGGCATTTATTTTTCCAGAACCTTCATTTTATGTTATAGAATGATTCTATGTGTTCCCCTGATTGCCATGATATGTTTGGTTTCGAAAATAGTTGAGAAATAAGCATTTCATAAGCTTCTGAAATTTTTGAGATGTTTTCCGTTTTGCTTCGATTCATGTTTTTAGTGATGAATAAATGAATTTTGATGGCTGATTCTTGTTGGGGTTGATGTGAGGATCATTTCTGGAGAGTTTTAGGGCTTGGGGTTGCATATTGAGTGAGATAGCTTGAGAGGCTAGCCGGAGAAGATGACCAGAACACTGTTCTGGTCACCTAAAAGTGTTTAGGGTTCAGATTAGGGCTTAATGACGTAATTAGTGAAGTTTGAATTCTGGCCATCCAGATGCGCGCGCTGGTCAATTCCCGCGTCCTGACTTTGAACCCTGGCCCTTGGATTAGCTGACTTCCATTTTAATTCATTTAATTTTCATTTTAATTGCATTTCTTTCTACATTTTATTAAAAATAGCAAAACACTTTCAAAAAATTTTTATCTTTTGCATTTCCCTTTCAAATATTTTTCTCATTCTGAAAATAATTTTTATTTTATTTTTTGCATAAAATTCATATTTTTAAAATATTTAAATGTTTATTTTAATTAATTAATGAGAATTAATTAATTAAAATACCATTTAAGTTTCTAAAAATCACAAAAAAAATCATATTGCATCTTTATACATTTAGAAACATTATCAAACCCTTCACACAAATTTATTTTTGGTTATTGACCTATTTTGACATTTTTCTTTGGATTTAGGGTTCTTAAAAGTCAATATTTTTGCCCTAACTTAGAAAAATCCTTTCTGCCTAACCATGAAGAGTTTGATAATGGTTCTTTTTGCATTGCATTCCTCATGTCATGTAGTTTCTAGGATAAAATTGGTTTGAATTTATTCTTCATTTTCAATTTGTTTTACATTTATCATTGAGAGGTACCTTAAAACCCTAGCAAAACTTGAGAAAATCATAACTTCCATTAGGTTAAGATTTAGGTCTCCTCCTTTGGGCAGTGAACTTGTATAGGTTTAGGGTTCCTTTGATCCTATTTTCAATTTTTTATCTTGTCATTTGCTTCTGATTTTGAATTTTGCATTGCATCTTGTTCATAAACCCTAATTTTTGCCTTCATTTGCATTCATCTTTCATATGCTTGCATACATGAACTTGCCATGATATTTTATGCATTCACATGACTTCTAGGACATCTTAGGACACATTAGAATCATGTTTGATCATTTCACCATCCATTTGCCATGTTTTGCTTTCATTTCATTTCATGTGCATTCATGAGCTTTCATGCTTCTTACTTGCCTCATTTGCATTCCCACCTCTTGTATGATCATCCACATATCATGTCTACCATTTGCATCATCTCTTAGCATCATTTACATCTTAATATTCTTCTGATCTTGATTGGCATCCTTGCATCTCATCTCATTTTCATTTCACTTCATTCTTTGATGCTAACTTTTCAGGTGGTAAGTGTTTGAGAAGTGAATTTGCCTTTGTCGCTCCCACTAAATGAAACCGGGTCAAATAGGGTACAGACGCGAATGGTCGGCGAGAGGGACAATGAGAACACACAGCCGTGAACTCACTGGAAAAGAAAAGAGTCGCCAGCTAGGCATTTTTATCCCGAAGGAAAGGTAATGCTGCATAGACCTAGAAAAAGATGGATAAGACGGTCGCGAACCAGAGAGACTGAGAAAGGGGGTTAGTTACAACCTCGGAAGGTGTTAGCACCCAGATTGTCCGTCGTACTCGACGGGATCCACGCTTGAAAGATTTGTGTTTTAAAGGGGTAGTGTCAGTGCAATTTGTGTGTAAAAGAGCTGGAAAACAAAATGTACAGGTGTCAGTGTAAGAGAAAAGTGAAGTATATAAGTGAAGTGTCAGTGTAAGAACAGGAGTGAAATGCTCAAGATCATGAGGCTAAAAGAATGAGGCTAGAAAGGAGAGGGAATATACAGAGACTTTTGTTCGATAACTGTTAAGTTATGCCTACGTATCCTCTCGTGCAATGAGGAAGTCAGAACACCGTAGTTCGACCCAAAGAGACTGAAAGATGAATTGACTTGTGAACTGCTTACTTGCCTATGCTCAAGTGTATGATCTGTCTGGAACAGATGAAAACTGTCTTGCATTAGACGGAAGAAGCAAGTTCTCGTTTATGAGTGAATGAGATGAGAAAAGAACCCCGAAGGAGACGATTATTGTTTGTTTTTTGTGTTTTCAGTCTTTTATTGCTTTTGGATTTGTCATAAGTTAATGAGCTTAAGTCTAAACCAATGGGTTAGTAAACTCATCACATCTTCCCTCTGATTAGGGGTAATGAGAATACCTTAAGTGTGAAGTCAGATTCTCACACTTAATCACCTTTGGTATAGGATTAAGATCATTAACCTACTTGTGATTATTTAGATGTTTTTGGTGTTTTTGTTTAGTGTTAAGTAATGAGATTAAGCCGTAATCAAGGATTAAACAGACTCATTACACCATCCTAATAGAAGGATAATAGATGAGAATGTTTAAGCTGAGGAAAGCTCCTCAACTTAATCCATGATTAGGGATTAAACTCATGACAAAACAAGCCTTTATTAAGTGGATTTTATTTAATGGCAAGATGATGAAGTGTTTTTTAGGGTTTGTAAGACAACTTGAGAGGGACTTGTCCATTAACACCAGGGTTAGCCCTTCTTAACCAATTAAGGAAGAATTAGAACCCTAATGCAAGGCCCAAGTTACAAGTGTAATGTCTTGATGGTTATTAGATGGATTGATTAAAGGAGTTAAACACATTAAGGGTTTAACACTTAGGATTAAAGTTATACACTCCATCCTAAGAGAAGGATGTAGGCATAAGCTTAATCACAAAGCCATAAAGCCTTTAGGGTTTAGTCCCTGATTATGAGGTGAGAAGAGAAGACTCAATGAGACACAAAGGTAAAACTAAGTGGGGGACTAATCAAAATCCTAACCATTGTCATGCTTGGTTGTCCCTAAGGTTTGTGAGGTTTTCAAGAGCAATCTTCAAAGAGAACCACCAGGAAGCAGATGAAAGGATCAAGAGAAGCAAAGCAACTTGCTTCATTCAAGAAGTCAAGTCACTTGATGAAAGAGAGTGGGGAGAAGAAGAATGAGCAAGCTCAAACTCAAAAACATATAAAAATTCAGCAAGGATACATAAAAGAGATGAAGAGAAGTATCAACGGGTTAACGGGTTAACAAAGAACACGGACGAGTATCGAATCTGAAAGGACCCTTCTGGGGAATAGTAGACACAGACGAGTATCTATATTCAAGAAGACACAAGTGTTTGACACGGTGTATGGATTAAAGATGCGGACGAACATCCTTACGACTATGATACGGACGAGTATCATGTAGAAACAAACACTAGACGCAATGTTCTGAGATGATGGTACGGACGAGTACCAACTGGTTAACAGAGGACATGGACCAATGTTGAATCTGTGGGGATATAAACGGTGTATATGAGATACGGACGAGTATCTGTATAAGTGTAACATGAGTAGTGAGTATGAGTATTGTATAGGTGAGTGTTTAATTGCTGGGGAGAGTGACACGGACGAGCATCAAGAGAGAAAAGTGTAATAATATCAACAAGTATCTGATATGCAAAGTGTAGGTGACTGCGCTGGGGAAATGACACGGACGGGTGTCGAAGGATTGTGTATATAGGTATATGTGAGTGCAAAGGGGATGTCTTTGGCTTTCTGCTGGGAGATATGACACGGACGGGTGTCAAAATGAGTATATACTGGTGTTCGGGAATGTAAGGCAACTGCTTTTGCTGGGACTCTGGTGGGGACTCTGGGGGAAAGTATTATGCATTCTGATGAACGGTTACTAGTCACAAGTGCTGATTCAAAACATGGCTTATGATTATGCTATATGTTTGATTTTTGCCGTAATGCTCCGTACTAGACGGAATGCTACGCTTTGTGGGTAAATATGATGCAAATGCCATGATTATGCAAATGATACCAAACCGGGATTTGGATCCCGTTGCTGCGAAGATCTTCGGCCGATCTGCTTGAAATGGACATCCCAGCTGGGGATGAGATCGTTGATAGACCTGGAGAGATGTATCTGCTTGGGGATATAGGTCACTGATTGACATATCCTTGTAATATGAGACCCAGCTAGGGTTCGTAGAAGTCTTCTGTACTCTGTTGTGACTCCTTCATGCGTTGCTCTTCTCAATAGAGGCTGAGACTCTGTGGGGAGATGATTCCCTGACTTTCATATTCTGCTGAGGAAGGAAGATTAGCCATACGACTGGGGAAAGTTGTTGGTAACTCAGATGGGGAGAGTAATGAGAGGCAACTCGGCTGGGGGGTGAGTGCTTCGGATGCTGAGATTATTTGTTGATTTGCCAGCTTGCTGAGATGTGGCTTGCATGCCCCAAGTTGCGTCCTGTATACCTGCAATCTTGCAAAGATAAGGAAACGCACAAATGGCCCCGAGGTACCCTTTACTGGATTCTGTCATAGGAGTTAAGTACTTTCGAGAGCAATTACATTCCCTGCAAGCATGTGCTTTTATTTTTAGAGAAGAGCATCTGTATTCTTATGCAATCAGTTTTTTTCTTTTGAGACATCAGACATTTTTGCAAATAAAAATGTACAAGACATGACTGAAAATCTGGTTTTATTAATTCATATGCCCTGAATTGGCGAGATACAGTCAAAGAAACAAATCCCCTGAAATGAGGAGATTTTTACAAATTGAGAAACAAAACGCTGGCAGTGTTGATGACGCTTTCAAGGGGCTTCCTCTTCTGCTATGACTCGTATGACAATGACGTTCTTCTCGTCTTGCTTTCTGAAGGAGGCTGATTCTGATTGAAGCTTGATCCTTTCGAAGCTTTCCAAGTGATACAGACGAATTCAGAATGCAGTCATTCGCTTATTCCCTTATCTTGCATGGATCGCCCTTTCGGGTTTTCAATCCATCGGGATACCCATTTTTGCCTGAGTTGTCCAATGCGGCTTTTCAACTCAGCGGGTGTACACATTTTTTTTAATTTTCCCTTACTTTTGCCTGAGTCTTTTATTCTGTTTTTGACTCGCCGGGATGCCCTATTTTTGCCTGGACTTACATTCTGTTTTTATGTCCAGCGGGTCATTTTTATGCGAAGTATTTTTTAACTGCATCTGAATTCACAGGGGACGGGAAATCTTCACCATCCATGGTGCTGAGCATCAGTGCTCCTCCAGAGAAAACTTTCTTTACCACGAATGGTCCTTCATAGTTTGGGGTCCATTTGCCCCTGTGGTCTGTATGAGGAGGGAGGATTCTTTTCAGCACAAGATCTCCTACTTGGTACTCTCGGTGCCTGACTTTCTGATCGAAGGCTTTCTTCATTCTCTTTTGATACAACTGCCCATGACAGATTGCAGCCAATCTTTTCTCTTCAATCAGACTCAGTTGTTCGTATCGGGACCTAACCCATTCTGCTTCACTCAGTTTAGCATCCATTAGTACCCGTAGAGAGGGTAATTCAACTTCAACAGGCAGGACTGCTTCCATACCGTACACAAGCTGATACGGTGTTGCTCCGGTGGACGTTCTGATTGATGTGCGGTACCCATGCAAGGCAAACGGTAGCATTTCATGCCAGTCTTTGTATGTGACTACCATCTTCTGCACAATCTTCTTGATATTCTTATTCGCTGCCTCAACAGCGCCATTCATCTTTGGCCTGTAAGGAGAAGAGTTGTGATGTTGGATCTTGAAGTCCCGGCATAGCTCTGTCATCATTTGTTGTTTAGATTGGAACCATTATCAGTAATGATTCGCTCGGGCACTCCATATCGACAGATGATATCTCTCTTCAGAAATCTGGCTACCACTTGCCTTGTAACATTTGCATAAGACGCTGCTTCGACCCACTTGGTGAAATAGTCAATGGCGACCAGGATGAATCTGTGGCCATTTGAAGTAGTTGGCTCAATCTTGCCAATCATGTCGATGCCCCACATAGCAAAGGGCCAGGGTGAAGACATTATATTCAAAGGATTGGGAGGCACATGCACTTTATCTGCATAGATCTGGCATTTGTGGCATTTCCTAGCATAGGCACAACAGTCTGCATCCATTGTGATCCAATAATAGCCTGATCTCAACAACTTCTTAGCCATGGCATGTCCTCCAGCATGGGTACCAAAGGATCCTTCGTGCACTTCATGCATCAACAAATCTGCTTCCGTCTTATCAACACATCTGAGGAGTACCATATCAAAGTTCCTTTTGTATAAAGACCCATCAGTGTTCAGAAAGAAACTACCAGCCAGCCTTCTCAAAGTCTTCTTATCATTGGAAGATGCCCCAGGTGGGTATGTCTGATCCTCCAAGAAGCATTTAATGTCATGGAACCAAGGCTTATCATCTTTGACAACTTCTGCTGCGAACACATATGCTGGTCTATCAAGTCTGGACACTGAAATCTGAGGTACAAAGTTAGCAGCTTGAACTTTGATCATGGATGAAATGGTAGCGAGAGCATCTGCAAACTGATTCTCGTCCCGAGGGATATACTCAAGCTTGACTGTTGTGAAGAAAGTCAATAACCTTCTTGTATAATCCCTGTAAGGTATTAGATGATCCTGGTGAGTGTACCATTTGCCGTTGGTCTGATTAACTACCAGAGCTGAATCTCCGAATACAGTCAACGTCTTGATCCTGAGGTCAATGGCTTCCTCAAGACCCATAATGCAAGCTTCGTATTCAGCTTCGTTGTTAGTGCAGTTGAAAGTGAGTTTTGCCGAGAAAGGCATGTGAACTCCCTTAGCTGTAATGAGTACTGCACCAACACCACGACCGTTCATATTAACAGCCCCATCAAACATCATAGTCCATTCTTCTTCCGGGTCGGGCCCTTCAGTGTGAACAGGCTCTTCATGATCTTTTGCTTTTATGAACATGATGTCTTCATCAGGGAAGTCAAATCTCATAGGCTGGTAATCATCAATAGGTTGCTCAGCAAGATATTCAGATAATACACTGCCCTTGATGGCTTTCTGAGACGTGTACTGGATGTCGTATTCCGTGAGAATCATTTGCCATCTTGCAACCCGTCCGGTAAGAGCTGGCTTCTCGAAAATGTACTTGACTGGGTCCATCTTTGAGATCAATAAAGTAGTGTGGGTCAACATATACTGTCTCAGTCGGCGAGCAGCCCACGCTAAAGCGCAGCAAGTTTTCTCGAGCAGTGAATAACGTTGTTCACAGTCGGTAAACTTTTTGCTTAGGTAGTATATTGCATACTCTTTTCGACCAGACTCGTCATGCTGGCCCAGCACACACCCCATCGACTCTTCTAATACTGTCAAGTACATGATCAGAGGTCTTCCTTCAACTGGAGGCATAAGGATTGGAGGTTCTTGCAGATACTCTTTGATCTTGTCAAAAGCCTTCTGGCAGTCTTCGTTCCACCTGACCGTCTGTTCTTTTCTTAACAGCTTGAACAAGGGTTCACAAGTTGCTGTAAGGTGAGATATGAACCGTGAAATGTAGTTCAATCGACCTAAGAACCCTCGAACTTCTTTCTCAGTTTTCGGTGCAGGCATCTCTTGAATAGCTTTGACTTTATCAGGGTCAACTTCAATCCCCTTCTCGCTTACAATAAAGCCCAGCAGCTTACCAGATCGCACCCCGAATGTGCATTTGTTGGGGTTCAACTTCAGTTGGTACTTCCTCAGACGCTTGAATAACTTCAGTAGATTCACCAGGTGATCTTCCTCTGTAAGGGACTTGGCAATCATGTCATCCACATAACACTCGATTTCCTTATGGATCATATCGTGGAATAATGTCACCATAGCCCGTTGATATGTGGCACCAGCATTCTTCAGTCCGAATGGCATCACTTTGTAACAGAACGTGCCCCAAGGTGTAATGAATGTTGTCTTCTCCATGTCTTCAGGTGACATCTTGATCTGATTATATCCTGAAAATCCGTCCATGAAGGAGAATACCGAGAACTGAGCCGTGTTATCCACCAATACATCAATGTGAGGTAAAGGGAAATCATCTTTTGGGCTGGCTCTGTTCAGATCCCGGTAGTCAACACACATCCTCACTTTGCCGTCTTTCTTAGGCACAGGTACTATGTTAGCAACCCACGGCGGATAGTTAGTTACAGCAAGGAACCCGGCGTCCCATTGCTTTTGTACCTCTTCCTTGATTTTCATAGCCATGTCTGGACGAGTACGGCGTAGTTTCTGTTTAACCGACGGACATTCTTCTCTCAAAGGCAGCTTGTGCACGACAATATCGGTATCCAACCCTGGCATATCTTGGTAAGACCAAGCAAACACATCCACATACTCTTGCAGCAGGTCGATCAGTTGTCTCTTCACTGAGTCTTGTAAGCAGGCCCCGATTTTAACTTCTTTCACGTCTTCATCTGTACCAAGATTGATCACTTCAACCTCCTCCTGGTGAGGAGTAATAACCTTTTCCTCTTGTCTCAACAACCTGGCTAGCTCTTCAGGAAGCTCATACTCTTCTTCAACCCCTTCATCAGCTTGATTGATTGGATTGTCAAAGTCATACGAAGTCATAGCCGTGCTGTTGTTGGTGCTGTCTGGAAGGCACTCTCTGCAAGGGTTAAGTTTGTTCATTTTAGTGATCTGATTTTAGTCTTGTTTAGAAAAGTGAAATAAAGTTGTCATTTTGAAAACACTGCCATTTATTTTTTTGTACAAAAAGAAAAATGGAAAAACAGTGAGCGGAAAAGAAAAAAGACTCATTTGCAAAAAGATGTCTGATATTTCATTGATTAATCTTGTTTGCACAAAAAGTACAGATGGCCCGATTACAAAATGAGTCTTGTCATCTTGGGCAAGATGCAAGACTTTGATGCATGCTATAAAAATACAGGAAATAATAATTACTCTGCATGAGTAACTCTTATAATTTCCTGGGAAGACCAGTTCGAGATACTGCTCCCCGGGATCTTTGGACGAATCCAGCTTTCCAGGTTGCGTTCTTCTTCCAGCTCGTCTTCCAGACAGTTGATGGCATCAGGGGTAAGCATCCCCCCACTCACAAAATTGGGCTCTTTCGCAGCCGCTGCTTGATCTTGTTGAGTTGGTTTGTAACCCAACCCAAATCTGTCTTCTTTCTTCTCCACCGATAGCAGTTTGCCCCAGCCTTGGGCATTTCCTCCCTCAACAACCTTCCGGGCTTGTTGGTATGATGACATTGAAGTACCAGGCACAGCAGATGTTTCATTCACGTTCAAGGCTTCAAACCCCTGGCTCATTGTTTCGTGGATCTCCCCATCCATCTCAATGTATTTGTAGGTAGCCAGGTGGCTGACAAAAATATCCTCCTCTCCACAGATTGTAACGATTTGACCCTCCCACTCATATTTTAACTTCTGGTGAAGGGTAGAGGTCACGGCGCCAGCAGCGTGAATCCATGGCCTACCCAACAAACAGCTGTAGGCAGGCTGAATGTCCATCACATAAAAGATAGTTTTAAAGGTTTGCGGGCCAATCGTTATGGGCAACTCGATCTCTCCCAGGACCGATCTCTTTGAACCATCAAAGGCTCTCACCACCAGGTTGCTGGGTCTCAATGCCAATCCATCATATTCTAGCTTCACCAGGGCCTTTTTAGGTAGGACATTGAGGGATGACCCCGTGTCTACCAGCACATGGGAAAGGACAGCACCTTTGCATTCCATGGTTATGTGCAAGGCTTTGTTATGGTTGCGGCCTTCCGTTGTCAAATCAGTATTGGTGAACCCTAGTCCGTGACTAGCATTAACATTCCCCACTACAGCTTCCAGCTGATTGACAGTGATCTCTTCAGGCACGTAAGCTGCGTGCAAGACTTTGAGTAGTGCATTCCGATGGGCTTCAGAGCACATAAGCAATGATAGGATTGAGATCTTGGAAGGCGTCTGATGAAGCTGATCCACTATTTTATAATCACTCTTCTTGATGATTCGCATGAACTCATCAACCTCTTGATCGAATGGTGTCTTCAGAGCTTCCTTAACAGCTTGATCTTCCTGCACAGGGCTCTTCCCTTTCGCCTTGGCAGCAGCTTCTGCTTCGGCAGTGGGTCTCTGAATTTGTGGAGCGAAAAGACGTCCGCTTCGAGTGAAGCCTCCGCCTCCGCCCACATTGTCTATTTGTGGTGCAGGGGTTGATGATTCAAAAGTGATTCTTTGTCCTTCACAGTACAAGTCAGAGCCGTAATGCCAGGGGATGGCATTGTTGCTTTCATAAGGTACCGGTCCAGGCACTGTGATGGTGACTGGACTGATTGCAGCTGTTGAAGGAACTGTGATAGTCTGCGGATCATAATAAATTGTAACTGGTGCTCTAATGGGAGCAGCACCTTCCGAATTGTAGGCAGAGTTGCTTTCAGGATCATAGAATATGGTGACAGTTGAGACATCTTCATGATTTGTTGCTGGTGTTGTAGGAGACATTGTTAGAAGAATGGATGTTGTTGTTGTAGGAGGTTCAAAATGGAGTGAAGCTGAAGTTGTAGCAAGAAAATTTGTTGAAAACTGATCAGTTGAGATAATAGATGAAGTACTTGTTGATGAAGCCGAAGAATTGTCAGGAACAATGGTTGCTGCAGTTGTAGGAGGTTCTGAAACCGTTGCTGATGAGATTGCTGGATTTGTTGGGAATGATGTGGTGATCTGAAGTTGGCCACTCTGAATAAGACCATCTATGCCATTCCTTAAACTATCGCACCCATTTACTGAGATGTTGCAGTAAGCACAGCCTAACTCACACCCCGGGAACATTTGACATTCCAAGAGCTGAGCTTTGATTTCCACCAACGGTGTTCTGATCTGGCCCACACTGGTTATTAAATAAGACGGCTTGTCTTCTTCAATAGCGTTAATCCTGGGACCACCGTGGTTTGGCATCGGGTTCTTATTGACATTGGGTGGTGGCGCGAAATTCAGAGCTTTTGAGTCTACCAGGTCTTGTACCTTCATATGCAGAGCTCTGCACTTCTCTGTACTGTGGCCAGGTGCGTTTGAATGAAAAGCACACCTAGCATTGGAGTCATAGTTCCTGGGTAAACTGTTGGGATCTGGAGGTGCCAACGTCCTTAGCTCAACTAGGTTGAGTTTCAGGAGTTGTGGCAGCAGGGTAGCATATGGCATAGGGATCGGATCGATCACCCTGTTAGCTTGAGATGGCCTCTGCTGAAATGGCCTTTGCTGGTTATTGTTATTGGTGTTGCTGTTGTTGTATTTTCTCGGAGGATACTGAGATTGCTGGTGGTACTGAGGTTGTTGCTGGTAGTTTTGCTGCGGAGGTTGATAAACTGGTTGAGGATGAGATGGAGCAGGAATGGTGACTGCTGCCACTGATCTGTGAACATATTGGGGCCTGCCCCTGTTGGTGTGGATGGCATTGGTCTCGCCAGTTCTTCTCGGTCCCGCAAAAGGCTTTCTTGCATTACTGGAGGAGCTTGCACCATTTTCTGAGATCTTACCCATTTTTAACAGGCTTTCAATTCTCTCCCCAGCTATGACAACATCGGCAAAGCTAGTGGAAGAGAAAGCAGCTAACCTGTCAATATATGTTCCCTGAAGGGTGTTCATGAACATATCTGCCATTTCCCGTTCAGACATAGGTGGCTGAACAGCAGCAGCCAATTGCCTCCATCTCTGGGCATATTCTCTGAAACTCTCTCTAGATGACTGTGACATTCCCATTAGGAGAGTCCTATTGGGTGCCATATCCAGATTATACTGATACTGTCTGATGAAGGCCTCTGCCAGGTCCTTCCAGCATCTTATAGTCGCCCTTGTCAGGTGAGAGTACCATTCTCTTGAGGCCCCTGTCAAGCTGTCCTCGAAATAGAACATCCAGAGCTTCTCATCCATTGTATAGGCCTTCAGCCTTCCCAGAAATGATTGCAGATGGGTCCGGGGGCATGAAGTCCCGTTGTATTTTTCAAAACAAGGAGGCTTGAACTTATGGGGGATCCTGACCCCGTCTACCAAGCCCATGTCCATGACGTCGAAGCCCAAAGAGTTTTGAGATTCTAAGGACCTCAATTTCTCAGCTATCTCATCCAACCTTCTATCATAAGCTTCTTCCCCAGCGCCCATTAGTGTAAACTGATCCTCTTGGGGGTCCTCTTGTAGTACCCTGGCTGCAGTGGCAGTCCCTTGAACATTTGCAGGGATGTTGACCTCAGGATGGAGGTGTGGTCCAAATACAGGGGGATTTACATGAGGTTGGACCCTTTCATTGTTGCTGGTGCCGGCAGTCCCTATATGTGGATCTTCTTGATTCTGCCTTTCCACCATGGCCCTCAATCTTTCCTGGCTCTGAGCCATGTTGTTCATTACTTCCATAAACTGCGTCATTTGATTCCTCATTTCTAGCCTTTCGTTTGCCATCTGGTTTCTGACCTCAGTAAGGTCCTGCTGCATCTGATCCATTTGAATGCCCGGAAGGTTGTTTCGGGTTGGATAACGGTGCGGACGGTTGAGGGGAAATACCCGGCGCCTAGCAATAGTTCCTGAACATCACAACAGAGTTAGTGGCAATAAAACAAAAACCTACAAAACAAACAAAAGGGTTATCATGCAATACGGTATGCCTATCTGTTTTCAAGGTATCCGGTTTGGCACTCAGTTTTGACCCTTCCAGACCCTTGAAGATGCTGTTGATGTTGCTTTCGAAGTGAAACTTGGATGGAGCAAACTAACACATATATTACAAAAGACAAACGGTACATAGTTCGTTTACAAATACAAGCCCTCAAAGGGGTCAAAATACATCACAAGAAAGGAAAATAAAAGTACATGGAAAGAAAGCAACAACAAACAAATGGTCAAACACCAAGACCAAACTCATCCTCACGAACTTCCTTGAGAAGTGCTTCGGTCACAGGATCAGCCGGACGTTCCGTGAGATTCCTGATAAGGAGATTCCGGGTGGTAACAGCTGCTGCTAGCTTCTTGTGCTGAGCTTGGTCCTTTGACCTCTTCACTCCAGCTTTGATCTTTAACTCTGATATCTCCCCCTGGGCTGCTGCCAGGACTTCTTGCTGTTCTTTTGCCCTAGCTTCCAGTTGCTCTATCTTGTCTTGAACTCTCTTGTCTTCTAGAGTTCGAGCTTCGGTGATCCTGACCCACCGAGCTTGACTCTCCTTCAAATACAAGTCTGTTCTTGCTCTCTGGAACTGGGCTTCTTTGCAAGCATTCTTCAGAATTGGTTCTCCAGCTTTAGACTTTTTGATGTAATCCCCAGACTTCTCAATCTTAGTCAGATGCTCTACTCTCAATTTCTCCAACCTCTCAATCTCCCTCATACCCTCACTCCTCTCCCGGAGGGTCTTCTGCAAAGCCTGGGTTAACTTCTCATTTCTTTCCTTCAAACTCTCAAACTCCTCCAAACTGACAGTGGCAGGTGGTGGTGTTGAAGATGACTCAGGCATGTCTTCTATGGTAAAGGGCATCCCAGAGAATTGAGCCCTGGCACGAGACCACTCATAATATTGTGCTGATGCCACATTGTTGCACTTCCCTAGGATGGTCACTCCCTTGGTTTGAACATTATCCCAGGCCCAGGCAGCCTGCCTAACAGTAGCCAGATTAGTCTTGTTCTCACAATAAAGAGTCTCAACCAAGTCCTGTGCCTTAGGAGAGTGGACCAGTGCATAGCCCAGTTGCCTTTTGAACAGCAGAGGGTTGTAGTTAATACTACCCTTAACTCCTATTAGGGGCACACTGGGAAAATGCCCACAGCTGGTGATGATATCCCTGCCCTTGGTGCTTTGAGTGCACCATCTGATATCGGCTGAAGTTAGAGCAGTGAGTCTCTTAGCCCAGTTACTCTGCTGATGAGGGTTCAAAAATGCATCTGTCCTGGGTAGGTGCCTGAGAAGCCAAGTATGGAACAATGGAGCACAACACCTCACTAATCTTCCCCTCTGCTTTTCATTCCTCTGATGCACTGAATAGTAAAGGTCCCCCAATAAAGTAGGCACTGGGTTCTTCAGATGGATTGCATTCTTACTAATGAATCGAGGCTCATCTACAAACAACACAATTCCATATATACTCAAAGCCAATAAAGCACAGACATCTTTCCACTCTCCTAAAGAAGCTTTCAGGGTAGCTTGAGAGATCAAGAAATCCAGATGGAAACCAGGGATCCCAGCTTTAGAAGTCATATGCTGCTCAATCAGGACAGGTTCCAAATGCAAAGCCTTTGCTACTTCTCCATTACCAGGAAAGACCATCTCAGGGTTGAAAGGAATTCCACCCCTGATAGGCATACCAACCAATGAGGAGTACTCTTCCAATAGAGGGCCCAGCTGAAAGTCTTGGAAAGTGAAACACCTCAGTGGGGGATCATAGAACTGAATGCAAGTGTGGATCAGACTTCTTTGTGAAGGGTCCAGATCCATAACCATATCAAGTATATCCCCATAGTGCTCCCTGAACAATGGTATGTGATCTGGAGTGATCAGGGTTTGAATCCTCCTGATGTCTGATAACTCTGGCTGGAAGAAGTGATAGGTGATGTTGCTCTTTTTAGGAGCCATGATGCTGAGACTGAGCAGAGACAAGTGCTGATGATGACACTGAAGAAAGGGCCACTGATTGGCTGGTGCAGGTGACAGCTGGAGTAGATAGCTGATAACTGATGCAGGTGCTGATGAAGATAGGTCAATACTGAAGATGGGGTCAAAACAAAAACCAAATGAAGATGGATACCCTGAAACACAAATAAGCAAATGTCAATATGATGCAATGATTATGTATGCAAATGAAATGCAAGGGTCTGTGACTGAGCTGGATCTGATCAAAATGCCCTGATATAGGTCCAAGTGTATTCAAGAATTCTAGATGGAGGTCTATAAATCTAGTAACCAAGGTGGGGGACTCAAATAAAGAGCCACATGTCCAGGGTTTTAGAATCACAAGAACTGTCCCAAAATGAAGTACTCTTAAACAAAGTAACAGGGTATTCTGAGGTCAAGGTACCTGCAAACCTGTAAACAACCCAAACCCCTCACAGGTGGTGTTCTAGAACAAGGATCCTCAGATTTGGATCAATTATGAGAAGTGTAAACACTTCTAACCCGGAGGTACAGTGTTTACAATAACCATAACAATTCCTCCTCTAATTCACCTCAGTTTCTGAAGGTCAATACTAAAAGGTCATCCAGACTTAGTAGGCTTCCCAGATAGCCCTAGCATTGCAGGAAATCTGCAACACAGAGTTCTCAAGAAGAAACCCATATCTGAACCGTGTTTCATATTCCCGCACCAGACCGAAATGGAATGGGAAAGAATATGATTCACTCTAGCCTAGGTGTCACTCAGGTCCCAGGTATAGGACCTTAACTCTCAATGGAACACCCACCCACCAAAACAAACAACAGATCCAGCAAGCAGCACAGTATGACAATATGATATAATGCAAAAGCAATAAAGAAAGCAGTAAAGCAAACTGTACATAAAGCAAAATAAGTACAAATATACAAGCACAAATAAGCACATAACACCCCAGTAAACACAAATCAATCAAGCGCTAGGAGGAACCCACAAAAAGAACCAGAAGCCCTGGTTGCAGTATAAGGCTCCCCAGCAGAGTCGCCAAGCTGTCGCTCCCACTAAATGAAACCGGGTCTAATAGGGTACAGACGCGAACGGTCGGCGAGAGGGACAATGAGAACACACAGCCGTGAACTCACTGGAAAAGAAAAGAGTCGCCAGCTAGGCATTTTTATCCCGGAGGAAAGGTAATGCTGCATAGACCTAGAAAAAGATGGATAAGACGGTCGCGAACCAGAGAGACTGAGAAAGGGGGTTAGTTACAACCTGGGAAGGTGTTAGCACCCAGATTGTCCGTCGTACTCGACGGGATCCACGCTTGAAAGATTTGTGTTTTAAAGGGGTAGTGTCAGTGCAATTTGTGTGTAAAAGAGCTGGAAAACAAAATGTACAGGTGTCAGTGTAAGAGAAAAGTGAAGTATATAAGTGAAGTGTCAGTGTAAGAACAGGAGTGAAATGCTCAAGATCATGAGGCTAAAAGAATGAGGCTAGAAAGGAGAGGGAATATACAGAGACTTTTGTTCGATAACTGTTAAGTTATGCCTACGTATCCTCTCGTGCAATGAGGAAGTCAGAACACCGTAGTTCGACCCAAAGAGACTGAAAGATGAATTGACTTGTGAACTGCTTACTTGCCTATGCTCAAGTGTATGATCTGTCTGGCACAGATGCAAACTGTCTTGCATTAGACGGAAGAAGCAAGTTCTCGTTTATGAGTGAATGAGATGAGAAAAGAACCCCGAAGGAGACGATTATTATTTGTTTTTTGTGTTTTCAGTCTTTTATTGCTTTTGGATTTGTCATAAGTTAATGAGCTTAAGTCTAAACCAATGGGTTAGTAAACTCATCACATCTTCCCTCTGATTAGGGGTAATGAGAATACCTTAAGTGTGAAGTCAGATTCTCACACTTAATCACCTTTGGTATAGGATTAAGATCATTAACCTACTTGTGATTATTTAGATGTTTTTGGTGTTTTTGTTTAGTGTTAAGTAATGAGATTAAGCCATAATCAAGGATTAAACAGACTCATTACACCATCCTAATAGAAGGATAATAGATGAGAATGTTTAAGCTGAGGAAAGCTCCTCAACTTAATCCATGATTAGGGATTAAACTCATGACAAAACAAGCCTTTATTAAGTGGATTTTATTTAATGGCAAGATGATGAAGTGTTTTTTAGGGTTTGTAAGACAACTTGAGAGGGACTTGTCCATTAACACCAGGGTTAGCCCTTCTTAACCAATTAAGGAAGAATTAGAACCCTAATGCAAGGCCCAAGTTACAAGTGTAATGTCTTGATGGTTATTATATGGATTGATTAAAGGAGTTAAACACATTAAGGGTTTAACACTTAGGATTAAAGTTATACACTCCATCCTAAGAGAAGGATGCAGGCATAAGCTTATTCACAAAGCCATAAAGCCTTTAGGGTTTAGTCCCTGATTATGAGGTGAGAAGAGAAGACTCAATGAGACACAAAGGTAAAACTAAGTGGGGGACTAATCAAAATCCTAACCATTGTCATGATTGGTTGTCCCTAAGGTTTGTGAGGTTTTCAAGAGCAATCTTCAAAGAGAACCACCAGGAAGCAGATGAAAGGATCAAGAGAAGCAAAGCAACTTGCTTCATTCAAGAAGTCAAGTCACTTGATGAAAGAGAGTGGGGAGAAGAAGAATGAGCAAGCTCAAACTCAAAAACATATAAAATGCAGCAAGGATGCATAAAAGAGATGAAGAGAAGTTATGAGAAGTGAAGGCAAATTCACTTCTCAGAATCACTTACCACCTGAAAAGTTAGAAAAGAAAATACAATGCAATGCAGAATGAGATGAAGTGGCATGATAAAAATCAAAACCAGAAGCATGTACATGATGATAATGGTGCTATGGGATGATGCAAACCAGCAACAACACATGTGGATGATCATACAAGTTCATGGATGCAAATGAAGCAAGCTAGGAAACATGGACATACATGAAAAGTTATGAAGTGCACATGGCATACAACATGGAAAATACATGATGCAATGATCAAACATGCTTTCAATATGTCTTATGATGTCAAATGAATCACATGAATGCTTGAAATGTCATGGCAAGTCATGTTATGCAAGAGGATGCAAAAGGGATGCAAATGAAAGCCCAAATTAGGGTTTATGAACCAAACATCAAACAAAAGTCAAAAACAGAAGCAAACCCTAAGATAAAAAATGGAAAATGCCACACAAAGGAACCCTAATCCTATACTAAACCAATGCCCAAAGGAGAGGTCTCAACTCTTAACCAGTCTCAAGTTATGATTTTTACAAGTTATTAGGGTTTTTAAGGTACCTAAACAAAAGAAATGCCAAACAAATTGAAAATGAAGAATCAAATCAAGGCCATTTAATCTCAAAAACTACATGCTAAACACATTGCAATGCAAGAAGAATCAATGTCCAACTCTTCATAGATAGGCAGAAATGATTTTTTGAACTTAGGATCAAAATAATGCACAAAAATAATTTTAATTCAATAAAAAATTCTCAAAGTGCATCAAGAACAAAAAAGAAATTTGTTTTGAAGGTTGGACAATGTTTCTAAATATCTTAGAACATTTCATGAATTTTTTGGTGATTTTTAAATACCTAAAAGTATTTTTAATAAATTAATTCTCATTAATCAATTAAAAATAATCCCTTAAATATTTAAAAATACTTTTTTAATGATAAAAATAAAAATAAAAATATTTTTGTGTCTTAAAAATTAATAAAACTCATGAGAAAAAGTTTCATAATTTTTAAACATTTTTTACTATTTTAAATTAAATATGCAAGTTAAATGAAAAAGAAATGAAAATAAATTAAAATAAAGGAAAGTAATCAGAATGGAGGGTTGAGATTGAGACTGGGTTTGAATGCATTGACCAGCGCGCATCTGGACGGCTGTGGTTCAATCTGAGTTAATTAAACTAATTGTGAATTAATTAATCTAACTAATTGAATTAGGGCTAATCAAAGTGATCTGGGCCCTTCACCTGCGCGCGAAGTCAACTGGTCAACCCAATCTAACGCCCAAGATTCAAATGGCACTAATGACCTGAGATTAGGGCAAATCACTCTCAGGTGACCGGAGGGAAGCTCCGGTCATCTTCTCCGGTGGTATCCAAACCCTAAAACATGATTCAAGCATCTATTCCACAAATTAAACACACCTAAGTGATCCTCTAACATCCTAAGACACGAATCCATGCTCAAACAACATTTAAACACCATGAATCAAATGAATCGAAGGAAATAAAATCCACGGGCAAAATTTCAGAGGGATCATACAAACTCATTTCTCACTTATTTTTGATTCTGAAACCATCCCCATGATCAGCAAGACATGAGCAACCATATTATAACTTAAAATACAAGCTTTGGGAGAAATTGTTCATGTTCATACCTGAGCTGGAAAGCTTCAAAACTGAGCTTCCAGAGCTTCCTTTGCGTGCAAATGGACTCCCTTGACTCTCCTGGTGCTAATGGAAGGCTTGAAATGAGCTTAGACAAGCTGCCTTGAGCAATCCATTTCTGGTGTAGCAGAAAATGCAGTTTGTGTATAGGCTGTTTCAGGTCAATGTGAAGGGTGGTTTTGACTCCTTTTGATGTGCTTGATCTGTTGGTGAAAGAAGTTTGGATATTTGATGACTGTGGAAGGTGATTCGAAGAGAAATGCAGGTTGAGGTGAAAAATGGTGATGGGGTGTTCTTGCTCAAATCAGGCCTGACTCTTGGTGGTTTCTACTCAATAAGGCAAGGTGAGATGATTAGAGGAATTTGTTTGAGTGTTTGTGAGTTGTGCAGGAAGATTCGAAGAGTTTTGCAAAAATGGAGAGTTTTTGTGTATGTGATGTGGTAGTCTCTTCAGCCTTGCTTCTTGAGTGTTATGGCCAGCATTTGGAAAGTATAAACAATTGCAAGTGGCCAGAGGATGTGACATGGCCTGTGGTGATTGGGATGTTTGCTTTTGCCAAAAGTCCACTTTTTGTGTAAGAGAGGCATGGCTTGGTTCTAGCTTGGTACAAAGGCTAGGGCTGGCGCAGCATGGTGTGGTGAGAGACTATGGCTGGTTCAAAGGCCAATGCAGCAAGTGGTGAGAAGCATCATGATGGTTTTGCAAGTTACTCCAACCTTGGTTCACATGTGACTTTCTCATTCCATAAGCCATGAAACATGAGGATTTTTGATTCAATTCTGACTTTTAGGTCACATAGAATGTTTATGTGATGTTTGTGTCATGGTTTGATGTCAACTAGAGGTTACAAAAAGCCTTGGTTCATGATTTTGCAAAATTCACATTTGAAGCATGTCTTGAAAATCAATGATTTTTGCCAACTTTGTCACACCATAACTTTTGATCCAAGAAGAATTAGATCATGTTCTTGTACTTTTTGAAAAGGGAAAAATGTATTCTACAACTTTCATGACCAAAGTTTTTCCATTTGAAGCATTTTTGGATCAAGAATCAAGGCTTGAAAAATGACCTAAAATGGAGCATTCTTGAAAAGTCAACTATGCCCAAAAAGTCAACACTTGCAAAAACTCCAAATTCTTGATTTTTGTGAACTTCAACCTTCTTCCATGATCAAATAAAGATCATACACACTCAAAATGATGAAGATCACCCATTGATTGGGTCATTGGGGGCCTCAGATGCCCTGATTTTGCACTGACTTGTCTGAAAAGTCAACTCTTGATCAGATGACTTCCCCATGGAATTTCTTCATGAAAATTGATATGCATACTCTCTATACCATATAGAGACCAATGGAAACAAGAATGACCAAAAAAATTGGAGTTATGGCCTCTGAAACCAAAACCCTAATTTTAGGTCAACTGTGCAGTCTAGCCTGGCTCTGCTTCCATACAAACCTCAGTTCCTGTGATTCTTTGGAATTTTTGGCTTTGAGAGGATGTATTATGATGATTGAACCCACATAGATCCCTTTGAAGTGATTGGTAGCCTTTGGAGTGGCTCAAGAGGCTCTTGGATTGCTCAGATCACAAACCCTAGGTGCAGATGGCTTAGAAACTATGCAGTGAATCAAAAATGAGATGTGAGATGATATGATTGTGTTTATGCATATGAAAAGATCACAAGCCATGGTGTGAATGGGTGAGGGCAAATTTGGGGTGTTTACAGCCTTCACTTCTCATTATCTCTTCTCATCTCTTTTATGCATCATTGCTGCATTTTTTATTTGTATTAGAGTGAGCTTGCTCATTCATGCTCCCTCCCCTCTTTCTTTCTTCAAGCAACTTATCTTCTTAAGTGAAGTAAGTTGTCTTGCTTCTTCTGTTTCTTCCTCCTTTCATCTGCATCTTCCTTGGTGGCTTCTCTGAAGATATTTTTGCAAACCTCATAAACCCTAGGAATACCCAAGCATGATAAAAATTAGGGTTTGATTAGTCCCCCATTTAGTTTTACCTTTGTGTCATCTTGGTGTCTCTCTTCTCATCTCTTAATCAGGGACTAAACCATTAAGGTTTTAAGGCTTTGTGATTAAGATTATGCCTGCATCCTTCTCTTAGGATGGAGTGTATAACTTTAATCCTAAGTGTTAAACCCTTAATGTGTTTAAATCCTTTAATCAATTCACTTAATAATCACTAAGACATCAAGCTTGTAACTTGGGCCTTGCATTAGGGTTCTATTTCTTCCTTAATTGGTTAAGAAGGACTAACCCTAGTGTTAATGGACAAGTCCCTCTCAAGTTGTCTTACAAACCATAAAATCCACTTCTTAATCTTACCATTAACTAATCAATCCACTTTAATAAAGGCTTTGTTTTGTCATGAGGTTAATCCCTAATCATGGATTAAGTTGAGGAGCCTTCTTCAGCTTAAATGATCTCATCTATTATCCTTCTATTAGGATGGTGTAATGGGTCTATTAAATCCTTGATTATGGCTTAATCTCATTACTTAACACTAAACAAAAACTCCTAAAACATCTAAGTAAATGCAAGTAGGTTAATGATCTTAATCCTACATCATGGTGATTAAGTGTGAGGTGTTTACTTCATACTTAAGGTATTCTCATTACCCCTAATCAGAGGGAGGATGTGATGAGTTTACTAACCCTTGGTTTAGGTTTAAGCTCATTAACTTATGACAAACTTCAAAAAGCCATAAAAGACTGAAAACACCAAAAACAAACAATAATCGTCTCCTCTGGGATTCTTTTCTCACCTCATTCACTCACAAACGAGAACTTGCTTCTTCCGTCTAATGCAAGACAGTTTGCACCTGAGCCAGACAGGTCATACACTTGAGCATAGACAAGTGAGCAGCTCACAAGTCAATTTATCTTTCAGTCTCTTTGAGTCGAACTACGGGGTTCTGACTTCCTCATTGAACGAGAGGATACGTAGGCATAACTTAACAGTTATCGAACAAAAGTCTCTGTATATTCCCCCTCCTTCCAGCATTATTCCTTAAGCCTCATAGTCTTGAGCTTCATATTCTTTTCTTACACTGACACTCTTTCATTCCACTTCACACTTCTTTTGCACTGACACTTGCATTCTTTTCCAGCTTTTGCACAAAAAATAGCACTGACACTACCCCTTTAAACACAAACTTTCAAGCGTGGATCCCGTCGAGTACGACGAACAATCTGGGTGCTAATACCTTCCCAGGTTGTAACCAATCCCCTTTCTCAGTTTCTCTGGTTCGCGACTGTCTTATCCATATCTTTCTAGGTTTATGCATCATTACCTTTCCCTCGGGATAAAAATGCCTAGCTGTCGAATCTTTTCATTCCTTCTCTTTCGTCGACCGTTCGCGTCTGTACCCCTCTTGGCCCGGTGTCATTAGGTGGGAGCGACAGCTTGGCGACTCTGCTGGGGACCCTTATATTGCAACCAGGGCTTCTGGTTCTTTTTGTGGGTTCCTCCTAGCGCTTGTTTGATTTGTGTTTACTGGGGTGTTATGTGCTATGTGTGTTTATTTATTGTGCTTTATTTACTGCTTCATGTGCAACTTTATTTATTGCTTTCTTTACAGTTTTGCATATTTCATACTGTCATTGTTACTGTGCTGGATCTGGTTTTCTGTTTTGATGGGTGGGGATCCATTAAGAGTTTAAGGCCCTATACCTGGGACCTGAGTGACACCTAGGCTAGAGTGGTTCATGTTCTTTCCCATTCCATTTCGGTCTGGTGCGGGAATATGAAACACGGTTCAGATGTGGGTTTCTTCTTGAGAACTATGTGCTACAGATTTCCTATAGTGCTAGGGCTATCTGGGAAGCCTGCTAAGTCTGGATGACCTTTATTATGACCTTCAGAATCTGGGGTGAATTAGAGGAGGATCCTTTATGGTTATTGTAAACACTGTACCTCCGGGTTAGAAGTGTTTACACTTCTCATAACTGATCCAAGTCTGAGGATCCTTGTTCTAGAACACTACCTGTGAGGGGGTTGGGTTGTTTACAGGTTTGTAGGAACCCTTAGCCACATCATACCCTGTTACTATCTTGTTTAAGAGTACCTCATTTTGGACAATTCTTGTGATTAACCCCGGACATGTGACTCTTTATTTGAGTCCCCCACCCTGGTTACTGGATTTTTGAACCTCCATCTGGACTTTTTGAACATACATGGACTTATATCAAGACAGATAATCAGATCCAGCTTGATCACAAACCCTTGCATATCATTTGCATATATCATCATTGCATCATTTAACATTTGTTTATTTGCTTTTCAGGGTATCCATATCATATCTGATTTGGTTTTGACCCCTTCTTCTGCATAGACTTCTGCTTTAGTTGTCCTCATAAGTTATCTGCTTCAGCTGTCTTCACCTGTTATCTGCTTCAGCTATCTCCATCCTCACCAGCATCAGCCTGTCAGTGGCTCTTTTCTAGCATCAGCCTGTCAGTGGCTCTTTTCCAGCATCAGTCTGTGATCTTCATCAACATTTATCTTCAGTTTCTTCAGCAGCACTCATGACTACTCCCAGGAAGAGCAACATATCCTACCACTTCTTTGAGCCTGTGTTGACTGGTATCAGGCAGGTCCATTCACTTATCACACCAGACCACATCCCACTATTTAGAGAGCACCATGGAGGTATCCTGGATATGGTTATGGACCTTGACCCTTCTCAGAGGAGCATGATCCACACTTGCTTGCAGTTTTATGACCCTCCTTTGAGATGTTTCACATTCCCAGACTTTCAGTTAGGGCCTCTACTGGAAGAGTTTTCTTCATTGATTGGAGTACCTATCAGGGGTGGAATCCCTTTCAACCCAGGGATGCCAGCTCCCAGAAATGAAGAGATAGCAAAGGCACTATACCTGGAGCCTGCCTTGATTGAGCAAAGTATGACAACAAAAGCTGGGATCCCTGGTTTGCATTTGGACTTCTTGATTTCTCAGGCCATCCTGAAAGCTTCATTGGGAGAGTGGAGGTCAGTCTGTGCACTGTTATCCCTCAGCATATATGGGGCTATACTGTTTGCAGATGAGCCCAAATTTGTCAGCAAGAATGCCATCCATTTGTTTCTTCTAAAGAACCCAGTACCCACATTGCTGGGAGATTTTTACTACTCCATTCACCAGAGGAATGAGAAACAAAGGGGGAAGTTAGTAAGCTGTTGTGCTCCTTTGTTTTATACCTGGCTGCTCAGACACCTGCCTACGTCAGATGCTTTCTTGAATCCCCACCAACAGAAGAATTGGGCCAAGAGGCTCATTGCCTTGACTTCAGATGATATTAGATGGTGCACCCAGAGCACCAAAGGCAAGGACATTATCACCAGCTGTGGACAATACCCAAATGTGCCTCTGATAGGAGTAAAGGGTTGCATCAACTACAATCCTTTGCTGTTTAAGAGACAACTGGGCTATGCCTTAGTTCACCCTCCCAGAGGACAAGATTTAGCTGAGACCCTGTATTGTGAAGTAAAACCTAATTCAGCTGCTGTCAGACAAGCATCCTGGGCTTGGGACAACATCCAGACAAAGGGGGTAGCTATCCTTGGAAGGTGTAATAATTTTGCTTCAGCTCGGTACTATGACTGGTCCCGTACTAGAGCTCAAATTACCAGAATGCCTTTCATCTTGGAAGACATGCCTGGACCATCTATAGTACAGCCAGAAGCAACTGTCAGCCTAGAAGAATTTGAAAATCTGACGGAAAGGAATGAGAACTTATCTCAATCCTTGAAGAAGACTCTCTGGGAAAGAAGTGATGGTCGTCTGGATATTGAGAGACTGGAGAAGCTTAGGGTGGAGCATCTTACCAAAATCGAGAAGACAGAGGACTACATCAGGAAAGCAAGAGCTGGGGAACAAATATTGAAGAATGCCTGTAAAGAGGCCAAAATTCAGAATGCTAGGACTGAGATCTATCTGCAAGAGAGTCAGGCTAGGTGGGTCAGGATCACTGAAGCCCGTACACAAGAAGACCAAAAGACTCAAGCCAATATTGAACAGCTAGAGGCCAGTGAGAAGAAGCAGCAGGAAGCTTTGTTGGCAGCCCAGAAGGAGATTTCAGAGTTGAAGCTCAGAGCAGGATTGAAGAGATCAAAGGACCAGGACATGAATAAGAAGTTGACCACTGCCATTGCTACCAGGAACCTCCTCATTAGGACCATTACGGAGCACCCAGCTGGTCCGGTGACTGAGGCACTCCTGAAGGAGGTCAAAGAGGATGAGTTTGGACTGGACGTCTGATTCTTTGTTTGTTGTTATTTCCATTTGATGTACTTTTCCTTTTATTGTATTTTGACCCTCCATGGGCATGTGTTGTAAAACAAATTATGTATTGTTCACCATTTGTAATATATTTTAATGTGTTTCCGTTTGGGTTTTTCTCTCAGCAACATCAAGCATCTTCCTCGAGGTCTGGAAAGGTCAAAACCAAGAACAAATAAGCATACTGCATTGCATACTAACTTTGTTTTTGTTTTGTAGGTTTTGTTGTTATTTATTGTTTCTAACTTTGTTGTGACTTCAGGAAACATTGCTCATCGCCGAGTGTTCCCTGTCAACCGCACGCACCGGTACCCGGCTCGTAACAACCTTCCCGGTATTCAAATGGAACAAGTACAGCAGGATCTGACTGAGGTCAGAAATCAGATGGCTAATGAAAGAGTATAGATGAGAAATTAGATGTCTCAATTCATGGCAGTAATGACTGGCTTAGCCCAGAGTCAAGAAAGGTCAAGAGAGCTGGTGGAAAGACAAACTCCTGAGGAGCCTCATCTTGGAACAGGAAGAACTAGTAACAATGAACGGGGCCAGCCTCGTATTGACCCACTAGTATTTGGACCTCATCTGGATCCAGAAGTTAACATCCCGAGAAATGTGTAAGGTAATACTGCTGGGGGGAGAATCTTGCAAGAGGATTCCCAAGAAGAACAATTTACTGTTATGGGGGCTGGAGATGAAGTATATGACAGGAGATTGGACGAAATTGCTGAGAAGTTAAGATCTTTGGAGTCTCAGAATTCTTTGGGCTTCGATGTGATGGACATGGGGCTAGTGGATGGGGTGAGAATTCCCCACAAATTCAAACCCCCATACTTTGAAAAGTACAATGGTACCTCATGTCCACGAACTCACCTGCAGTCTTTCCTGGGAAGACTCAAAGCGTATACCATGGATGAAAAGTTATGGATGTTCTACTTTGAGGACAGTCTGACTGGAGCTTCGAGAGAATGGTATTCACATTTGTCTAGGGCCACCATAAGATGCTGGAAAGATTTGGCTGAAGCTTTCATCAGACAATATCAGTACAACCTGGACATGGCTCCTAATAGAACTCTTCTAATGGACATGTCTTAGTCTTCCAGAGAGAGCTTCAGGGAATATGCCCAAAGGTGGAGACAGCTTGTTGCTGTTGTCCAACCACCCATGTCAGAGAGGGAAATGGCTGACATGTTCATGAATACATTGCAAGGGACCTATATTGATAGATTGGCTGCCTTCTCCTCTACCAGTTTTGCTGATGTGGTCATAGCCGGTGAGAGGATTGAAAGCCTCTTAAAGATGGGCAAAATTTCCGACGGTGGTGCAAGTTCATCCAGCAATCCCAGAAAGCCTTTTGTGGGACCCCAACGAGCAGGCGAAACAAATTCCATTCATACAAGCAGGGGCAGGCCCCAATATGCTCACCGGTCAGTAGCAGCTGTCACTATCCCAGCTCCTTTGCCACAACAATCACCATATCCTCAACAACAACAACCACAATATCAACAACAAGTTCATTATCCGCAACAGAGAACCTACAACAGCAGCAACAACAACCAACAACAACGTCCTTTCCAACAAAGGCCATCACAGGCAAACAAGGTGATTGACCCAATCCCAATGTCGTATGCTGCACACTTGCCACAGCTCCTAAAGCTCAACCTAGTTGAGCTAAGGACATTGGCACCTCCAGATCCCACCAATATGCCAAAGAACTATGATGCAAGTGCCAGGTGTGCATTCCACTCAAACGCACCGGGGCATAACACTGAAAAATGCAGGGCCCTACAGATGAAAGTCCAGGATCTGGTGGACTCAAAAGCTCTCAACTTTGCACCTCCTCCAAATGTCACAAGAAATCCAATGCCTAGTCACAACGGGCCTAGGATTAATGCTATTGAGGAAGGTAAACTATCCACCTTAATCACCAGTGTTGCACAAATCCGAACACCTTTGGTTGAAATCAAAGCTCAGCTGTTAGAATGCCAAGTGTTCCCCGGATGTGAGCTTGGCTGTGGATATTGCAATATTGCCGTCAATGGGTGTGAAAGGCTGAGAAACGGCATAGACGGTCTTATTAAGGAGGGTATCCTTCAGATTACAACAACAGCAACTACAACTCCAACAATCCCTTCATCAACAATCACAGATACTCCTACAACGTCAGCAACCATTGTTCCAACGGATTCTACTACAACTCAAAAACTGCTCAATCAATCACTTCAACGGATGCAAGTTCAGTCACCATTCCTTCTACAATGACAACTCCCATTATTCCATCAGTTCCTGCTACAATCCCAACACCTTCTACAACATCAGCAGCAATTAGTGAAAGTGTCTCAACGGTTACAATATACTACGATCCTGCAAATGTTCCTGCCAACAACTCACAAAATGCTACTCCTGTCAAAGCACCTGTTACCATATACTATGATCCGCACACCATTGTGATCCCCTCTACAACTGCTATCAGTTCGGTCACTATCACAGTGCCCGGGCCAGTTCCTTACGAAAGCAATAATGCCATCCCTTGGCATTATGGCTCAGACCTGTACTGCGAGAGGCAGAAAATCACTTTAGAATCATCAACTTCTTCACCTCAGATAGACAATGTGGGGGGAGACGGAGGCTTCACTAGAAGCGGACGTCTCTTTGCCTCGCAAATTCCAAGACCCGTTGCTGAAGCAGAGGCTGCTGCTAAGGCAAAAGGGAAGAGCATGGTGCAAGAAGAACCAGTTGCTAAAGAAACTTTGAAGACTCCTTTTGATCAAGAGATTGATGAATTCATGAGAATCATAAAGAAAAGTGGTTACAAGGTGGTAGACCAGCTTCACCAAACACCTTCCAAAATCTCCATACTATCATTGCTAATATGCTTCGAGGCTCATCGGAACGCACTATTAAAAGTCCTGCACGCAGCTTATGTGCCAGAGGAGATTACCGTCAATCAGTTAGAGGCTGTGGTTGGAAATGTCAACGCTAGTCATGGACTAGGATTTACCAACACTGATCTGACAACGGAAGGTCGCAATCACAACAAGGCTTTGCACATTACCTTGGAGTGTAAGGGTGCAGTTCTTTCTCACGTATTGATGGACACAGGGTCATCCCTCAATGTTCTACCCAAGAAAGCCCTTGTAAAGCTGGAGCATGATGGATTGGCACTACGCCCAAGCAACTTGGTAGTGAGAGCCTTTGATGGTTCTAAAAGATCAGTTCTGGGAGAGATAGAGTTTCCAATAATGATTGGCCCGCAGATTTTCAAAACGACCTTCTTTGTGATGGATATACAGCCTACCTACAGTTGTCTATTAGGTAGACCATGGATACACGCCGCCGGCGCCGTGACGTCAACCTTTTACCAGAAGTTAAAATTCGAGTGGGAAGGCCAAGTCATTACCATTTGTGGGGAGGAGGATATTTTTGTTAGCCAGCTGGCTACTTTCAAATACATTGAAATGGATGGGGAAATCCATGAAACCATGAGTCAGGGGTTTGAGGCCTTGAATATCAATGAAACATCTGTTGTGCTAGGGACTTCCATCACATCATATCAACAAGCCCAGAAGGTTGTTGAAGAGGGTACCGCTCAAGGCTGGGGCAAGTTGCTGCCCGTGGAGAAGAAGGAGGACCGATTCGGGTTGGGTTACAGACCAACTCGACAAGATCAACCAGAGGCTGCAAAGGAGCCCAAGTTTGTCAGCGGGGGGATGCTCACCCCGGATGCTGTGAACAATTTGGAAGATGAGTCAGAAGACGAGCGCAACCTGGAAAGCTGGATACGTCCAAGGATCCCGGGGAACCATGTCTCAAACTGGTCTTCCCAGGAAATTATAAGAGTTACTCCTGCAGAGTAATTATTATTTCCTGTTTTTAAAGAATGCATCAAGTCTTGTATCTTGCCCAAGATGTCAGGACTCATTTTGTAATCGGGCCATCTTGTATTTTGTGCAAAGATCAATTAATGAATATCAGGACATCTTTTGCAAATGAGTCTTTTCTTTTCCGCTCACTGTTTTTCATTTTTCATTTTTTGTACAAAAATAAAATGGCAATGTTTTTCAAAATAAATAACTTCATTTTCACTTTTTCTAAACAAGATAAAACTGATCACTAAAATGAACAAATCTAAACCCTTGCAGAGAATGCCCTCCAGACTGCACCGACACCGACACCGTTATGACTTAGTATGACTTTGACAATCCGATTAATCAAGCTGATGAAGGGGTTGAAGAAGATTATGAGCTACCTGAAGAGCTAGCTAGGTTGTTGAGATAAGAGGAGAAGGTTATCACTCCTCATCAGGAGGAGGTTGAAACGGTTAATCTTGGTACGGAAGAAGACTTGAAGGAAGTCAAGATCGGGGCCTGCCTGCAAGATTCAGTAAAAGAGCAACTGATTGACATGCTTCGGGAATATGTGGATGTTTTCGCTTGGTCTTATCAGGATATGCCAGGGTTGGACACCGAAATTGTTATGCACAAGGTGCCTCTGAAAGAAGACTGTCCACCAGTAAAGCAGAAGCTACGTCGTACTCGTCCAGATATGGCAATGAAGATAAAGGAAGAGGTACAAAAACAATGGGCCACCGGTTTCCTTGCTGTGACTAGCTACCCGCCGTGGGTTGCTAACATTGTACCTATGCCTAAGAAGGATGGAAAGGTGAGGATGTGTGTGGATTACCGGGATCTGAACAGAGCCAGCCCGAAATATGACTTCCCATTACCTCACATTGATGTATTGGTCGACAATACGGCTCAGTTCTCGGTGTTCTCCTTCATGGATGGATTTTCGGGATATAATCAGATCAAAATGTCACCGGAAGACATGGAGAAGACAACTTTCATCACACCCTGGGGCACATTTTGTTATTAGGTGATGCTATTCGGACTGAAGAATGCTGGTGCCACTTATCAACGGGCTATGGTAACATTATTCCATGACATGATCCATAAGGAAATTGAATGTTATGTGGATGACATGATTGCCAAGTCCCTTACAGAAGAAGACCACCTGGTGAATCTGTTGAAGCTATTCAAGCGTCTGAGGAAGTACCAATTGAAGTTAAACCCCAACAAATGCACATTCGGGGTGCAATCCGGTAAGCTGTTGGGATTTATCGTAATTGAGAAAGGGATTGAAGTTGACCCTGATAAAGTCAAAGCCATTCAAGAAATGCCTACACCGAAGACTGAAAAAGAAGTTCGGGGGTTTCTAGGTAGATTGAACTACATTTCACGGTTCATATCTCACCTTACGGCAACCTGTGAGCCTTTGTTCAAGTTGTTAAGAAAAGAACAAACGGTCAGGTGGAATGAAGACTGCCAAAGGGCTTTTGACAAAATCAAGGAATATTTACAAGAGCCTCCGATCCTTATGCCTCCATACCTGTTGAAATTGAATTACCCTCCTTGCGGGTACTGATGGATGTCAAGTTGAATGAAGCAGAATGGGTCCGATCCCAATATGAACAACTGAATCTGATTGAAGAGAAGAGATTAGCTGCAATATGTCATGGGCAGTTATATCAGAAAAGAATGAAGAAAGCCTTCGATCAGAAAGTCTGGCTTCGGGAATACCAAGTAGGGGATCTTGTGCTGAAAAGACTCCTCCCTCCTCATACAGACCACAGGGGCAAGTGGACTCCAAATTATGATGGTCCATTCATAGTAAATAAAGTTTTCTCTGGTGGAGCACTGATGCTCACTACTATGGATGGTCAAGACTTCTTATCCCCTGTGAATTCAGATGTAGTTAAAAAATACTTCGCATAAAAGACCCGCTGGACATAAAAACAGAATGTAAGTCCAGGCAAAAATAGGGCATCCCGGCGAGTCAAAAACAGAATAAAAGACTCGGGCAAAAATAAGGGAAAATTAAAAAAAATGTACACCCGCTGAGTTGAAAAGCCGCATTGGACAACTCAGGCAAAAATGGGTATCCCGGTGGATCAAAAACCCGAAAGGGCGATCCACGCAAAATCAGGGAATAAGCGAACAACTGCATTTTGAATTCGTCTGTATCACTTACAACATGGCAAGCTCCGAAAGGTTAGAGCATCAGTCAGAATCAACCTTCTTCAGAAAGCAAGATGAGAAGAACGTCAATGTCATACGAGTCATAGCAAAAGGGAAGCTCACTAAGGCGTCATCAACATTTCCAGCACCTTTTTGTTTCTCATTTTGTAACAATCTCCTCATTTCAGGGGATCTGTTTCTTTGACTGTACTTGCCAATTCAGGGCACAATTAATAAAATCAGATTTTCAGTCACATGCTGTCGTGTATATTTCATCTTTATTTGCAAAAATGTCCGATGTCTTTAATGTTGATCACGTAAATGCAGATGCGTCTTTTCTAAATTACATGCTTACAGGAAATATGTTTGCTCCCGGGAGTGTCTAAACTCTTATGAGGGAATCCAGTAAAGGATACCTCGGGACACTTGTACATTTCTTTGCCATAGCAGGTTTGCAAGTATTTAAACACCAGAGATGCTTTCTCCCCGGTTGAGAATCATCATCCTCAGAGGGATCCTCATTAACATCTCAAGGAAGATCGTTCAATGATCACTCCTCCCCGGCCGAGTGAAAAACAGGGAGCCATCTCCCCGCAGAGTCTCAGCCTCTATTCAGAAGAGCAAAGTCTGAAGATTTCGCAACAAAGTGATGAAAGCTCCCACAGACCCCAGCTGGGCCCCTCATCATTAAGATAGGTCTATCAGTGACCTGTTTTCCCTAAGCAGTCACACGTCTTATCAGATCTACCGATGATCTCATACCCAGCTGGGACATTCCCCTCAAGCAGATCAGCCAGGGATATCCACAAGCAATGGGATCCGAAT
Organism: Lathyrus aphaca; assembly: GCA_963966055.1. Classification (NCBI taxonomy): domain Eukaryota; kingdom Viridiplantae; phylum Streptophyta; class Magnoliopsida; order Fabales; family Fabaceae; genus Lathyrus; species Lathyrus aphaca. The sequence goes on along the minus strand of OZ014524.1, from coordinate 303,404,388 downwards.
CCCGGATCGGTATCTTTGCATAAACATAGCATTCGCATCATATTTTCCCCAGAGCGTAGCATTCCGTCTAATACGGAGCATTACGGCAAAAATCAAACATATTGCATAAATCACAAGTCAGGTTCGAACCAGTCACCTGTAAATACCAACGACATTCCGTCAACAATATACAAAATACCTCTCAAATTCCCCGGCAGAAAGCCAAAGCATCCCCTTTGCACTCTCAAATACAGATACATGCTTCTTTCGGCACTCATCCGTGTCATCATATCCCCACAGATCTTCAGAATATCTTTTGCACTCTTAAAACTCATACACTTCCTTTTATGATACTCGTCTGCATCATACTCTCCCTAGCAAGGTGAACAATCGTCTGTGTCTCACTCATACTTTTTACTCATATAGGTACTCGTCTGTATCTTGTATACACCTCTTATTTCCCCTCAGAGTCAACACTCGTTCGTGTTCTTTGTTAACCAGTTGGTACTCACCCGTACCATCATCTCTGAACATGCGTCAACGTTTATTTCTACCGATACTCATCTGTATCATAGTCTTAAGGATGCTCGTCCGCATCTTTAATCTATACACGATGTCAAACACTTATACCTTTTCTTTCCTAAATTTAGGCACTCGTCTGTGTCTACCATTCCCCAGAAGAGTCTCCAGCAGATCCCAATAAATTATCTCCTTTCTATCTGACATTCGTCCTATGTCATGATACTTCCGGCAGCCGTACCCTGCCAGGTGATCGTCCTTCACCTTTTGATGATCGTCCTTCATCATCCCCAGCGGATTCTCTACTTATTGGAGCCCTTTCCTATCCGACATCCGTCCTTTGTCTTGATATTTTTAGCAGCTGTACCCTGCTAGGTGATCGTCCTTCACCTTCTTGATGATCTTCCTTCATCATTTTATCCGATGGTCGTCCCCGTCGTTGATCTTGTTATCTGACATTCGTCCTATGTCATGATAAAACCCGAGAGCGGTCGTACCCTGCTAGGTGATCGTCCTTCACCTCTTGATGATCGTCCTTCATCATGCTCATCCGATGGTCGTCCCCATCATCGACTCTTTCTATCTGACATTCGTCCTATGTCATGATACTTTCGACAGCCGTACCCTGCCATGTGATCATCCTTCACCTTGGTTGATCGTCCCTCATCCTTATCCCCAACAGAGCAGCCGCCCCCTGCTAGGTGATCGCCCTTCACCTTTGATGACCGTACCTCATCATTTACTTCATTTATGCTTTGAACCTGATGGTCGTCCCAATCATTTACTTTACCTTTAATCCCCAGAGAGTTTTGTTCCTTTACTTGATGGTCGTCCCCATCATGATACCTTTATTTCCCCAGCATGTCAGTCGTCCCCATCATTGCTTTATCCCCGGCAGTCGTCCTCTGCTCGATGGTCGTCCTCCATCGCCCGCACTTTATAATCATACTCTACTTCCTTTTACAATCTATATCCATTTTCTTCTTCATTCAGTGAGTGCAAATTTTGGACTGTCTTTGGTATTCAACCACAAGTTATCTTGTTTGCCTGTTAAGCCGTCGCTTACATCCTACACAGCTAACTCATGTTTGAATAGGGGCAGCTGTAAACACTCCAAATTTGCCCTCACTCATTTCACCATGGCTTGTGATTTCTTTTCATTTGCATAAGTTCAATCATACTATCATCATATTGCATTTTTGCTTCACTGCATTGGTTCTAAGTCATCTGCATCTAGGGTTTGTGATTTGAGCAATCCCTGAGCTATCTGAGCCACTCCAAAGGTCTTCAATCATCTCAAGAGGGTCCATGTATGTTCAATCATCATATTATATCCTCCCAAGATCAAGAAAGTCAGAAAATCACAAGAACTGAGAAAGGCATGGAAGCAGAGCCAAGCTTAACTGCACAGATGACCTAAAATTAGGGTTTTGGTTTCAGAGGCCATAACTCCAAATTTTTTGGTCATTCTTGTTTCTATTGGTCTCTATATGATATAAGGATCATGCATACCAATTTTCATGAAGAAATTCAATGGGGAAGGCATCTGATCAATATATGACTTCTTGAACAAGTCAGTGCAAAATCAAGGCATCTGAGGCCACCAATCATCCAACCAAAGGGTCTTTTCCATCATTTTGGATGTATATGATCTTTATTTGATCTTATAAGAAGTTAGAAGTTCACAAAATTGAAGAATTTCAAGCCATTTGCAAAGTTGCCATTTTGGGAATGTGACTTGTAATGCAAACTTGCCATTTTGGGAAAGTTTTTCAACCTCCTCTTTTTGATTCAAAAATGCTTCAAATGAAAAATTCTTGGTCATGAAAGTTGTAGATTGGGTCATTCCCTTTTCAAAATGTACAAGAACTTGATCTAGTTCATCATAGAACTCAAGTTATGGCCTTGCAAAGTTGGGAAAAATCACAAAATTTCACTTATGTACCAAAGAAGGAAGTTTGCAAAAACACTTGCCAAAGCCAAATGTGACCTCTAATTGACTTATAAGCATTGCACAAACATCATACATGACCTATAATTCAGAATTTCCCAAAGAAATTCCAAGTTTCATGCCTTGAACTTTACAAAATCCAAAAAGGGCCAAAACTTCATGAATTTGCAAAATGGATCAAAACCTCTCACACATTTGCTGAATCACCACAAAACCTTTTCCATGGTTATCCTTGAACCAAGCTGACTCAAGCCATACCTTGAAACAGCCACTGAACCATCCCATACCTCAAGTACACCAACTCTTGACATTTTTGCAACTTGCCCATACCAATCAACATAGGCCAGCACCCACCCTCTGACCTATCCCAACATGATATGTGTACCAAAAGCAAGCCATTCCATAAGACAACACAAGTTGAAACCTCCAAGAACACAACATACACAAAATCCCCCAAATTTGCAAAAGCCTTCGAAACTCATAGCTCAACCATCAAACCTCCCAACTTTTTCCACCATTCAACTCCATAAACATCAATGATCATTTCCCACCCTTCATTTTGCTTTAAAACTCACCATATCAAAAATACGATTTTCACATTTCATGAACTGAACTTCTGCCAACTCCCTTTTGAGGCCATTTAAGCTCCAACCAAGCATCACAAGCTCTTGAGGGGAGTCATTGGAGTGGATTTGAGGCAAAGAACTGGTCAGAAAGCTCCTGGTTTGAAAGCTCATCTTCAGGTAGCCATGGCATTTATTTTTCCAGAAACTTTATTTTATGTTATAGAATGATTCTATGTGTTCCCCTGATTGCCATGATATGTTTGGTTTCGAAAATAGTTGAGAAATAAGCATTTCATAAGCTTCTGAAATTTTTGAGATGTTTTTCGTTTTGCTTCGATTCATGTTTTTAGTGATGAATAAATGAATTTTGATGGCTGATTCTTGTTGGGGTTGATGTGAGGATCATTTCTGGAGAGTTTTGGGGCTTGGGGTTGCGTATTGAGTGAGATAGCTTGAGAGGCTAGCCGGAGAAGATGACTGGAACACTGTTCCGGTCACCTGAAAGTGTTTAGGGTTCAGATTAGGGCTTAATGACGTAATTAGTGAAGTTTGAATTCTGGCCATCCAGATGCGCGCGCAGGTCAATTACCGCGTCCTGACTTTGAACCCTAGCCCTTGGATTAGCTGACTTCCATTTTAATTCATTTAATTTTCATTTTAATTGCATTTCTTTCTACATTTTATTAAAAATAGCAAAACACTTTCAAAATTTTTTTATCTTTTGCATTTCCCTTTCAAATATTTTTCTCATTCTGAAAATAATTTTTATTTTATTTTTTGCATAAAATTCGTATTTTTAAAATATTTAAATGTTTATTTTAATTAATTAATGAGAATTAATTAATTAAAATACCATTTAAGTTTCTAAAAATCACAAAAAAATCATATTTCATCTTGATACATTTAGAAACATTATCAAACCCTTCACACAAATTTATTTTTGGTTCTTGACCTATTTTGACATTTTTCTTTGGATTTAAGGTTCTTAAAAGTCAATATTTTTGCACTAACTTAGAAAAATCCTTTCTGCTTAACCATGAAGAGTTTGATAATGGTTCTTTTTGCATTGCATTCCTCATGTCATTTAGTTTCTAGGATAAAATTGGTTTGAATTTATTCTTCATTTTCAATTTGTTTTGCATTTATCATTGAGAGGTACCTTAAAACCCTAGCAAAAATTGAGAAAATCATAACTTCCATTAGGTTAAGATTTAGGTCTCCTCCTTTGGGCAGTGAACTTGTATAGGTTTAGGGTTCCTTTGATCCTATTTTCAATTTTTTATCTTGTCATTTGCTTCTGATTTTGAATTTTGCATTGCATCTTGTTCATAAACCCTAATTTTTGCCTTCATTTGCATTCATCTTTCATATGCTTGCATACATGAACTTGCCATGACATTTTATGCATTCACATGACTTCTAGGACATCTTAGGACACATTAGAATCATGTTTGATCATTGCACCATCCATTTGCCATGTTTTGCTTTCATTTCATTTCATGTGCATTCATGAGCTTTCATGCTTCTTACTTGCCTCATTTGCATTCCCACCTCTTGTATGATCATCCACATCTCATGTCTACCATTTACATCATCTATTAGCATCATTTACATCTTAATATGCTTCTGATCTTGATTGTCATCCTTGCATCTCATTTCATTTTCATTTCACTTCATTCTTTGATGCTAACTTTTCAGGTGGTAAGTGTTTGAGAAGTGAATTTGCCTTCACTTCTCATAATCTCTTCTCATCTCTTTTATGCATCATTGCTGCATTTTGTAATTTTATTAGAGTGAGCTTGCTCATTCATGCTCCCTCCCCTCTTTCTTTCTTCAAGCAACTTATCTTCTTAAGTGAAGTAAGTTGTCTTGCTTCTTCTATTTCTTCCTCCTTTCATCTGCATCTTCCTTGGTGGCTTCTCTGAAGATCTTTTTGCAAACCTCATAAATCCTAGGAATACCCAAGCATGATAACAATTAGGGTTTTATTAGTCCCCCATTTAGTTTTACCTTTGTGTCATCTTGGTGTCTCTCTTCTCATCTCTTAATCAGGGACTAAACCATTAAGGTTTTAAGGCTTTATGATTAAGATTATGCCTGCATCCTTCTCTTAGGATGGAGTGTATAACTTTAATCCTAAGTGTTAAACCCTTATGTGTTTAAATCCTTTAATCAATTCACTTAATAATCACTAAGACATCAAGCTTGTAATTTGGGCCTTGCATTAGGGTTCTATTTCTTCCTTAATTGGTTAAGAAGGACTAACCCTAGTGTTAATGGACAAGTCCCTCTCAAGTTGTCTTACAAACCATAAAAGCCACTTCTTAATCTTACCATTAACTAATCAATCCACTTTAATAAAGGCTTTGTTTTGTCATGAGGTTAATCCCTAATCATGGATTAAGTTGAGGAGCCTTCTTCAGCTTAAATGATCTCATCTATTATCCTTCTATTAGGATGGTGTAATGGGTCCATTAAATCCTTGATTATGGCTTAATCTCATTACTTAACACTAAACAAAAACTTCTAAAACATCTAAATAAATGCAAGTAGGTTAATGATCTTAATCCTACATCATGGTGATTAAGTGTGAGGTGTTTACTTCATACTTAAGGTATTCCCATTACCCCTAATCAGAGGGAGGATGTGATGAGTTTACTAACCCTTGGTTTAGGTTTAAGCTCATTAACTTATGACAAACTTCAAAAAGCCATAAAAGACTGAAAACACCAAAAACAAACAATAATTGTCTCCTCCGGGATTCTTTTCTCACCTCATTCACTCACAAACGAGAACTTGCTTCTTCCGTCTAATGCAAGACAGTTTGCACCTGAGCCAGACAGGTCATACACTTGAGCATAGACAAGTGAGCAGTTCACAAGTCAATTTATCTTTCAGTCTCTTTGAGTCGAACTACGGTGTTCTGACTTCCTCATTGCACGAGAGGATACGTAGGCATAACTTAACAGTTATCGAACAAAAGTCTCTGTATATTCCCCCTCCTTCCAGCATTATTCCTTAAGCCTCATAGTCTTGAGCTTCATATTCTTTTCTTACACTGACACTCTTTCATTCCACTTCACACTTCTTTTGCACTGACACTTGCATTCTTTTCCAGCTTTTGCACACAAAATAGCACTGACACTACCCCTTTAAACACAAACTTTCAAGCGTGGATCCCGTCGAGTACGACGGACAATCTGGGTGCTAATACCTTCCCAGGTTGTAACCAACCCCCTTTCTCAGTTTCTCTGGTTCGCGACCGTCTTATCCATATCTTTCTAGGTTTATACAGCATTACCTTTCCCTCGGGATAAAAATGCCTAGATGGCGACTCTTTTCATTCCTTCTCTTTCGCCAACCGTTCGCGTCTGTACCCCTCTTGGCCCGGTGTAATTTGGGTGGTAGCGACAGGGGTGTTAACAAGATTAAGAGGAAGAGAATTAGTCAAATAATCAAGAAGGTGGGAGTATATATGTTTTTAATTTACGAATCTAAATTATCAACGATTTTCAAAGCTATAGCTAAAAGTTTTTGGTCTATGGAGAATATTGTAACACCCCATTTCTACCCGGTAATTATTAACAAAATTAGAGTAAGAAATTCCAACATATTCAAATGAGATGATACATTTCAACTTAAAAACATCATTTCAACACCTGATAAGTCTTTAATAGAAATACTTTATTATTACGCAGCGGATTCATCAAATTCAACTTAAGCAATTTAACTTATATTCACCATCAAACAACTTAAAGAAACAACCATTCTTTAAGCAAACAAATTTAAAATTCAGCAACTTAAACAAAAGTCAACATCAACATAAAGGAAGTGTTATCCCCCCGAGTGCTACGTATCTTAGCGACAACACCGACTAAAATCTACTAAGGTACTCCGTCCTACTCTGAATTACCTGCACATTACCAACAGAGGGCAACATTCAAATAGAATGGGTGAGATATTTAATAATATAATCAAGAATATGATAAATAACATATTGAATTAGATTACACAGATCACCACTTCACAAACAACCTAAAACCAACACAAGATACAACATGACAACGTAATTTGAAACTTAGACAAATGAGATGCATGTGGTACCATCGGAGAAAAACTCCCAACTTAAAATCATGCCAATTAATAGAGGCATAAATACAAGGTATAAGCCTTCAACTTCATTTTTGCCAATCTAGGCCATTTACCGAGCAAACAACTCCAACTTGAATAATGACATGCTATGCGACTCAACATAATTATCAACCAACAACAATTATAATAACATAACAACACAACAACATCCAACTTTGGCCAAGGCCTACAAATCATAATTTTTTTTCCGTTTATATGGCACTGCAACATACAACAACAACCAACAACTTTTCAATTTATAACAAACAAACAAACACAAGTACAACAAATTATACCACACTCATTATTTACAAAATCCAGACTAAACTAATTAATCAAACTAATTAACATGCTTTGTTATTACTACTTATTATTAATTCATTAACATGCTTCTGTTAACTCCACCACAACAACCAACATGCCAACCTGCTACTGATCATATCCCACTGTTAACTAGTTTTCTTCTACTAATTCATTTTTATATCACTTATTAAATCTCTGTTAATTGATTATTAGGAACTTTGCAACTCCACCTAATTTTCTTCAACTTAATTATGCTACTAGAATTAATTTATGACAGACCAATTTTAGCAGACAACAGAAAATACAACACAGAAGCCAAAACGACGAATTCTCCCAAACCCCGTGTGACCATCGTCACACTTTCTGTGACACTTATCACACTATGTGTCGGTATTCCTAGGGATGTGACGAATGCCACAATTCCTAGACGGACGGCAGGCTTAAGGGACGGTCGTCCCACAGCCAAACTGCAATGTTCACTATTTCTCTCTACTTCGTCTCTGTAACTCTTCTCAGTCCAAATTCCAATTAATCCAGCCCGACAATTAACAACAACTCAACATAATCCCAATTTTCTTAATCATCTAAAACAACTTATTTATCACAAACAACTTATTCATCAAACAACTTATTAATCAAAAACAACTTATTTATCAAAACAACTTATTTTTCCACACAAAACAACAATTGACAGCAACGATTCCTATACCCAATTCCACATATATTCATCATATAATCTCGATTATAAGGTTATAACCCCACCCTTACCTTTGGATTGAAGGATACTCTAACACTTGATTGGAACTCTAACTTTTGCCTCTCTCTAGGAATTTTACGTAACACCTTTTTCCAACTTCTCGTTCTTTTTATTGATACCTAGTTTTTCCTAATTCCAATTAACTTATGGTTTTTCTTCCAATTATTCTTATTGATTCTATTGGGCCTAAACCACACCCCTCCCACAAGTACTACTTCTAATTACCAACAAGCCCATTTACCAAAATAGCATAATTCTACCAATAACCCACAACTTAATTAATTCAACTTAGTCCAAATAGCAACAATACAACTTAAATAAACTTAATTCAAACCAACTTAGCAACTTGACGAAAAACAACACCAAACATATGACAATATTTATTTAAATGAATAATTAAATAATCGGGGAGTTACAACTCTCCCCCACTTAGAACATTTTTATCAAGGATAATGAATTGGTTGATGTTCCTTGTAAAGGAAATAAGATTTCTTGGTATAGTGAGGATGGATCTTCCATGAGTAGGATTGGTCGTTTCTTGATCTCGAAGGAAGATATTGTTAAGTGGGGAGTGGTGGGTCCATTTATCGGCTCGAGATACTTGTCAGATTATTTCCCTATTTGGATAGTGGGGGATTCTTCAGATTGGGGTCCGAAACTATTTAAAGTCAACAACAAATGGTTTAATAATAATTTTTTTATTCCGTTTGTTGAGAAGGAATTGAATGGATTAAAAGTTGAGGGTAAAGGTGATTATGTTTTGAAATAAAAACTAAGATTACTTAAATGGAGTCTCCAAAGATGGAATGTTGAGGATTTTGATAGGTATAATTTGGAAGTGGAAGAAAGTTCTAAGGAAATCAATAGGGGAGATGATTCGGCCAAATTGGTGGGGGGGGGGGGGGTTCTTTCGGATTATCTCATCAATGAACGTAAGAAGGATTCGAGTAGTTTTTGGTTGAATCTTAGAATCAAGGAGAATATGCTCATTCAAAAATCGAGAATTAAGTGGCTAAACGATGGAGATAACAATACTATATATTTCCATTGTATTACGAGGGAGAGAAGAATATGTAATTTCATCGGCTCCATTAATTCGAATAGAGGTATCTTAACTTCAGTTAATGAGGTTAAGAAGAAGGTGAGGAATCATTTTGAGAGAAAATTCTTAGAACCTGATTTGCATAGACCTATTTTGGAGGGTGTTCCTTTCAAGTCTCTTAGTACAGAGGATAGGATTTTGATTAAAAGACCTTTCTCCGAGGAGGAGATTAAAGAAGCAATGTGGGTTGCAATGGCTCTAAAAGTCCAGGTCAGGATGGGTATTATTTTCTTTTTATTACGAACTGTTGGCATTTTCTTAAAGCAGACTTTTATTAGTTTTTCAATGATTTTCATGACGGGGAAATTTTATCAAAGGCTATTGCATCCTCTTTCTTGACTCTTATTCCAAAGGGTGAAAAACCTTTGTAGTTAGATGATTATAGATACATTTTCCTTGTTGGTTATTTGTATAAGGCTTTATCAAAGTTCTTGGTGGCTAGGCTCAAATTGGTCTTACACTCCATTATTTCCAATTGTCAATGCGCTTTCGTGTCGGGGAGACATTTGCTTGACATAGTGTTGGTGGCTAACGAGTTGGTGGATTATGCGATTAAGGATAAAAAGTTAGTTTCCCTTTTTAAGGATGATTTTGAGAAAGTCTACGATCAAGTGAGTTGGGGGTTTCTTACATATATGATGAATATGATGGGTTTTGAGGAGATTTTGAAGAAATGGATGGTGGCCACGAGTTTTTTTTAGTAAAATGTCAGTTTTGGTTAACGGTAGCCCGACTAAAGAGTTTTTGGTGGAGAGAGGATTGAGACAAGTTGACCATTTATCTCCTTTTCTTTTTGTGATGATGGCCAAATGTTTAACGAGGTTGGTAAAAAGGTCGGTTTTAAATGGTGAATTTTCTGGTTTCAATGTGAATGGAAATTGTTTCATTGACTTTCTTTAATTTGCGGATGACACTCTTTTGATAGGAAATGGTAGTTGGAGGCACTTGTGGGCAATCAAAGCTGTGCTTAGAGGCTTTGAATTGGTTTTGGGGATTGGCATTAATTTTCACAAACGCAAGCTTATTGGTATCAATGCTCCGCCAAATTTTTTAGAAGGTGCCGTTTTTTTCTCTCTTGTTGGACAGAGAGGAAATATTTTACTTTCTTGGGTGTTCCGATTGGTTTCGATCCTAGAAGGGTATCCACGTGGACTCCTTTGCTTTCTAAGATGGAGAAAAAGTTATTGCTCTGGACTGGACCAATGATTAGAAAAGGCCCAATCCTCTCCTGCTCATGGGACGGGCCAAAATCCCAAACGTTAAAGGGACCCACCAAGTCCATGCTCCTTAAACGGTCTGAACCCGTCAACCACATATGCTCGTGGTCAGTTCTCTCTGCTCATTCCATACTTCTGCTCGACACCCGTAGAAGTCACCTAGATTCGACCAAAGACAACTTTTGCTCGTATATTTATATGCTCGACATATCCCTATCCCGACCAGTGGTGCTCGTCCAACGACTAGTTTCTGGAAGTTACCTATTTTCTGGGGATCCACAATCCATGCCTAAAAATGGAACCGTTAGCCACGTGTTGGGGGCTCTCTATATAAATCCTCTCACATGAGAGGGTAAGGTATTGAATATTCACTCCCTGAGCAATTTTACTTGTACTTGCTCACTCTCTTTCCCATTCTTACTTTGGCATCGAAGTACCTTGCAGGTACACCCCACGTTCTCCTCGACGACCGAGCAAAGACTTCAAGATCCACGTCAACGTCAGTAGCTGTTGAAGATTTTGGTCATAGTTACGATCAGTTATCTTGTTGGCACATAAGGGTTTTGAGTTTCAGAGGTAGATTTATGCTACTTAAATCAGTGTTAAGTGGTCTCTTTTTAAACTCTCTTTTTACAAGGCCCCGATGACAATTAGAAAAAAAAATTATTAAGCTTCAAAGTGGTTTTCTTTGGGGAAGTTCTGAGGTGAAAAGGAAGACTCATTAGATTAGTTAGGACTTCCTTTGTCTCTCTTTTAAAAAGGAGGATTAAATTTGAAGAGGATCGAAGATTTTAATTTGGCTCTTCTATGTAAATGGAGGTGGATAATTCTTGAAGGCTCGAATGAACTTTGGTTCAAAATTCTGAAATCTCGTTATGGAGATATTAGTCTTACTATGTCAAGTGGTGTTTTTAGGAGGCCTAGTTGGATGTCATGTTCTAATTGGTGGCTGGATATTATCTCAATCACGAAGAATTATGTCGATGATTTTTCCTTCATAATTTTTGTTTCGGGTCGACAATGGATACACAACCTCATTTTGGCACGTTGATTGGACCGACACTGAATGCTTAGAACATTGATTTTTGAGGCTTTATTCTTCGTCACAATTAAAGGATGTTTCAGTAACGGGGATGGCAGTTGGAGTGGCGGTATTTGGAGTTGGGGTGATTTAGGGTTCCCTCATAACAATACCCCTGTTGGCGTTTATCCCGAGTCTATTGCAGAAGGAAACATTGTTTTGTTCCTATCGAAGCAGGGGAAATTCCTATTATTTTGGATTATCTTCATGGCCTTGCTGTCCCATCTGGGACTTCTGTTGTTTCTGGGAAGCAGTCTCAATCTGGATGCTTACCATGCTGCTTTTTCTAGCTTGTTGCCTGGCGTTTCTTATGCATCAGATGTCCTTTCTTCGACTTTGGATCTTAATTCTTTTGGTATGTATGCTTGTTTAGTAGCTTCTATAGTGGAGGTTGGGATTGAGACCCCCATAGTTCAGTTGGATGTGCAAACTGAGTTGGAGGTTTTGCGTCTATTTTTTCTGATATATTGCTGAATATATTTTAGAAGATCAGGTGGAGTAGACTCAAGAAGTTGATTCGAAGTTCTCGGTGAGATCTTTTTAGAGGTTATCTTTCGTCAATCATATCCCTTATGGTCCACTTAATCAGAATGATATTGCTTTTGTTTTGATTTAGAAAGTTGTGGCTCCTCTTAAAATTAAAGCTTTTGGTTGGAGATGTTTTTTGAACAAATTACTGACGAAGGAGTTGCTTTATTTTAGATATTATTCCTCCGACGAGTACCTTAACTTGTTTGTTTTGTAATACTTTACCTGAATCTATGGGACATTGTTTCTTTAGTTCTCCTGTAGTTATGTTGGTTTTGAAGGAGGTGGCGGAGTGGATAGGATTTTTGGAGCGCGGAAGCAACAATGTTATGGGGAGCTTTTTGGACTAGTTTTTTTTTCTTGCAAGCGTAACCTCGTTAAGCCTGAAAGAGAAGGATGCATTTGGTTAGCGGTGTGTTGGAACCTTTGGTCGCTTAGGAATGAAATTATTTTCAAGAATTCTAACTAGAATGTGATCGACACCGTTTGGTGGTGAAGTTTATGATGTGGAGATGATCCTTTATTGAAAATATTACTCACCCCAAATATAATTTTTATGAATTCAACACAAACTCTTTGTTTTAATTGTCCTAGATTTCATTTGGTTGATAATTTCTCTTTTGTGCCGAGATTCGTTTTTTTTTTGTAATCAGGTTTGAGTATCCTTAGTACTCATTAATACATCTCTTACTTAAAAAAATATTTTGAAAAAAGTATAATTAATATATTGAAATATTTTTTCACTTCAACTTTGTCATATTGTTTTCTGTAAGTGAAGTGAGTCACTAAAAATACTGTTGAAACATACAATTAATAAATTGGTCAAATATTTAATTAATTATTTTTATAAAATAAAAAATAGTATTTTTTTTAGTATGCTCTAAAATATGAAAATACTTAAAATAAATTAATTTTAGATTATAAACAACAAATAGACATTCTACTTTGTTGAAATGGAAGGATTGAAAGATTGAATTTTTTTTTTATAAATAACATAGTATAATAAAAAAAAATTGCTGAAATAACCTAGTTTTGAGAGTATTTACAAAAATAGCATAGTTTTAGGAGGATTCGTCAATCTGATTGGCGAAAGCATGAATTTATTTTTTGAAAAATCACACTCATTCGCCAATTAAGTTGACTAATGTGTGTAATCAATTTTTTTACTCATACACTATGTGGCCAATCTAATTGGCGAATGAACACAATTTTCTTTTTTGAAAAAACACGCTCATTCGCCAATCCAATTGGCGAATGAACACAAATTTTTTTTAAAAATAAAACACTTTCGCCTATCCAATTGGCGAATGAACACAATTTTTTTTTTTTGAAAAATCACACTCATTCGCCAATCCAATTGATGAATGATCACAAAATAAAATAAAAAATAAAACACTTTCGCCAATTAGATTGGCGACTATTCGTTGTTGATTTTGGCGAACAACCGTTGGTTTCCCAATCTTATCAAATTGGTTTACTTGCAGGATCAACCACACAAATCCTAGGACACATGTGCTTTTCGACAAACGTTTTAACTCTAACAATCTTTTGGTCTCACTTTTATTAAATCCTTTATATATGGAGAATTTTACTAGAGAAATGAGTAACAGTTCTGACAAAAATTAAATAAAATAGACTAGAACAATGCATAAAGTACATGTCGAAGAAGGAAATAAATGACTTGTAATGTAAAGGAATTGTAAAGACTTTGAACTGTATTTAAATTTGATGAAATAAAATGGTGTTGTTTACACGTACATTTCCAGATAAAACTCTTTTCTCAAACAGAGTTACTTCGAGTATTTTTGCAGGAATTTTGTACAAGTTTTTTTACACACTAAATCATATAAGAACTACTCTATTTATATACAAATAACATAACTGTCACTAATAGATAAATCCTAAAACTATGACACTTGGGCTTCGACATGTTCTCTATTTACCAGGTGCTTCCATGCGTCTTTCTTCCAAACATAATAACTCTTGAATTTTAAATTTCTTTGTTTTGCATCGAAACGATGCGTCATTTCAAGTTTTGTCAAATTGTCGAAAAACAACAACATCGTCTGAGTCTGTCGAAAAACCTATCCTAAGTATATTCTTCAACTTTTTTCCTTTCCAAACCGTATAGATATCTTCTATCTGTCGAAATATATATTATATGTATATTATTTCATGGCGTCGAAAATGCCCGTCTACAAATTGCCCCCAGCAAAGATGTTTCAAATATTCTTGGAGAAACAATCATTTGTCGTCGATGAGCTATTTCGATGTCGTATTACTTTCATTACCCATACCATTTCCAAGACTTGATATTTCAAATCCCTAATAACTCTTCATTACACGTTTTTCAAAACATCAACTCTAACCCACATTTCTTGACACTATTCCCATTATTTCCTAAAAGCTAGTAAGTCATAGGCGTTTCAACTGCCATTACCCTACTTTCTCCATGATGATTTTCCACGTGGTCCATGATTGAAATAAAAAAAACTCAGCCGTTTCAGCATTCCTTCCCTATAAATACTCATATACCAATTTCTCTAAACTTTTTACACTTTCTGCTTCTTCTTCGAAGACTCATTTTTCTAATTCTTCATCTCGTCTGCAAAAATCCTTGCTTTCTTCAAATAATGGCCCTGTCTAAGTCTTTCAACAGCCATAAATCCAAGAGTTCAACTTTGCTTCCATATGCGCACAAGCTAAACGGACCAAATGTTGTTGGAAATCAACAGTAGATTCCTGAGCCTCCAAATGAAAAAGAAAAAGCAAGCATTTATAAATCTCAGGTATTGATTCCTGTCCTTGTTTCTGGTATTTTTCATGTTATGTTAGGCCCTCTTCCAAACCCAGATACTAACCCAGAAAAGTTAAAAGAGTTCTTTCCCACCTATCAACGTCTTAAACCCATAGGTGTTGGGGTTAAACCTAAACCCATTGAACAAACTGAAGAACAACCTGAAAACTAGAGTTCAACTGCTGATGCACAATTGAACTTAATTTATTTAAACAATGCTAGGATATTTAGGACATGCCCTGGGTAAAAAGACCCTTTTAGATTATTTAGCTTGGTTAAATAAGATCGAAAAAGTCAAAGCAACATTCTGGAAGGAAATAGGGATTTTCGACCTAATACAATTATCGAAAGTGGGACCCAGTTAGTGTCCCAATAAGCTTTTAGCTTCCCTTTATTTATGGGATAACACCTACAACACCTTCCACCTTCCTTGTGGAATGGTTACTCCCACCCTTTTCGACACAACCGCCATTACTGGGCTTAGTCCTTTAGGAGTAGACTTCGATCCCACCACTTTGAACCATGACTCCATAGAATTCGACACTAATAAGGCCTCCTACTCTGTGTTCATTACTCACTATCATGACAAGAAAACTACTGAGGTTTCTAAGAAAGAACACATAGATTTTCTGACCCTATGGCTGTCGAAATTCGTATTTTGCTCTTGATCACTTCAAGTAGCCACACGCTTCATCACCATAGCCAACCAACTTCACAATGGGACCAAACTATGCCTAAGTGAGATGATCTTGGCGAATCTTTATGAATCCTTGAGCGAGAGCGTGAGTTTCTTAAAAACTGTAAAGGACAAAGGTAATCTTAGCATATCAGGACCATTCTGGCTTCTGCAATTGTGGCTCAATGCCACCTTTGAAGCTTCTCTTCCTATCAAGAATGATGTAGACGAGGATGGAGTGAAGAACATGACTGTCGAATGACCTTGGTTTGTACAGTTGACACCAACTAACAAAGATATTAGCCTTCGACAATCTGTCACTTGTTACATTATGATGTTTGCCAAAAGGTACAACTTTACTTCCTCCATGGCACCCTTTGCTAGCAGGGCAATTGGACCCGAGTGGTTCACTAAACAACTACCTTTCGAGATGAAGACGAATTTCTCAATGTTTGGGAGTCATTTTTGACACCTAGTATTCTCACCTCTCATAAAAATATCACAAAGACAAAGATTGCATTGATCGTCTACCAACTCAACCTTGTCGCTCGACAGTTTGGACTTATTCAACTGAAACTAAGATCTATCTTTCCCAGGAAAGGCTCCATTATATTCTATAACTCTTTCCATACTGACGAACAAAGTATAGAATTATCAAAGAAATATGTTGATGATTCTCTCAAGATTCAACCAACGGTCTTTCGGCCATCTTTTCCCTGTACTCCTAAATTTGATGTCTGGTGGAAAGATTACTACCTCACCAAATTTTTCGACGTGACAACATTCAACACTCATTTAACAAATGTTTTTGCTCTTGTGCAGGACAAAACCAAGAAAGGTATTGAAATACACATCAAAGAAGTACAAAAATTTCAAAATTATTTTGAAACTATCTATAGGCCAGATGAACTTAATCGAACCATAAGCGAAGCAACAGTAACTTTAAAACATAAGTTTACAGAAAAACTGGAAAAGTTGAAACTCCCTTCATATGTTCGTCGAGAACAACGATATAAATTGGCTTTCAACCTTTATCCACCAAAGTTTTCCCCTTTACCTTCTTCTAAATTTGGTGTGGCATTGAGCCCTCCATTTCCAGACTGGTTCATTTGTGGGGATCCTATGAAACTTCTTCGACGACATTACAAAAACCCTGTTGTGTGTGTGGTTCCAACTAAGTTCATTTTGGACAATTTCAGAGGACACCTTCATATTGGAATAGAACATATTCACGTGGAAACTCCCATTCTTGAAGGTGTTAACAAAAATATTTTTTCATTTCGCCATTCTAACTTTATTTTTATATATTTCTAGTACTTATCTCTAACCTTCTTTTCTTTTCTTAGCCACGAGAATTCCTACCAAGAAAGCTGTCGCTGAAGATACATCCGAAATGATGGACGGAGACCAACCAAGCAATGCCAGGAAGATTGTAACAAAATTATAACCTTCTCTTTTTATACTAGATTTTCCTTCATTCTTCCCAAAACTAATCAAATTTTATTCTTGTGCCAAGGTAGGTCGAAAACCACCACCTGCCCCTAAAAGAAAGAAACAAGAAGAAAAGGTTCCCAACGAAGAATCTAGTGATGAATCTCTAGAACAAAGACAGCCTCAAAAGAAGAAAAAAGTCTCGAAGACCTCCTCACAAAAATCTACAATTAAATCAACCAAGGAAACTCCCCCAAATAGTCCAATTGTGAAGGTTCAGGTGAAGGACGCGGAGAGTGGAAATTCTAGTTTTAACACTGAGATTCCTCAGGTAAATCTTTATTTCGACTACTTGTATTTACTTCTTATTATACTTCTTTTCCCCTTACTTGAAGTCATTCTCAGGTTGATGTCGAAGGGAACCCCTGGAGGAAGAGGTGCTAATTACCCATGGTGATCATGTTCACAAGGCTGCCGGCCCAACACATACTTCTCTAAGAAATTCGACAAAAGAATCAGCAATAAAGAAGGAACAGTCCCCCGATACTCCTCAACCTTCTGATGATAATTCTTCCCCTCCTCTTGGATCAGACGCAGTTAACAAAAATGACGATTTTAATGTTGATGCTGAGGTCGAAGATGAGGATGACGAAAAGGGAGAAACTGCTGGTATGATGACAAAACAAAAAAACAAGATGTCGAGTTAACTCTAGGACATAGTATTCAGCCAACCCCTGACCCAACAAAAGGAAGTTCGTTGTCGTCTGGTTCGACTACTCTTTCTCGCGAAGAGATTGAGATCCTCAAGGTGAAGAAACCTATAGAAAATTTAAAGACTATATCGACTCCAAATTCAAAAAAATAAATTCGACTAGTTGAAGGAATCTTTTGCCAATATTAAGTAGTAATAGGAATAGTTTATTATTATTAGCTTTTTGAAACTTGTTTGTAATGACGTTGATGCCATCTATTTGGAAAAGTACATCATCATTTTGTGTTATATATAATCAATCTATGGCTATTTTAATTTCTTACAATAATCTATCTTTTCGATCCATAGGAATAATCACTTTCCAAACAAGGTCACCAATTAAAAGGCTCTTAAATTTTACTTTCTTATTGTAAACCCTTTCGACTCTTTCTTTTTGTCTTTTCAACAAATCTAGCGCATGTAATCTTTTTTCTTCTAAATCGACCAATTCGTCCATCATCATACTCCAATATGTGTCTGATGGGATTTCATGATGCCTTTGAACTCGAATCGACTACAAGTAAATTTCGACCAGTAAGACTGCATTGTGTCTATAAGTCAACCTAAATGGAGTAGAATTTGTTGCTTCTTTAGGAGACGTTCGACAAGCCCATAAAATTTGATCTAAAGTTTTATGCCAATTTTTGGGTTTTTCCCCACATTAATTTTGATAAAATTTATTACCACCTTGTTAGCTGCTTCAACTTGTCAGTTCACCGGAGCATAGTAAGGCCTCGAAGTAAGGAGTTTAAATCCTATTTCTTTTGCAAACATTTGTGTATTTTTTCTAGTGATCACAAATCCTTGATCTGTTGTTATTGTCTCTGGTATCCCAAATCTATAAATTATGTGTTTTCGAATGAATTCTATGACTGTTTCTTGATCCACATTTACTAGCGGTATGGCTTCAATCCATTTGGTGAAATAATCTATTCCAACCCGAATGTACTTCTTCCCTTTTGAAGAAGCTGGTCGAATTTCGCCAATTAAATCCAAAGCCTAACCTCTGAATTGCCAAGGCTTTATAATCGAATGCAACTCACTTGCATGAACATGTGGTATGCCTGCATGCCCTTGGCATTCCTGACACCCTTTTGCAAAATCGACACAGTCTTTCAGCATTGTTGGCCAATACATTCTTTGTCGAAATAATAACCATTTCATGTTATGGCCTTCTTGATGTGCGCCACATGCTCCACTATGCACTTTCGACAAAGCTATGTAAGCTTCATCTTCGTCCAAGCATTTCAGCAAGACTCCTTCAGCAGTCTTTTTAAACAATTCATTTCCAAGAAGTACATAACTTAAAGCTCTGACTTTACCTTTCTTTCGACTTTATGATTTGGGTCTTGTAGGTAATCCTTGATGGATTTTCTCCAATCTTCAATCCTTGAATCATATATATTGAATATCTCAAAACTTTCTTCGTCACCGTATCCTAAATTTATTGTCTCCAAATCTGATGGGGACAACTTGGTAGATATAACTCTTCCTCTTACTTTGATAGCCTTTTCTAAACTTTCTCTTGACACTCTATACCCAGATGCAAGTTGAGCAAGATCATTTGCCTCTTGATTTTCGATCCTAGGAATATGTCTGATGGCCACATCGTCAAATCTTTTAAGAATCCTATTAGCTATTACGAAGTACATGATTAAATTTTCTTTTACACATTTATACTCTTTTGTCAGTTGTTTTACCACCAACTCAGAGCCACCCATTATTTCGACTCTTGTTGCCCCCAATTCCAACAATATTTCAAGTCCAGCAATCAAAGCCTCGTATTCTGCTTCGTTATTTGAACATAAACTGTCGACTTTGTACTTGAATTTTGTTAGGAGAAATAATTAATATTCCAATATCAATTCCATTCTTATGACTAGAACAATCGAAATACAATTTCCATGGTTCTAATTCGACATATTCTACCTCATTTTCATTTATGGAGTGGTCAGCTATGAAGTCAGCAACCACTTGTCCCTTAACAGCCTTTAAAGGCAAATACTTTAAGGAATATTTTGTCAATGCCAGAGTCCATTTTTCAATTCGACTATGTAAAATAGATTTAGACAACATATGTTTTATTACGTCGAAATGAGAAGAAATATACATATCAACTGGCTTTATATAGTGCTTTAATTTCATACAAGAAAAATATACACATAAACATAATTTTTCTATAACGCTATATCTAGTTTTGGCATCATTTAGGACCCTGCTGAGGTAGTAAATGGCCCTTTCGACACCATTTTCATCTTCTTGGCATAACATACTTCCTAATGTTTTATCCGATTCCGAAATGTATAACCTCATACTTCTCTTTCTACAAGGGGACATTAAAATTGGAGGACTAGACAAATATTCTTTGATTTTGTCGAAGGCAACTTGTTGTTCTTGGCCCCATGCAAAGTCTTCCTTCTTCAGCCGAAGTAGAGGCGAGAAGGCCTGCGTCTTTCCACTAAGGTTGGAGATGAACCTTCTGAGAAAGTTAATTTTCCCTAGCATAGACTGCAACTCCTTTTTTGTCGATGGCGCTTTTGCTTCCATTATGGCTTTGGATTTGTTTTCATTTATTTCGATCCCTTTTTTGTGGACCACAAAACCTAAAAAATCTCCCGCCTGCACACCGAAAGCACATTTTAGAGGATTCATCTTTAAACCAAACTTCCTCATCCTTTCAAAGGATTGTCGAAGATGGTCTATATGGTTTATTTTCCTGAAACAAACTTAATTACAATATCTTCAATATAAATCTGCATGAAAGTTTCGATAAAATCATGAAAAATCGAATTCATAGCTCGTTGGTAAGTCGCTCCAGCATTTTTTAAACCAAAGGGCATTACTACCCACTCGTAAGTTCCTATTGCTCCAGGATAGAGAAATGACGTTTTAGGAACATCTTCTTCGGCAATAAAGATATGATTATAGCCATATTATCCTTCTAACATACTTAAGTAGTCATGGCCTGCTTCTGAATCTATAAGCATTTCTGCTACTGGCATAGGATATTCATCCTTTGGGGTAGCTGAATTTAAGTCTCGAAAATCAATACATACCCTTAGTTTACCATTTTTCTTAATTATAGGAACTATATTTGCAATCCAATCGACATACCTAGTTGTGCGGATGAATTTGTACTTCAAAAGTCTTTTGACCTCTTCTTTTATTTTTGATAGAATGTCTGGTGCGAAACGTCTTGGAGTCTTCTTTACTGGTTTCTTTCCTTCCATTATTGGAAGCTTCAATTCGACCAAACTTCTATCTAGTTCAGGCATCTCGTCATAGTCCCATGCGAAGCAATCTTTGAATTCTTTCAACAACTAGACTATTTCGACTTTGAATTGCGGGTCCATCTTGGCGCTTATGTAGGTTGGCCTTTTTTCTGCCCCCAGCCCCTAATCTACCTCTTCTAGTGGATCCTACGCCACCATCTTAATATCAATCAACACTGGATCTTTTTTGAATCCTACAGGTTCGTCGTCGTAAATGGCGTCAAGCTTCTGGTGTTTCCATTCACCCATCTGAGTATTATCATTGTTTTCTTCAACGTCCCTCTGAGGACATTGTTCGTCGAAATTGTTTTTGTTGGCTTTGACATTCATATATTTCACTTCGGCTTCAAGATCCGCTTTGAGTTTATTTTCGGCTATATAAGTCATAATCCTTTCGAGAGCTGGTGATTCACTCATCATCATCGAACTCGCTTCCCCAACCCATTGGCTCTATATGGGAAGTCCCCCATATGAAGTTTGACTCGTCAACTACTTCCTTGTCCCATTGAAAGCCATATGTTGGATGGAGGTACATTGAACAGTAGGCATTATCAGTTGCCTTTGGATCAAACTCCACTGGGTTGCAGGGAGGTATATGAGCCAGATTTTTGTCGAAGCTTCGACGGTCTACATGGTTTACCTCACTCATGAAGTAACTCTGATCAACCTCGATATTTTCGATAATGCCATCCGTTCGCCAGATGGATATACGTTGGTGCATTGATGAAGGTACAACTCCTACGCCGTGGATTCATTCCCTTCCAAGGAGCAAATTGTAATTCACCCTTGAAGAAATAACCATAAACATTGTCGGCCTTATTATAGTCCCGATAGTCAGATCCACTTGGATGACGCCCATAGTGGTTCCTACTTTACCTTCGCAATTCGATAGCACCATATTATGGGGCATTACATCGGAATCATCTTTTCCAATTTTCTTCAGCATAAAGTGGGGCATCAGATTCACTGCAGCTCCATCATCTACCAGTATTTTATTTACCCCAACATTTTCAACTTTTCCCTTTATAATCAAAGGCTTTAGGTGTCCTTTCATGGAGTTGTATGGCCTCTCAAAGAAAGCATTTTGTTCCTCAACGCAACCATTGTTCATTATGTAGTAACAAACAGGCCCGTGTCCAATTTTTTCATCCTCCATATTGTTTTCTTCGTCTTCTACTTCCATGATCCTATCATGGTATTTAGGGAGAATCGAAACCACATTACAGACAACATCAAACGATGCCTCTGAGTCAGATTTGAAGTCATCAGTCATCTCATCATCTTCCTGAGCTTTATCTTTGGACTTCACTGGTTCGACCTTGCTGCTATGATTGTCACTATGGGATGACTCCTTTTTGTTCGACATCTGGATGTTGTTGCTGGATTCTGCTTCGTTTCTATTAACAACATCCTTCTCGACCATACCCTTTTCGGCAGCTTCTCTCTCCGCCCTCTTTTGTCTCTGGAATCTCCTCCACTGGGATTTTGACATAGGGTTCTTACCCTTATAATTTTCTGAAGGGTAAGGTCTTGGTTTTCGTTTCTCAACTTCACTTCTTCCTGTTACTGAAGGGCCCCTCTGGATTTCAAAGCTTCTCCATTTCTTTTGTCCCTGGGCATCTCTAGTTGGCTGAACCCATTTGTCATCAGCATCTTTATTGGTTGGTTTGTAAGAGTTATGGTATCTTTCTCCAAACCTCTATTGGTGATGGTCACTCTTCCTTGGATCATACCTTTCTGTTCTGAAAGTTGGGATTGTCCCCTAGTTTCCTTTTCTTTTAGCTTTTTCTATTATCTCTAGGTTACATGCTGCCTTTCTGTCGAAAATGGCACTGCAACATGGGCATAGCATGACTTCAGCCTTCTTCTTTTGGCATTTCTGGATGAATTCAATTAAATTCTCATCTTCTTTGGGATAAGCCAGCCTTTGATATTCTTCCCGACGACGATCTTCATCAGTTTGTGTTTGGTTCTTTTGGGATGCTTCCACCATGTTGACATTGGCGGTCTATCCATCGGTAATACCCAGTTTGTTCAGTTTTTCAGTGAGTGCTTCTTCAATTTCATCCTTCCTTTTTTGTCAGGTCGAACCCTTTATCTGGAGATAGGTTTCTAGAGACATGTTGGTAGCAGCATTCGATCGACTTTCTCTTGGGATCTTCCATTGTCTTGCGTAAGATTCCATATGTAACTGGTTTCACAGGGCTACCAGTAGTCCCTGTCTTAACTTTAGTAACATCTCCATCAACCTCGATGTTGATGTATTTGAAAGCATCACCTATGTCCGTTTAGTCAGTATCAGGGCCCTCAGTAGTCTGGTTTTCGATAGTGAGGCCCTCATTGGCCTCCTTTTCAGCATTGACAAAACTGTTAGTAGTCACCTATTGAGGCCTTCAATAGCCTTCATTTTTCCTTCGATGGAGTCTTCAGCAATTTCGTCATTATTTGCTTTGCCGGAACCCTCAGTGGTTTCAACTTTGCTTGGGTTGTCAAAGCCTTCAGGAGCCTCCTTGTTGACGTAGTCATTTGAATCTCCTCCCTCAGAGTGATCAATACTCTTGATCGTCACTGGATGGCTCACGAAATCTCTGGATATTTTCCTCCACGTCAGGTTGGTTTGTAGGATCATCATCAATCTTTACCATATTAATGTTAGTGTCGAAGCCTTCAACGGCTTCTACCATCTCAAAGCTGTAATCAGAAACCTCTTCGACCTCCACCATGTTTACGATGGATGGCTCAGCATAATGGGCTTTGACAGTCTGCATAGGATTCGAGTCAATCCTCATTTGTTGCTTTAACTTGTCGCCGAACTTCAATCTTCCGTTACGGATAGTATTTTGTACGAGATCCCTGAAAAGGAAATATTGAGATTTTTTATGACCCAAAAAGTTACGGTACTTACAAAAACCTCACTTTTTCTGTTGTTCAACAGGAGGCACTTTAGTGTTTGGTGGTATTATTATTTGACCATCTTCAACTAATAAGTCAAAAATTTCGTCACATTTGGTGACGTCGAATGTATAACTTCTTTTAGGAAATTTATCATTCTTTTCAAACTCGACTAGATTCTTTTTGTTCGAAGGAACCAATGCTTTACAGGAGTATGGTGGACCTTGCTTCAATTCTGCTAGGTCAATTTCCTGTTCGTCGAATATAGTTGATTCGTTTTCGTCATTATCATCATCTTGGCATACCCCTATATAGGCCACTCTTTCTTTCTTACTTTTATTTGCCCTAAATTTTTCAGCTTTTAATCTTTCGACTTGTCTCACCCTATCTGCTAATTGTGCCATATCTCTTAAATACTTATTGTCTAATTTCTTTCTTATAGAATAATCTAGGCCACCTGCGGCCATTTCGACTAACTCATGTTCGGGCACCTGAGTGAAACATCTTGCCTTTAGCAATCTGAACCTATTCAGATAATCATCTATTGGTTCAAAGAATTTTCTCTTAACAGTGGCTAATTCTTTCAGGCTTATTTTGGCATGTCCCATGCATATAAAATTGTTCATGGAATAAAATTTCTAATTGAGTCCACATATATACTGAACTTGCGGGCAAGGATGTAAACCAAGTGAACACAATTTTTGTCAAAAAACTTGGAAAATACTTTGTTCTCAAATTCTCATTGTGGGCTATTTCTCCCGCTTCGATCAGATAACGGGTTACATGTTCTATAGTGGATTCACTAATGTCCCTTGAGAATTTGGTGAACTTAGGAACTTTCCATCTTGAGGGTAATTCATGTTGCAGAACATATTCAGATAATAGGGAAATATAACTAGGCCTTTGTAATCCTACATTCGCTCCATTTTGTGCCATTATCCTTTCGACCATGGATGCTAAATTATTTTCGGCAAGCAAGTTATTATACCGAACCCGCTGCATCACATCATCATAGTCTTGGCCTCTCTAGACTAGTATCCTCCTAGGCTCTTGTTGGGCAGAGATTTCTACATGAGCCTGTTGGACCATTTCCTCTTAGTTTCTAAGGTTTGCTCGGGGATCTTCTAACGACCTCTGATTTATTGTGAGTTCCTCTTCAACACCCACCATAGGGTTATGAACTACTTGTTCTCCATGTCGAGTTTGTGGGACGCCGAAAAAATCAGCAATGCATGTCATTTGCTCTGCCAATAATTAGTTTGTTTGGGTGGTGTTCTGTATTAAAGGATTAAACACTATTCCCATTTGTTGTGTCAACATTTGGACCATATCATGATTGCTTTCGCCCATTTGTTGTCTAATTATCTGCGCAAAAATATTTGTAATTGTCGGCGTATAAGTTTGGAATCTTAGTGGGGGCTGATTCATTCTACCTATGTTTCCACCAGATCCTGGCCCTTGTAATGGGGAAGACATGTTGACCATGGAATCAGAATATAATGATGACGCATTCTGCAAATTCTCCATCGTTGAAATTAGCATTCCAAAAGGTTGTTCCCTACTATACGAAGTCATGGTAAAATTTGTCGCAAAAGGCCTATAAGTATTCCCTATAGAAGGAGGTGTCCCTATGGACATTTGGTGTCCCATGGTGGAAAAACTAGGCGCATTTTGAGACACTGAAAATGGCGGTGTTGACCCTGCTAACGAGGGCACAACCTCTAATGCAGAGTCTGACTCCATATTTCCCCTTGTCGAAGGGGTAGGGTTAAGCACCAGAATGTCTTTATTTTAATTATTTGGCAGATTCGCCATTCTTCTTACTCTTGTTCTTTTAGATCTTTCTACGTCAGTTACAGCTAATTTACTGCTTCTTAGAATCATACAACGAAGTGAAACCTTTTTTGACTAAGAGTTATTATGTTTCTTTTAAATTTGCACTGGTCCCATTAGGCGTGCCAATTTGTTCGCTGTTAATTTTGGCGAACAACCGTTGGTTTCTCAATCTTATCAAATTGATTTACTTGCAGGATCAACCACACAAATCCTAGGACACATGTGTTTTTCGACAAACTTTTTAACTCTAACAATCTTTTGGTCTCACTTTTATTAAATCCTTTATATATGGAGAATTTGACTAGAGAAAAAAGTAACAATTCTGGCAAAAACTAAATAAAATAGACTAGAACAATGCATAAAGTAAATGTCGAAGAAGAAAATAAATGACTTGTTAATGTAAAGGAATTGTAAAGACTTTGAACTTTATTTAAATTTGATGAAATAAAATAGTGTTGTTTACACGTACATTTCCAGATAAAACTCTTTTCTCAAATAGAGTTACTTCGAGTAGTTTTGCAGGAGTTTTGTACAAGTTTTTTTACACACTAATTCTGATAAGAACTACTCTATTTATATACAAATAACATAACTGTCACTAACGGATAAATCCTAAAACTATGACACCTGGCCTTCGGCATGTTCTCTCTTCACTAGGTGCTTCCACGCGTTTTTCTGTCAAACGTAATAACTCTTGAATTTTAAATTTCTTTGTTTTGTGTCGAAACGATGCGTCTTTTCAAGTTTTGTCAAATTGTCGAAAAACAACACCATCATCTGAGTCTGTCGAAAAACCTCTCCTAAGTATATTCTTCAACTTTTTTCTTTTCCCAGCCGTATAGATATCTTCCATTTGTCGAAATATATATTATCTGTACATTATTTCATGGCGTCGAAAATGTCCGTCTACTGCGACATATTGTATGAGTAAAAAAATATATTTGATTACACACATTAGCCAACTTGATTGACGAATGAGTGTGATTTTACAAAAAAAAAAAAATCATACTTTCACCAATCAGATTGGCGAATCCTTCTAAAACTACGACATTTTAGTAAATACCCTCTATATTATTTTAGCATTTTTTTTATTAAACTATGTTATTCATAAAAAAAAAAATCTTGAAAGATTGATCCTCTAGATGTTTGTTCTAATTTTTTCTTATTTTTTTATCATTTATTTTAATTTGTTATCTTTGTATTAAGGGTTGAGAATCTTTTGTATTCCTTGTAATATAATCTTATTTATAAAATGAAATACTAATAAAAATAATTAGTTTAAGTTTAAGTTTTTTAATAACACCAATCTAAAAATTGTAACATTTATATTACACAAACTAAAGCTTTTTTCATATTTTCCAAAAGAAAAAATATAAACTTTAGCTTTTTTCATATTTTCACATTATTAATTTAAGAAGTTTTTACAAACTCGTGCTTCGCACGGTTCTTGCCTAGTTTTATTCAAAATAAAGAGGGTGGGTCCTGGGTGCTAGAAAATGTAGTGAAGTTTTTTTTTTTTTTTTGACAAAGACCCTCATGTAAAAAGAAAATATCAGAAATAAATCATATTATAAAAATAGCACACACCATTAATATAAATAATAGACAATTGAGGAAACAAGTGGAGCAAAGTTCAATAATCAACATTGATGGCTAAAGAAGAGTATTATCCATTGTTTGAGACAAGAAAAGGTAGTGGAAGGTTCATGTACATAATATTTTCTTTCTCAGTGTTTGTTGGGATTTGCTTTATTTGGATTTACAGATTGAGTTACATATCCAAAGAGTTTGAAGATGGAAACTGGATTGTTTGGATTGGATTGTTTTTTTCTGAACTATGGTTTGGTTTTTATTGGTTCCTTCGTCAAAACCTTAGATGGAACCCTATTTCTAGACATCCCTTACCTCATGTACTCTCTCAAAGGTAAATTTTTCTCTCAGTAACACTGACGCCTCTGAAAAACGAGGCATATCAGTATATGTGCTAGGATTAACACATACACGAGATCAACACATGTTATTACGTTTAATTCATTTTTTTTAAAATATTGTCGACGTGTGTTATGTCGGTGATTAATAAGTGTGCATGTTGTGAAGCAGATATGAGAAAGTGTTGCCAAAAGTGGATATATTTGTGTGTACGGCAGATCCAGAGATTGAGCCACCAATAATGGTGATAAACACAGTGTTATCATTGATGGCTTATGATTATCCAACAGAGAAGCTTAGTGTGTATCTATCAGATGATGGTGGATCAGAGTTAACATTCTATGCTCTCTTAGAGGCTTCTCAATTTGCCAAACATTGGTTACCATTTTGTAAGAGATTCAAAGTTGAACCAAGATCACCTGCTGCATATTTCAAGACCTTAGATGCTACTAACTCAAATAATGGTAAAGACCTTTTGGCGATCAAGGTAATTAACAAAATTGGAAATTGATTTTGTAGTTATTTGTGTGTTAGCTCCATTATTGTAATAGTATCTTTCAAATTTATGCATGAATATGTTAAATTTCTTATTATGCATGAGGGTTTGTATCTTATTGATTATAGAAATTGTATGAAGAAATGGAAAGTCGAGTAGAAAATGCATCGAAGCATGGAAAAGTACCCGAAGAAGCGTACTCAAATCATAACGAGTTTTCTCAATGGGATTCGTATTCGTCTAAGCGTGATCATGACACGATTCTTCAAGTATGTATATTATTTTTTGACTCAACTCATTTCTTCTGGTAGCTGGAAATATCTTCATATTTGAAATCAATCATGTGGCCTTATGGAACTTTCCATCATTTTTAGGTTTACAGTTATTTTCACTATCCAAGGCTTTACAGAAAATATAAAATGAAAGGAAATAAAGTAAGAGAGGAGAATGTTGGAAGAATGAAAATGCTAAGAAAGTGAATGGAAAGAGAAGGGAATTCTTTACTGTTTGTTAAGAGAAAAAGTGAATAAGAAAGGAAAGAAAAAAAGAATATGTAAATACAAAATGACAAAAATTAACCTCAAATAAAAATATAATATTTTTGGACAAAAAATAAATTATTTTTTGAATGTGTTATTAAAAAACCAAGGATTATGGGGCTTTCCGTCCAGTTTTGGAAGTACCACTTTTTAAGTAAATTTTGCATACATGTGATAGATAAATTGATAATCATATAGACGATTATTAATGATATTACTCGCTCCAATCGTAATTTCTATGAATTTAGCAAAAAAAATCATTTGCTTGTGTTAATTGGTTTGTAATTTTCTTTTTTGTTGATAGTTCTATCTGATCTCTTTTGTAATCAGGTTGAAATATCCTTTATACTCTCTTTAATATACTACTCGCTTAAAAATAACTAATAGTTGCTTTGTATTAATTTGTTGATATAGATTCTACTTCATAAAAAAGACTTAAATGCAAGAGATAAAGATGGATTTGTTATGCCCACCTTGGTATATTTGGCTCGTGAGAAGAGACCTCAATTTCCACATAATTTTAAAGCCGGAGCCATGAATTCACTGGTACTTTATTATTCTCGGTCTTACTGTAAGAAAATATTTACTTTTAGATTTATTGAATAATCAATTTTTTTATTTATAAATTATCCAATTTCATTCCCTATTCAATATATTTAAATTGTAAATTTTTTCTAGAAAATTTTATATACAAATTTTTTTTTATCATGAATTAAAATTTAATTAGGACTAAATGTGTACGAATGTATGTTCTGTCAAATTAATTGTTGGACCTGAATGCAGATAAGAGTGTCATCAATGATCAGCAATGGGAAAATCATTCTGAATGTAGATTGTGACATGTACTCAAACAATTCACAATCTATAAGAGATGCACTTTGCTTCTTCATGGATGAAGATAAAGGCCATGAAATTGCCTATGTGCAGGCTCCTCAGAACTTTGAAAATCTCACCAAAAATGACATATACGGTGGTGCTTTGTTTATAATTCATGAGGTAAATCAGTAATTAATAATGCTAGATGATTCTACAATGATTTGAATACTCACAAAAAATATCTAAACTATATGTATAGGTTGAAATGTTAGGCATTGATGGATTTGGTGGGCCTATGTATATTGGAACTGGCTGTTTTCATAGAAGAGATGTACTCTGCGGAAGAAAGTTTAACAAACAATACAGATATGATTGGAACAAGAATGCAAATGATGAAAATGTTAACCATATGATTGAAGCAAGTTTGCAAGAGATGGAAGAAAAATCAAAGCCTCTCGCAAGTTGTACCTTTGAGGAAAACACGTCGTGGGGAAAAGAGGTTACACTCGCATTCTTTTTTATAAATTATCAAAAGAATAAAAATTAATGTTTAAATACGTTGTAATACATTTGAAATGTTGGATTTATAAGCAAGGGTCCATATATCTGATGGCTTAAAATTTTGGATGGGGATGTGATATTTCTCTCTCTTGTGGTTTGATTGTAGATGGGACTACTTTATGGTTGTGCAGTGGAGGATATAGTGACAGGATTATATATTTTATGTAAAGGGTGGAAATCAGTATTCTATAATCCAACAAGAAAAGCTTTTTTAGGTTTATCTCCAACCACATTGCCAGAAGCACTTATTCAGCATAAGAGATGGTCAGAAGGAGGTTTTCAAATTGTACTTTCTAAGTTCAGTGCTCTTTGGTACCCTTATGGATTAATAAGTCCAGGTCTTCAACTTGCATATTGTTACTTTAATTTATGGGCTTTAAACTCCATTCCAACTCTATATTATTGCATCATCCCTTCACTTTTTCTTCTCAGAGGCATTCCCTTGTTTCCACAGGTAAGAATAAATCCATGAAGCACACATTCAATGAATCTATGAAACTCATACGCTTTGACACGGACACATGAACACGTCACAACACTGACACTCCAACATCAATAATATAAAAAATATAGTACATCGCCTCAACTACATATATGAATTTGATATTCAATATTTGTTTAACTCTTGTAAATATGCGAGATTTGTCAAAAAAAATTATATAAAAAAGTATGGAAGCAAAGAAATTTTTTTAAACACTTGTCTGAATTGTTGACACATATAGTATGTATTCTATGGGTGTCGGACACCGATTCAAATAGTGTCAAAGCAAAGAAAAAACATTTTTTTTTACACAATTGATTGACTTTGCCGACTCTTGTTTGAATTTTCTGACACAAATCATATAAGTTTAAGTGTCGGACACTGACGCATATCAAATACCGACACAAGTAAATCATGTATCAAATGTATTATAATTTCTACAAATGTTAATCTAAGTTTTATTTGGTGATATTGATCAGATTTCAAGTCCATGGTTCATCCCTTTTGCTTATGTGATAATTGGTGATTCAACATACTGTTTGATAGAGTTTTTGTGGGTAGGAGGAACAATCAAGGGTTGGTGGAATGACTTAAGAATGTGGCTATATAAAAGAACAAGTTCTTACCTTTTTGCTTTTGTTGACACCATGTTGAAGTTTATAGGATTTTCAAATTCAGGATTCATAGTATCTACCAAGGTAGCTGAAGAAAATGTTTCTCAAAGATATGAGAATGAGATAATGGAGTTTGGAAACTCTTCTCCAATGCTCACTTTATTGGCTACAATTGCAATGCTGAATTTGTTTTGTCTTGTTGGGATGTTGGTAAAGGTGGTTGTGTTAAGTGGAGAAGGTTTAAGGATATTTGAGAGAATGTTATTGCAAGCTTTACTAAGTGGAGTTTTGGTTGGTATTAATATACCTATTTATGAAGGACTTTTCTTAAGGAAAGATAAAGGAAGAATGCCACTATCTGTTGTAGTTAAATCAACAGCATTAGCTTTAAGTGTATGTGTCCTCTTTAGTGCCCTTAGTTAAAGTACATGTCGTTTGGGACTTTTTAGTTGTATTTTTTAAATGATAAATGTCAAGTGTAGTTTTAATGATTGAGGAGTTGAATTTATTACCTCTTATTAGTTTAATATGTCCCTTAGCTGATCAAATTATTAACTTACATTATTTTTGCATAGTTTTAGTTGTATTGTTTCTTATAATTATTTATTTTATTTTATTTTCATAAGCAAGAGATATATTGATAAAAGAGAATTAAATGTTCTCACGCAAACTTATAAAAGAAAGGCAAAAAGCTCAAAGAAAATTACATTCCAATTACTCCCTATTAAAGATACAAAACTGGATCTTTAACAAACTCATAAAAGTTGGAATTGAGATGTGTAATCTTCCCGATGAACGACCATCTCCAGAGAAGAGCTTTGATGTTCCAAACCATATCCAAAACGTTCCAAGAGTCATTCTTAAACACTATCTCGTTTCTTAGCAACCAAATGTGTCAAGTTGTTGCCAACCACACAATACCTTCCTTACCCCATTTCACTCTCATCCTCTTACCCCAGTTACACCAAACCAAAAAACTTTCCTTAAAATTCTTAATAACCCGGATATTGAAACCTAATCAATCCTCCACTTCATTCCAAATAAGTTTTGATACCGAAGATCCTAAAAACAAGTGATCAACATTTTCAGGACTGCAATGACAAAGAACACAATTATTATCCGAGTTGTCAAAAGTACACCCTCTTTTGGATAGATTAACCGGTTAACGGTTTCAATTTTTCAAATCTGTGGTAACTTTTCTGGGCGTTAACCGATTAACCTATTTGGTTAACCGGTTAACACTGTAGAAATTTTGAAAAATTGTTTCTCTTCAAATTCAAATGTTTATTAAGTGTTATACATTTTCATGATTTTATTTCATAACTTTTTTATATACCTTTTCAAAGAATTTCTTTTTAAATTCTCATACCTTTTTGAATAGGTGTTTCAACTATTATAAATTCTAAAAATTTCAAATTCATAAACACCTCCTAGATTTTTTAAATATTATCATACAATCAAAATCACTAAATTCAAATATTTTTCATCTTTCAAAAGTGTTCATAAGTTCATCATTTTCATATTGTCTTGAACACTTGTGTTGAATCTTAAGTAGTGAATTCTTGATTGTAGGAGAAGATCAATTTTTATTGATACCATTCATTGTACTCTCACTCAAACAATATTTTAGAAAGTGTCTTTATATTTGTGACTTGTGTTCCAAGGATTGTTTGGACATAAGGGTAAGTGTGGCAAGAGGATTGTTCTTGCACACTTGTTTGTATAGTTTGCTAGAAAGTAGGCTTCACCATTGAAGGTGTGATAGGTTGTACTGTTCTAAAGAAACTAGTGGAAATCTCTTTCGTGTTGAAAGGGGATTGGATGTACCTTCGGATTGTGAAGGGAACCAGGATAAACCTTCGTGTCTTCTTTACTTTTCTGCTTTACAATTTTTGTTCTTTAAACCGTAAAAAGCAAAATCCATCCATCGAAGAAAAAGAATCGAAAATTTTGATAACACCTAATTCACCCCCTCTTAGGCGCATTCTGATCTTACAATTGGCATCAGAGCAGGTTTAGGTAACCTATTCCTACAAGATCCTATGGCTTCCGCAAACTCGAATCCTGTTTTCAAAGATGGTGGAAGTAGCAACAAGCCTCCGCTCTTCTCCGGCGAATACTTTAATTTCTGGAAAATCAGAATGAGGGAACATCTTGAAGCCCAAGGAGAAGGCATATGGGAAGCAATCGAAGAAGGTCCGCATAATCCTGTTAATGTGATCAACGGCGTTGGAACCGCAAAGTTGAAGAATATGTATGATGAAGATGATAAAAAGAAGATCCTAAATGAGAAGAAGGCAATCAACATACTTCAAAGCGCTCTTAGTATGGATGAATCTTTTCGTGTATCACAATGCAAATCGGCGAAGGAGGTTTGGGATACTTTGGTAGAAACACATGAAGGAACAACAGAAGTTAAAAGATCAAGGCTTAACACGTTGAGTCAAGAATATGAAATGTTCCGCATGCAGCCCTGAGAATCTATTGTGGCTTTACAAAAAAGATTTGTTCATCTAACCAACCACTTGATTGCACTCGGAAAGACCTTCACCAACGACGATCTCAACTTGAAAGTTCTAAGGTCTTTGACAAGGGAATGACAACCGAAGGTGACCGCGATTTCGGAGAAGAAGAGTCTTTCAACAATGACATCCGCATCTCTATTCGGCAAACTTCAAGAGCATGAATTGGAACTTGGAAGGCTCGAGAAGCACGAAAGTCAAGAGAAAAAGTCCAAAGGAATTGCTATGAAGATTGACACGAAGGATGACAAAGATGACGAGATCTCCGAAGATGAGAACTTCATGCTTCTTTTTAAGAATCTTGGTAAGTTTTTTAACAAAAATAATAATTCTTCTTTTCCTAAAAAGAATAAACATTTCAGGAAGAAGGATACATCCACATCGAATCAAGAAGTTACATGCTATGAATGTGGAAAGCAAGGTCACATAAAACCGGATTGTCCAAGACTTGCGAAGAAAGGAGGATTCAAAGGCAAGAAGGACTTCAAAAATAAAAAGGCTTATGTCGCGTGGGATGAAAATGAAGTTAGTTCCTCATCGGAATCGGAAAGCGATGAATGTGCAAATATGGCGTTAATGGCGTCACATCACTCCGATGAAGAAAATGACGAGGTTAGTAGCAACTTTTCAATTTATGAAAATGATGCACAAGAAGTCATAGATGAACTTCTAAAAGAATGCAAGACTTTGTACAAAAATATTTCATCCCAAAAGAAAAAAAATATTATCTTTAGAAGAACAAAATGCATCTTTTGAAAAGTACATTGAAAATGAAAAACAAAAGATAATGGATGAAAAACAAAGCCTTGCATGTAAAAATTGTGAGTCATTGTCTTTTCAAATTGTTCAAGGCTAGTAAACAAATTGTTAAAGAAAAGACTAACAATTCTAAAACTATGCATCAAAGTCATAAAAAGAAAATGATCATTAAGAAAAAAAAATATGTTCCTAGATTTAAAAGTCAATTTCAACCTACTTGTTTTTATTGTGGAATCAAAGGCCATACACCTAATGCTTGCTATGTGCGCAACATTGGTGTTGCTAAAGGGCATTATGTGTGGGTTGAAAAGGGTACTAACTATCAAGGACCCAAAGCAATTTGGGTACCTAACAATACTTGACTTTGTTTTGTAGGTATGCTTGAAAACAACTTTTACGCAATGGTATCTCGATAGCGGTTGTTCAAAGCATATGACGGGCGATATCAACAAATTTTCAAGTCTAACACTTAAGGCCAAAGGATACGTTACTTACGGTGATGATAATAAAGGAAGAATTCTTGGAGTTGGAACCATTGGTGCATCTCCTTATACAATCATCGAAGACGTCCTTTATGTGGAAGGCCTTAAACATAACCTTCTTAGCATAAGTCAACTGTGTGACAAAGGGTTCCGAATCAACTTCACAAAGGAGGAGTGTTTGATAGAACATGAAGTCACTTATGAACTCTTTCTAAATGGTAAACGATTTAATAACATTTTTATGATTTCTTTTGATGACTCTCTCTTGAAGGTGAATGGCTTAATGGCAAACAACAACGAGGCATGGCTTTGGCATAAGAGGATTGCTCACATACACATGGAGCATTTGAACAAATTATTAAAGCATGATCTAGTTGTTGGTCTTCCGAAGATGAAGTTTATCAAGGATAAGCTTTGTGACGCATGTCAAAAGGGGAAGCAAACCAAAACATCTTTCAAGACGAAGAAAGTGATATCTACTTCAAGACCACTACAATTGCTACATATGGATCTTTTCGGTCCATCAAGAACAAAAAGCTTCGGAGGTAACATTTTTGCCTTAGTTATTGTTGATGATTTCTCTAGATACACTTGGACTTTGTTCTTAGTGCAGAAAAGTGATGCCTTTAAAGCATTCAAGAAGTATGCCAAGCAAATTCAAAATGAGAAGTCACTCTCAATTGTTTCCATAAGAAGCGACCATGGTGGCGAATTTCAAAATTCATCATTTGAAGATTTTTGTGAAGAACATGGAATCTCTCACAATTTCTCTGCACCAAGGACTCCTCAACAAAATGGTGTCGTAGAAAGGAAGAATAGGGCATTAGTGGAACTTGCAAGGACAATGATTAGCGACTCAAATCTCCCTAAATATTTTTGGGCGGATGTGGTTAGCACGGCTTGCTTTGTAAGTAACCGTGTCAATATTCGACCTATTCTCAAGAAGACCCCATATGAGTTGTTCAAGGGAAGGAAACCCAACGTATCTTTCTTCCACATATTCGGATGCAAATGCTTCGTTCTCAACAACGGCAAGGACAACCTTGGTAAGTTTGATGAGAAATCCGATGAAGGTATATTTCTTGGCTATTCTCTATCAAGTAAAGCTTTTAGAATTTTCAATAAACGAACTCTTACTATTGAAGAATCTATACATGTTTCGTTTGATGAGACTAACCCCTCGAAAGAGGATAATATTATTGTGGATGATGATGATGATGTAGTAGATCTATCACAACAACAAAAATGAGATATCAAAAGAACAAGCAATATCACAAGAAGATGACTCACCAACCATTGAAGAACATCAAGATCTTCCAAAAGAATGGAGAACTCATAGAGATCACCCGATAGATAAAGTGATTGGTGATATTAGCCAAGGCGTTGCAACTCGACTCAATCTCAAGGATGCTTGCCTCAACATGGCGTTCGTGTCTCAAATTGAACCAACAAAAATCGATGAAGCCTTAGGCGACGATCAATGGATAATAGCTATGCAAGAAGAACTCAACCAATTCGAAAGGAACCAAGTTTGGACTCTTGTACCAAGACCGGACAACAAATATATCATAGGCACAAGATGGGTGTTCAAGAACGAACTTGAAGAGAATGGGATCATAGTTCGTAACAAAGCAAGATTGGTCGCACAAGGCTACAACCAAGAAGAAGGAATCGACTTTGATGAAACATTCGCTCCGGTAGCAAGGTTAGAAGCAATTAGATTATTACTTGCTTACGCTTGTTCTATGAATTTTCAGTTGTACCAGATGGATGCCAAAAGCGCTTTCCTAAACGGTTACATCAATGAAGAAGTCTACGTTAAACAACCTCCGGGTTTTGAAGACTTCAAGAATCCCTCTCATGTCTACAAGTTGAAGAAGGCTCTTTATGGCTTAAAGCAAGCACCAAGGGCTTGGTATGATCGCCTTAGAAACTTCCTATGTGAGAAAGGTTTTACGAAAGGAAAGGTTGACAAGACTTTGTTCATCAAGAATTTCAAGGGCAACACCTTACTTGTTCAAGTCTATGTCGACGACATCATCTTCGGTTCAACAAACAAAGATCTTTGCGAAGAATTCTCTCTTATGATGCAAGGCGAATTCGAGATGTCCGTGATGGGAAAGATGAACTACTTCCTTGGTTTACAAATCAAGCAAACAAAGGATGGCATCTTCATCAACCAATCCAATTATTGCAAGGAATTATTGAAAATATTTGATATGGACAATTGCAAAGAAATGTCTACTCCAATGGGATCCAGAACGTATGTTGATCAAGATCTTTCCGGCACTTCAATAGATATTACAAAGTATCGAGGTATGATCGGTTCACTTTTATATTTGACGGCAAGCCGTCCTGACATTATGTTTAGTGTTTGTTTGTGTTCCCGCTTTCAAGCTAATCCAAAGGAATCACATCTCACTGCCGTGAAGAGGATCATGAAGTATCTCAAAGGAACGACGCACGTCGGATTATGGTATCCTAAAGGTAGTACTTGTTCTTTAATTGGTTATTCTGACGCTGATTATGTAGGATGTAAGACCGATAGAAAAAGTACAAGTGGTATTTGTCACATTCTCGGGAATTCACTAGTGTCGTGGGCATGTAAGAATCAAGCATGTGTTGCACTTAGCACGGCCGAAGCGGAGTACATCGCAGCAGGAAGTTGTTGTGCTCAAATCTTGTGGCTTAAACAACAACTTCTCGATTTCGGTATAGATCTCGGTTGTATCCCTCTCTGGTGTGACAACACAAGTGCCATCAATATCACGAAAAACCTGGTCATGCATTCAAGAACAAAGCACATTGATATCCGGCACCACTTACTTCGAGATCATGTTCTAAATGGAGATGTCGATGTTACATTCGTGGATACACACAATTAACTCGCCGATATATTCACTAAACCGTTGGCTAAAGAGCAATTTTACAAGATTCGACGAGAACTTGGTATTCTCAATGAAGGTGACATCTAACCTTTACTTTAAAATTTCTTATTGTATGTTTTTTTTATTGCATTTTATGTATGTTTGTTCACTTTTTAGTCATAAAATGATAGCACTCCCATTTCGCCGTTTTTCGTTTTTCTCACTTTCGTATACCCGAAAATAATCGGTTTCAAAAACGTTTTTGATCGAAAGTTGCGTCTTGATGAGTGCTAACACTTTATGAAATTTTTTTTATGAAAAAGTGGTTATTTTTGGTCTAAAACATGCTGCTGGATTTTTCAAAAAATTCAAATTTTTTAACCGTTAACCGGTTAACGTAATAGGTTAACCAGTTAACACATCCAAAACTTGGATTTCCAGTGCAAGTTTCAGACTCTGTTTCTTTTTTTTTGTTTTCTTTGTTTTACTATGTTCTAATATATTCTACAAGTTCATGTATTGCATGTTTGGTTCATTCACTTCCACATGTTTTAAACTCTTCAACTCTTTGACTACCATAAACACTATTTATCATCCTCTTCCAACTTCCAACCTTCAACAACTTAAACCCCCATTAAAACCCACTATCTCTTCATCTTTATAACACTCTTCAAACTACATTCAACTCACCAAATATCAAATCCGAAAATATCATCTCATCGATAAACCCTAACTCCATCATTGTTCATGGCACCCCAAAGGAAAGGAAAGGAAAGGAACCGACTTTTGTGTCAGAAGAAGCTCCAGCTGTAGAAACAATGGAATCTACCAAGAAGAGGAGGCTGGATTTCAAAGTCAGAGTCAGACCACTGCTTAAGGGTAAATATGTTCTTCTGAAATCCTTCAAACCTCCAACCTTTAAATTTCCTGCATTGCTAGAATTTCAAGGGATGCTTGATTTTGTTGCTGACAACGGGAGAGTTTACCCGAATTTGGTCCAATCCTTTATGCATAACTTTTCTCTTAACATGGATAGGCATGGTAAACATAAGTTGCATACTCTTGTTAGAAATTGTGAAATTAATGAGGATTTAGGTGTTTTGGCTGCATCCTTGAACATTCCATTTTCCGGTGTGTTTCTCTGCAAAGGCGTGAATCACATTGATGATATTTGGTCCGGTTACAACAAAATGGAGTATTATTACTCAATCTGCCGTTTTCCAAAGGATGTTGTGACATCGGGACAACGCACTTCAAGAACTCTATGCTATGCGAAGAATTTAACCGTTGATGATCGGTTGTTACACTATATCATTTGCTATGTGTTGCTGCCCAAGGATTCAAATCACTCTCAAATCAACGACTTGGAGATGCAAGTGTTGTTTGCTATCAAGAAAAGGGTAAAGATTAATTGGATGCTCACTATGATGTATCACTTGAAGCAACAAATCTCTTTAAAGACACGACTTCCGTATGCTAGGCTCATTTCTCGGATCATTGAGCAAACCGACTTGGTTATTGGTAGGGAACCTTTTATCGCCATGAAGGCTACGGCGAATGAAATAAATGAGATTACAATTGTGAAGAATACCGGAATTGTTTTACGCAATGATGGTTCTTATGAATATGCCGATGGTTCCTCCGCTCCATCCTTTCCTATTCCCGAAGGTGGCATAACCAATGACTTCCTTTACACCACCA
Source organism: Lathyrus aphaca (assembly GCA_963966055.1). Classification (NCBI taxonomy): domain Eukaryota; kingdom Viridiplantae; phylum Streptophyta; class Magnoliopsida; order Fabales; family Fabaceae; genus Lathyrus; species Lathyrus aphaca. The sequence goes on along the minus strand of OZ014524.1, from coordinate 303,364,832 downwards.
TCATGACACATCACCGAGAAGCTCAACAAAACCACCGTGAAACCCAACGCACTCTCAAAAATCTTCGGAAATTGATTATCGGTTCTCACAACCAAACCGAAGAGGAAGATGAAAGTGAAGCCGGTAGTGAAGATGGTGAAGATGAAAGTGATGATATGTCGAAAGAGGAATGAACATGCATGTCTTATTGCTTTTATTTAGTTTTAAAAATTCTGTTATAAGTCCTAAGTTTGTTAGGCAATTATGATTTCGTTTCGGTTATGTTTTCGTACTCTTATCCGTTTTTAATCCAATTATGTTTTTGTTATATTTGTGTTTTCGTGTATGCTTTCATACTAAGTTGCATCATGCTGAATTTTATGCTGTATTTTTCATGTTTATGCTTGATCCTCTCTTCCTTTTTGCTAATGCCAAAGGGGGAGAAGAGCTTTGGTTTCTAATATCTCTCTGTGCAGAATTTTGCCTCTATTTAGATAGGGGGAGTTGCTGGACATAGCGGGAGAAGCAAGCCTAGAACATCATTGATCGATCAAAGCTTGTACGCAAAATTCGCTCGGTTGTCATCATCAAAAAGGGGGAGAATGTAGAAGCATACTTCAAGCTCAATGTTTTTGATGACGTCAACATTATTCAAGCTCATTCCAGATTGCAAAAAGTCGAGATGACAACAACGATCAAGATCATGGATATGCATCATCAATGGAATGCTTCCGATCCTATCAAGCTCTTGTGCAACACTTTCAAGACTTATCTCAAGGCTTAGGTATATCAAAATTTACTTCTTAATATGATATACAAGTGTTCAATATATTCATCATAATTTTTAATGCATGTTCATATTTTTTAGAAAAGAATTGGAACTGGTTTTAACACTTTAAACAGAAATATTTTTCTGTATTTTAACAGTGTTAACCGGTTAACCATATGGGTTAACCGGTTAACGATTTCAATTTTTCAAATCCGTGGTAACGTTTCTGGGCGTTAACTGATTAACCTATTTGGTTAACCGGTTAACACTGTAGAAATTTTGAAAAATTGTTTCTCTTCAAATTCAAATGTTTATTAAGTGTTATACCTTTTCATGATTTTATTTCATAACATTTTTTATACCTTTTCAAAGAATTTCTTTTTAAATTCTCATACCTTTTTGAATAGGTGTTTCAACTATTATAAATTCTAAAAATTTCAAATTCATAAACACCTCCTAGATTTTTTAAATATTATCATACAATCAAAATCACTAAATTCAAATATTTTTCATCTTTCAAAAGTGTTCATAAGTTCATCATTTTCATATTGTCTTGAACACTTGTGTTGAATCTTAAGTAGTGAATTCTTGATTGTAGGAGAAGATCAATTTTTATTGATACCATTCGTTGTACTCTCACTCGAACAATATTTTAGAAAGTGTCTTTCTATTTGTGACTTGTGTTCCAAGGATTGTTTGGACATAAGGGTAAGTGTGGCAAGAGGATTGTTCTTGCACATTTGTTTGTATAGTTTTCTAGAAAGTAGGCCTCACCATTGAAGGTGTGATAGGTTGTACTGTTCTAAAGAAACTTGTGGAAATCTCTTTCTTGTTGAAAGGGGACTGGATGTACCTTCGGATTATGAAGGGAACCAGGATAAACCTCTGTGTCTTCTTTACTTTTCTGCTTTACAATTTTTGTTCTTTAAACCGTAAAAATCAAAATCCATCCATCGAAGAAAAAGAATCGAAAAATTTGATAACACCTAATTCACCCCCCCCCCCTCTTAGGCGCATTCTGATCTTACAAATATGTCTTCCGGAAAGGATTTTCCCACCTTAATGATCTCCCTCCACCAAAACGAAGTGTTGACTCCGTTAAACAAAAAATCATCCGGATTTACCACTATCAATGAAATATCGCCATAGCGTGCTTTCATAATGTAACACCTCATTTCTACCCGGCAAATATCGACAAAGTTAGAGTAATAAAAATTCAACTTAATTATAAAAACAGGATGCCACATTTCAACTTTCAAACAAATTCATTTTTATTTAATCAAATAATACAGCGATACATAACACTTTTTTATTTGGATGAAACTATAACAACAACTTTTATTCAATTTTGAAACTACAACAACTTTTACAACTACACAGCGGATTCTCAATTTGTTCAACTAAACATGGTATAACCTTTTATTCAACTTAAACAGCTTCGTAACAAAACATTTTAACTAAAACAACTTAAAACAACAACAAAACAACTAAGCGTTCATCCCCCCGAGTGTTACGTATCAGAGCATCGACATCGACTCGAACTAACAAAGATAACCATCTTCCTTCAAGCTACCTGCATGTTACCAACATAGGGGTAACATTCAAACAGAAGGGGTGAGATATCGATAGTTATAAATGATATATGATAAATAATACATAGACAAGGATTATACAATTATCACCACTTCACTTCAACGACAATAACTTAACAATCACCCACATTTTATCAACTTACTTTACTAACTAATTACATTCATCAACTTTTACTACATAATCCACATACTTATATATCTAACACGAACGGCATAATCAACCTAATCAACATGAACCACTTAATCAACTTGAACAACATAAACAACTTATCAACTTGAACAACATAAACAACTTATCAACTTGAATAACATAAACAACTTATCAACTTGAATAACATAAACAACTTATCAACTTGAACAACATAAACAACTTGATCAACATAAATAATGAAACAAATATGCGACTCAACTATGTATATGCATGTGGTACCATTGGAGTAAAACTCCCAACTTAGAATATACCAGGTTATCGAGGTATCTGCAAGGCATAAGCCTTCAACTTAACAATTTTGACAATTTACCGAGGCATTAGGGCATAAGCCTTCAACTTTCAACGTGGTGTCAATCCAGGCCAACTTAAAAATGCAAGTATGTGACTCATGCAAATGGCATACAGTAACAACGACTACAATTACAAGCAACATCAACTTCAACAACTAATAGAACTTAATAACATATCAACATACAACTTATCAACGTTGGCCAAAGGCCTTCAACATAACAACAACAATAATAACTACATAACAACACAACAACAATTCAACTTTGGCCATGGGCCTGCAACTTGTATTTCTACCACTGATAAGGCACTACAACAAAATTTACAACCACAACTTCACAACTTAACCCAAGAAATACAACATAAATGACAAACCAATTATACCTCAACTACACCGCATAACTATTTTTCTACTAATTCCTACTCCACATTTGTATTATTAGGACTATTCTAGTACTAACATTGTGTAAGATATGCTATTAGTCCCCTAACTTTCCTCCTAGAGAATTTTTCATAAAATCTGTCTCACACTAGTTCGCATAGCGAAAAAGTAGCGGAGTGAGTTTGCGTAGCGAACAAAACTTCACGTAGCGAAGTCAGTTCGCATGGCGACTAAAACTTCGCGTAGTGAACTGTCGCAAACAAAACATTCCAACTCTGTTCGTATCAGTTCCTCTTCCACTAATTTTCTTCTTCTTTTTCATCTCAGACCCACACAATACAACAGTAACACAACAAATCATGATCAAACAACATAGATTAACTCCTTTTTACAACTAATTCAACTATCATACAAGAAAACATCATCACAACAGTTCATAGCAACACCCAAAATCACCCAACCCTAGTACCAATTATCATACTCATTCATAAAAATCAAACCCACCCTTACTTTGGATTGGATTAAAGGCAGCCCAATACGATCAAATTCTGGAAAAGTCGCTCCAATTGGAAAAAACTCCAACTTCTAATTTTTTTTCTTTTCTTTTTTATCAAATAATATTATTATTCTAATAATTAAAGTAATGGGCCTAAACCATTGCACCTCTCTAATTGCTAACTCAAATACGAATTCTAGCCCACTAACTAACTCACTCCAACAACAACTCAAAACTAACAAAATAAAAACAAATAAATAATTAAATATTCATTTAAATAAATAATTAAATATTTGGGTGTTACAACTCTCCCCCACTTAGAATATTTTCGTACTCAAAAATTTACCTGATTCAACTACTCCAATTGCTTATCCCATCGACTAATCAACTCTCAACTCTGAAGGCAACCCCACTTATAATACAAACAACGATATATAACATCAATGGCACAACAACGCGAACAACACTCAAGCAATACAATTGACAAGTATCATCACAATACAATGAGTATCCAACTTAAGTATTCACCGGTTAGGAACTAGAACACAACAACATGAGAACACACAACATTAATACAAACAAATACCAACATCGTTATTATTCACATATGAACAACTTCACTACACCACGCCTTTGCTACGCACTCTGATTACTTGCAAAAAAATACCAAGTCTACCGAGTTTAACTCCAACTTCTAATCACCAAAATCGACACATCAACAAAGCCTTTGACTTAACTCTTTGGACTTTCGTGCCAACGGGTATTCTAACTCTTGTATTTACCGAATACTTCCAACTTAGATCCATAAGATAACACCAACGAACGTCCAACATAATTACAACGGCAACTACTTCCCAGTTCTTGGATAAAATATTCATATACTTCCATGAATTCCCAATTATCATCAACATAGACTACAACTTTTCTATCTTTTAATAACATATCCCTCGAAAATCATCTTAAACACACAACATCATTACAACAACATATGGTACATGGTTCAAACTAATTTTCACAAGATAAATCATATTCTTCACTTCCAACTAATTAATCATACTGAATCCTCGATTCCTACTTATACCGACAAAACCCTTCATAAATTCTTATCTAAATCAACACAACCAACCATTCTTCTTGTTTCAAACAAAAATCGCACTTAATACACCAACTTATAATTTCACTTCTTTTGATACTTGCAATTCAACTCTATCCAACATTCTTGTCAAATCATGATCTTACATTTCCATCTACTTTCCTTTCAAATCATCTAAAGAAAACTTCAATTCTCAAGTCCATCGACTCACCTCAAAACAACACTCAAATTAACCAGAACTCAACTATGAGTTTCCATAATATTATTCAATACAAACGTAAATTCATGCTATCATTCTTAAATCCAACTAATATTCTTATATACGAATCTGCATCGACAAGTTAAACAATTCACAAACATTCGGCTTGACTTCAACCAATTCAACGTGCATACTGTACTAGTTGGCATAACACATCTATCCATCAATTATGATTCCGTCTACTATCAATAATAGATTAAGGGTGATCATTTCCTCAAATTTTCAATAGACATCCGACAACCATAACAGTGGCATAAACCATCATTACCCAACATAATAACATACTTTAACTCGTGCCCAAAGTCCATAAGCATAACGCTTCGCCAACTCTCTAAGGCTTATCAACGTCGTCTTAGTTTCTTTAATTTCAACTTTGTTTATGATACACAACGTCCAAAATCCAATACGCATTCTCTCATACATGCTCGTAACACAAGACAACTTCAAATATCTTTCCAACACCGGAATCTCTACAACATCGAGTATCATCCAAATCGATTAGTCCCAATTGCAACTTTCATCAAAATTAAGCATTTTAACCATACTAACCAAATCTATGTCTTTCTCTCAACACTACCATCACATAGCATTGTTACTCTACTCATCGTTGTTCAACATAAATTGCATCTCTATGCTCTTCCGATACCGTCACACCTTTCTAATACCGACATATTATTCTTTATCAATATTTCGCACTCTTCTTCATCTTTCCAAATTTTCAGCAATAGTTGCTCAACTTCGAACACATTTATCTCTTCCAATATATATCTCCCAACCACAAAATCATATTCCAATATGAATAGAATTTCGTTCAGATTTCAGAACTTCAAGAACCGCTCAAATTTGATTTATGAGTAACAAGTTATCATCTTCACAACGAGACAAGTTCAGAATTTCCGTATGCAGAATTTTCCAAAAATCAGCATCAGACCCACATATTAAAATGCACTTATCTCTCTCTTCACAAACCTCTCGAAGACAAATCTTATATGAAAATTGTAGGAAATTTCGCAAGCTTTCCAAAAAGTCCAGAATCACTTCAATCAGAATCACGAATAAAAGGTTATGCCCCTCATACTGACAACTGCTCCAAAATTCCAGAAATCAGAATTTAAGATTGATGAACATAAGCTCTCTCTCTCTCTCTCTATCTATCTCTCTCTCTCTCTCTCTCTCTCTCTCTCTCTCTCTTGCTTCCAAGATCTACCAACAATCCTTTCTTTTCATCCAACTCTAAAAATTATCCAAATTTAATCCAACTATACTAAAGGTATATTAATCTACCGACTTAATTCATCAACTTATCATTTCCTTTGGGGTAATTTCTTATTCTCAATCAATTCACCATCCATAATCTACGCACATCTTAAACTCGACCGATACGAATTCATGAATCCATACTTTCTTCGGTTCGCACAACATCGCTTCAACAACCTTGCACTCTTTCAATCAACATCAATTTGAACCAACTCTACATACCAACAACACATTCGATAGATAAGTATTTCCCCCCATTTAATCCAAACCAACACCCGCAGACAACGACTAGAAACTAACAAACAGTACTGACAGTGTTTCACACACATGTCACGCACTAAGGAATAAACAACATTAGACAACATTGGTCGGATAGACCGACCTGCTCCGATACCACTAATGTAACACCCCATTTCTACCCAGAAAATATCGACAAAGTTAGAGTAATAAAAATTCAACTTAATTATAAAAACAGGATACCACATTTCAACTTTCAAACATATTCATTTTCATTTAATCAAATAATACAGCGATACATAACACTTTTTATCTAGATGAAACTATAACAACAACTTTTATTCAATTTTGAAACTACAACAAGTTTTACAACTACGCAACGGATTCTCAATTTGTTCAACTAAACATGGTATAACCTTTTATTCAACTTAAACAACTTCGTAACAACACATTTTAACTAAAACAACTTAAAATAAAAACAAAAAAACTAAGCGTTCATCCCCCGAGTATATTACATAGCAGAGCATCGACACCGACTCGAACTAACAAAGATAACCATCTTCCTTCAAGCTACCTGCACGTTACCAACATAGGGGTAACATTCAAACAAAAGGGGTGAGATATCGATAGTTATAAATGATATATGATAAATAATACATAGACATGGATTATACAATTATCACCACTTCACTTCAATGACAACAACTTAACAATCACCCACATTTTATCAACTTACTTTACTAACTAATTACACTCATCAACATTTACTACATAATCCACATACTTATATATGCAACACGAACAGCGTAATCAACCTAATCAACACGAACCACTTAATCAACTTGAACAACATAAACATCTTATCAACTTGAAAAACACAAACAACTTATCAACTTGAATAACATAAACAACTTATCAACTTGAACAACATAAACAACTTAATCGACATAAATAATGAAACACATATGCGACTCAACTATGCATATGCATGTGGTACCATCAGAGTAAAACTCCCAACTTAGAATATATCAGGTTATCTAGGTAATTGCAAGGCATAAGCCTTCAACTTAACAATTTTTCCAATTTACCAAGGCATTAGTGCATAAGCCTTCAACTTTCAAAGTGGTTCCAATCCAGGCCAACTTAAAAATGCAAGTATGCGACTCATGCAAATGGTATACAGTAACAACAACTACAATTACAAGCAACATCAACTTCAGCAACTAATACAACTTAATAACATAGAAACATACAACTTATAAACGTTGGCCAAAGGCCTTCAACATAACAACAACAACAATAATAACTACATAGCAACACAACAACAATTTAACTTTGGCCATGGGCCTGCAAATTGTATTTCTACCACTGATAAGGCACTACAACAAAATTTACAACCACAACTTCACAACTTAACCCAAGAAATACAACATAAAGGACAAACCAATTATACCTCAACTACACCGCATAACTATTTTTCTACTAATTCCTACTCCACATTTATATTATTAGGACTATTCTAGTACTATCATTGTGTAAGATATGCTATTAGTCCCCTAACTGTCCTCCTAGAGCATTTTTCATAAAATCTGTCTCAAACTAGTTCGCATAGCGAATAGGTAGCGAAGTGAGTTTGTGTAGCGAACAAAACTTCACGTAGCGAAGTCAGTTTGCATGGCGACTAAAACTCCACGTAGCAAACTGTCGCGAACAAAACATTCCAACTATGTTCGTATCAGTTCCTCTTCCACCAATTTTCTTCTTCTTTTTCATCTCAGACTCACACAATACAACAGTAACACGACAAATCATGATCAAACAACATAGATTAACTCATTTTTACAACTAATTCAAGTATCATACTAGAAAACATCATCACAACATTTCATAGCAACACCCAAAATCACCCAACCCTAGTATCAATTATCATACCCATTCATAAAAATCAAATTCACCCTTACCTTGGATTGGATTAAAAGCAAACCTACACGATAATTCTGGAAAATCACTCCAATTGCAAATTTCTCCCTCAGCTTCTTCTATCACGGTCGTGCTACGTTTTCCTCTAAATTCCACGCTCTGACAAAAACCTCCAACTTCTAATTTTTTTTTCTTTTTTATCAAATAATATTATTATTCTAATAATTAAACAAATGGGCCTAAACCATTGCACCCCTCTAATTGCTAACTCAAATACGAATTCTAGCCCACTAACTAACTCACTCCAACAATAATATTAATTCTAATATTATTTTCACAACTTTCCGACTTAATACTTCGATTTAATAACGTAATTAACCACAACACAAAACCAACAAAATAAATACGAATAAATAATTAAATATTCATTTAAATAATTAATTAAATATTTTGTCGTTACACATAACGTCCAACCAAAGGGCATTCTTTTTCGTTAACATCCTTCATCTCCATTTGTGTAAAAGAGCTATATTAAAATCCTTCACCCGACAAATGCCTAAACCCCCAAACTAGTTGGGAGATACACCAAACTCCAACTAACCCAATGAATACACATTTTCCCCTCCTTTCCATCCCAAAGAAAATTGCTTTGAATAGAAGTGATGGTTTTGGCCACTTTGGTAGGAAGTTTGTAAGAAGAAAGCAAAAAGATAGCAAGACTAGAGAGGACCGACTTAAGTAGAGTCAACCTCCCACCAAAACTAAGCCAACGGTTGGTCCGAAACTCTAATCTCTTTTTCATCTTCAAGAATAAACCTTCCCACATAGAAGCTTTGTTGGAGATATGACCAATAGGAATTCCGAGAAAAATGAATTTACTTTCTTCCCTCCTACAAGATAAAAAACAAGAGGTTGTGTCCATACGATTCAAGCTAATGTTAAAACCAATGAGCCTGCTTTTACGAAAATTAATACCATGGCCCAAACCATCTCAAAACCCCGAAGTACCGCCTTGATAGCCCGTGTGTTCCCAACTACCGTCACCTACCAACAAAGTGTCATCCGAAATTATAAGATATCCACAAAGCAACCTTCATTGAAACGAAAACCTTTGAAGCAAAGATTTTCGACGGATTTTTGAACCAAACCTCTTTAACCTTCCGTGACTATGTCAAAAAGAAAAGGAGAAAAGGGGTTTCATTGTCTCAAACCTCTCCCTACCACAAATTGTTTTGTTGGGCTCCTGTTAACCAATACCGACATATTGTTAGTGAAGACCAAAACTTCCATCCATCTCATCCAAACTTCCCCAAAACCCATCTTCCTTAACATAAACCTTAGGAAATTCCAAGACACTTTATTATATTCTTTTTCAAAGTCCACCTTAAAAATTAAACACTTTTTCTTTACCTTCGAAGCATAATCCACCATTTCATTAGCAACTACCACACTATCCATCAATTGTCTTCCCGGGACAAAAGAACTTTGACACCGAAAGATAATATTGCCCAAAACCCCTTTCAACCAAAGAGAAAGAAGTTTTGCTAGAGCTTTGTAAACACAACCAATAAGGCAAGTCGTCCTAAAGTCATCCAACCATAAAGGATTAGGACACTTCGGAATCAAAGTTAAAAATGAAGAAGTGAAAGCCTTGAATAACATAACCTTCGAGTGGAAAAAATCAAAACACCAAATAAAATCTTCCTTCAAAAAGTGCCAACACTTTTTAATAAAAGTGAATGAGTATTCATCCGGTCCCGGAGTCTTCGACCCATCGCACTCACAAACCGCTTCCTTTATATCACTTTCCGAAAAAGGCGCCTCAAGAGACAAATTTTCCATTAGGTTAAGAGAACTAAAAGAAATACCGTCTAAAACCGGTCTCATTAGATCCGATTCCACAAATTTTGAAGTGAAATAATCCTTTACCTCTCTTTTCACCTCCTCCACCGAAGCATTACAACTCCCATCAAGAAAGAAAGATCTGATGTAATTGCGCCTCCTTCTTTTCTTCATAACCCGATGAAAAAATTTGTTATTGGATTCTCCTTCGTTGAGCCATTTCAATCTAGATTTTTGAATGAGCATGTTTTGCTTGATTTTGAGATTCAACCAAATCTTTCTACTAGCCTTCCTTTTGTTCTCCAAAACCTCCGCACCAAAGTCGTCATTCCCATAATCTCCTAAGTTTAAGATAGCCACATCCTCTTCAATGTCCAAGTCAATCTTTCCAAACACATTGTAGTTCCACCACCTAAGCTTCTCTTTAACAAGATGAAGCTTCTCCTTAAGAACAAAATCTCTTCTTCCCGAAACAAATATTTTATTCCATTCAAGTTCTGAAAACAATATGATTAGATTGCACATCACGTTGAGAAATTTGGTTGGACCAAATTTATCTAGAAAATCGATTTGTAGAGTGAGGATTACTCCCACTTATAAAAAAATGTTCAACCATATATTATTTGATGTGATATTTTTATCAGTCTCATAACATATGAAGGTGGCATTAATGTATGCAAGGATAACATTGAAGTACCTCCAAATGCTAATGTGCCATCTTGTGAACTTTGAGAAGCCATGCCACGAAAGGATTTTTTAATTTAAAAAAATAGTAATGGTGTGATTTGATTCGGTTGAACCATTTTATTTAAAATAAATGGCTGAAATTCATTTGGCTAATTAATGTGGGTAACATTTTTAGCAAGATGTATTGACATGTTGTGTGATATCCTGGGCGTTAGGGGAGGAAATAGGTCAGGTCGACCTATAGGGGCCTATAGTCTAGCTTACTTAAGGTCAGACCATGCCAGACATTTTTAATAAATAAATCAGACTTAGTTTTTTTTTAATTCTATTTAATTAAATATATCAGACTTAGGCTATTAATAAAGTTTATGAAACCTTATAGACCGGCCAATATTTTCGTATATATTAAAAATATGCTAAATAGGTTGTCTTATATATGCACATATATTAGAAAGAAATAAAGATACATATTTTGACCTATATGTGCATATATATTAGAACAAAGTCTAAATAAACAGGCCTATATATGCATTTATAGGCCAGCCTATAAAGCTTCTTAAGTAATATGGAATAATTGAGAACCTTAATGAGAAAAAGACTTGTAAATTGGCTTTCAGGACAGGCCAAAAAAGAGAGCTTATAATAGGTCAGGCTCTGGCCTTTTATGTTTATTCTAGGTCACGCTCATGCCTTATAAATCCTAGCCTAGCCTATTTCCACCCATACCTGGCTCTCACACTACTCTGATTATGTTATATGTTTGCAAGGGAGTTTGTTGTTTCAAATGATTGATTAGTTTCTATTTGAAACTCGTTGCTCAAGATGTCTTGAACATGTTGTGTAGCATCTTTGTGTGAGTGTGTTGGCTGGAGATTTCGACTTTTTCAAAAAAGTATGTTTAGAAGAAAATCCATGAACATGCCAGAGGAAAGAGTTTCGACCCAGCCAGAGGAAACTGGAACTTGACAAAGGGGTCGATAGGAAATAGACGAGACGAAGAATTCCAAAAGGAAGCCAAAGCACTTCGACGCATCCCAAAGAAACCACTAGGTCGAAGGCATCTCGACGAAGAGATCTAGAAAGTTGCAAGGAAATTTCTCCAAGGAGTGGTACAAAGTAGTGGATGGTTACCAGGAGAATGGGTTGACAGGTGTCAAAGCCTAATTTGTCGGAAAGTTTCTGACAGTTATTTTGTATGTCTATATAAGAAGATTTCATTTTCATTATTAAAGCTCACAGTTCTTTACATTGTAAAAGGGACACACTCAAAGTATCGAGCATTAGAGAAACGAGTTAACCCCCAATTCAAAATGTATGATATCGTCCAAACACTTATGTTTTTCAAATTATTTTAATTCCAAGTCAATTTAAATACTTGCCTTTGTCTTTACCTTCTTTTATCCCGCTTTGGTTTATATTTTGCCTTTTCATTCAAGCATTCCGTGAGAAGTTGTTATAAACACAAAAATACCAAAAATATACACAAAAAAACCCCTTACTATTCTACATTACAAGAGTATGCAGCATAACTAATCAGACAGAGCAGTTCTGGGACTCGTTTGGCCGGTCCGGCAAGTAAATCTCTTGAAAAGGAGACCAACTACTTGTTCGCGCGAAATCTACCTGCGAACAAATTGGCACGCCCAGTGGGACCCATTGGGTTAATTATAAGCAATTGCAAAGTGTAGAATGGTAATTCTACATCCGAGCAAAGAACCGTCTTCGACAGGAAGTCCAATTGTTACATACACAAATGAACCTGTTACGACAACAATATCGACTGCTACCAATGGGCCAACCAATGCTCTGATTCGACCTGAACGGATCAGGCCGAGTGTAGGTGGAACTTTGGGGCCACATGGGCATAATTTTACCATGCCTTTTTCCATAACCTTGGGAATGCCTCCCGAGTTCATGCCAAGTTTCCAAAATTTTGGCTCGACATTTACAGATAGTTCGTCAAGAGCTGTCTCTCTATACCAAGGGCTAGGGTAGTTGACTAACCAATACGATCGAACGACCAAATATAATTTTTTATCTCAATCGATGAAAACGTTTACTCCAAACTCTGTAGTCTTCGTAAGGAAGCTGATGAATGAGAGTAACCATGAAATGGTCCATATGATAACGCAACAAATGAGGACCATTTTAAGACCTTTGTACAAGATTGGACATAGAGTTACCAACAATTGGAAACTCAAATGGCTCGAATAGGGGATTTTTTTAGGGGCATCAACTTCCCCACGACTTCGAACCTCACCTCCTCATCCTGAGACACTGGTCCGACTGGAAAAGGAGTACGAAGAGATTCTAGAACAACCTTACAAAGAGGTTGAACAAATACCCAGGGTGGCCCAAAAGCCTCCCGTCATGATGTTACTTCGACATCAAGACTTAGACGATGTGATGGTGTCATACCTTAAAACTTAACCCTAATTAGAAGGAATCCATTGGCTAAAGGACTGTGTCAAAATGATCAGGACAATATCCCCAAAATGGATTCAGATTCTTGAGTCCCTCAGAGGATTCAGGAAAAGGACCAATCATTAATACATAAGATTTTAAACATTTCAATCACCAATCAAAGGGTTAAGGAATCTTAAATGATAGAAAATATTTTAATGATTATACAACAGTCTCAGTGATCTAGGCCCCGAACAATCACAATCACCAATTAGAGTTTCAGTCAACTAATGCCCTCCAGATGAAATTTTTCATAGAGAAAGGATTCAAGACCTCCATACATCATCAAGAATGTTGACATGACTTTGACAAGCCATTTACAAGTTCAAAAGGTGCAGAGATCAAAGACTGCAAGATTAGGGTTTCACAGTGCCCAAATTAGGGTTTCACATTGCCCAGATTAGAGTTTCTAACTAATCGGGGAACCAAAAGTCAAGATTTTCATGTGGACAAGAGCCTGTACCAAAGGGAATGGTTTAAATAGCTCATATACATCATGGAAGTTCATTCATAAGGTCAAAATCCCACAGAGGATGTCCAGTGAAAAAAATCATAAAACTAGGGGTATCCAGTGTAATTTCCATCTAGACCAAAAAGTCAAAGTTTGAGATTTTTCACCCAAAATGATCCTCATTACCTATATTACAATAATATATGGTCCATTAATGCATTTGATCACAAAAATTCAAAAACTTGAAGATAACATGTGGAAAAAAGTGTTGAAGTGCCCTACTTCCAAGCATCATAACTTGTGATCCAAACATCAGATTTTGGTGAACCAAAGCTCAAATGAAAGATATCATCATAAACTACAAATGATTCAATTAAAAGAAACTCCAATTCATTATGTATTTAAAGTTGAAAATGGATCAAAATCAAGAAAAATATTTATTTTCAACACTTAGACAAAATCTGTCTAAGTACAAAATCAACAAAACACCAAAACATGGAGGGATTTTTCACCTAGTTCCAAGCTGATTAAAATCCTTTTCAAAACACCAATGTTGTTACAAATGTTGCCAACAATTCAAAGAAAAAATTGGAATGGAACGATCTTGCTTGTACATGAAGAAATCATGGATCAAAGTGACCATCTCAAACTGTTTTGCAAAAAACAGATTTTCATAAACTTGTGAAATCTTATTTTTTTAAATCAAAGGACAGTGTCAAGTGGGTTTAAGCATCTAAACAATCATTACGAACTTGAGTAAACCTACAAATTCATGATTACACCATGGAATTCACCAAAATGACATTCATGAATTTCAACATATGCATTTTGATCCAAGGGTCACCAAGCTCCAAAATGGTATATTCTTGGATCTCTTGTTCAATAAGCAATAAGTGGACATAATCCAAGCATAAAACTTCTGAGGAATGTGAAATTTGCTGCTACATAGCTGAGTTATTTGAGAATTTCATCATTTCATGTGTAAGAGATATTTTTACAAAGCATGACTCACAATTGTGACCTTATCTCTTCAAGACCTAAGGGCTAAGAAATCTCAACATCTTTGCCTATAAATAAAGACCTCATTTGGTCATAAAATTATACCAAAGCCTCTGATCTCCAAGCTTTCTCTCCTTTTCTCTCGAAGACTCAAAACTTGATATTTTGAGTAATCTCTACTGATTTTTGAGTTGTGGTTGCACATCACATATGATGTTTATGAGGTGTTCAAATACTTAGATCACATATGGAACACTTCTAACCCAGAATCACTCTTCAAAACCTCAAAGAAGCTTTGTTTATGCAACTTGAAGATCAGAAGTTGATCCATCCATTTTCAATCAAGTCCAAGTGTTCAAACACACTCCATATGGTGTAGGGAAGCTGTCCAGATCATCACAACATCTCTATAACACCTCCAGCTCGAAATCACAAATCTAACTGCAAGCTCAAGTTTAGGTAAGCCTCAAACTTGGTCAATTCATGATCCATACATATTTCCTTGCACTATCTTTTTTCCATCTGTACGTAATCATATTCTAAGTAATTCCCCTCAATCAATTTCACAAAATCATCATCATGTAGAATTTCATGAGCTCAGTCCATATTTGGATTCTTCAGTGTTCTACACTGATTTTTCAATCTACACTAAAACAAAGTGAACTTAATTGGTACCATGGTGTTCGTGAGTTAAAAACGAGCAAGATTGATGTTTATTTCATTTCATTTCATTGCATATTCAACAAGATATGGGGGATTTTGCAAAATCCCCATTTCCGGGCAACCTGAAGAACATGTGCGTGTTCTTCCATGTTCTTAGCGCTTTTTCTTTTTTAAAATTCAAATATTATAATTTTGTAATTTTATTTAATTCAATCCAAAATTAATTTCTCTCTGATTATTTTGATTTTTTAAATGATTCTTTTTCATTAATTCTAAAAAATGTTTAAATATTTTATTCCATGAAAAAATCTCCAAAAAATATATTTTTTAATATATTTATTATTTTCATAAAGAATTAATTTTATTTGTTTCTAAACATTTTAAAGTTCATTTCTTTCACTTGATTTTTCCAACATAAATGATATTCAAGTTGTCTCATGGATAAAACATAATTTTTCAAACATTGATCCAAGGATTCAACTTGTTTTTCAATTGTGTTTAAAATTTATCAAAGTTTTAAATACTTTTTAATATTTAAAATATCAAAAACTAGGGTATTGATTTTAATCACTCTCAATTTTGTTTTTATCATTCTTGGGCCTCTATTAGAGTTTAAGATCCATCTCTTTTATTAAAAAAATGAACAATTAGGGTCCATCTGATCCATTTTTAAAAACTTGGCGCGATCGCATTAAGTTTTCATCTGTGAATCTTTTTTTGTGAATATTTTTACACATAATCATTTGTTTTCTAAAATGAATTTTCAAAATGTGTCATGAGGAATCCTTTATGTTTAGGACTCATTCTTCTATTTTAAACTTTCTCCGGTCTGTTTTAAAACTCTGACAGACTTCTGTATAAGTCCTGAATCCACAAACTATTTCTTAAAACAGTTTTTAATCTCTTTTATAGACAATATGGGCCCACTTGCTTACAATTCCCATCTCCTTTTCTTTTTTCATCTTTATGACGAAAGATCTAATATACCAGCAACTAGACTGAGCTTCACTTTGCTGAACTGCTTTATAGGCTGTAGGCAGCTTTTCAGCATCCAAGTCCTACTTTGTGTATGAAATCATCAAATAATTAATCAACAAAACAAATTCCATAGACATCCTTATGTTTAAGCCCTATTCTTGGATTTTGAGTCATCTTTTCTCTTTCTAACTTCTCGTTGTTTTCTTAAACTATTGTGCTTGCTTAGAATAAAAGTGTTTGCCAAAATAATCTTTCTTCACCTCATACTAAAGCAGAGATAATAACAAACTTCTTATTGACAAATAGAATACAATGTATAAAACACATATGCAGTCTTTATCCCTCGGGATTTTGGGCCTTTGCTTCCCAGTGTAACTCCCAACTTCATTTTTAATAAAACAACTTAATAATATTCAAACCATAGTAAGGACATACTAAAAACTGTCAAACACATTCACTAACACCTTTTATCTATCTGCATACATCTTTACTGTATATATTTGCATTTTTCTAGAATATCTAAATAGTTAGGTTATCTTCATCCAAACAGATACACCATTCAAAACACTTAGGATTTTTCTTTACAACTTACTAGGGGTTTACATAGATAAGAAGTTTCTTGGTGAAGTGTGTAAATACCCCAAATTTTCCCTCACTTTTTCTCACACCATAGCTTATGATCTTTCATATTGCATTTGCATAAGCATATCAGCTCACATTGCATATTTGTTTCACTGCATAAGTTGTACAATTAGGGTTTGTGATCAGGAGAATCCAAAGAAGTGATTTGAGCCATCTCAAAGGCCTTGAAGCTTGTCAAGAAGGTACATGTGTGTTCTATGATCATAATATGCTTCCCAGGGTTCTTAAAAGTCAAGAGATCATAAAGCATTGCAAGGATGTTCAGGCAGGCTAGGGTTTTTCTACACAGATAACCTAAAATTAGGGTTTTGGGTTTGAGGCCTTTAACCTCAATTTTTTGGTAATTCTTGATTATAATGGTCTTTATATGTTATAAGGATCATGTGTACCAAATTTGATGAGAAAATTCACAATGGAAGGCATCTGATCAATGGATAACTTGTTGTGCAAGAAAAGTCAAAATCAGGGCATCTGAGGCCACCACCAATGGTACCAAAGGGTCATCTTCATCATTTTGAGGTTCTATGATATTTATTTGATATTAGAAGTGGTTATAAGTTCACAAGATTGAAGAATTTCAAGCCATTTGCAAACTTTCCATTTTTGAACATGACTTGTAATGAAAACTTTCCATTTTGGGAAAGATTTTCAACCTCCTCTTTCTTGATCAAAAAGGCCTCAAATGAAAAATTGTTGAACATGAAAGTTGTAGATTGTATCTTCCCATTCTCAAAAAGTACAATAACTCCTCTTGATTCATCAAATAACTCAAGATGTGATGTTTCAAAGTTGGGAAAAATCACTTAATTTTCAAGTATGTGCCAAAGAGGGATATTTGCAAAACCAGGTTTTAAGACTTCTTGTGACCTCTAATTGATCTCTACACATCATAACTTGTTCATAAAACATTGCAAGACTAAAAATATGCCTTGGATCACAAGATTCTTATGAACCATTTTCACAAAATCTCAAAGAGGGAAAAATGCAAAAGCCATGCTATCACATGATCCAAGTGCTCCAGTTCATGAAATCTGATCCAATGGCCATCCTTGAATAAAGATGAAGCAAAATCAAGCCAGAAATCTCCTCTGACTCGTGCCATGCTTGTGGTACAACACTTTTGACTTTTTTGCAAATCAGCCCATACCAATCAAGCTATGCCACCACCCACTCTCTGACCAATCACAACACCTTATGTGAACCCTAAGGACCTCATTTGATAACAGACATAAGCCTGAATGCTCTCATAAGATCAGATTCACAAAATTTGGCAAAAACTTCATTCATTCGAATCTCACTACCTAGCCACTCAAACCCACTCATTCCTTCACCAATCAACTAAACATCACTCAAGGATCACAAAGCACCACTTACAATGGCCTGAAAACCCCCATAACCAAAACATGATTCCTACACTATCAGAACTAAATATTCCAAACCAAGCCATTTAAACTTCATTCAAGCCTTCCATAAGCTTCAGGGGATCAAGTGGAGTGGATTAGCATCAAGGGATGGTCCAGAAAGCACCAAATTGCAAAGCTGAAGCTCAGGTAACCATCCAAAAACATTTTTCCAGAACTCATTTCTTTTGTTGCAATGTGATTCTATATGTTATGCTGGTTACACTGATGTATTTTTGAAAATGGTTGGAAATGAGTGTGTATGAAGATTTTGAAAGTTTAACCCTGAAACTTGTTTGATTCGATTCTCTTTGTATGTGCATGATAAATTGTTTTTGTTGCTGGATTCATGTTCTATGGTGTTTAATGATTGATTCTGGAGGTTTTGGGAGCTTGGGGTGGCGTTTTGAGGGAGATGGGGTGAGGAGCCCGCCGGAGAAGACGACCGGAGCTCACCTCCGGTCGCTTGAGTTTGATTAGCCCTAATCCTGTTTTATTCCCCAGATACAATGTCAGCCCTTGGATCTGATCTTAATTAAGCGCACGTGTGGCCCACATTAACCATTAAACCCTAAAACCTAATTAATTAGATTAATTAATTTAAATTAGTCAGGTTAGATGCTGACCCTCAGATCACGCGCCAAGCATATTTTTGAATCTGGACCATTAGATCACCCTACCCCAGGTCCAGTTGACTCACGCCCTCAGCCTTAGATCCTCTAATCTCTCAATCTGAACCGTCCCTTTGGCTTACTTTTTAATTTTCTTTTATTTTCTTGCATTTTATTTTACACATTTATTAAAAATAGCAAAAATATTTCTAAAATCATTATTTTCTGCATTTTCATTTCAAATATTTTTCAAAACTCAAAAACATTTTTATTTTTAATTTTTGCATTAAAAAAGTATTTTTAAATCATTTAAATGTTTTATTTAATTAATTAATTCATTTTAATTAATTAAATATACATTTAAGTATTTAAAAATCACCAAAAAAATTCATGAAGCATTTTTAGACATTTAGAACAATTTACAAACTCACCATACAAATTTCTTTTTAGGTTTGATCATGTTTTCACAATTTACTTTGAATTAGGGTTTCTAAAATTGCCTATTTTCTAACCCTAACTTTGAAAAATCATTTCTGGTCAACCATGATGAGTTTGCATTTGGTTATTTTTGCATTGTTTCATACTTTTCATCTACTATCTAGGTTATTTAACTCATAATTTTTCATTGCATTTTCAAATTGTTTGGCATTTTTCATGAAGAACCACCCAAAAACCCTAGTTAACTTAGGAAATTCATAACTTCCTTTAGGTTTAGCTTCTGACCTCCATCTTTGGGGAGTGATCTTGTATATGTTTAGGGTTTGTTTGGGTTCATTTTCAAATTTTTATCATGATGTATGTTTCTGTTTTGGTCATGTGCATCTCATACTTTCATAAAACCCTAATTTCTCATGTTCATTTGCACTCATATTTGCATATCTCAATCATATGAGCTTGCCATGACACATCTCATGCATTTTTATGCTATCTTAGACATCTTAGGACATGTATGAACATTGGTTGATCATTTTTGCATTCATTTGGTATGTTTTGCATTCATTACATTTCATGTTTATCCATGTGATTTCAAGCTTCTAACATGTTTTCCCTTGCATCCCATCTCTTGTATGATCATACATAAGCATTGTTTATGTCCTTGAATCATTTCATAACACTTTTGCATCATGTTTTCACTTTTGGTCTTGATCATTGCATCTTTATTTATCTTATTTCCTTTTGTTTATCATCTTATGCATTCACACTAACATTTCAGGGGCTTCAGGTAAGTTGATTGGGATGTGGATTTGCCTTCAAATCCTACCTCTTCTTATCTCCTCATGTGCATATTTACTTGTCTTTGAAGTGAACTTTCTTCACTTGTGCTCTCTTGCTCCTATCTCTTTATTTTAGGTTATTTATCTTCTACAGGAAGTAAGTAACCTATCCTCCTTTCTCTTCTCTTTTCATCTGCTTCTTCTTCCTTGGTGACCATCTGAAGATTTCCTGAAGATCTTTCTTTAAGCCTCACAAACCATAGGAACATCCAAGCATGATAATTTTAGAGTTGTATATAGTCTCCCCTTAGTTTTTTTACCTTTGAGTCTCCTTGAGTCTCTCTTCTCATCTCATAATCAAGGTTAAACAGTTAAAGCTTTAGGACTTTGAATTAGGGTTATGTTTGCATCCTTATCTTAGGATGAAGTGTATAACTTTAATCCTTAGTGTTAAACCTGTAATTTGTTTACACCTCTTAATCAAAACACCTAATAACTATTAAGACTTAAGCTTGTAACTTTGGCCTTATATTAGGGTTACATCTCTTCCTTTTGGTTAAGAGGGACTAACCCTAGTGTTTAATGGACAAGTCTCCCTCAAGTTAGTCTTACAAACATAAAACTCACTTCTTCATCCCGCCTTTAATTAAAATCCACCTTAATAAAGGCTTGTTATATAATGAATTTAATCCCTAACCATGGATTATGTTGAGGTATCTTCCTCATCTT
Organism: Lathyrus aphaca; assembly: GCA_963966055.1. Classification (NCBI taxonomy): domain Eukaryota; kingdom Viridiplantae; phylum Streptophyta; class Magnoliopsida; order Fabales; family Fabaceae; genus Lathyrus; species Lathyrus aphaca. Next base: position 303,343,670 of record OZ014524.1, on the reverse strand, counting down.
AAGTATCCTCATCTATCATCCTTTTCTTAGGATGGTGTAATGAGTTCACTAATCCCTGATTGGAGATTAAACTCATTACTTATCACTAAACCCAAAAACACTTAATAATTACCAAAGTAGGTTAATGATCTTAATCATATATCATCATGGTAATTAAGTTGAGATCTTCATCTCATGCTTAAGTAGGCTCATTATCCCTAATCAGGGAGGATATAATGAGTTTACAACCCTTGATTTAGGTTTAAGCTCATTATCTTACGCAAAACACCAAAAACTATAAAAAAAACTGAAAACACAAAAACAAACAATAAACGTCTCCTCCGGGATTCTTTTCTCATCACACTTACTCTGAAAACGAGAACTTGTTTCTTCCGTCTAATGCAAGACAGTTAGCACTCGAGCCAGACGAGTCACAAACTTGAGCATAGACAAGTAAGTAGTTCACAACAAATCACCCAGTCTCTTTGAGTAAAACTACGGTGTTGTGACTTCCTCATTTCCCGAGAGGATACGTAGGCAAAACTTAACAGTTATCGAACAAAAGTCTCTTTGTTTTCCCCCTCTCCTCCTCCTAGTTTCTCTTTCCTTAGCCTCAGTTTTGAGTATTCACTTTCCTTTTGCACTGACACTCTGTACATTATTTTCTCCCTAGCTCCTTATGCACAGTTTAACACATATATTATCCCCCTTTTAAACACAATCAAGTAAGCGTGGATCCCGTCGAGTACGACGGACGATCTGGGTGCTAATACCTTCCCAGGTCGTAACTAACCCCCTTACTCAGTTTCTTTGGTTCACAACCGTCTTATCCATCCTTTTTCCAGGTTTATGCAGCATTACCTTTCCTTCGGGATAAAAATTCCTAGCTGGCGACTCTATTCAACCTCATCCTCCAACATCTCCGACCGTTCGCGTTTGCACCGGGACGAAAGTCCGGGGTGCGACAAAGTGCTTCTTTGTAAACCATACCCAGCCTCCTCTTTGGCTTTATCCAAGGATCCATGGGCCTCATACAGGTAACCTAGCTTCCTCTTGGGCTTAAACACAAGGACCCTCTCAGGCTTCCTAAAAGCATAGGAACAAACCTTAGAATCAAAAACATACAATACTCTCCCTCTCCTTGATAGATGACCAAGTTAGCATCCTCTTGGGCTTTATACAATTGAATCCCCCTAGACAAAGGAATGTTGGATGACTGCATCTCTTATAAATTTCCAGCAGACAAAACATTCTTCATATAGAGTCAGTCTAAAAACCATTTTCAGCCTCCCATCTTAAGCTTCATATAAGATACATATAATCAGGAGCCAATATCTCACAAATAAGCTTTATACATAGGCTTCCAAATTAGGACACAAATAAAACATTCCCATAGAGGCAATTTTCTTTGTTTAGCTTCAACCTTGGGCTTCAATCCAGGCACAGATAAATCCAAATCTTCCCTCTTTAGAGATGACAAATTCTATCTACTGAGTCTTTTAGCTTCAACTTTGGGCTTCAATTAAGGCACATACAGTCAAAACACTATATAGTCACTCAAAATCAGTCATAGTCTTGGACTTTAACTAAGCTAACACCATTTATAGTTATGGAGTTTAACTAATCTAACAACATTCAAATACAGTCATAGTCTTGGACTTTAACTAAGCTAACACCAGTCATATTTTCTTGGACTTTAACTAAGCAAATTTCCCCTAATACAATCATAGCCTTGGACTCTAACTAAGCTAAACATTTATCCTTTCTTGAACTATGAAAATCAAGATAAACCATTCAATTTTCTTGAGCTATGCAATTCAGGTCAATCATTCAGACCTCTTTGAGCTATGCAATTCAGGGTACCCATTCAGCCTTTCTTGAGCTATGAAAATCAAGATACCCATTTAGCTTATTCCTTGAGCTATGCAATTCATGCAACCAACCAACCAACCAGTTACAAACAACTGTTTTTTTAGCTTCAATCCTGGGCTTTGATCAGGTAACAAATAAACTTTTTAGCTTCACTCTTGGGCTTTGATCAAGCCACAAATACAAACTTTTGAGCATCAACATCATGTGCTTTAACTGGGATACAAATAACCCTTTCCTCCTAGCTCTAGCCTTTTAGGAGGAACTACGATGCTCTGATCCCTCAAATCTCTTTTTGGGGGCATGTAGGCAAAAGGTCATAAGATCTCTGCGAGCACACCAAACAAAAACAACAATTAGGTTTCTAAACCTAAGAAAAACATCAAAAAATGATGATGATACAGAAACACAAAAACATCAACATCACCCTATCAATCAGCACTCATCTCATACCCAGATCAGTATCATAGAAACCCCCATGAATATCAAAAACAACAAATTTTGCACTAATCCAAAGGTGAAATAAGCTAAAGAAGAACCCAAAACCATGTGGGCATCTGTTAAATAAAAGTATGCAAAGCGGAGTGAGTTTAAGATATCTCTTCCCTCCCATAACCAGCTTCACCAGAAGAAAAAAATAAGAAATCAGAAAGTAGCAAAAATGCGATAGTGATTAAAGACCACAAAAATCGAGATACAAATGGGACATGTTCGTCAGGATGCCATGGTCGGAGATTCAAACCTTGAAACTATAGTAGAGAGAATTATGGTTCGAAATGGAGCCAACCCATGCATTTAACGGCCAACATGCATGCCCTCATTACCTAATTATGTGCTACAAACCGAACTTCCCATGGGATGGAAAGTCTGAAAGCCCACCTAATTCGCTGGTGAGACCAAAGAGTCCACAGTCGAACATGTGGCACGTTACCAGAAGGAATTTGGGGATATAACAAATAATGAGGATTTGAAAATTAAATATTTCCCTAGCTCCATTACCAAAAATGTGTTTACATGGTTTGCAATGCTTCCTCCTCAGTCTATTCACACATGGACTTAACTCGAAAGAATGTTCCACAAATAGTTTTATATGGGACAATCCAAAATTAGCCTAAACGATTTGGCTAGTGTGAAATGAAAGAAGAGTGAGTCAGTCAAACAATATCTAAATAGGTTCGGAATTTTGAAATCTAGATGCTTTACTCAAGTCCCTGAACATGAGTTAGTCAAGACCAAGGTTCAAAAAAAATATGTTTATAAGCAAATCCATGAACATGCCAGAGGAAATATTTTCGACCCAGCCAGAGGAAAATGGAACTTGACAAAGGGGTCGACAGGCAACAAACGAGACGAAGAAGTCCAGAAGGAATTCAAAGCACTTTGATGCATCCCAAAGAAATCACTAGGTCGAGAACATCTCGAAAAATAGATCCAAAAAGTTGCAAGGAAATTGCTCCAAGGAGTGGGACAAAGTAGTGGGTGGTTACCAGGAGAATGGGTTGACAGGTGTCAAAGCCTGATTTGTTGGAAAGTGTCCAATAGTTATTTTGTATGTCTATATAAGTAAGTTTCATTTTCATTATTAAAGGTCGCATTTATTTACATTGTAAAAGGGACACACTAAAAGTTACAAGTGTTAGAGAAACAAGTTAACCCCTTATGCAAAATGTAAGATAGCGTCCAAACACTTATGATTTTCAAGTTATTTTAATTCCAAGTCCATTTAAATACTTGCCTTTGTCTTTACCTTCTTTTATCCTGCTTTGGTTTATATTTTCCGTTTTCATTCTAGCATTCCGCGAGAGTTTGCTATAAACACAAAAATACCAAAAATATACATAAAACACCCTTATCGTTCTACCTATAAGAGTAAGCAGCATAACTAATCGGACAATGCAGTCTCGTGACTCGTTTGGCCGCTCCCGCAAGTAAACCTCTCGCAGAGGAGGCCAGCGACTTGTTCACACGAAATCTACGTGCGAACAACGTGTTGCACAAATTGGGTTGTGATTTTCTTCATATGCTATTCAAGATTTGTTTAGATTTTAATTCCTCCAGAAGTCTGTCAAGATTATGTTCTGAAGAATAATCATAAATTAAATCAGTTTGGAAAAGATTTTATCTGGATGATGAAATTAAATTGAATATGATTTATTTAAAAGATTTGGAGTTGATTTATTTAAAGGAAATTTGTTTCCTTTTATATCCAATCAAAGATTTGATTGATTATGTGTCCTTTGGTTTAAAGGAAGATTCAATTTGAATTAGATTCAACAAGATTGAATTTGATATAACCAAGAGTTTTTATTCTGAATTCTTACTCGTGGTGTTGGAAGTAATATTTATATCAAGTAAATATTTTATTTGATTTATTCAAGATTCAAAATTAGTTTACGTGGTAATTTGTCAAGCAAAATATTCTATGATCAGTGTGACATCTTAGATGTATGAAGTTTCTTAGCACAAAAATTGTTAGAATGTTTCTCCATCTTGTTAAGGAGTTAAGTCCTTATCTGTGCAATCAAAGAATTGCTAAAATGTGCACTTTCTAAAATAAGTAAATTTTATCATAATCGATTTTCCAAATCATATTTGAAGGTTTCTGATATTATATTAGAAATAACCAATCATGTTTCAATCATCATAACAGGATATTGGTGTGTGCACTCTTTGATGATTCAACTGCACAATAAGAATGCAAACCCTAATGGGCTTTAAAGTTGAATCAGTTTCTCTTTTAAGGAGTTCATCTCATGTGTGAAGACTTAGAAATTCATAGAAAATATTTACTCTTTAAAAGATTTTAGTTGATTATTGTTTTTGTAGGTTGTAGTACTTTTTTCCTATATACTAACTCGATACGCTCGAGAACTTAGTATTTGTGTGGGTGTGTGTGTGATTATTCTATCTATCACTCACTCTGTAACTAAATAAACATTTGAGAGAGTGCTCAAATTAAAGTTGGAGGTGTCTCAGATTCAGGGGGAGTTTGATCGAATTTTCACGGGTAGTATTAGGAAAGCCACATTGGACAAAGAGAGTACAGATAAGATCACTTGTACATCTTACTATTAAGAGCAGAGTTCTTTCAATATGGAGTCTTAAATAGAAATTCACGGGTAGTGTTAAAAAAAGAGACAATGAATTAGGAGACTTCGAGTAAGTTCAATTGTACATCTAACTATTAAGAGTGAATTTCATTTCATTGGGTGAATACCCCGTAGACATAGGTGACTTTGCACCTAACAGAGTTAACAAGTCCAGTGTGAATTTTATTTTGCCTTTATTCTATTTGTTATTGGTCGCAACTTTATGAGTCTAACGGTTACTAAATTCAAGTGCACAGTCTATCGCGTAGTAATAAAAGATATCAATCCCACAGAGACTCGATAATCAACCTAGTGTTGTCGTGTGTTACTATGTTTAGCTAAGGGGAGTGATGTTTTTAGTTTTAGAAGGTGAAAAATTAATTAATTTAAATTTATGATAAGAATATCGGTACATAATTGATTGGCCTTCGCGAATTCAATAGAGGGTTGGCTTGTTAAGGTTTATTAAGTTATCTCTCTGTAGAATCTCTCGGTTTAAAAGTTGTTAACTCACACTCTCGTAGTCTTGTCTATTACTATACTCCTAATTTTAATTGAGCGCTCTCGCTGTGTCAATTCAAGTTAGAAATACTTTTTGGAAACCCAAAGGTTCTAATTAGTTTTAAAGTGCTTCCGCTGTATTTAAAACAATGCCTGATTTTAACTATCTGATTATGATCTCACACTCCCGTAGTCTTAATCCTAATCTTTTATACTTTCTTACTCTCGTAACAAAAGTTATTTATATTAAGAAATCGAAACAATAAAAGGTAGAAGGAGAAGAATTTCATAATATAAATCGAAATAAAAGTTATTTAAAGTATTAGCCTAATTCTACCGAATTCGTTCCGGTTAGACAACTACATACCGATTGACGATTTAGCCAGACATATTAAATAAAAACAAAGAAAGATAGACGGAGAAGAATGTCATAATATAAATAAATGCAATAATAATTAAACAATAAAACATTAAAATTAGAAACCTAGTTGCAATGTTCTTGATCAACCAAACTTTGCGAAATTTAGAAACTAAGAACGATTATCCAATGGCTAGAAACAAATAAAAATAGTGATAGCTTCCTAATGATGGAAACTATCACTTGGGGTTGGTAAAGGAAAATTAAAGGCGATGATAAAAATAAAATTGAACTTCGAACGAAAAAACGGCAAAAATTCAGGACTTGAATGAAGCTCCTGTTGCAATTTGCAGTAGCTACTATTTATAGATGACAACTTTGGTTTGTTGAGAACTTGAAGGCATGGACCTAGGTTAGGCCTTGATTGAGTTGCTTGGACTGAGGTTAATTAGGGTAGAGAGAAACTCTCTACTGTATGCGAACCATTATCATAATGTCTCTTTGTGTTTTGAATTCTGTTTTGTAATTAGGTTATTGGACTTGGCAATGTGACGAGCGTAACATACATGGGACGGGCACCTTGAGAAGGTGACAATGTCACTCATGGGTGACGGGCGTCTCACATTCAGTTATGCAGAATTGGCATTTTCTTGATCTGTTTCCTTCTGTTTTCTACATTTCTTGTCCAATAAGTCTCATTTTTATATTTTTGCCTCCAAAAGTCATGTTTGATCAAATATCTGCAAAACAAACACAAATCTCGCGTAATATTGTCCAAAATACATAAATTAACATGTTAAACGATCGGAAACTGTATTAAATAATCGATATAAATTCGAGTTATCAAACTCACCCAGACTTGAATCTTTGCTTGTCCTCAAGAGAACAATCAAATATGTTTTGATAAATAACAATCATATGCAGACACGAAATACATCACCCGTCCATGCGTGGTGTGCGGCTTTATGTTAAAAGAACTAATATTAACTCGAACACTAAAAATACACTAATGACTCTAAAACGAATAATGTTCTTAAACCCCTCGTACAAACAAATCTGAATCATGTTATTATAGCTCAACCTAATGCTCTCGTTTCCGTTTCACCCGGTTTCATTCTGACGCAATCACATTAAGCCTTTTACCTTTGCATGCGCATAATGGAGTAGCATGTTAGTGAGTTTGATCCTTCTTTTCATACAGGGTCTGGTACACAAGTGTGGTAACCCTTTATCGTACTGAGTGTATGTCGTGGGGGATCGAATAGTAATCCACCCTATCGAGTTCAGAACCAGATTCCTCTGAACCAACTGACATCAGTCTTTTTACTTTGCCTTTTGTGCAGCTTGATTATTTTACCAATGGCTTGCATATTCTTAAGATTTTTTTTCTTTTTCCTCTTTTTGGAAATTTTGCGGTCAATCACTTATTTGCATCGACTCTCCACGTAGCTTGTACTTCAGGCGGTGATGACTGCTAATATAAACTACTTAGGGCTAATTTAGAGCTAAAGCTTCAGATTTTGGTATAACAGGTATCCAAATCGATATCGCTTCTAAGGGTCTAAGGTGTCAAGACTATTTAAATTTTGTTAAGTATTTTCTCAGTCTCTAACCAAACCTATCAACCTATACACTTGTAGGGTGTGTTAAATGAAAGCATTCTAAAGGAATAATAAAAAAAAATTGGTATTGCTAAAAATACTGGAGAGAATTTAAAACTGAATACTTCGATTAATTTATAAAGTTTCGTACAATAAGAAGGGAAATCTAATACCTTCTTCCACACAATCTTGGACATTGTCCTCAATGTTGCGAGATATAGGTACACTTCTAAATAAAGATAACAAGAAAAACAATAAAAGCTAAAAACTAAAAAGACCTAAACTACTCTTGCGGTGGTGGTGGTCTCTGGCCTCATCCTCTGGCTCTGCCTCTGACAGCTCTCTGTCCATATATCGCTATATGGCCTGGTACACCTACATGATAGATAAAATCATGTAGATCGTGAACTTCGCGCGTCAGGCCACCCAATGCTTCATTGTTAGCAGCAATGAGTGCTCCCAGAGCTGTCTAAGCAAGCTCCATCCTTCTCATTCTCTCAGAAATCTCCTGGTAATGCCTCTCATGCATCTCGTTGTTCTGAATGATTTCCGCCATAATATCATCCATAGACGTGGTTTGATGATTCTTACGCCAGTGTCTAGTGGGTATGCTGGTGCTGGCAAAATCAGTGGCTCTCTTATCAGCAGCTCCTGCTTCATCCATATCCTATTGTACCTCATCGATCCTAGCATCTTGTTGCTCTTCCTATGCAACCGCACCTGGTGAAGGAGCGTCGAGGTCATAATTCCAGTTGGCTCTGACCTTCACATCTGTACGGGAGGGGCATGGGAGGATAATGCTTATGATAACCTAGTTTTTAACAACCAAGTTATATCTGGTATCCCTCTTTAACCTAGTGAGGGGGGTAGAGAAGATCGTGAGGTGGCAGTGCCGGGATTGCCTTGCGAGGGGCCCGGGCTGTTACATCAGTGATCATCTCGCCAAAGAAAAAAGGGGAATTCCCTCTATTGTAGGTACTTTCAAAGTTGGAGAAGATAAATGCTATGGGGTTTACTAGGATGTCGTAGAAAGCGCATCTGATCAAGAAAAGCTCTCATTGATTCACTTTTTGGTTATTATACCTTCCTAAGATTATGCTGGACACCACCCTCTGAAAATAGCAGATGGAGGGGTTATGGATATGAGTTGCATACATGTCATCCCACACCAGTCGCCTTTCTATGGGTAACTCCTTCCAAAAATGGAAAGAATCAGCTTTCTAGTTCACATCCTTTGGAACGGTTAAGTGCATGCCATCACCATGCGGAAATCTGAACCATTCGCTGAACTGCTCCTGAGTGACAGAATATTCCGTTCCGAAAAGGTGGAACGTAATATTCCTACCAGAAATTTTGTTGCATCATTGGGCATGTTATACATGAAGGAACTCAGAAATTCCAAGGTGAGCGTAGCATAGGTGGGCATGTTGCTCTTGCACGGTGTCGTGAGACCAGTTTTTGCGAGCTTATAGTTGACATTGCCGAGGAGACCCAATCGAGTTAGGAAATCCTCGTCAACGTAACTAGTGACATTCACGGTTCTATAACGGAACTCGGAAAAGCGCGTACACTAATGTTCTCCGGCGGCACCTTCTCTTAGAATGAGGTTAATGAGTGTTTGGGCTGCCATTTTTTTTAGAAAGGTTTGGAAAGAAAAAGATGAAGTGAATAGAACTGAATTTTGTGAAGAGATGGGGTTGGTATAAAATGAAATTGGTGCTTCAATTAAATAGCAAATGAAAATAGCAAGAACAAATAGTTCCTGCTAAACTCGCACACAATTCAGAAAAAATAGTTCCTAAATTACAGGAACAAAAATAGCATGAACAAAAGTTCTGCTATAACAAAACCAAACAGAATCCTCCTTTTACTTCTAAAGAAAACGCGCTAAAAACCACAATAAAATCTCATCAATAAAGACAGCAAGATACGCGCACAAATTAGGATTTAACTAGGTCTTCAGGCCCAGTCACAGATGTCATGACATCAGTCTTGACATCCTGAAAACAGACAGCTGCACAAACACACTACACATCTGCATAATGCTTAAATCACATGTCATAACATTGCTTATGACATCCTGAAACATACAAGAGTTTTACCACAAAATATAGCCAATCAAAATAACTACAATAATAATCATAAATCAAATCAGGTTTGAAAAGATTTTATCTGGATGATGAAGATCAAATTGAATATGATTTAATTAAAAAAAATTGAGTTATTTTATTTAAAGGAGATTTCTTTCCTTTTGTATCAAATCAAATATTTGATTGATTATGTACCTTTTGATTTAGAGGAAGATTCGTCGTGAACCAAATTCAACAAGATTGTATCTGATATAATCAAGAGTTGTTATTCTGAATTCTTACTTGAGAAGTTGGAATTAATATTTATATCAAGTAAATGTTTTATTTAATTTGTTCATGATTCATAATAAATTTATGTGGAAAGATGTCAAGCAAAATGTTTCATAATCTGTGTGACATCTTAGATGTCTGAAGATGTTAAACACACAAGTTGTTAGAATGTTTGTCGCGCCTGTTAAGGAGTATTTTTGCTATCATGACATTGCTGAAATATGCACTTTCTAAAACAAGAAAGTTTTATGAAAATCGGTTTTTGCGAATCATATTTAAAGGTTTTTTATTTTATTTTAGAAACAACCAATTAAGTTTCAATCATCATAACGAGATATCCTTTGTGTACTCTTTGATGATCCAGCTGCACAAGAAGAATGTAAACCTTAATAGGCTTTAGAATTGGATCAACTTATCTATTTAAGGAGTTCATCTCCTGTGTGAATACTTAGAACCTTAAGGAAAATATTTACTCTTTAGGAGAGTTTAGTTGAGTCTTGTTTTTATAGGGGTTAATACTTTTTTCCTAGATACTAATTCTATAAGTTTGAGAATAGAGTATTTGTGTATGTCATTGTTTTATATTACAATTATTTTGTAACTAAATAAATACTTAAGAGAGTGATCGAGTAAAAGTGAGAGGTGTCTCAGATTCAGGGGGAGCCTGATCAAATCTTCATGGGTAGTATTAGGAAAGCGACAACGAACGAAGGGAGTTTAGATTAGACCACTTGTACTTTTGACTATTAGGAGTGGAGTTCTTTCTACATGGGAGTCCTTAATAGAAATTCACATGTAGTATAACAAAAGCGATGTTGAACTGGGAGAGTTCGGGTAAGTCTAATTATACTTTTGATTATTAAGAGTGAATTTTCTTTTATTGGGTGAATATCCTCTAGACGTAGGTAACTTTTCACCCAACTGTGTTAACAATTCATTTGTGATTTTTTTTTATACTTTTATTTTATCTATTATGTGTTTAACTTATCATACACATTGTCCCACGCATTCTATTTATCACCGAAGAAAATAATTTCATAAATATTAAATTTGTTACATAGGAATGCAAGCCTAACTAAGATTTATGTCCATGTCCAAATATTCAATCTTTTATTAAATATTGACATTTAGAAATTATAAAATTAGTTATGTATACAAGTAAAATCTACTTAAATACTCAAAATAAGGAGCTCCATTGTATAAATGTTTTCACTCACTATTTTTTCAAAATGAAAATTTTATAAAAATAAATTTCTACTAATTATCCAAACCAACGTTACTGTCCAACACATATTTTGTTTTGAATTCTATTAACATAGGATCACAGATCTTTATTAACAAAACAAACCTCAAACTTCACAAACTCATCTACAATCAATCTCAAAGTTTTCCATTTTTCTATTTTTTTTCCCTTTGGAATCCTTATAATCCCTTATCATTTCTTAATTGTAAAATATTTTATTATATAAAAGGTAATATTTTCTATTCCATTCTTCTATGTTTCAAATTCTATTGAATCCATCTTTATGCAATCCATTCAATGTTAACATTTATCATATCAAAAGATGAAAATCAATGTTAATTTAGAAATCTAACTCTAGTTTTGTTGAATGTGTGTTGATGTAGATAAAGATGAAGGTGGTGCCACCAAATGTTGCCATTGCAATGTCAATCTTATTATTATTATTATTATTATCAAATGTTGTTTTTGGGATAAGATTTGTTATTGATAGAGAAGATTGTTTCTCTCATTATGTTCAATATGAAGGGGATACAGTGCATGCTTCATTTGTTGTCATAAGCACAGCTGATGCATCATGGCAATTAACTCAAGAAGGTGTGGATCTTGTGGTAAGTTTTGTTAATTGTATTTCAAATTCTTTATGTGTGAAATGAAATTGCTTTGCCATTAAGAAATTTATTTCATGATTTCGATAACAATTTAACAAATCATATACGTAGAAGAGTCAGTGTCCTATCTTTTTGACGTTATTGATGTCAGAGTATATGTATTATGCCATGTCCCTGTGTCTCTATCGGATTTTACAATTCAAAGTAAAAAAAAATGTTGGGAAGGAATGTGATGTGACATCATGTTAAAAACAATTTTGAGGCATGTCTTATGTGTTTCAATATCAATTGCTTCATGTTTTTCAAATTATTGTAGTTCTATGAAATGCCAATAAAAAGGCTTGATTGTCATGTGAATCTTTTTGTTAGGTTAAAGGACCTTCTGGTGATCAAGTTCGAGATTTTCGCGATAAGATAAGTGAAAAATTCGACTTTGTAGCTCGATCTAGAGGAGCCTATCGGTTTTGCTTCACTAACAAGTCACCTTATCGTGAAAAAATAGATCTTGATGTTCATTCGAACCATTTTTCAACCTTTGATCAACATGCACAAAATGGTGAGCCATGTTTGAATTAATGATTAATCTCTTGCACTTTAGTTTATGTTGAATGGTGAGTGTTACTTTGAAAATTTTCATCTTTGCAGAACATTTTACTCCTTTGTTAGAACAAATAATAAAGCTAGAAGAAGCTCTTTTCAATATTCAATATGAACAACATTGGCTTGAGGCTCAGACAGAACGTCAAGCAATAGGTAAGTCACTGACACATCTTTTATCAGAAATATCGATGATACTAATACGAATTTACATCTGATTAAGAGTTTTTTATATTTGTTTATAATAGTAAACAATGCAATGAGCTCAAGAGCAGTTCACAAGGCCTTACTTGAATCAGCAGCACTAATTAGTGCTAGCACCATCCAAGTTTATCTTCTTCGTCGCCTCTTCGAAAGAAAGCTTGGCATGTAGAACACTACATTTGTATGTTGATTTTGAAGCAAAGCTTGTCAATCCACCAAATTTTGTTTTCTTTTGAAGGTTAAATAGCATTCATAGGCCTCACTTGATTCAAAATTACTTAGTAGCTTTGTTCTTTTATTTAGGCACATAAGTGTGTATTTTTGCCTCTCTAATATACTATACATAAATGTGTATTTTAAGCATTATATCTATGCAAATGTAAAATATGAGAAAATTGTATGTATCTGTATTAATGATTATAATGGTATGATTTAATCTTTATATATAAGATAGTTTTTTTTCTTCTTTAATTTATGTTTTGAAGGGCTATTTAAAGGGAAGTAAAGTACATGATCTAACACAAAAATTATTGGTATCTAACAAAATACAAACTTGAAACTATGAGAGAATCATATTCTTACTATCCAAGTCTTCATAACTAAATTGATCCCTAAGATTATATATAAGGTATAGTTAGTCCTAATAGTATTCAATAGTTACATATTCGATTTTTCAATACTTTAAGAATCTTATATTGAACTGAATGAGATAATTTATTTCTAAATTATATTAGACACAATCAACATTTTGTGGTAAAAAAATTAGTTATATTAGTTTGTTTGTTTTTTCATTGATTATATAAATATTATGTACCTTTGATAATTAAATTAAATCATTCAAAGATCATATTACACACAGTCAACATTTTGTAATGTTCTTGAAGAAGAGAGTCTTTTTCATATCTATTTTTTTTCTTGTCCTAAGGCAACTTTGGTTTGGGAAAAGATTTTGTTTTGGGTAGGTTTGTCTAGGTTGGTTGGTCAGAATTGTTGCGAGTGTATTTTGTCCTGGTTTTTGTAGGCGAAAGATAGATGCAAACCTATATTCATTTGCTCAATTTGGTTTATATCTTGTTGGTGTCTATGGAGCACAAGGAATAATATCATTTTCAAAGGGAAAATTTGTAATGTGGTGGCAATTTTTCATCGAATTGTTTTAAATTCTTGGAGGTGGTTGTCTTTAGGATTAAATGGTAATAGGCTTTTTAGTCTATATGATTGGAACTTGTTTCCCTTAGACTTTTTTTTAGATTAGTCCTTGAGAGTTTTTCCTCTCTTTTTGGTTGTATCTTGTAATGGGTTGGAGAATACCTTTTTCTCCCTTTAATCTACTTCATTGCTTAAAAAAAACATTTTGATGTTTTCAGATATAAAAATTAGTTATAGTAATTATTTATGATTTCTTAATCACCTTTACAAAAATCTGTATAAACTTAAACTTCCTTTTTAGAACTTTCTTCAAAATTAACCACCATAATTTTTTTAATAGGAAAAGCTACTATTGAAAAGAGTATAAGGGATACTTTGTTCGATGAACAAACAGAAAGACCCTACCTCTTAAAACATAAAAGAGGAAGAGTATTCCAAACCGAAAAATTACAACCGTCCACTAAATTACAATGAGAAGTCAACCATTCCCAAGAACTAAGCTTTATAGATGACGTACAATCCGCAAAATTAAACGAAGTATGCCTAAAACATATGTCATTCCTCGATCGCCAAAGGCACCACACGGTTGCCATCCAAATTGCCCCCACAATCACCAAAGAACACTTGGAATTAATCTTGTCGCATCAAGAAAATAACTCCACGAATTCAGACAACGATAAAACAAAATCAGCTCCGATCCATTCGTAAATCTTCCTCCAAATTCTTACTGATATAGGACAGCAAACAAAGAGGTGTGAACACGTTTCCTCCTCCGAACCACAAAGAATGCACCGAAGGTCCATTAACTCTTTAATAATATTTTTCTTGAATAACTAGTCTTTGGTCGCAAGTCTTCCCAACAACATCCTCCAACCAAATATATGCACTTTAGGCGACACTAGCATCTTCCATATACTTGTAACCGCTGCTAGCACTAAAACTGAAATAGAATTCACCTCGACGGATTCCTGGATGAAGCTGTAACTAGAACATACCGTAAATGTATCGTCAATATCGTTACTCCAAAGAAAGATGTACATATTATTTTCTTCCATTGTAATAACCTGAAGTTGCTCCTCGAAAAACCACCATGATACAGCAGAGACTAGACTCGCATCCTGCAAAATATGATTATGCTTCCAACTTCATCCTTCTAACTTCCTTCTGCCTGCATCTACATATTACCGCATGATGCGTGTTTTTCGCAAGTGTACGAACACGTCAGAGTAATATAAAAGATTGTCGAATCCATAGAGACCAAGTGTCAATCTATCGTACCTGTTGTTATGGTGTGTATCTAAGGCAACTAAATATAAGAGTTGTAAGGAATGCGCAATGGTAAATAAAATAGTAATTTTAAACAATAAACAAAGACAGGCTCGAATGTAATTCACGTAATCAATTAATAATCCGGTACTTGTTAATAGAAATACTTATGGGCAATGTTTTCCACTTTGAAAAGAACTAATTTAACAGGAACTGTCGCTTTCGCGTATTCAGAACCGAGTTGTACTCTCTAATCAACCCCTCCTATTGTCACGGATAAAAAGGTGCGTACCGCGTTAGAGTAGTAAACCAATTTTTAAGAAATATAGTATCTTAACTAAGTTGAAAAGTATTTTAACCTGGATTTCTTAGCAAAAAGAGGTTCTTACGAACCAGACTCTAAACTTCATAACGCGTCCGAAAATCGTTTTAAAATCTCTTTTATTTTTAATCTAAAAACTCCTAATGAACTAGACAAAGCGCTTTTGGCTGTTTTTGAAATAGTTAAAAACAATTACTTAAATTGAAAGATATAATAGCCCTTAAGTGTTTCCACGAACAATTGTACGGATTACTGGTTCAATTACGATCCTTACATTCTAACCTTTATAGATTTAGTTAGACATGGTAAAGTAAAAGTTCTTTTTATAATTTTTCATAAAAGTAATTTAGTGCGAGTGCGGAAAGTAAATAAAAGTAGTGCGAGTGCGGAAAGTAAATAAAAGTAGTGCGAGTGCAGGAAATAAATAAAAGTAAAGCGAGTGCAGGAAATAAATAAAATAAAGTGCGAGTGCGGATAATAAATGAAAGTAAAGCAATGCGGAAAAGTAAAATACGAACTGGAATTAAAATGGCGGCAGGATTAACTTCCTCCCAGAGTGCTCCAAAACTCGATCACACAGACAGATACAGACTCGATCACTCGATTGCAGTAACACCCCGATGTGGAATGATAACTGCTTTAAAACTGATATATGCCTAAGATATTCTAAGTTTGGATGAAGAAAAACGAAAATTTAAGGTCCTATTTATAGGAAAACTAAATGCAGGAAAAGACCAGGATGCCCCCTCCACTAAAAAGTGGAGGGAACTGTTTTTGCCTTGTGGCGCCCGCCACAAGGTCATGGCGCCTGCCATTGGACTAATAGGGAATGAAAGAGTGGGGATCGTGGGTCTTGGCAGTTGTGGAGTGGTCTTGAGACGTGGCCACGTCATGGCAGACCCCATGGTGCCCGCCCCGGTGGATGCCGTAAGTGTAAAATGCTGAATTTCTAGGTTTTCGTCCGTTTCCACTCCTTTTTCGCTCTTTTTCTCGATTTAAGCCCCGATTACATAAAAAACCTGAAAACAAAGAAAAACAAAGTAATAACATAACAAAATAACAATAAAAGCTAAGAATGCATGCGAAATCGGAGTCAGAAATACGGTGAATTTTAGTGTGATCAAATTCTCCCACACTTAGACCTTTGCTTGTCCTCAAGCAAACATTAAAGCTCAAGAAAAGAATGGTGTCAACACGTGTTTTTGGGCTAAAGGGCTTCTAAGTTCAAGTCAGGATGCAGTGACAGGTACTAACTAAGTGAACCAAGGGTACCATAATAACACAGACACAAACTTCAATCCTATATTAACCACCACATGTCACCCCACAATACCTAGGCCTATCTTCTCATCTTTTTGGGGTCCTTTTCATTCAGGCGCAATCACATTAAGCCCGTTATTCGTACATGCTTCATAGTAGAGTGACCGGTTAGTGATTCTGATCCATAACATAAGGTTTCTGGCACATAAGCATGTGTAAACCTGTTTTATTTGACCTAATTGTAGTTGTGGGGGATCGGATCGTAATCCGCCCTACCAAGTTCAGTGCCAGATACATCTGAACCAACTAACAATAGGTGACTGTAATTTTTTTCTTTTTGTGGCAAACAAAATTTTTCTTCTCTTTTTTTCGGTTTAAATGACTTTGTGAGGGTCACCTATCCCAGAGTTTGCCTTTTTTTATTTAGCACTAGATCATTCACTTATGTTCATCGACCCCCTACGTAGAGCATGCTTAGGCCGGAGCTGACTGCTAGAATAAACTACTTGGGACAATTTTTTGAATGATAATAAAGGCCATGGTGTGGGGTTTAGGAGTGATTCCTATATTCAAGAGGTCTATGGTGCTACACTGGTACTGATGTTTCAAAAAGTTGACCTAAGTCACCACATCCTAATCTAAACATGTCTCAAAGCCCAAAAAACATGTGAAACAACATTGTTTTCTTTTTAAAAGTTTTCTGGTAAGGCTAAGGAAATGGGAAAAAAATGAGGATGTACTAAAAATACACTATACTGGTGACTCGTCAGACTCATGCATTATCTAAGAAAATTAAACTAAATAACTTACTGAAAAGGGAAATAACTGAAAGGGAAATGACAAAAAGCAATAAAATCCCTTCCCACACTTAAATCGAACATTGTCCCCAATGTTTCGAAATAAGGTAAGGAGGGTAACCTGAAAAACTACTGCGGAGGAGCACCGGTGCCCTCGTCGTCCTGCTGTGATGGTCTGGAATGACGGGATCTACTGCGCTGCTGGTCCCTCTGGTCAAGTCGTGCCGATAAGGCAGCCTGGGCACCCCGAACCTCTAGAAGGTTACCTAAGATGGAACCTTGAGTGGCCTCCACAAGTTGGTAGTTCCGGCGGTTGACTTCTCTCTGATGGTCCTGCTCTAATGTGATATCGTGCAAGGTACGACAAACGTTGATGTAAGCACGATCCGAAACCAATCGCGATTGTTGCATGAAGCTCATGTTGTCCGTCAGTTGTTGTGAAATAGTAGAGAGAAGGTCGTCTCGCTTTTCCTCTCTAGCTGTCATATCACGCCACATCTCCTCAGTGACATAGAATCCAGGAGCAGCACCTGCAACAGGGTTAGAGGAAGATGGTGTGGTGTGTGACTGTGAAGGACGATGGGGGGACATGTGAGGTATGGGAGACTGCTCTCTCCGATCATACTCTTCATTAGTGTCATGTGCCTCCCCATCAGGAATATTAGGAGGAAGTGGACCCAAAACAGGTGGAGCATTCAAATCATAGGTGCAGTTCCTTTCATTACGTACATCAGTACGCCTACTGCAAGGTAAAGCAACAGATGGGATAGCTACCCCATGAACCATCAACTCATAACCACCTTCTCTCCTCGTTCGGCACAATTTCATGTCTTTTAGAAATTTTAAATTAATTGTGCGAGGAGGTAGTGGTTCAAGTGTAGCTATCTCATTGTTCAGGTCAAGAGCCCGAGCAATAGACGTAACAAGCCCTCCAAAAACAATCGGTCCTGTTTTATTAGTAAGTAAAGCCATGTGTCCAAGCATAAACGGGACCGGATTGATATGGGTACTAGTGAGGCATCCTTGCAAAAATAGGAGTTCTCTAGCATTTACCTTGTTTGGACTCTCCCGGCCAAAAATAGTACATGCCAAAAGATATCTGAAAACTCTTATGGCCGGGTTATGAATGGTCGACGCAAGTATTCCTTCAAAAGAATTTATTGAAGTACTTGAAAGCCTCTTCCAGAAGGAAAATACCTCGGCCGACCATTCTGCATCCAAAGGTGCCTCCCAAATCGCACCTTCCCTATGAGGGATTCCTAACAAGCCTGTTAGTTCGTCGGTACTGAATTCAATTCCAAACAGTCTAAAATTAACAGTACCGACTGTGCTAGCAGTGTTAGGACTGACAGTGTATATCAATGAACTTAAAAACTCAACTGTCAGCCTCTCATAGGTAGGTTCCTGATTAATAAAAATATTATGCAAGCCTAAAAAATCTAATAAATGGAAAACACTATGATAAAGACCCAAAGCATACAGACAGTTATCATCGACGTACCTAGTCGATAGAATTTCTCGACTCTGAAGCCTCTGAATAATTTTCCTTTGCCTATCACCCGGTCTTCCATCGCGAAGAAGAAATCCATTGAACTCCATTATTGTTGCTCCTTAGGAAGTGAAAAATGGTAGAAAATGGTTTATGAGAGAAATGATAAAGGTTTGATTTTTATGGTTTGTGGTGGATGAAAATGAAAATGGATTTTGGATAGGTTTTATGGATGGTGGGTATTTTGGAAATGGGGGAGCTTTAATGGGGTTCAATGGGGTTTTTGAAACTTGTAAAAATGGGTTTTTGAAGATGGAAGGTGTGAAAATGGTGAAAATGAAGGATCAGCCCCGTTTTAGGGGAGGACGGCATAGCGCCCGCTGGGCCTGTGGCGCCCGCCACAAGGCTATTTTCTGATGGGCCTTGGATTTTTTAAATCCTCCTTTGGGCCCTCTTTGCACCTTCGGTCTTCGGGGGGTTTGGATAGCGTTTTCTTCTCTTTTCCAAGGCATGAGGCTTGCATATTTTTTTTTTATGAAGACAAAAATGAAAATATTTTTGTCTTATATTTTTTCTTTGCTTGACAAAAATAAAATAATTAAAAATCAAAAGAAAAGAGAAAAATCGACATTAGTGCACGAGATAATATATATATATATATATATATATATATATATATATATATATATATATATATATATATATATATATATATATATATATATATATATATATGTATAAGATAAACTCAAAGTACATGAAAAAAAGAAAATGTAATAGATGCAATAATGTAAGATATGTCTGGAGATGTGAGAAATAAAATAAAGCATGAAAAAAAAGAAATTAAATACTAGGGTAATATCGTCAGTATAACGAATCATGTGGTAGGCTTCTCCTCCTGGTTTGATCCACGAATCTCAACTATCTCCCTCCGAAGCTCGTCAATCTCCTGATATAGAGCATCGGCCTCTGAGGCATGAGTGAGATCAAATACCTGAATCTGTAATTCCAAATCCGCTACTTCCTGCTTGAGCAGGGCAGTCTCCTTGCGGAGCTCATAAATCTGAGTTTGTAGATCAGGCGGCTGCAGAGACATATTGTTAGACATAACAGTGATTCGGGGAGAAAGAGGTGTAGGAGTGTACTCAGCGGCGGGAGGTGATTTCGGCTCTTCGACAGTCTCTCCATAACCCTCTAAAGCATAACTCCAATTAGCAGGATCATGGACACTGGTCATCAGCGGGTCTGGTAATGTAAAGTAATGTATCACT
Organism: Lathyrus aphaca; assembly: GCA_963966055.1. Lineage (NCBI taxonomy): Eukaryota > Viridiplantae > Streptophyta > Magnoliopsida > Fabales > Fabaceae > Lathyrus > Lathyrus aphaca. The sequence continues at coordinate 303,323,707 of OZ014524.1, read as the reverse complement.
TCACCGTCGATCAGTAATCTGAAAGTGTTGGGCTCAAAAGAAGCCCTCCTCATCAGTCCTCTGTCAAGACAAAAGTCAACATCCAAGGTGGTGTAGCAGCAGAAGGTCCTGAGGTGCAATAATTTGCGAGATAAACCCAATGCAGTAGCTATCTGTGTAACAATCCCACCGACATGTATGATGCCTACAGATGATCTGGCAACACTAGCAAGGCCCTTCAACAAAAAGTTGCCACAAGCAACTGGGCGAGACTGAGTCGCACAAAACAGTAGGAAAATCTCCTCTTCACTTAGCAGAGTCTCTGTATCTGGAAAACCGAGGAAAGAATGTTCTAGAATCATCTGGAAGTACCTTAACGCAGGGTTGTGGATTACCTGAGAAAACTGAGTGGAAGGATCTTGGCTCCCTCCACCTGATATGTTAGACCAAAACTTTTCCACTTCTCTGCTCATAAAATACCCCATCGGTGTCTCTGGAATAGCATCAGGAGTAGTCTGAAAACCTAGTAAATCACCAAACTCTTTGTGAGAGAAGGAGTAGTCAATCCCAAACAACCTGAAAACAGCATATCCATCGGGTCCAGCCCAAGGATCATAATGAAATGAGCTGAGGAACTCTAGAGTTAAGTTCCTGTAAGTGTTGTTCCTATCGTCAAACTGGTCCCACTGGAGTTGATGGCATAAGAATCTGACGCTTGGCTCTATCCCTAAGGCATCCATGCAGTCATGGTCTGGGTACCTGGTAGGAGCCATAGGGCGTCTCATGTGGACATAGTAACGCTCTCTCTGTGCGTTGTCTCTAAAGGTCACGTGCATGTCATCGGGGTTCTGCATTCTACACAAGGTTAGCAAACAAGTCCTGAAAGCACATAAAACATTTAATCATTAGTCCTGACATAATAATAAAGTACACAAATTAAAATAAAAGAATAAAATAAATAAAAAAGTACGTAAATAAGAAAACCATGGGTTGCCTCCCATGCAACGCTTGTTTAACGTCATTAGCTCGACGACCGGTTTTTATACATCATCTGGAGGATATGGTGGATCACTCAGAGTATGGCAGGTGTATGTTGTTGGGATGTCACCTCCTTCGTAGGGCTTCAACCTCTGTCCATTGACGATGAACGGTTTACATGTTTGGTTCTTAATTTCGATAGCACCAGATCTTAGGATCTTAGATACTTCGAAAGGGCCAGTCCATCTCGAACGGAGTTTTCCTGGAAAAAGTCGTAACCTAGAATCAAACAGAAGAACAGGATCGCCTATTTTGAAGTCTCTTCTCATGATTATTTTGTCATGCCAAGCTTTTGTTCTTTCTTTGTATATGATGGCATTTTCGTAGGCAGATTGTCTGAGCTCTTCTAATTTGTGGATATCAAGGATACGTTTCTCACCAGCAGTTAAGTAATCCAAATTCAAAGTTTTGATGGCCCAATAGACCTTATGCTCCAACTCAAAAGGTAAGTGACATGATTTTCCATAGACCAGTTGATAAGGGGTTGTCCCTATAGGGGTTTTGAAAGCAGCTCTATAGGCCCATAATGCCTCTTGAAGTTTATGCGACCAATCTTTTCTAGATATAGAGACAGTCTTCTCAAGAATTTGTTTGATCTCCCTATTAGATACTTCCACTTGTCCAAGGGTCTGTGGGTGGTATGGTGTTGCTACTTTATGCTTAACTCCACACTTGCTTAAAAGTTTATCAAATATTCTCGATATGAAGTGTGATCCTCCATCACTTATGACTAAACGGGGGGTTCCAAACCTGGGAAATATATAGTTTTTGAATAATTTGATGACTACTCTGGTGTCGTTCGTGGGTGCGGCGATAGCTTCAATCCATTTAGACACGTAGTCAACAACTACTAAGATGTACTGATTTCCAAAAGATGGTGGGAACGGACCCATAAAGTCTATACCCCATACGTCAAAGAGTTCTACTTCTTGGATATTTCTCAGAGGCATTTCATTACATCTTGAAATATTTCCTATGCGTTGGCATCTGTCACACTTGACAATGAAAGCATGGACATCACGCCACATAGTAGGCCAGAATAGGACAGCTTGAAGAATCTTGGCGTAGGTCTTAGATGTGCTTGCATGTCCACCATAGGGTGCAGAGTGATAATGCTCAATTATATTATGTACCTCTTCTTCTGGAACACAACGGCGGAAAATGCCATCTTTACCTCTCTTGAAAAGAAATGGTTCGTCCCAATAGAAGTTTCTCACATCACTGTAGAACTTCTTCTTCCGGAGGTAGTTTAGATCAGGGGGTATGATGTCAGCGGCTAGGTAATTAACAAAGTCTGCATACCAAGGTGTATTACTTATAGCTAAGGATTTATGAGAATGCTCATATGGGTCTGGGTTATCATCTTCAATAGTTTCTAGTTGGGCTATCAGTCTATCATAGGCAAAATCGTCATTTATGGGTACTGAGTCAGGTTTCAGGTATTCTAGCCTAGAAAGGTGATCAGCCACTACATTATCTGTGCCTTTCTTATCACGGATATCTAAATCAAACTCTTGCAGTAATAGAATCCATCGAAGTAACCTAGGTTTGGAATCCTTTTTACTTAGTAAGTAACGAATGGCAGCATGATCGGTGTAAACTATAATTTTGGCTCCTACTAGATAAGATATAAATTTGTCTATGGAAAAAACTACAGCTAGGAGCTCTTTTTCGGTTGTTGCATAGTTGAGATGTGCAGCGTCTAGGGTTCTACTGGCATAATAAATTACGTGTAACTTTTTATCTTTTCTCTGACCTAGAACGGCTCCAACAGCATAGTCACTAGCGTCACACATTATCTCAAACGGTTCTGACCAATCAGGGGGTTTCATTATAGGTGCTAAAATCAGAGCTTGCTTCAGAAGATTAAATACTTCAGTACATTTTTCATCGAAGATGAATTCAGCATCTTTCATTAAAAGACAGGTTAAGGGCTTTGTTATTTTGGAGAAATCCTTGATAAAACGTCGGTAAAATCCGGCATGTCCAAGAAAACTTCTTATCTCCCTGATAGTCTTCGGCGGTTTTAGATTCTCTATGACTTCTATTTTAGCTTTGTATACCTCTATACCTTTTTCGGAAACTATATGTCCTAAAACAATCCCTTCGGTGACCATGAAATGACATTTTTCCCAATTTAGCACAAGGTTTACCTCCACACATCTTTCCAGGAGTTTCTCAAGGTTGATAAGACAATTTTTGAAATCAGATCCACAAACTGAGAAATCGTCCATAAATACTTCCATGATTCCATCTAAGTAGTCTGCAAAGATAGACATCATGCAGCGTTGGAAAGTGGCAGGAGCATTACAGAGTCCAAAAGGCATTCTTCTATAGGCAAAAGTTCCAACTGGGCATGTAAAGGTAGTTTTTTCTTGATCTTCGGGGTGAATAGGTATTTGGAAGAATCCTGAATATCCATCTAGGTAACAAAAGTAAGAGTGTCTGGCTAGGCGCTCCAACATTTGGTCTATGAATGGTAATGGGAAATGGTCCTTCCTAGTTGCTTTATTTAATTTTCTATAGTCTATGCACATACGCCAACCTCCATTGGTTCTTTTTGCTATAGGTTCGCCCTTCGCGTTTTGCATGACTGTGATGCCTCCCTTTTTAGGTACTACATGCACATGACTCACCCATTTACTGTCCGAGATCTGATATATTATACCTGCCTCTAGTAACTTAAGAACTTCAGTCTTAACTACATTACTCATCATAGTATTTATTCTTCGTTGGTGTTCTCTGGAGGGTTTTGAATCTTCTTCAAGCAAAATCCGATGCATGCATACGGATGGGCTTATTCCTCTTAGATCTGAGATCTTATATCCTAAGGCTGAGGGATACCTTCGTAAAACATATAATAATTGGTCTGTTTCCTCTTGGTTTAAGGTAGCACTGACTATAACTAGGCGGTTCATTTCTTCATCGAGAAATTCATATCTCAGGTTTTTAGGCAGTTCCTTAAGTTTTACGGTTGGTTTTATAGGGCAAGGCATAGGATCTGGGGTAAGAGATAAACATTCGTGAAGGTTATCATCAATGTAGGGTTTTTTATAATTGTCATCTCCAAAATAAGGGTTGATGGCAATTTTATAGATTCAGTTTCTTCCTCTTGCTCTAATTCCCTAATGCATTCATCGATGATATCTAAGGCATAACAAGCATCTCCTATCACAGGTGCCATAAGAAATTTTTGAAAGTATAAATTCTATCTTTTCGTCACCTACCTCAAAGGTTAGTTTCCCTTTTTTAACATCTATTACGGCTCCAGCAGTCGATAAGAACGGTCTACCTAGGAGGATTGGTATGTCATCATCTTCTTTAATGTCCATGACAACAAAATCAGTAGGTATAAACAGCTGACCTATCCTAACAGGGACGTCTTCAAGTATGCCTATAGGGTATTTAATGGATCTATCGGCTAATTGAAGTGACATCTTAGTAGGTTGTAATTCTCCTAAGTTTAATCTCTCACAAACTGCTAAAGGCATTAAGCTCACACTAGCTCCTAAGTCTAGAAAAGCTTTTTCGATGACATGATTCCCCAAAATATAAGGAATGGAAAAATTTCCAGGATCTTTATCTTTCTTTGCTAATCTATTTTCGGAAATAGAATTACATTCCACGGGTTTCAGATCTTCAAGTCTACGTTTATTTGTAAGTATGTCTTTGAGAAACTTAGCGTAAGAAGGTATTTGGGTGATGGCTTCTGTAAAGGGGATTTCTACGTGAAGTTTTTCTATAACCTTAATGAATTTTTGATATTGATTATCGATTTAGGTTTTCTTTAATCTTTGAGGGTATGGTATAGGTGGTTTGTATGGCGGTGGTGGTACATAGGTTTTATTTTTAGGTTCTTCTCCTTTTTCTTGACTTTCCGGGTTTTCAGCTTCCTCTGGTTCCTTCTCCTCATTTCTCTCAGAAGTTTCGGGCTTACTTAATCTAGGGTTAAAAGGTTCCTTATAAGCGGTTCCACTTCGTAGAGTAATGGCATTTGCTTGCGCTTTTGGGTTTTGTTGAGGTTGTCCAGGGAATTGTCCTCCAGGTGTAGTCTGAGGGGCTTGGTTTAAAGCTACCTGAGAGATCTGGGATTCAAGCATCTTATTATGAGTAATAATTTGATCAACCTTGGTTCCTAACTGGGTAATTAGTTCGTTAACATGGACGTTTTGGTTCATGAACTCTTTGTTTTGTTGTGTTTGAGCGGTGATAAAATTTTCCATAATTTTCTCAAGGCTCGGTTTTGGTGGTACAGGTTGCATAGGTTGATTTGTTCTTGGGGCTTGGTAACCTTGTTGTCTCGGAGGAGCGGTATTTTGAATAGGGTTATTATTTTTGTAGGAGAAGTTTGGGTGATTCCTCCATCCAGGGTTATATGTGTTTGAAAATAGGTTTCCTTGGGTGTAGTTCACTTGCTCAAGATTGATCTCATTTAACAGATTGCATTCGGCGGATTGGTGTCCTTGCGTCCCACATATCTCACAATTCGGCGAAACTGCAGCTACAAAATTCGGAGTTGTACACATATTTTCGACTCTAAGGGCCAACGCGTCCATTTTAGCATGCATCATGTCCATAGAGCTTAGCTCATGTATTCCTCCTTGGGCTTCCTTCTTTTCCACTGTCGCTCGTTCTACTCCCCATGATTGATGGTTTTGGGCCATGTCCTCGATAAGGGCACTAGCTTCAGGGTAAGGTTTGTTCATCAGTGCGCCACCAGCGGCGGCATCGATGGTCATCTCAGTGTTATAATGAAGTCCATTATAGAAGGTTTGAATGATTAGCCAATTCTCTAAGCCATGATGTGGGCATGCTCTTAATAGCTCTTTATATCTCTCCCAGGCTTCAAACAACGACTCTCCTTGGTGTTGGGTAAATCTGGTTATTAGGTTTCGAAGATGAGCTGTCTTACTTGGGGGAAAATATCTAGCAAGGAATACTTTTCTAAGGTCATCCCAAGTTGTTATGGAATTGGGTGGAAGGGAATCTAACCAAGATAGAGCTTTATCTCTGAGGGAAAAGGGAAATAATCTTAAGCGTATCGCCTCAGGGGGAGCTCCATTGGTTTTAAAGGTGTCTGCTAACTGAAAAAAGTTTTTTAAATGTTGGTTTGGGTTCTCAGTAGCAAGACCTGCAAAATGTCTCTGTTGCACTAACTGCAGCAGGGATGGTTTAAGTTCAAAATTATTGGCTAGGATAGCGGGGTTCACTATACTAGAACTAGGTTCCTCTTTTGATGGTTGGGCGAAGTCCTTAAGAGGTCTTCGGTTTTGATCTTCGGCCATAGCTCTCATATTCCTATGGGAAAACAAATGTGCACGAGCGTAACGTTCAGGTTCAGCTAGAGGGTTTACTAAACTTCCGGCACTGCGAGTCTTTCGCATTGACCGGTGGGTAACAACCTTAGTCTAAACGGTATAACTATAGGGTATGAAATTTGACGAAATTGGTCCCCGACAACGGCGCCAAAAACTTGATGCGTGTTTTTCGCAAGTGTACGAACACGTCAGAGTAATATAAAAGATTGTCGAATCCACAGAGACCAAGTGTCAATCTATCGAACCTGTTGTTATGGTGTGTATCTAAGGCAACTAAATATAAGAGTTGTAAGGAATGCGCAATGGTAAATAAAATAGTAATTTTAAACAATAAACAAAGACAGGCTCAAATGTAATTCACGTAATCAATTAATAATCCGGTACTTGTTAATAGAACTACTTATGGGCAATGTTTTCCACTTTGAAAAGAACTAATTTAACAGGAACTGTCGCTTTCGTGTATTCAGAACCGAGTTGTACTCTCTAATCAACCCCTCCTATTGTCACGGATAAAAAGGTGCGTACCGCGTTAGAGTAGTAAACCAATTTTTAAGAAATATAGTATCTTAACTAAGTTAAAAAGTATTTTAACCTGGATTTCTTAGCAAAAAGAGGTTCTTACGAACCAGACTCTAAACTTCATAACGTGTCCGAAAATCGTTTTAAAATCTCTTTTCTTTTTAATCTAAAAACTCCTTATGAACTAGACAAAGCGCTTTTGGTTGTTTTTGAAATAGTTAAAAACAATTACTTAAATTGAAAGATATAATAGCCCTTAAGTGTTTCCACGAACAATTGTACGGATTACTGGTTCAATTACGATCCTTACATTCTAACCTTTATAGATTTAGTTAGACATGGTAAAGTAAAAGTTCTTTTTATAATTTTTCATAAAAGTAATTTAGTGCGAGTGCGGAAAGTAAATAAACGTAGTGCGAGTGCGGAAAGTAAATAAAAGTAGTGCGAGTGCAGGAAATAAATAAAAGTAAAGCGAGTGCAGGAAATAAATAAAATAAAGTGCGAGTGCGGATAATAAATGAAAGTAAAGCAATGCGGAAAAGTAAAATACGAACTGGAATTAAAATGGCGGCAGGATTAACTTCCTCCCAGAGTGCTCCAAAACTCGATCACACAGACAGATACAGACTCGATCACTCGATTGCAGTAACACCCCGATGTGGAATGATAACTTCTTTAAACCTGATATATACCTAAGAGATTCTAAGTTTGGATGAAGAAAAACGAAAATCTAAGGTCCTATTTAAAGGAAAACTAAATGCAGGAAAAGACTAGGATGCCCCCTCCACTAAAAAGTGGAGGGAACTGTTTTTTCCTTGTGGCGCCCTCCACAAGGTCATGGCACCCGCCATAGGACTAATGGGGAATGAAAGAGTGGGGATCGTGGGTCTTGGCAGTTGTGGAGTGGTCTTGAGACGTGGCCACGTCATGGCAGACCCCATGGCGCCCGCCACGGTGGATGCCGTAAGTGTAAAATGCTGAATTTCTAGGTTTTCGTTCGTTTCCACTCCTTTTTCGCTCCTTTTCTCGATTTAAGCCCCGATTACATAAAAAACCTGAAAACAAAGAAAAACAAAGTAATAACATAACAAAATAACAATAAAAGCTAAGAATGCATGCGAAATCGGAGTCAGAAATACGGTGAATTTTAGTGTGATCACTGCACACTACTAAGTTAAAGAAGTCTGGGAAGGCAGCCTTCAAATAACTGTTTCCCACCCACTTTGTATGCCAGAACGAAGTGCTCAAACCACTCTTTATCGTTACAAAAATAGCCCCCATAAAACCCTTTTCTTCTGTTGAAATCCCCTTATCAAATAGCAAGATATCCTTCCACCACATTGAGTCTTTTTTCGAGAACCCCTCACCATCCGATAGCTGCAACTTAAGCTTGTAATTCCCATACCTAGACCTGAAAAAAATGCTCCAAAACGCGTCATCCTCGGTCAGAAACCCCCACTTCCATTTGTTCAATAAGTTCATGTTGAAAATTTTGATATCTTTAATGCCAAGGCTTCCTTTCTCACGAGGTTTGCAGACATTTGCCCAACTCACCCAATGGACCGAACACTTATTCTTGCAACCTCCCCAAAGACTCTGACTTTGAATGCTTCTAACTTCCTCAATCACTTTAGAAGGGGCTTTGTAGAAGGAAAGAGTGTAAATGGGAATATCGTTCAGAACTGAATTTATCATTACCGCTCGACCCTCCATTGAAAGGTTTTTGCCCTTCCAAGTAGCTAATCTTGACTTCAAACTATTTACCAAACCTCTCCCCATATAACTCTTCCTAGGGTTGTCCCCCACAATAACCCGTAAGAACATAAAAGGAATTCTTTCCACACAACAAGATAGGAAGTCAGATGCATCCTCCATATACCAATCTCCGACGTTTAATCCATACAAGTTACTTTTGTGGAAGTTAAAATTCAAACCCGACATCATTTTAAAACCCTTAAGAATATATTTTAGGCTCCAAAGGTTATTAACGTTCCCATCCGCCACGAACATTGTATCATCCTCAAACTATAATACGTTGACCTCCTCCTTGTCATTATATCTAAAACCTGCCAGGTTTCCCATATCATTCGCTTTGTTAACTAGAGCCAATAACGCCTCCATAACTATGACAAACAAGAAGGGAGATAGGGGATCTCCTTGGTGAAGGCCTCTTTTCACTCGAAAATCTCTAATAGTCTTGCCATTTACAATTACTGACATGAAGCTCGTAAAAACGCTTCCATTCATCCATTTGAGCCTCCTATCTCCAAATCCCATTTTAGCCATAACAAATATCAAAAAACTCCAACTCACCGTATCATAAGCTTTCTCGAAGTCGACTTTAAGAACTACACAACTTCTCTTTTGACGAATCGCCATGTCCAACACTTCATTCATCATCAAAACTCCATCAGCTATATTCCTTCCTGATACGAAAGTCGTTTGGTTACTCGATATAAGAGACCCTAAAACCCTTTTTAACCTCGAAGCTAATAACTTGGATAAAATCTTTTGAATGCTGCTTACGAGACATATTGGCCTATATTCGGATAGAGACTGTGGATTCTTTGTCTTCGGAATTAGGGCCAAGAAAGAGGATGACCAAGCTTTGATAAGTTTACCTCTCTCGAAGAAACTTTGTAAAAACTTTGGTCCCGTCATCCTTAAGCACTTCCCAATTCTGTCTATAAAATTCCAACAAAAATCTGTCGGGACCTGGACTCTTGTTTCCATCACAGGATCAAACAGCCTCCTTGATTTCATCTAAAGTGAATTTTCTTTCTAAACGTCCTTTATCTTCTGCTGACAGTCTGCGAAACATCAGCCCTCCAGGTTCAGGCCTGACAGCTAAGGGTTCTCTGAAAAAACTATCAAAATGTCTCCTCACCTCTTCCTTTATGTCAATTACCTCTTCCGCTCCCCCGTTTGGCATATCAATAAGATTAATATCATTTCTCATGCACCTTTCCTTCATGGCTTTGTGGAAAAATGGGAGTTCTTATCTTCGTCCATCAACTATAATTGTCTAGATTTTAGACACAACATACTCTCCTTAGTGTTAAGCATATTCCAAAGGTCTTTATGAGCTTGATACCTTGCCAATGAAACTACTTCCACATCTTCCTCAAAATGATCTACCAAGAAGGATTCAAACTCATTGAATTTTTCCACACTCTCCTTCATCCTTCAAATCGACCCACCCGAAAATCTCTTTGTTCCACTCCTTGATCCAATTTTTCAAAGACTTTAGTTTCTAATGCAAAATGAAATCCCCCTTCCAGTTGAAACAGATCTGTCCCAGATATCACAGATAAGAGGCTTGAAACCATCATGCCTATACCACGCATTATTGAACCTAAACGGCTTAGGCCCCCAATTCGTCTTTCCGGATTTAATCCATACAGGACAATGATCGGATATATCTCTTTTACCCACCATTTGATTAATGATATGCCACTCCTATACCATCTTGCTCAAAATTAAGAAATGATCAAGTCGATTCATGGATTTACCTTTATGTTTAAACCATGTGAACCTACCTCCGACACTAGGAACATTTACAAGATTCATATCATCTATAAACTTCCTAAACTTCATCATATTATGACTGCTATGATTCTGAACCACCCCCTTTCTTTCCTCCCTAAAACAAACTTCATTGAAGTCCCCACTAGTATAATAGTTTCTTCTATGTCCAATTTACTTGTTACCCCCAACTTTTTTATGGATTTCCAAAGCTTCAAACCTACCTCAGACTTATTGCTATTGACGATCCTCGCATTGCATCTCACCACCTCCGAATTCGTCAAATAAATGGCCTTCAAACCTACCTCAGACTTATTGCCATTGAACCCACCATTTCTTCCTCTCCTTCATAAAACACTCAACTTCGCCCTCAAAAATATCCTCCAATAAGCACATGTTTGCTCCCAACGGAGTTACCCTTATAGTAAAAACGCCTTCGTCGTGGAACACCTTCTTCATAGAAAAAGATTTCCCCAATTCTATCACTATCCCTACAAATGATGCTTTAAGGGATCCTCTCGCCTCTTCACTAGAATCATAAGATAGAAAGTCTGATGTACCAGCTTGTCCCTTTTCAAAATTCGGTTACCAATCGTAACCTCAGCAAAAGAACGCGAGTCCTTCAATGTGGGTGGCTTACGGTTCCTAACATGATTCATCCAAGAGTCTCTCTTCACGACAACTCTACTCTCCCTATGCACTCCATCGTTCCTCTGAAACCTTGGTAAGTTCGGGTAAATTTTCCTGCCTTCAAGGATGATATTATCAAGTTTAGTCGCCAACATTTTCTCGTCTTCCACATTGAAAAAGCGAACGAAACCATATCTTTTTCCTCTCCTGTCTCTTTTTGGAAGTAAAACGACTTCATCAATCTGCCCAAACTCCTTGAACTCAAATTACAAATCTTCGACATTCCACTTATCATCAAACTCCATAAAGTAAAATGTAGATTTTTTCCCTTCTTCAGTGCGCCTTAATGACCGAGACGAATCCCACCTATCAATGGATTTATTTTCATTCCTCGTTACCTGCCTCCAACCTGCATTATTTTAAGATGAACCAGTAGCCATGTTGAAAAGACCCGATAAATCAAAACAGAAAAAGCTAGAGAGAGGTGAGAGTTTCTCTCTTTAAAGTTATCTTAGTCCCATGAATATAGAGGATGAATATTAACCACCATAATAATCACAATAATTTTCTAAACATGATGCCTAAATTATAATGCTAGAATTATAATGCAAGAATATTATAATGTTGTACCCTTAACCAAACACTTGGGATTAAGTGATAAACGAGCTTCTATGACCAAACGAAGATTCAGGAAATACTGAGTTTCATTCCTTATGGGAACAATGCTTGGCTAGACTTATGACCTCTGAGGCCGAACACTAGAGGTTCAAAGAACCTATGAGGTAGTCTCTCAGACAAGTCCTGGCTTTCAATTACAAAATGAATCAAGAGAAATCTAAGAACCTAAGAGGTAGTCTCTCAGACGAGTCCTGGCTTTCAATTACAAAATGAATCATGAGAAAACATTAAACGCTCAGCCTTACACATTAGAACACTTAGATCGACATAAAGATGTATTCCTCCCTTACTGTGATCTCTAAGCCTTCCATGCAGAGTTAAGAAAAAGATTTAGAAAAATGATTATGTTTGCAAGATACAGAATATAAGAAAATATTGAAAATGCAACAAACAAGTATCGAAACACAGAGATGTAGAAATGGGAGAACTATCAAAAACATAAAATAAAATAAAATAGCAGTGTCTCACATAATCTTGTTCCTCGTGTTCTTCATGTAGAGAATGTCTCTTGAACAATGCCCTAGTTTTGCCAATTTTATTGCTGCTACTTGAAAATCATTTTAGAATCATACATTTGTAATCACATAACAAAGTTCTATTTTTTCTTATCTTTTTTTCTCATACAATGTTGGGGTAAACTTCCTAACACCAAAAAAGAGAAACAAAAGACTATAATTCTCAATAACACCACTATAATTCTCTCGATCCATTTTGAATACACATAGTACAACTTAAAAGTTAAAAACATGTTACAAACTTCGAACAACACAATTAAGAACACATATAAAGTAAACCATGGCATCAATGAAACTTCAACAAAACTAGCTATTGATATTATTTGAAGTGTGCCAAGAGCTTGTACAATACTCGTATCAAGCAACGTAAGTGTAAATTTAAATATCGAAATATAAATGCAAGTCATATCAAAACCTCGAGTCATTAATCATTATAAGTGTTGTCGAACGTGTTAGATCTTGTGTTAGGGGTCTGCTGCAAAACTTGAATATGAAGAATATGATGTTGTTATGATGAAAGATGCACAAAATAAATTCCAAAACGTGTGTTTACACTAAGATTTAGGAAAATTGGATGTGAATGGGTAACCGGTGAATCCCTTTCAAGATAGTTTGGAAACCTTAATATGAATCGCATATTCACATTAAGCATATCAATCAATGATATTTTACAGAATAAAGTTCTCTTATTTATTCTTGTGCACTAGAAAAATAAAAGAATGACTTAGATATAATTTTTGACACTTGAAATAAGTGATTTTTGTGTATTTTTTATTCCTAACGAGTATCTCTATTTATAGAAAAAACTTGTACTATTTGGTGAGGAGAAAACATTTTCATAAAAAGTTGTTTTAGTGTAGTGGTGACACATTTTGACTACACACTCAATCACTATAAGGTCTCTTATTTGATTACAAGTAGTTGCAACTTTTGGCCATATTTGTTAATGATAATTTAACAAATAATTCATCAAATTAATTAAATTAATTAAATCATTAATATTTATCAATTTAATATTTTGGAAATTTATCCAACAATCCCCCACCATTTTCAAAATATATCTAAATCCATTATTCCGAAAATTTCATGGTTTCAGATAAAGGTATCTTACGATTTGAACCATTACTTAGTAGATTAAGTTTTCACTCATCCCCGAATAGATTGGTAGACAAAATTTGAACAAATTATTTATTAGAACAAGCATGCATAACTCACACATGAAATCTCAGTACCATTGATCGAATTATTAATATGACATGTTTAATAAGGTCTTGTGTCCCATATCCTTTTCATGAGAATTTAAGTGTCGATCCCTTGAACTTTATGAAGCGGCACCACTTCATTCTCATATAGGTAGACTATATCAGAAATGCATCCATAATTATGCATTCCAACAAACATATGGTATATGTCTATTAAGAGAAAAACCTCACCCTGCCACATTTTTCTTATGGTCCAAATACTTTTACCCATTGGGATGTATCTATCATTAAGTATTTCAATCACTCTAATAATGTACTTTCTTCATTGAACTTAAGACTCAATGTTAATCAAGTGTGAGTTAAGTTTCCACTATCGATGATTAACTAGATACGAGCTTGTTCCACATCCCTAATGATGTCTTCATTGTATTCAATTATATCCAAAGACATCATATCCTTGTCAATCCTTTAGTCCAAGAATTGCAAGATTTTTCCAAACTTTAATAAATTTTGAATATTCATTTTTCCAACTAATCATGTATATGATTACTTTATTTACTCTTGATAGTATTTATCATCTATCATCAAATCATGACACTTTTGTCATATTAGTACAATTATTGTATACATCATATATTTTATATTCTTGATAGTTTAGATAAATTATCATCATGACACAGTTGTCATTTATTTTGTCATATACACTTATTTTATCTCATTATTTATTTGCTAACCTTTTTAATTTGAAGTTTTACTTCCACTTAAATATATCCAAAATATATTTAATGCATTTTATAACAATTGACAACCATGGTCATACAAACTTGTCATGACTAACTTTTATTTCATGAAGTGGATTCAAACATGTAATTCATAAGCTCCATATAAATACAACATCATAGAACAATTAATTCACGTCATTAATATTTTCTATAATCTTTCTCCATAAATATTTGTCAACTTATGATTATCTAAAATGACCCAAATTACTTTTAATATCAAGATGAACAAGAAATGATATTTTCATATTATGATACACATATAATATGAGATAAATCATTTTAAATATAAAAAATTCTAGCAAAAATAAAAGTATACAATTTAACCATGTCCATGATATTTTCAAAATTTTATTTACATCATTTTATGTTACCAATACATGCATCATACATTCAAATTCATGATTTTTTTCTCACCAAATTATTTTATCCAAAATTAATGCATTATTAATTAAAACAAATTACTTGCACTAAAGAAAAATATTTAACATACATTTTACATTCAAGTTTATACCAAAAACTAAATATATTCATCATTTTTTCATTTCACATATTTGAATAGTTTATAAATCATGCATGTATAAATTTAATATCACATGTTAAACTTAATATTAATATACATTATTTTCATCATATAATAATATACATGGATTTAAAACATTATACGAATACATATTAATTTAATAGAATTATTATTTACCTTTCACCATGGTTATGAATAAGAAAGCATGAATTCATTTTTTCATCAAAGTTGCAACCATAAATTAATCACAAAAAATCATAAATAGAACCTAAAAATTGTTAGATCTTGTGTTGGGAGTCTGTTGCAAAACTTGAATATGAAGAAGATGAAGATGTTATGATGAAAGATGCACACAAATAAATTCCAAAACGTGTGTTTACACTAAGTTTTAGGTTCGATTCGCCCCCACCAATTTAAGAAAATTGGATGCAAATGAGTTAACCGGCGAATCTCCTTCAAGATACTTTGGAAACCTTAATATGAATCGCATATTCACATTAAGCATATCGATCAACGATATTTTACAGAATAAAGTTATCTCATTTATTCTTGTGCACTAGAAAAAATAAAAGAATGACTTAGATATAATTTTTTACACTTGAAATAAGTAACTTTTGTGTATTTTTTATTCCTAACAAGTATCTCTATTTATAGAAAAAAATTGTACCAATTGGTGAGGAGAAAACTTTTTCATGAAAAGTTGTGTTAGTGTAGTGGTGACACCTTTTGACTACACACCCAATCACTATAAGGTCTCTTATTTGATTCCAAGTAGTTGCAACTTTTGACCATATTTGTTAATAATAATTTAACAAATAATTCATCAAATTAATTAAATCATTAATATTTATCAATTTAATATTTTGGAAATTTATCCAACAAAACATCTCCTAAGAAGTCAACCAATTCGACGCCTTTTCGTTAGACCATCAGAAATTGGCCTATAGTCAGTTAGGGTGCAACGTCAAAATGAATTTCTATTGGAGCACTACTGGAGCATGATGCTCGACAAAACCATCAATCTTGATGAAGAGAGGATGGAAGTGTTAGATGTGTTACTGTGTCAGAAGGCGCAAGTTGTCGAGGCATACAACAAGAAGGTCAAAGAAAAGATTTTTAAGTTAGTGACTACATATGGAAATTTGTGTTGCTCGAAGATTGAAGAGATCGACCATTAGGAAAATGGTCACCAAATTGGGAGGGATCATTCCAGGTAACCCAGGGTTTAATAATAATGCCTATGAGGTTCAAGAAATGCGTGTCGATCAGAGAGTCTTAAGAGTAAATGGGAAATATTTTTTTAAAAAAATAAACCTATGTTGCAAGAGATTCGAATCAAAATATAACAACTTTTCATCAATAATAATTAGCCAAAATAGACCAAGGGCCAAGATGGCATACAAAAGACATCCAAAAGGAGTTATGAAAGTTCGGCAGCTAAGCATATGAATCAAGCAGTGAATCTAGACTTGAAATCCTCAAAAAGAGCTTTATCATAAACAATCCTGCTGTCGAGAAGAGTCTTTTTAAACTGCATCTGGATGATTTTCTTCTTGAGCGCAAGGGCTTTCTCGACATGAGCAATCCCTTGGGTTACTTCTTAATCAACCACATTTTGAGCTGGAAAGGGTTCAATGGAGTCTAGAGTGACCTTTTGCTTTTCGACGTCAGCAAGTTTTTGGTTAAGTTCGACTATTTGATCCTGGTAACTAGAAATTTGTGGTCGATAACTCGATGCTTGTTGGAATGCTATTGCTTTTGGACTTCAAATCATTGATTTTCTCTTTGCAGGAGGCACTTAGAGCCCATTCACGGTCCATTTCGTTGATTGTTGTTTTTTTGTGAACATCGAATTGTCGATAGATATATAGGTTTTTTGCGAGTTGGGTGAAGAAGGCCTCAAACTCGATTAGATATTGGGACATGGAAGCAAAGACTTTAAACTGAGACAGTTCATCAACCAACTTAAGGATGTCACATGCGAGTTCATTTTGTCAAGTGACGACGTCAAAAATTTCTTTCTCAAACAAGTATGTCTTCAGCTGTTGGACTTTGACATCGAAAGAAGCATCTGTTTCGGGATCAGGAACGGACGATGAACTGGACGCATGATAGTCTCTCGACACTGCGGGGAATTTATGTAATGTCCTTAAGGTTTAGACTGGATTTTCTTGCTTCATGGACAACATTTCTTCTGGAGTGAGATTTTTGTTTGCATCTTACACAAGTCGGGGCCATCGTTGTTCAGAGCTTGAAGATTCGAGGTATCTTCAACCTCCTGAGTGATAATGCCACCATTAGTGGAAGGTTTCTTGCCATTGTTAGTAGTTGTATTGTCTTTGTCAGTTGTGGGTTGCTTGTTTGGAGTCATTTTCACTATCGGATCGTCCTCTACCGGCGTCCCTTGAAACTCATTAGTTTTTGGGGGACTCGAAATGGTCGTCATCCCAATGGGGTTTTCAGCATTAGCCTGTAGTGTGTTGTCATCAACATCAACAGTCAGATCAGCCACGGTTTCCTACAAGAGAATGCTCAATAAAAAATAGCCAGAAGAGCAAGGTATGAGTTGTAAAAACAAGAAATACTAATACCTCAAAAATTACGTTCGAGATTGACTCTTCACGCCCAACAAGTTGAAAGACCTTACTGAGGTCTTTATGCACGACAGGCGTGGCAGTCAAAGTGGCCACTTTTTTAGGCGCTTTCTTGTCTACGAACATCTTTTTCTTCGTTGGAGTGGAGGTGGGAACATCAGAAGAAAGGATATGAGAGTGAATACTCCCATCCGATTCATCGCCTTCAGGAGTTTGTGCTTATTTAGAAGCCTAACAATGGAAGAAGTAAGAAGATAGTCTAGATAAGTATAAAGGAATGAGAAATAAGCCATATTGGTAGTTTGGTAACCTTAGGTTTCTTCACAATATTGGTGGTAACAGGGGAAGTAGTTGGGCCTTGTTTTCGACTATGAAAAACAAGCAAGAACAATCAGCTAATGAAAATGGCTAAAATAAAGGAAAAGTTGAAGATTTACCCTTCTTGGAGGATTTTCTTAGGCATCGCCGACACCCTGGATGTTTTTGACAACTGTCAAGGCAGGTGCTTCTCCAGCCAAGGCAACAAAAGCATCAACCATGTTCACCAAAAAGAGGTCATAGTGGAAACTTTGGCTATGGTATTCCGACCACCAGACGTCGAACTCTTGGGCAGTACAAAAAGAAGGTTGAAATTTGAAAATAGGTAGTTCCAAGTGTTGTGTTAATTTAACGAATTTAAGACAAGCCTTGTGACCTATGAAGTTAAGCTGTCGACCAACCCATACAATATCAAAAGCATGCTTCACCAACGACTTGGACAACATTTGGATCAAGCCAAATTGTCGAGCCACCAAGTTGGGTTGGTAGATCATGAACCCGTATCTGGAAGTCCCCATTTCGATCCTGAAGGACAATATAGTGGGAGTTAAAAACGCCCTCCATATAACATTCGACAAGGCTGCAGTCGATGGAGAGGAGCCGGGAAAGGGATTTTAGAACCAAGTCAGACCAAAATTCCGTTCCACAAAGGGTGTCATACCCTGGAAGAATGAAGTAGCCTCCACAAACATGGTGAGATATTTCATAAATAACTTGTTAGGGGTTTCCTGAAACATCATCAGGGCAATTCGGATAACCTCTATAGGTTGTTGTTCATTCAAATGGTCTATCCTTGTAGAAGTAGGATATCCCAAGTGGTATTCAAATGTGAAATTAAGCCAGTGTTGCAATAGCCACATAGGCTTTGAGATACTCAAGGCCTTAGGAGTCTTGTGAAGGAGTTTCAGTTTCAATGCTGATAACCCAAGTTTGTGATAGAGTGAGGCTAACAAAAGTTTGGCCAAGGACACCTGTTGACATTCATGGATTTGGATTTTCAAGTTTATATAACTCTTGGCTATCTATTGGGATCCCGAACAAGAAAGATAACATGATAGCCAAAGAGTCAAGAAAGCAATATGTTCTTCATTAGACACTTCGATAGAGTCTGGATCATAATAGTCATCGATGTAATTCTGAAGGTTGGCACGGTCGAAGTCAAACTTAGCAGTCAACTCCAGGGTTGGGTCGAAAGTCTCACCCATTTGTGAGAAGCCACTGATAGTCGCCACGTTGAAAAATGTAGGCGTCAACATACCAAAAGGATGGTGGAATTCGTTAGTCGACCCTCCCAGAAGTACATCGACGCCAACAACATGCAATGGTTTACCCTATGAGCATTACATTGGTTTTTTCGCTTCCCCTGGACCTTGTTCAGCCAAACAATGTAATATTTGTTTCCTTGAGTATGCATCGACATAAAGACCCTTGCCTTGAGTGCCATAAATTTGAGGTCGAAAGTTCCCCCTTTCTCAAAAGTAGGTAGTATGGTGGGAGAATAACAAGGAAAGAAATCATGGACGTCTTGGTAGTGCAATGCAGTGTCAGGATAGGGACCATGAAAAGTGTGGAGCTTATCAGCCACCATGAAAGGTACGAGTATCTGGTGTTGCCATTTTTCTACCACTGCGTCATCATCGGATGACAGTTGAGGAAGTGGTTTTTGAACTTCAGCTTCTGAGAGAGTGTAGGTGACTGGGTTATCACCATCTTGGTGAGCAACAAAATTAGTATGAACTGCTACAAACGCCACTATTACAAATGAACAGAGCAAAAGAGTACTTTGAGAACAAGAGAGGTAGTGGTAAAGAAGAGGTTCTGGAATTGTTAAGAAGCTTTGAAAGTGTGGGAAAAGTGTAATCTGATGTTTATGGAATTATTTTTAGAAGTGGCACATGCAACTCAAAGGCTTAGTGGAGCAACTGTTGAGATTCTGTGAAATAGGGAACTCAGTAGGGGTGGTTTTGAAACCCACGACCTAGGAGTAATAGCCATGATTTTATTTTCTTGGAAGTTATGGCGTATAAAGGTGCCATTATGACAGATTTGATAGGACTTCAAAATCCAACAAAAGGCATAATGATTAGGTTGTTACACTAACACTAAGGCATAGTCGAAATATTGCTGAAAGAGAAAAATACCAAGTTTCCCAGTTAAAAATATCTCTTAGTCAAAACTAGACTTTGTGGGGGGGGGGGGGGGGTGGGGGCAATTTGTTGACTAGAGAAGATTTCTACCAAGTTCGAACGGGGAAAGGGTAACAAGACTTGGTCGACGCAAGCAAATATCATGTCAGAGAGTGATGCATAAAGAGGGGTTGTCGAAGAATTTCGATAAAGAGTGTGTCAAACTACTCTCAAGTCCAAGAAGTTAGCGTGGGAAAGTTTGGAAACATGGATGGTAGTTACTCAAGTAGTGGGATGACACGTGTCACAACCAGATTCAATGATATTAGCATATCAGTTATTTTCATTTTCTATTTAAGCAGGGTTCATTTTCATTTTTAGAGGTTGCATTCTGAACATTGTAACAGAGATACACTCAAAGTACCTAGCATTACGAGAAACGAGTCAATCTCTCCAAATGTATGGTGGTGTCCACAATTTAATTTTAAGTAATTTCATTTACTAAGCTCTTTAAATACATTTTGTGATTTACTTTCTTTGTCTATTTATCAAGTTATCTACCTTTTTCGTTACAAGTCATATCCAACATCATCTAAAATGTATAACCCTACAAATATCACATAGACTCAACCAATCTGTTTTGGGATTTTGTGGTCGGTCCTGCAAGTAAACCTTCAATAGGAGGCCAACGGCTGTTTGTGCAAAAATCACGTGCGAACAGTCACATAGTCGAAACGACATTCGTTAATAGGAAAATGTACCATAAGGACAGGTGAAGGTAATCTTCTCTTGGTCATCAGGAGGAATAATGATTTGAAAGAATCCTAAGTGTTTGTCTAAATAGCAGAAATGAAAGTGTTTAGCCAGTCATTCAAGCATTTGATATATATATATAAAAGGCAAATGGAAATGGTCTTTACGAGTGGCTTTATTTAGCTTTCTATAGTCTATGCACATTCTCCATCCAGTTTGAATTCTCTTTTCTATGGATTCACCCTTCTCGTTACTAACAACCATAACACCTCCCTTATTTGGTACGATATACACCAGGCTAACCCAGTTACTATCAAATATCAGGTATATAATTCCAGCTTCTAATAGCTTTTGTACCTACTTTTTTACTACATCACTCGGGATAAGATTTATTCTTCTTTGATGTTATATAGAGGTTTTGCAGATCTCCTCTAGCATAATACAATTCAAACATATAGAGGGAATTATTCCTTTTAGATCTGAGATGTTGTAACCTAAAGTTGTTGGATAATTCCTTAAGACATGTAATAATTTTTCAGTTTATATTTGTCCTAAGTAAGCATTGACTATTACTGGTCGTTCAAGCTCAATGTCTAGAAATTCATACCTTAGGTCATTGGATAATGTTTTGAGTTCTATATAAGGTTTCTTTCGGCATGGTATTGGATCAGGTGTTAGTGTTAAACATTCTCTTAGACTGTCATCTTCGTATGGCTCACGCCAATTATTGTGTTCAAATATCAGAGGTGTTGTAATCTTTAGTTCTTTAGTATAATTATATGGTTCCATCTCCATTTCTCTAATACATTCTTTGATAACATCTAGGAGGCAATATGAATCCTCTATGGTTGGAGCCTTTAAGAATTGAGCTAAAATAAATTCGACTTTTTCTTCACCAACTTCAAAATTCAGTTTTCCTTTCTTGACATTAATAATGGCTCTGACTGTTGCTAAAAATGGTCTTCCTAAAATAATAGGGATGTTGAAATCCTCCTTAATGTCAATTATCACAAAATTGGTAGGAATATAGAATTGATCTATACGAACGGGAATGTTCTCTAGCATATCTACGGGAAATTTAACAGAACGGTCTGCTAGTTGTATAGACAATTTTGTTGGTATGAGTTCTCCTAAATTGAGTATCTTGTATATGGATAAGTTCATTAAGCTAACACTAGCTCCTAAGTCGCATAGAGCTTTGTCTATGACAAATTTTACGATTACACAAGGTATGGAAAAACTACCTAGGTCTTTCAGCTTAGGAGGCATGTTGTTTTGAATAATAGCGTTACACTCGGCAGTGAGCATAATAGTTTCATTATCCTCAAGATTTTTCTTGTTGGATAGGATCTCTTTAAGGAATTTAGCATATGAAGGCATTTGTGTAATAGCTTCTGTGAATGGTATAGTGATATTTAGTTGTTTCATCAGAAGTTCTACGATTATCTTGAATTGTCCTTCCTTTTTAGTTTTTTCTATTCTTTAAGGATAAGGTACATGTGGTTTGTATGGTGACGGTGGCACGTAAGGTGTTTCTTTCTCTACGACCTCTTCGCTTTTGTCTTCCTTTTTATTATTGGTTGGATTGTTCACTTTTTCAGTTCTCTTACCATAGTTTTGATACATGGTTGAATTTTGGAGTCTTGGGTCAACTGGTTTGTCTATTCTCTCCCACTTCATATAGTAATAGCATTAGCGTAACCTTTTGGGTTTGGTTGTGTTTGGCCAGGTAATGTTCCAATTGGGGTTGCTATTGTTGCTTGTTGTTGGGCTACTTGAGAAATTTTTATTTCTATCATTTTTTGTGAGTAGCCATAACATCAAGCTTACTTGACAATTATTTCATTAATTCACGCGTAAGATCATTTTGATTTGTGAAATCCTTATTTTGTTGAGCTTGAGCATTTATAAAGTTTTCCATCATGATTTCTAGATTTGACTTTCTAGGTGCATGTAAAGCAGAAGGTGCTCCTCTCTGATAACCGGGTGGAATAACAGGTGTTGGGTTTGGTAAAAATAAAGCATTATTGCTCTTATATGAAAAGTTCGGATGGTTTCTCTAGCCAGGATTGTAAGTGTTTGAAAATGGGTTTCCTTGAGGATAATTTACTTGGTTAATAGGAATACCAGCCAATAACTGACAATCAACATTAGTGTGCCCAGGGGTTCCACATAATTCACAATTTTGTGTAACTACAACTCTGATAGTTGTGGGTAGTGTTATAGCTAAGCTTTCAATCTTTTGAGTAAGTGCATCAACTTTAGCATTGACGCGGTCTATGCCATTGATTTAATACATTCCACCTATCGGAGTTGGTTTTTCGGTAGCAGCATGTTCACCTCCCCATTGAAAATGGTTTTGAGCCATGTTCTCGATGAGTTCATAGGCTTCGTCATACAGTTTATCCATTAGAGCACTGTTGGCAGCAACACTCAGATTCATCTTAGTGTTGTACAACAGACCATTGTAGAAGGTATAGATAATCAGCCATTGCTCGAGTCCATGATGCGAGCAATGCCTCCTCATGTCCTTGTATCTTTCCCAAACATCTAAAAGAGATTCATTGTCTTTTTGCTTAAATCCATTGATTTTATCTCTTATCACAATCGTCTTTCTTGGTGGGAAATATTGGACTGAGAAAACTTTCTTCAACTCGTCCCATGTGGTGACAGAGTTGGATAGTAGACACTAGATCCAAGATCTAGCTCTATCTCTTAAGGAAAATGGGAAATACGCAGTCTTATCGCTTAAGGATTGACACCACTTTCATTTACGGTGTTTGGGTATTGCACAAACACTTACAAATGTAAGTTTGGATCGTCCGTGGGACTTCCTGAAAATTGATTTTGTTGAAAAACTGATAACATCGAAGGTTTCAGCTGTAGCAGTAAAAATCGTGAGTGTAAGTTATTGATTAACTTAACTCAAAGTAAACAGAGTTACCACCGCGTTTTTATTTATTCCAAAAGGAAAAGGAAAAGGAAAAAAGAGTGAATAAATCCTAAAAAATTAATCTAAAATAAAAATCTAAAAGAAATAAGCAGAGAATGGGTAACAGGTTGGGTTGGTTACGAAATAGAAAGGTGTTACACCCAAAACGTATGTGGTAATCCACGGGAGCCCTTTGAAATATTTACGCTTTTGGTTTGAAAAAGAGTTAATTAAATGAGAGTGAGGGAATGAGAAAAATAATTAATTTTAATATTTTTGTGTTTGACGAGACTTTCGTCTCATGCCAACATACCCACAAAGTGCAATGTAAGATCAAAACCCCATAGTTCGTGGTAAAAAGAACAAAGCTTTTTGTTGGTTTTGATTGATTTTAAGAATGTAAAGACAATTCACCATCCCTTAGCGAATAATTCCGCTAGAAAATATGAATCATGTCTAAACATATGAAAATGGTTAAAAGATAAAGTACATAAAGGTACAAAAGAGTTTGAATGAGTTTTTGTATTTTTTTAAGGTCTTTTGAAAAATGGCCAATATGCTTAAGTTCATTAAGAAATGATAGAAAAAAAAGGTAAGAATCACTTGACCAAGGTCAAAGTTTGAATTAAGAAAGTGGTGAAAGTCTTAAAAAGAAGAATCCTTTAAAAAATGGAGAAGGTTTTGAAAATTAAAGAATGAGAGGAGATGAAGACACTACCCTAAAAATAAAATAAAAGAGATAAGGGGGGAAAGATCTAACCACTTAAAGACACTTCAAAGCATAAGTAACTTGGTATTCCATCCTTTTGAACAAATGATGAGCCAAATAAATACTAGCATAACCACTCCATAATCAAGAAATGGGATAAAAACCTAGTACTAATTCTATAGATCCAAGATGTAGAACTCTTCCAAAAGCACGAGATAGTAACCATAGTCCACAATTAAGAACAATTCTTTTAAAGTGTTTAGGCCTTTATTAATATTTTTGGTGTCCAAATGGAGAAGAAGAAAAGAAAAGAAAAGAAAAGAAATAATGACATAAACATAAACATGATAATGGATGATATAAAGCATAATAAAAATAAAAGAAAGAATAGAGAAATAGATAAAATAATAAGGATAGGGAGAAAGAAGGAAATAAAAATAATATAATAATATACAATATAATGTGGTGAACTTAATCATCCACAAAGGTAACAATGCCAAAAGGCTCAAAGCGATAAACTGAATTATGTCTCGCGTTTTGCACTATATGATTGACATATGTACTCAAGTCTTAGTTAACAAAAACTCGTCAGAAGATTGATAAAAATCAAAGCCTCTATAATAACAAGTTTGAGAATTATGAACTTAATGCAAAGATGAACCATGTTTGGGCTTGCGCAACCAATCAAGGTTCGAGCCACGAAAGTAGAAATATCGATAAGGACAAAGAGGGACAAATGTAGTGGGAGGGGGATGAAGAAGAACCAAATTGAAATGCACTTTTGAGGTCCTTTCATCTTTAAGATCAATCACCTCTAATTGATAAATTCAAGCTTTAAAAACATATCACTAATCCAAAGAGCCTCTTATGAATTTAACAATTCACTTGAACATAGATTTGAATTAATGAATGTTAATCCACTCTAATCGATGTCCTAAGTCCATCGATATTAAAGAAATTAATCCCAATAATACACTGCAAGGTTAAAATAAGAAAGGAAGGGAAGAGAAACCCAATTTTGCTTTAGAGTAACCGGTTACTACCAGTGCGTTAACCGGTTACTTAGTTCAAAAACGCAGTTTCTGGGAAAAAATAACACTAAGTAACCGGTTACTTCCAGGCCGTTAATCAGTTACCCTGCGTGCAGTAGTATAAAAATGTGCAAAATTCAGCATGATCCTCTTTCAAAATATTTTTCAAACTCCTTGTGATCATAGATCTGAACTTGCACGAATTTTAGAGTAAAAACACAAAAAAAACCAACAATCAAAATATAAATGAGATCCAAAAGGATCTAGCACAAAAGTCACCAAAGATCTACATTGTGGATGATAAAGATGAAGGTGTATCAATGGTGTGAGATGAATTAACACTTCAAGGATTAGAACAACTCCAACTTACTTCACAAGCAAGCTTGATCTACTGAAATTGAAGGAGAAAAATGAAAAGGATGAAGGTTTAGCTCAAAATTAATCAACATTTCAATGTGAATTCTTGATAAATTTCAAAAGAAGAAATTGAGCTTTAGTGAATTTTGGTGGTTGAGGATATAATTTGCAAGAGGTTTTTTGGCTCTCAAAAGCTTCAAAGAAATTTTAGCAAGATGAATTTGGCTATCAAAAGCTTAAAAAACGAGGGTGTTATTTAAAGAGTTTAGGCTTGTGAATTTTGTAGAATGGAGCTAGGTTTGGGAGATCAAAATTAGGCGTGGAAATCAAATTTGGAGGGAATTTAACAAAAGAGTGGTGATTAATGAAGGTACACGGTGAGAATTATTTTTGATGATGTAGGCGAATTAAATGAAGATTATCTAGAATATTCCACTTGTGATTAAAAATGAAATTAGTGCAAAATTGTATAATTTGAATTTTCTGCCATTTTTCAAAATTCCACACTGGTAACCAGTTACTGCCAATGCGTTAACTGGTTACTCGATGTAAAATTTGAAAAAAAATGTTTGCTTTTTGTTGTACTGTTGTGGTTCCGACTCGATTCTCTTGCTTGTCAAAGAAGGCATGTAAATA
Source organism: Lathyrus aphaca (assembly GCA_963966055.1). Taxonomy (NCBI): domain Eukaryota; kingdom Viridiplantae; phylum Streptophyta; class Magnoliopsida; order Fabales; family Fabaceae; genus Lathyrus; species Lathyrus aphaca. Next base: position 303,297,545 of record OZ014524.1, on the reverse strand, counting down.
AACACATGAACCTTGGAACTCTTTGAATAATAATCAATAAATACTCGATAAATCCTTGATCAGATGAATTTGAATTGATTGTAGATCAACTTTGACTTTGTTCATGAAATTTGTCCGAGCCGAGGAATTGTTCTGGCATTCTTGCTTTTTTCTGAAAAGCTAGTAAAAGATGGAAAACAAAATATTTGTGGATTTGGATTAGATGTTAGTAAACATAAACAAATAAAAGGCATACAAAAATAATGTTGATCCCTTGTGATACATAAAACTGCAACCGAAAAGGACAGAAGAACCAGTGCGTGATCTTGTTTGTATGAAATGATGCAGTTGAAAAATATGAGAAATCTTAGGATAAAAAATTAGGGTGCTACATCAGCTCTAAATTGTTTTGGTTAATGGCAGGGGCAACAATGTTGTTATGTTTCAATTTTTATATGGTTCTTCTTGTGATGGAACAATGTAATACTTCATAGGACGGTTTCTCGGTCCTTCAGCCATGATTGATTCTTGTTCTTATTCGGGTTCCGAATCTGAATAAGAAATAATAGGATTTGGAAGATTGTATCAAATACGGAAATGGTTGATTCTATAAAATTTGCTAAATAACTTTTATATATAAATTTGAATTGCATAAATTTTCTTCTATAAAATAAAAACACTTAAATCATAACTTAATAAAAGAGAAACAAAAAAAAGTCATGTTCAATACTAATAATACACATTCAAATTGGAAAAAAAATTAATACAAGTCTTTATCTTTGTCATACATATATGAAGGAAATAACTAAAGATAGAGTCAATATTGTTGATTTCATGGCAAGAGAACTTGGCAACTTGCCAGTATCCTTCCTTAAGAAAATACCTTCATATAAAGGCACATTTATGAGAACCAAAAAACCACACAAAATAACTTGCAATCCAATTTTTTCATATGCTCCAAAGCCACCACCCCTTAGGACTACATCTTTCAACACATTAAGAAGACAAAATAAATTAAACAATGCCAATGTTGCTAATATAGTAAACATTGGTGACGATGTTCCAAACTCCATAATTTCTTTCTCATGGCGCTTGAAAAATTCTTCTTCTGAAATCTTAGTTGTGACTATAAAGACTGAATTTGAATAACCAAAAGACTTCAAGATGGTATCACTACATGCATATAAATAAGAGGTTGTCTTTTTGTACAACCATATCCTTAGGTCATTCCACCATCCTTTAAATGTCCCTCCACACCAAAAAAACTCCAACAAAATATAAATAGTTTCTCCAATTATTACATATGCAAAAGGTATGAACCAAGGACTTGACACCTGAAAATTCAACAATAAAATATTAAATCTCTATAGAACTAACACCTTTGATAAAAAGGTGTGTTCAGGCTAGTGTCGAACAACGGTACAAACAAAACACTGAAATTTACGGGAAAAAAAGAAATTGTTTTGTTACCTTTGGAAAGTAGGAAATGCCTTTGAGAAGATAAAGTGAAGGGATGATTGAGTAATACAAAGTAGCTAAACAGTTAGGTGCCCATAAGCAATAAGCACAATATCCTATTTGAAGGCCAAAGTTAATCTTCCCAAAAGCATACAATGCAGGACTATACTTAGAAAGAAAAATATGTAAGTCTCCTTCAGACCATCTCTTATGTTGAATAAGTACTTGAAGTAAAGAAGTTGGAGCTACACCCAAAAAAGCATTTCTAGGTGGAATGTAATATATTGATTTCCATCCGTTGATTTGTATGGACAAGCCTGTTATCACATCCTCCATTAAACACCCATATTTTAAACCCATCTATAATTTCAGAAAAATATTATTCAATTTAATTACAACATCATAGTTCTAAATTGTATATTTAAAGTGTAATTACAAAATCATAGTTCTAAATTGCATGCTAAATCGTGAGTAAACCGAACACTTGAGACTTACTCTTACTAAAACCCTCAATACCCTCAAACATTTTAATAATAAATTGAGGAATATACCTAACCCTACCAACCCACCTAAAGACGTTATATCAAATTACATACACGAAATCGTAAAAAGACAAACAAATGGTCAATTGACTAAACATAAGCAAGACACATGGCACACACTACAACGAGTCAGATAAAATCCTGTAGCTAAGAAGATTGTCTCAAGCTGGGATCTGGTCCTGCAATATATTTTAAGAGAAAACAACTCGATCTAATCTACGTCCCTCCCAAATAGAGAAATTAAAATGGATCTTAAAAGTCGACCTTAGTGAGTAACATCCTTTCACATCCTTTTCCAAACCCAAAAATCCTCCCGATCATGGGAAACTAAAATAGAATTATAATACACCAAATTGTTAAGCATCTCGTCCTCATAAACAAGCAACATGCACCACCACTTAAAATCCCAATCCCACACCCCTCAACCCACTACCCCATCTACCTAACCAGCTCAAATTAATGTTATGAAATAAAGAAAAACCTCATAAATGACATACATAGAGATGTCATATCCCACCAATCCAACCAAAAATAGGTTCTCTAGCCATTCCCAGCACATTAGTAATACAAATAGAAAACTAATTAGAAACCCCATCCACCTTAGACCCAAGAAAAGAGACATCTTTCCAGGATAAGGACATACCCTCAAGGCCTCATAGCCAACCCTCCAAAGGCAAAGAGACAATAACGGAACCATACCTAGTAAAGAAAATGTCTTTCTAGAGTGAGGTGCGGCGCCTCTAACCAGGGGAGGCAAACAGGCATCCACACCCAATAAAAGCCTGAAAAGAATAAGGTGGATGGGATAGACATAATCGAATATGCGAGCATAAAACCTTAAACCGCCTCGCAAAAATGGGGCGAGACGAGACATGCATATTAAAGAGTGCGGTCCTAAAACTGGGGCATGGCCCACGAAAACGTGTGGGCAAAATGGACATGCTCGATGAGTTGGACCTATTTTTCCAAAACTACCTCCAATTCCACTTACCAAGAAGAACAAGGTTAGCTTGCCTCAAATATAAGACTCTAACCCACTCGACACCTTAGGCTTACACGCATCCTCCCTTTTAACCTATGCACCATTTCCCTCTATATCTCTACCTTAAAGAAAATACCTCTAACGCCCAACTATCTTTTGACAGAAAATGACCAGCATCTTTGAGGAGAGAAAAAATATAATTATCACACTCAAAACCGAATTAAGAAGAACAATCCTCTTTCCAAAGCTAACAAACTTTTACCTACAAAAGGAAAGCCTTTTAGCAACGAGCTTAACCAAAGGATCCAAAGTCTCTTCATGTCTCAAATTATATCCCCCTTGGAGATCTAAGTACTTTAAAAGGAGATATCTCACTTTGTAATTAAGAATGATCTCATCTAACTCAAAAAAAGTCACTTCCATAATAATGCCAAAAATATAATTCTTTGACAGATTCACCCAAAGCCCATAAGCCAACTCCAAACTTCTATAATAAACTTTATAGCCCAAAGATTCTCAATTGTGGCGTCACCCAAAATAATTGTATCATACACATACTAGAGATGCGACCCAATAAGCCCCTCAGATCCCACTTCGAACCCAAAAGGAAGAGATGTAACACATCATACCACACTTCTCAAAGCACCACTAGGACCATCCACCACCAAAAGGAAGATAAATGCACTAAGAGATCTCCTTGCTTGATCCCCGTTGAATATCAATCTTCTCTTTCAAAAACCCATTAACCAGGACATAATCGATACCCAAGAATATATAAACCTCAACATGTAATCCTAAATAAAAAACCTCAATGAATCATAGTCCTTTTCAAAATCTACTCTAAAAATGTGACACCCTTTCTTCGAGCTCTTAGCTAATATGACGGCCTTATTTAAAGCAACAATCATATCCATAAACTACCTACCTTTAAGAAAGAATGACTAGGACATCGAAATAAGCTTTCATATAACCAAAACTAGTTTATCTTCCAACACTAATGCCACAATCTTGTAGAGAGACCCTTGCTGAGAGATAGGCCTAAAATCCTCAAAGGCCAACTAGGAATAAAAATCACAAAAAGGATGTCAATTTGCCCAGAAAGACGACATTCTCAAAGAGCTGGCCAAATATAACATACACATCCTCCTTAACTATATCTCAAAACTTCTTAAAGAACAAAAACTTAAACCTAAAAGGGTATAAGCTTTTATTGCCCTCCATCTATGCCATCACATACACCTCCAAAGGCATAAATCTAGCAAAAAGAACCCCGACTTCACATGTTAAGATACAATGGAGTCTAACCCCATACAAGGTAGGCCTAAAAGAAACCCGATCAGAGAAGTTATCCATGAAAAACCAAGTAATATCCCTCAAGCCTCCTCTTCCTTATTCAACTATTTCTCTCCTTAGGTTTAAGAATCAAATTAAAATATCCTAGAACAATCGTCTCCAACCGGGTTCGTATGGAGATTATGTGCACCAATTTCACCAGGTTTGTGATTCTCATCATACCACATCTACCTTTACATAAAAAGAAAAATACTTTTTGCAAACAAAACTATGAATTCAAGAATAAAAAATTACTCTTATTAATTCATAATTAGGTCTATTTAAAACATGATAAAAAATGAAATCAAATAAAAAATTAGTTATGTCAAAAAAATAAAAAACAATTGAACTATGATAAATAACTCATGAAGTGTTAGTCACAATTGTGTTTATTCAGTTTAGTTTGGTTCAATTTTTAGATTTTGTTAATAACCCTAATCACCATAACCCTAAAATGTGTGTGTGTGAAAGTGAAAGAGAGAGTATATGTATGACCTCTTTTCCCCATTGTGTATTTTCCTCATATGAGCAGCTTGCAAGGCCCTTTGATTTTTCTTCTATTTCTCGCAAACTTGATTCTTTGAATAAGTCATCTTCACTCTTCCAATTATGCATATATTCATCATTAAACTTCATTCCACAAAGAGATTCTCTCTTGTGAAAGCAGTCAGTTCCTATGTACATAGGACCACCCCAACCATCTGCACTACGATACTCCACCTTCACACACATACAAAATTATAAGTATAAATAATCTCATATACTTGTAATTAAAATATCTAACTTATATAACTTTTACTACAAAAAAATAACTCACCTTGCTCCATGCTAGAAGAGCACTTGCATATAAATCATTCTTTGTGACATTCTCAAAGGTTTGTGGAAACCGTACAAAAGCAATTTTATGGCCTTCCTTTTCATCCATGAAAAAACATAGAGCATCTCTTATAGATTCTGAATTGTTTGAGTACATGTCACAATCTACATTCAGAATAACATTTCCATTGCTGATAATTGAAGAAATCCTTATCTATATTTCATAACATACACATATAATCAAATAAAAGTAAATAAATAAAGTATTATTTTGTATTCAATATAATAGATATATAATATATACCAAAGAATTCATAGCTCCTGCTTTGAAGTTATGATGATATTGAGGTCTCTTCTCACGAGCTAAATGCACCAAAGTTGGTAAAATGAAACCATCTACATCTTTTGAGTTATTAGGATCCTTTTTATGAAGTAGTATCTAGTAAATAAAAGCAAAATATTGTATAAATAATCATAGGTCATAAAGATTAATGAAAATACTAATTAAGTAAATTGAATTTATTAAGAAATATACTTGAAGAAGGGTGTCATGGTCACGTCGAGATGAATATGAATCCCACTGAGAAAATCCTCTATGCTTTAAACGTGTTTCTTTGGGCACTCTTTTTAACTTTGTTGCATCCTTAATTCGATTTTCCATTTCGCTGTACAATTTCTACATAAAAGAAGAAAAAAAAAAGGACAATTATTTTCCATGATGTAAAATAAATTATATTCAAATAAAACATGTAGAAAAACATAAAATAAAATTAATTGGATAAAAGTGTTAAAAATAAACATTATTTATACTATTGATTTTTTTTATAAGTTTGTAACAAATCTATTGTATAATGCAAAATGTATTTGAATGTAAACACTGAGCTTAGCTTTTTATATATATGGACAAAGGTAGTTGATTTTATATTTTTTTAGTTTCATGTTTTTAGTTTAGTTTTGTTGTGATTATGTTCTTTTTTTTCCATGCATGTTGGGTTTTCCAATAACTAGTATTAGATCTTTTGGTTCAATCCAAGAGTATGAATTCTTAATATGCTTTGTGGTTACAACTTGTCTGGGATCTTCTACATTAGAAAAGAAGAATGGTATTGTTCTGCTACAATCACAAGTTACATTATGTTGTTTGGGTTAGAAAAAATTGATGGAAAAATTGTTTTTGATATATGGAAAATTCAAGTCAATGATATGTTGATACAATCAGAATTATACAAGAAATTAGTTAGTATATGAGTGTTGATTATCATTAATGCAAGATGTTATGTGAGGTTTTTGAGGTGGTTGAAGAATTTTCTGCCAACAATGAAAATTGCACAATATGTTTCAGCCTGATTTTTGATATGTAAAAGTTTTTAGAATGATTTAACTACATATGAAATGTATTCTTGATGATGGAGTATGATAGTTCTTTTGAAATATAATTGTAAATAAAGATAATGTGAATTACTTTAGAGTGGTTTAGCTTAGAGTCATTATACTCTTCCTAGGGAATATGATAATTCAGAATTATAACTGTCAATGAAGACAATGTTAAACTATATTATATATAGTTGATTATGATAGTTTTGAAAAAGAATTTTTTTTGACGGTTTTTATTTCTACCAAAAGTAACTAAGATGTAAACCATAGATGCATCATTTTTTAATTTTTTTTTATTTTTTAAATACTACATATTCCTTTAATTTAGTTGAAAACCAAAGTATAAAATTTTAATCAATCCCTCCTCGAATTCCAGCAGCAACTGCATTTTAAGCACATTTTAATTATTTTTTTATAATCTATTATCTCGGTTATTTTGGAAACCGACGGAAAAAGTAGGTTTTGATCAATCCCCTCTTTGAATTCCAACAATGATATTTTAGAAAATTTTAATTTTAATTTTAATTTCTTAAAGATCTATATTACCTAGGTAATTTTGGAAGAGGGAAAAAGTACAATCTTTTAATTTATTTTAGCCTCTTTTAATTAAGTAATAAATTGTTGTCGTCCATATATAAAGTAATAATGGTCAAAATATTTCCAACTCATCAATCCACAAGAAAAATCAGTGATCAATATGAAATTCTCGCAAGTCAGTCAGAACGCGAATGTCACAACGATCCATCTTGGATGTAAAGTCCTGATATGTAAACTTAATCTAATGAAAATAGTTGCATAAAGTACAAAACCATTCTCAAGAATGAACTTTCAAGGAAGGAAAATGTTTCAAGGTTGGTTTTTTAATATAATTTCTTCTCTTGTGATTGTTTGTTAAAAATGTTTAATATTAGTAAGGAAAACATGTATGTAATTTAGTAATTGTTATTGTTATGTCAAGTAAAATGTTTAATATTGTTGTTGAGATTTAATGTTTAAAGATTCTATTGATTTTATTGTTGTTGAGATATAATGTTAAATTATTATATTAATTTTGTTTTTTTTTGTTGTTGTTACTGTTAAAATTTAATATGTTTAAAGATGCTATTGATTTATATGTTGTAAAAGGGTAAGAGTACCCCCTTCTACTCTATCTATTGATAGTGTTCATTACTTATTGGAAAAAACTCTATTGATTTTGTTGTCGTCGTTGTTAATTGAGAAGGATTTAGAATTTGTCAAAATATTTGATATTTTGCGAATTGGAAAGAAAAAGAAAAGGTTAAAATAAAAAATAAATAAGCAGTATATTTTCTCTCGAGTATTATTAAAAACTGAGGTGAAAAATTGTGTCTTTTTTTCTAGATTTGTAAAAAAATTGTGTAATTAAGATAAAATCGCTAGAGTGTGAAGATTTTTTTAAAATGGAGTAATTTCAAGTTTTTATGATTAAATTAATATAGTTGATGAAGACAACAAAAAATAATACATTATTTTCAATCTAGATAAAGATTGTCTAATAAAAATAATTAATTAATTGTGAACTTTGTCAGCAACCAAAACTCATTTTCAATCTCCACACACATTAATCAAAGTTAAGAAACCCAATACAAATATAAAATTGTTGTTTAGTATATATATATATATATATATATATATATATATATATATATATATATATATATATATATATATATATATATATATATATATATATATATATATATATATATATATATATATATATATATAACTTTTAATCCCCATAATAATTCAAATTGATAGCAAATAATGAGATTGCAAAGAGTCTATAGATAACTCTTCCTCTTCCCTTTTTTGTTTCAAATAAAGGAGAGTACTCATCTCTGTTCATGACTTCCAAAATTATGTCACTTGTGTGTTTTTAATGCTTTTGAATTTTGATTGATATCTTTATTAAGAAAGAGTGATATACTTTTAATTTGCAAAATATTAAATTACAATTATTTTGTACTCTATTATATTTAATAATCAACAATCCTACCTTGGCACCAAAATGGCAGTATTTATTTATTTAAATTAATTTCAAAATAAAAAATATTATCTTATAAAGAAAATATTTTTATTTTAAAAATTATTTTGTAACAATGATATAAGATTATGTCATTAATCATTTTCATAATTGCATTAATCACATATTTTATTTATAATTTATTAATCACATTCACAATTTCATTAATCAATAAAATACATAATATTAATAATTTTCTAATATTAAATTATAAAATATATTAACCTTATTTTGTTATTTAAGTTTTTTTTAAAACTCATTAAAAAAATTTGAGTTATATTAATCAACTTTGTACCTTTAAATTAACTAGCTCTCTTTTCTCACTTATGATTATTTTAACGTCAAAATATATTAACCAAACTATATATAGATTATATTAACCAAGTTCTTACACACCATGAATCAAAGTTGTTTTAGAAAATAAGAGAAAAAATGCAGAAAAGTCAAAACTATCAATGTCAATATTCAACATATTTATGAACAGTGACATACGATTAAGGATGGCAAAAAATCAATATTTGTGGATATCTATAAATAAAAGGATGGCAATTTAATGAATATCTATTTATAAAATAAATGGATATTTAATTGTCCATTTTTAATGGATACAAATATGAGTTTGATGATATCGTGCCTACGAATTTCCGTATTCGTTAATAAATTATAAAAATTAATTAAATATTATTAGTTTATTATACTTTGTCTTTTTATCTTTTAAAAAAACGAGTCTTCTCTTATTTTATTTTTTAAAGTTTTCTTTGAGGAAAACAATTCACATTCCATACAAATCATATTTGACCATTACATATTTAAGTTTTTTCTATACTCTAGACCTCATTAGATGAAATTGGCACGGTGTAGGTGTAACGCCCTAAAAATTCATAATTAATTATTTATTAATTATTTATGAATATATGATCTTATGTGCTTCATTGTGGTGTTGTGGTGATGAAATTATTTTATTTGGTTGTGATATTAGAATAATTATGAATATTATTTAAATATTATTATTAAAATGAAATAAGGGAGTTAGAGGTCTTAAGGATATATTGGTCTTTTGTAGGAATTAGTGAGGGTGAAGATGAAATTGTCTAAATATGGGTATTTGATTGAAGGTGTGAGGGAAGTTTATTTCATTCGTGAAATATTGTAGAAAGAGACAAGAGGAGAACTAAGAAGGAAGGATAGGGCTTGAAGTCTTGAAGAATTCAAGGAAATCATTGAAGGAATTTCACAAACCTAAGGTATGGGGAGTATTTTCCGTTCAATGTTCATAATGTAGATATAGATCTTTTGAGGAATGGGGTTTTGAGGAAAATCATAGGGTTTAAGGGGATTTATGAGATGAGGTTGATTAAATGATGATGTTAGATGTTGAAGTTGATGAATACATGATAGAAGATGACTAATAGAGTGAATTATGTGATTTTCTGTGGTTAGAACATGATTTTTGGTGAGTTTTATTGCAGTAGGTTAGTGCAGAAATCGCAGGGTTTTTCTGCCAAATTCGTCTTGCTCGCTTAGCGAGCCGTTGGAAACTTTCTCCTTTTCAAGGCAGTAGCTTGCGCGCTTAGCGAGCAATGGGATTGCTTAGCGAGACCTGACACTTTTTGCAAAATGTTTTATTCTTGAAAATGATTTAAAATGACATGTTTTGTTGTCTTAAGTTGCCATGAGGTTGTTGTAAATTCTTGACATGATGTAATATGCTAAATGTGTAGGAATTTGTGGTGAAATGATGTTGAGGTGAGTTATGTTGTATTAGGATGATATGAAACATTAATGGCATAAGTAGGTGAAGTATATTAGATGTGTGAATGATGAATGATGATTAATGCAGATGCAATAGTTGATGAGTTTTGATGATGTATGATTGTATTGCATCTTGCATTCATGGCATAAATATGATGGGGCTTCAGTTCGTTGGTAGCTTCAATTCCATTGTGTGGATTGAAGTGATATAATATTTATGATGTACTCCCTTGTGGAAGGTTGATGGCCCAGTGTCCATCCGTGATGATGATTCGGTACCACATGCATACGATAAGGATTGCATTTTATTCTTGGTGGCATAATATGATTGCATTTGTGTTTTATGTGATGACGTGATAAATTTTGTTGTATATTGGTGAAACTTTAATGATTTATTTATTGATGCTTGTTGACTTCTAATTCCTTCTTTATATTATTTATATTGAATGTGAATTTACTCACCCTGTCTGTCTTTGGTGATGGTCTATTATGTCATCCTGCAGATACTCAAGAATAAGCTCGGTGTGTGGATGTAGCTTGAAGTATTGTTTTTCGTCACTTATTTAGTTAGGTGTGATGTCCTGCTCTGTGTCATGTAACATCGGGTTGGAAATGAATGTGGACCACCGAGTCCTTTTGTTTATTTTCTAAATTGTTGAACTATTTGTTGTTTCTAGAATAACTAAGTTATTTTATGCATGAAGCATGAAGTTTAATTATGTTGCGTAGTAAACGTTTAATATGTTGAAACATGTTGTTAACCCGTGTTACGGGACATGACATCTATAAGATGAATTGATTGTTATGTGTGAAATGTGACACTCTATGGTGTTTGTATTCTCATTTAATTATTTATTTCATATATATTTTGATGTGGGGTAAAAGGGTGTTATGTTAGTGGTATCAGAGCCTGGTTGGTATGTCTGGCCAAGTGTCGTTGCTGTCGGTCTGTTGTCAGTCATTACTTGTTAACGATTATTTTCTTTTCTGATGTTGTGAGTGTTTTGCAGAATGGCAAGAAACAACACGCATGTTGATACACCCCAAAGTCGATTCTGATTTATTTGATGTGTTTCTTGTGAATTTTGATGATTTATGATGTTATTTGATGTTTAATGGAGTTTTGAGGGTGATTTAATATTTTATTAATATTAGAATATTAAGTATAGTGAGGTTAATTTAATTATTTGAGATTAAATAAAATAAGAGGAATTAGAAGATAAGGGTAAATGAGGTTTTTTGGTGGAGGATTAATGAGGGTGGTATATGGAAAGACTAAAGGGGTCCTAAGGGCAAGAGTGATAAAAGAGTGTGTCGCTCCCTGGATTTCCATCATGGTAAAAATGCGAAAGTGGCACGGAAAATGGTAGAGTCGACAGCCAGGCATTTTTATCGCAAAGGAATCGGAAAGGTAATTCTGCACAAACTGAAGAAAAGAAAGGAAGGACAAAAGTCCTACGAACCAAAGAACTGGGTTCGGGAGTCGATTACGACCTGGGAAGGTATTAGCACCCCAGATTGTCCGCCGTACCCGACGGGATCCACGCTTGCAAATAAATTGTTTCAAAGGATGTGAGAATGAAAGATGTTGTAAAAGAAAGACTGAAACTGGATAAGAGAAGAAAAGAAAGGGGGAAAATGTAGGGAAAATAAAAGAGTGCTCGAACGGGCCCTGGACATGGAGATCAGAGTCACCGCAGTTCCCCTAACTAGGAAGAAAAATAGCTTGTGTTTTAAAAGCTTGAACTGCTTATGTCAATGCTCAGATGTTGCAGGCTCGTCTGGCACGAATGTGTTACCGTATTGCAAAGAGACAAGTAGGAGCAAGTTCTTACATTATGAGTGAAGGTGATGAGAAAAAAAGTCCCGAAGGAGAGACGTTTATTCTTTGTTTAGTGGCTTTTAGAATCTTTTTCTTTGTGTTTGGCACAAGAAAGTGAACTCAAGTCCTTTTTCCATGGAATGTGTACCTATTACTAAATTCCAAGATAGAATGAGGAACAGGCACACCCAAGTAAGGAGAAGACCTCTAAGACTTGGTTTCAAAGATCAGGGCCTAAGCTCACTAACTCATTGAATTTATAAAGTGTTTTTGTAATTTGAAATGAAGAAGTGTTTTTTATGATTTTCTTTGCGAAAGTGGTCTCATGATTAAACTTGTACATCATGCTAGACAAGCTTGTATTATCCCAAGATGAGATGAATACAAATGCCCCATGGAATAAGTCCATACACACAAGACTACCTCAACCATTATTAAGTATTTTTTTTAGGTTGGATATGAACCTTCTCAAGAAGTTAATTTTCCCCAACAAAGATTGAAGTTGCTTCTTTGACGAAGGAGGCTTGAGATCCAAGATAACTTTTGTCTTGTTTTGGTTGATCTCGATGTCTTTCTTGTGGACTACAAAGCCCAAAAAGTCTCCTGCACTCACACCAACATCACATTTTAATGAATTCATGTTTAATACATACTTCCCCATTCTCTCAAAGGAACGTCAGAGGTGATCTAAATGGTCATTCTCCACAGAGGATTTTATTACAATGACATCAATATAAACTTGCATGAACTTCTCAATGAAGTCATGGAATATTGCATTCATGGCTCTTTGATATATGGCCTCAGTATTATTTAGGCCAAAGGGCATCACTACCCATTCATACGTGCCTATAGCTCCCAGACATCGAAACCCCGTTTTGGGGACATCGTCCTCAGCTATGAGAATTGGGTTATACCCAGAGTATTCGTCGAGCATACTTAAATATTCAAAACGTGTGGCCGAGTCGACAATCATCTTTGTCACATGCATTGAATACTCATCTTTTGGTGTCGCGTTGTTGAGATCTCTAAAATCAATGCAAACATGAAGTGTTCTGTTTTTCTGAATCACAATAACTATATTGGCTAGCTATTCGACATACCTTGCAGTTCCGATGAACCTACTTTTGAGCAGCCTTTCGATCTCCTACTTGATATTTTCATTGACCTCATGGGAAAATCGACGAGGTTGTTGTTTTATTGGTTTTTTGCCAACAACCGTTATGATATATTACTTTCATAATGAAATTTCATAATGAAGCGCTAGAGTTAAAATTAGAATTAAAATAAATAAAAAACTAAAATATATCACAACGATGGAAACAAACAACCGTAGTCATAACTTTTATGTTTTTTTTATTATTTAAAAGTAAATAAAAAGGAAAATGTGCGTCTTAACATAAAATGAATAATATATATGATGGCGCTGAGGTTTGAACCTATGAAAGTTTGATGGTATCACTACGATTGGCTAATCAACCGTTGTTATATACAAATAATTTTTAATCAAAAAAATTAATATAATAACGCCTTAGTTTAGAGATCTCACAACTGTAGGGATGAATCATGGTAACCATGTCGTTGTTGCTTACGCATTGTGTAGTAGTGTTCCGACAACAGCATGCGAACAATCTTCAACCTCATGCTTAATTTTTGTCGAAGCAGAAGCTACCATTCGACCATACTAGGGTTTGATCCAATATCTCACACATATATATATATATATATATATATATATATATATATATATATATATATATATATATATATATATATATATATATATATATATATATATATATATATATTCAACACTTGAATTTGTTTACATAAAATAAAAACACTTAAACCTTAACTTAATATAAAATAAATAAAACAACAAAATGACATGTTCAATACTAATAATACACTTTCAATTGAAAAAGAAAATCAAATATAAGTCTTTTTTTTGTCATACATAGCTGAAGGAAAGAACTAAAGCTAGAGCTAATATTGTTGATTTCATGGCAAGAGAACTTGGCAATTTGCCACTATCCTTCCTTAAGAAAATTCCTTGGTATAAAGGCACATTAATGAGAACAAAAAAACCACACAAAATAATTTGTAATCCAATTTTCTTATATGCTGCAAAGCCACCACCTCTTAGGATTGCATCCTTCAACACATTCAGAAAACAAAATAAATTGAACATGGCCAGTGTTACTAATATAGTAAACATTGGTGAAGATGTTCCAAACTCCATAACTTCTTTCTCATGGCGCTCATAAACTTCTTCTTCTGAAACCTTAGTACTGATTATAAAGACTGAATTTGACAAACCAAAAAGCTTCAAGATGGTGTCATTAAATGCATATAGATAAGAGCTTGTCCTTTTGTACAACCATATTCTCACTTCATTCCACCATCCTTTAAATGTCCCTCCACACCAAAGAAACTCCAATATACTATAAATAGTTTCTCCAATTATTACATATGCAAAAGGTATGAACCAAGGACTTGACACCTGAAAATTCAACAATAAAATATTAAATCTTTGTAGCCCTAAAAACATTGAAAAAAAAGGTGTGTTCATGTTAGCGTCGAACAACGACAAAAACACAACACCGATAGTTGTACTTATATTAAATTATTTTTAGTGTCGATGTGTTAGTGTCGGTGTCTGAATCTGTGCTTACTATTAAATACCTATAAATTAAATACTTTAGCAAGGGAATTGTTGTTACCTTTGGAAACAAGGGAATGCCTTTAAGGAGATAAAGTGAAGGGATGATGGAGTAATACAAAGTAGCTAAACAGTTAGGAGCCCATAAGCAATAAGCACAATATCCCATTTGAAGGCCAAAACTAATCTTCCCAAAAGCATACCATGCAGGACTATACTTAGAAAACAAAATTTGAAAGTCCCCTTCAGACCATCTCTTATGTTGAATAAGTACTTGAAGTAAGGAAGTTGGAGCTACACCTAAGAAAGCCTTCCTAGATGGATTGTAGTACACTGATTTCCATCCTTTGCTTTGTATGGACAGACCTGTTATCACATCCTCCACCGGACACCCGTATTTCAAACCTATCTGTAATTTAAGAAAAACAACATTATTCAATTCAATCACAACATCATACATATAAATATAATTGCATTCACATCTAGCGCGTCTTTTGTTACAATATCAAGTTTAACAACGTAACTGCTAGAGTTTAGGGTTTAAGATTTAGGACTATTCATGTACGTATTCAAGTTTAGTGTGAGAAAAAAGAGTATATATATATATATATAAAGGACCTCTTTCCCCCATTGTGTATTTTCCTCATATGAGCAGCTTGCAAGGACTTTTGATTTTTCTTCCATTTCTTGCAAATTTGCTTCTTTGAATAAGTTTTCTTCACTCTTCCAATTATGCTTATATTCATCATTAAACTTCAATCCACAAAGAGATTCTCTCTTATGAAAGCAGCCAGTTCCTATGTACAAAGGGCCACCAAAACCATCTGTGCCATGGAACTCGACCTACATGCACACTTACAATTATAAATAAAAACACATATAAATCCATTACATGAATTTGATACAATTACGATATTAGTCCATTACGTGTAATTAAAATCTTTAATTTATGTTACTTTTGATACAAGAAATAACTCACCTTGCTAATTGCTAGAAGAGCATTACCATATAAATCATTCTTAGTGACATTCTCAAAACTCTGTGGAGATTGCACAAAAGCAATTTCATGGCCTTTCTTTTCATCCATGAAAAAACATAGAGCATCTCTTATAGATTCTGAATTGTTCGAGTACATGTCACAATCTACGTTCAGAATAACTTTTCCATTGCTGATAATCGAAGACACCCTTAACTGCAGTTCATAAGGTACATATACATTAAATGAAAATCATATTTATATTCCATCAAAATAATGTATATATACCAAAGAGTTCATAGCTCCTGCTTTGAAGTTGTGGTGATATTGAGGTCTCTTCTCACGAGCTAAATACACCAAAGTTGGTAAAATGAAACCATCTACATCTTTTGAGTTATTAGGATCCTTTTCATGAAGTAGTATCTTGTAAAAAAAAGCAAAATAATGTGTAAATAATTATAAGTCATAAGGATTAATGAAAAGACTAATGGAGTAAGTTGAATTAAGCAATATACTTGAAGAATGGTGTCATGGTCACGTCGAGATGAATATGAACCCCATTGAGAAAATCCTTTATGCTTTAAATGTTCTTCTTTGGGTACTCTTTTCAACTTTGTTACATTCTCAATTCGATTTTTCATTTCAGTGTACAATTTCTGCATCATAGGAAGGAAAAAAAAAGAATGATCATTCTTCATGGTGTAACGAAAATTATATTTAAAGAAAAAATGTATTAAAACAAAAAATGAAATTGATTGGATAAAAATTGTAAAAATAAACTTATGAGTTGAAATTAAAAGAGAGAATAAATTGGATTGAATTAAGAGAGATAAATAAACAAAAAATGAAGGCTTGAATTAAGATAATATCATTATAATGTATCTATATGTAAATGATATATATACTCATCACATGAAGCAATCACAATGACATTGAGAATCTCAAATTGAACATAAACACCAAATTGAAGATGAACGAATTAGGAGGCCTAAGTTATTTTCTTGGCCTTAGATTTGTTGCAATCGTGAAAGACTTGGTAATTCATCAAAGGAAGTATATTATTAATATCGTAAAGAGATTTAATATCATGAAATACATCATGTACTCCTATGGAAGAAAATCTAAATTATCACATAGATGAATGCTATTATGACACTGGGTTTCTTACATAGTATATGACACTTTGTTTATACTACATACCAAACAAGCCTTAAAAAATTAACAAATGCGAAAAGCGGAAATTCTTAATCTGTCTCGAACCAAAAAATCAAAAACAGATAATAGAGTTTTATTCTACCAAATAAAACCGTGAATGATAAGGCTTAATGAAGCTTTTCTCTTATCACATATGCAAATAATTAAGAGAATCGTAATATTTCTTTAGGGAACAATAAACCATGACATTTTATTTCTAAAACTGATGTCTATATAAGGATAAAAGAAAGAGTTTCTTATAGTTGTTTTTAGGAAAAACAAATCTTTTTCGGACGAGGTTTTCTCATAATTATTTTTGGGATATTTTTATAAGCATAGTTGTTTTTAGGAAAAATAAATCTTTTACCGACGAGGTTTTCTCATAATTATTTTTGGGATTTTTTTTTATAAGCAATGAAATTCAATTAAGGGAGAAAAAAAATTCTCTGACCTAAAAATAAAAGAAAACCTTCGAGAAAATTTTACTTTGTACTCATACGTTTGCCCCAATATCCTTACGAATAATTTTTTAAACAAAAATTCCCTCATATAAATAGTGTGTAATTCAAAAATTAAATTTTTCGAAAGTAGATTTCGCTCCCGGAACACCCAGCAACAAAACATCAGGTTTAGGTTTTTGCACTCCGGAACTAGCAAGTAGGCTAAATCTGATTTATTAATTTTTTTGTTTACACACCGAAAGTAGTTGTATTGCTATTTCCGATTTAATTTGTTTTTTCCAGTTACACACCAGAAGTAGCTATATTGTTACTTCCGGTTTACACGTGTGTTGGGTTTACGCACCGGAAATAGCCTATGTGCTACTTCCGGTTGAGTTTTTTTTTTTGTTACATTTTTTTTTTTATATTTTTTAAATTTTATTTTGGTTTATTTTTTCAGTTTCTCGCATTAGAGGACATGACATATATATTCATCGGCGATTGCCTGATGGAAGGACAGTTCTGACGCATCTATACCAGCAAAAACAACAAGATTCTCTTTTGTTTTTTTTTATATTTAGACATACTTATTATTCTGCATACATATATAGTACTAATCAAAATGAAAAATATTAATCAACTTGTATTGCGGTTCCCAACCCACTGGTCTCTTTTGACGCCATGCCAGATTCATTTTTCAATAATTGCATGTGAATTTATACCTTCTTTTTATTTATTTATAAATATTTATAACCTTTGGGTCAAAAGAAGTAACCTATTTTCACCTACTCATTTAAATTTTTTATTGTTTTTGGTTTTGGTATACCAACTCTTTAGAGAGGCAGGTGGAATTTTTAATTAAGATATTTCTTTTTCATAATTTATCTTATTCACTTAACTAGTTCTATTTATTTTAAAATAATGAAATATAATTTTAAATGAGTGTAAGTGAAGAAGCTATATAGGTTGGTCTTACATGCTTGCATCCATGTCCCTTGACAATGACAATACAATTCCATTTTGAAACATCTTCCCGTGATTTTTCTTTGTACTTATCCAAAACTCATTTTCAATCTCCACACATTTAACAAAATTAAGAAACTAAGAACGCATACCTTAATAGCCACCAATTCATTATCAAGACTAGTGTCAATGATTGTATTAAAATATGCAGCAGGTGATCTTGGTTCAACTTTGAATTTCTTGCAAAATGGTAACCAGTGCTTCGCAAATTGAGAAGCCTCTAAGAGAGCATAGAATGTTATCTCTGATCCACCATCATCTGATAGATACACACAAACCTTCTCCGTTGGATAATTATACGCCATCACAGATAACACCGTGTTCACCACCATTATTGGTGGCTCAACCTCTGGATCTGCCGTACACACAAATATGTCCACTTCTGGTAATATATGCTCGTATCTGTTCAAAAATAGAGGTTAAGCACGAATATCAGAGACACGACACTGACTCTGATACGTCAACAGGGACCGTTTCAGACACTAACACTGATACTGGTGTCTGTATTATGGAAATTTAGATAAGGATAGATTATGGATATATGAAAATAAAAGGAACCTTTGAGAGAGTCTATTTTTGAAGGGTTGTCTGAAGACAAGGTTCCATCTGAGAGCTTGAGTGAGAATCCAATAAAAGCCAAACCATAGTTCAGAAGCAAGCAAACCAAGCCAAACCCATTTTCTTCCATCTTCTTCTTGTTGAGATATGATGTGGTTGAATCTGTAGAGCCAGATGAAGCATATGGCTACAAATATTGAGGTTGCAAAGAGCCTGTAGAGAAATCTTCCTCTGCCTTTTTTTGTTTCAAATAAGGGAGAGTACTCGCCTTTGTCCATGACTGCCAAAATTATGCAACTTGTGTGTTTCTTATGCTTTTGATTGCGGTTTATATAGAAAAAGAATTAGAACTCTTTCTCTCTTTTAATAGTTTTTAAGAGAGAATTATTCTATTTAAGTATATTAAATAAATAGGGTATCTAGATAATATATAAATCAAATACATTTTATATTTAATGAATTCAAAAAGTATTTTATCATGTAATAGAATGAGATGAAATGCATCACAAAAATGAACATGGATTTGATGGTAGTCGTACAAACGTATTCGTTATTAATTGTCAAAATTATTTAAATAATATTTTGTTGAATCTACGTTATTCTGGAAAGTATCTATCATAAGAGTTGGAGAATAGATACATTCATGTCCGATCAACCATTTTGAGATAAGATATGATTTGTATGTATGATGATTTTCAACACGGGCGTAAGACCGTTGTGATAAACGAGGTAGCACGTTATATATCGCAACGGTAAAAATATACAACTGTTGTGATATAAAGCAAAAGATCACGGATTCGAAACTCGGTGATTGTATGGTTTATAATATTTTGCACTCTATCTATAATAATAGTGATTGTATGGTTACAAAATGCGATCTTTTTTTTAGAGTTGTTCAACCTATAGTGTCTCTCCACAATCTTGTATATTAAAAATGATTTAAGAGTAATACACGCTAAGATAATTACAAAGTCAAAGAAAATATTACTAAAAGTCTAAAAAACATAAAGTTAACTAATAATAAATGTTGCATCATATGTTATAGTTGATTTTGTAACGAACACAATGTAGTTACCATATTCGTCCGAAGAGATATGATGATAAATTGAAAATTTTCTCTGAATGAACAATACAAGCATATATAATTAATATTTGGTAACACATAAAAACTAAATATAATAGAGAAATCATTATTTTAAAATTACCAACTTATTGATAAATGATACTAAGTAAAATTCTTTCCGCTCTCGCATTATCTGTGATGTTAAGTATTCTTCAATATTTTTGTAGTATTACATGTAAATCGTACTCTAATTGGATCCAACAATCCATAAATATTTTATTTATTTAATTCTATACAAACGCGGTGAATGTACCTAAATGGTTAAACAAAATACAAAAAATACGTAAGAAATTAGTTCTATACAAAACAATGAATATACAAAAATAAGATATACATATGTGCACCAAACTTGTACTAACCCAATGTCCAGCCACCGATTTCCAACGATCACATCCTTTATATCTTTAGGAATGTCATGAATTCATGTAACCCCTATATCTTTGGATCATGTTCTAGCGCAAGAGTAAACATCGCGTCTTTGTTGCGCATTGAAGATGGGAAAAACACAAGAACGCGGGGGGGGGGGGGGGATTAGGTTTTTAAAAACATTTTTTTATACCAACTCAAAAACTCAATTATCAAAGGTTTACTCAATGAGAGAGAGAGAGAGAGAGAATGATTTTTATACTGGTTCACTTGAAAATCAAAGTTAATTTAGTCCACTCGCCAAGGTGATTTCGCCTTATACACAAGAACTTAATCCACTATAATCAACCGATTACAATTGAACTATCAACAGTTGGTGATTGATAAACAATCAATGTCTTCTCAAGGATATTGACCCAACTGGTCCCTCAAGGAACAACAAACAATAAGTTTGAATAAAGAATGTGTGTTTACATATTGCTTCTACATAAGCAGACACTACTAGAAAAAAGACATTTGGTTAAATGATTTTACATCTGACTTAAAGATATGCGATGTGAAAAATATTTGTCAAATGATTTTACATCATATTTCTTAACAATATGAAGTGAAAAATATTTCATTTAGGGATTTTACATCAGGCGTTTATTTCCACTAATGTAAAAAATAATGCGGTGGCAGTTTCGTAAATAATAATAAAAAATTATAAGGGGTTTCACATCGGTCATTGATTCCAACCAATGTAAAATCTTAATGTTTGATAAATAATAACACGGTGGAAGTTTCGTAAATAATAAAAAATTGATATAAAGCATTTTACATAGGGTAATGGAATAAATCGATATAAAAAATTGGCCATTTATTTGGGCTCTTACATCGGCCCATATAAAACTGATTTAAAAACTATTTTCGTAAATAATAAAAAAATGATATTTGGGCTTTTACATCGGCCCATATAAAACTGATTTTAAAAAATTTTCATCTTTGGTCGTTATATCGACCCTTAAGTTAAACCGATTAAAAAAACCTTTTTATATTTTGGGCCGTTACATCGGTCCTTGATTTCAATTGATTTAAAACCCTCCTAAAATAATTCAGTAAAAACCCTAAAACATTCATGCGTCGCATTCATCAGATTGTCTATCCAACAAAACCATACAAAAACGAAGTTTCATCCGAAACATCAAAACCTTTTTGACGACCTTCCATTTGAAACATCAGACGAAGTTCATCAAACGAAGACGACGAAGTTCATCAAATGAAGATGGCCAAACGAATCGCCACCAAATCGCCACTGCGTCTTTCCAGGTTGGTTGATTTCTGCATCGTTACTGTTTTACTTCCTCCATCATTATTGATTTTTGTAGAAGTCTGTCAATGTATTTTCAATGTTTTCTTCCCATCATTTTGGATAATATTTTCTACACACCCATTTGAACGTCTATAATGTTTTTTACACACTCACTAAACCTCTAGTATTAGAAGCCTAATTGTTGTTAATGATAAATCATGATTTTGTTGATATTGAATGGGTATTGTTGACTTTGTTGATTTTGTTGATATTCAAAATGGGCATAACAAATATATGATTTTTCGTTTCAAATCCTACATACAAAGTTGATTTTGAATTCACATGTATTATAGTTTATTGTTAAACTACATTATCTTTGGTGTGTGTTATGATATAACAAAATGGGTACTATTAAGATGGAATCTCAATTAGTTTGTTGATATTGTGTTTCTCATAAAGTTCATCTATAGTGTTCCTACTCAACAAATTGACTTAGATCTAGGCCATACAATAGATCCAACCCGCAGAAACGAGTCAAAGCAAAGAAAAGTTGGTCAGATGAAAGGCTCTGATTCAAAGAACTTGCTAACGCGCCTAGGGAGACACACACAAAAAAAATCGGAATTTTAATTTATAAAAAGAAAACACGTGAGAGGCACCCTCCCTTTTTAATGTGTTGTACATTCTAAGCCAGCTGATCCAAAGAATACACAGTTAGGATTGTATCTTCTTCCTCTAGCCCCCATGTTATCTGAAAACAAACCAGACGCTAGAGCCCTAGCTCCGGTCGTCTTCTCCGGTGGGGATCCAACAATTTTTTTTCCAGATATCTAAAACAAGACCATAATCCTACTCTAAATCACATGATGATTCCAAATATCAACTCCATTTCATCAGATCAATCACACATAATTCAAATCGAAGCAAGAAAGTTTGAACTCAAAAACTTCATATCCAAAATTAAGACATGATACTCGTCCAAATCACACAAATACTACATCAGAATTACCAGCAAAACATCCAGATCATAATGCACATCATTAAAACATGAAATAAGAGGATGAATCTGGACTCACCTGAAAGTTACAACAAGCTAAAATACTCCTAGAAATCCATTAGGAAGGTTCAGATCCACTCCTTTTGACTTCAAATTGCAAAATAAATGCAAATAGAGCATTGAATCAAGCTAGATATGAAGATTTGAAGTTGAAGCTTCCAAAACTGAACTTAGTGAAAACCTCTGTATGAGCCTCAATCAATGGTTGATTCATGTTCCTTGGAGCTAACAGATCAAGAATATGCAAACAAATCTCAATGATACCCTAGGAGAATTGAGTTTTTAAGAGGAGAAGTTTTAGAGTGAAAATTTCAAATCTGAAGAATGATGAAGCTCTAGACCTAACCACATGAGTTAAAGGCTTATATATATATATATATATATAATATAATATATATATATATATATATATATATATATATATATATATATATATATATATATATATATATATATATATATATATATATGTGTGTGTGTGTGTAAATGGGTTTGACTATGGTTATGAATCCAGAGGAACCATGGTTAATGAGTTATGTGTGATTTTTCAATTTTGCAGATTCAAGTGGAAGTGAGGTATTGCACGTGCATGGGATTGTTCATGACCATGATGCCCTCTCATTTTATGCCATGATTACAATGTGATAGGAATTGGGCCTTGGAAGTGCATGTTTTTGTGTTTGGATTGTTTTTGCATTTTGGCCATTTGTGAAATACATGACGAATATGGCATGAAACCAAATGATTCAAAGGCCAAAAATGTGCCAAGTGAAGTGTATTTGAGTATTATGATATGAATTAGGAAATTAGAAACAATTACAAGTCATTTTGAGGCTTTTTTGCAAAAGGTTGAAAATTGGAATGCATGAGAAACCCTAAAAACCATCTTGAACTCTTTTGGTCATAACTTTTGAACCAAGAATTATACGAGGATGATATTGTATTTTTTGGAAAGGGAAAATGATGATATTCAACTTTCATATTTGAGAAAAATCCATTTGAAGCCATTTTGATGATGGAAAGTCAAGTTGAATGTGAGGTATAAAGCTTCCAAAAATAGAAAGTTCTCATTACAAGTCATTTCCTTTTTTAGTAACTTTTTCCATGAGTTTTGATTATTGATGAATAATGATATTCTTGACCTTTATTGACCAAATAAATGTTCATGAACTTGAGGAGCATGATTTTGACCTTAAAAATCCATGGTTGACTTTTCCTCTCCATTATTGACTTCTACTTAGTTCACAAGTAATTGATCCACTGAAAGTCTTCCATAAGGAACCAATGGACAAAATTACATACATGAACACCTGTTAGCATATAGAATTCCATGAGATCAATTTTGAACCAAAATCTTGATGATTGCTTGCTTTGACACAAAACCCTAATTTGGGCCACTTGTGTAGGAGATGAGTCCTTGAGCCAACTTCTTGATCAATTCACTTCTTTATATGACTTGAGGTACCACATGAGATTGTGTGGGATATAAGAAACTCTTGAGGCTTGTTGGGAGACACTTGGCTCTTAGTCTTTGGCTTAGAATGACCACAACTTTGCAAATCCATTAATCACACACCTTATGCTTTCACCAATGGATGTATGCTTCATCTTTCTATGATATGAAGGCAATGAAATATATGAAAATGATATGATAGATGACATAAAAATGAGAGGGGAAATTTTGGGGTGTTATAGCTGCCCATATTCAATCATCTATTAATCTGAAAATGATGAGAGTAACGACTATCAGACGTTCGAGATAAACTGTGGATGAATACCAAAACAGACCAGAAAATTTTTACCCTATGGAGAAGAAGAAAAGGGATATAAACCCAACCAAAGAAAACTTTGCTTGGATAAATTTGATGCGGTGAATAGTGACCAATGATATAACAACAAAGGAACTTGTGTTCTTAACGACGCCAGACGACTACTAGCTTGCCAATCTGCAATTGGGCTTTGAAAACTTATCTTTTGTACAAAACCAGATGACTACTGGCTTGTCTTTTGAACGACACCAGAAGATTACTAGTCTGTCTTTTGCATGACGCCACACGACTACTGGCTTGCCACAATGCTGGTGGACTTTGAACCTTGTCTTTTGTATGAAGCCAGACAATTACTGGCTTTGTCTTTTGGTACGACGCCAGACGACTACTGGCTTGCCACAATGTCGGTGAACTTAATACCCTGTATTTTATATGAAGTTAGACGGCTATTGGCATTGTCTTTTGAACGAAGCCAGACGACTACTGGCTTTCCACAATGACGGTGGACTTGGAACCCTGTTTTTTGTATGAAGCTAGACTACTATTGGCCCTGTCTTTTGGATGACGCCAGATGACTTCTAACTTGCCACAACGACGGTGGACTTGGAAACCTGTCTTTTCTGTAAAGCTAGACGACTACTAGCCCTGTCTTTTGGTACGAAGGCAGACGACTACTGGCTTTCCATAACACCGATGGACTTAGATAAATGAGTGATTCACTGTACAAATCTTGCGTCTGAATATGCTCCCCACTGGTGCACTTTAGTCTTTGGGATAGACATGTACTGATCAGGATCCTACATCTGAACATGCGTTGTACAGATCCTTTTCACGTATCCTATGGTCGGATATGCGGTAAAAATATGCATTTGTTCCTCTGTCAAGGTCTAAAGTCCTTCTGCCTAGAACTGCACTATTTCGATGATAAATCCCACCATTAGGATCCTACATCTGAATATGCGCTATAAGACCCTCTTCTTGAAGTATACTTTCAATCTACCAAATAGATATGCATTCTAAGGTAAATCCAATGAGACTGGATTCTGTCTTTTGTATGAAGCCAGACGACTATTGGCCTTGTCATTTGTATGAAGCCATACCTCTACTGGTCTGTCTTTTGTACGACGTCAAACGACTACTGACCTGCTTTTGTATGAAGCCAAACAACTACTGGACTATCTTTTGTATGAAGCCAGACGACTATGGGTCTGTCATACAGCTAGTGGGATGTTGAGTAATTCTCGAGAGAAGAGATCATACTATCACCTGATTTACACCTCAAAACGTGACGAGTAACAAAGGGAATGACTATGTAGGGGATGATTCTATCTGTAGAACTCCGATGAGGATGAGAACGTCCTGACTGGCATTCTGCTGAGGAATGAAACAAAGACACTCTGACGATTATCAAACTATTGTTAGGTAACAAATGATCGCTGAATCGATCTCGGAAATCCCTATGAGGATAAAATTTCTGTTGGAGAAGAATATGGATAGTCTGTCTTCTACAACTTGTCACAATTGCCAAAAATAAATTTGAATTAGAATATGAAGATCATGTTGAGGAATACTTCAACAGTTTAGGAATGGATCCCAATCATGAAACTCTGCTGGAGATTTGACAACTTTCCAGCCCGGCGGGGGAAATATCTTGTCAAGACTTTGTTGAGGAGATAATTCTGATAACTTGAACCTCTGTGGGGTATGAAAACATTTAGTCGGTTACTGAGAATACTTGATCGTGGGAAATACTTCACCATGGGATGATAACTCTGTTTGAGGACTATCAACCTTCAACTCGCCTTGAAGTTCTGTTGGGGAAACCATCCTACTCTGACTTAGTTGGGGAGAGCTTCAATCCTAGAATCCACTAGAAATGATGTGTATGGACCACCATTAGTCAAAAAAACATCAATGAAAACGCCTTTTGATGGGGATAAGAGTTGTAAGTCGTCTCTTTCTAGGGAGAAGAGATATAAAGCATCTCTTAGTAGGAATACCCTCTGCTTGGGGAATACCACCTTTTAACACCTTGCTATGAGAAGTACTTGATATTGATTGAAACCTGTAGAGACCCTGATGGGGAAGAGATCTCCACAATGCTCTATTCTGAAAATGAGTCTGGTTTTCAAGCCTCTGACTGTAAATCCTGCAACAGAAATGCACACATGTGTCCCAGGGAATTGCATGATTTGAATTCGCCATCCGGTATTACTCAACATTGAAAGCAATTTTAAATTTTTTTCCCGCACATGTTATTGTAAAGCCACAATGTTTTTAAATGCAATGTTTTTTTATCCAAAATTCTGGACATTTTTGCAAACAAAACGGTAAAATGAAAACAAACATGAAGCTTTTTGAATGAATAATTCACTTTATTGAAAGACCCTGAATATGCAAAGTACATCAGGAAGCGATCCACTGGAGATATGTGATTGCTATAAATTGAGAAAATAAACTATCCTAATGGCAATGTGAAAACAATATTCCACTGAGTTTCAATTCTGCTATGACCAGTATATCTTCAAGATTTGTACGATTATTTCCGCTTTCAAAAGAGAATGATTGGAATGATTCCTATCCTTTAGAGATTTCCAGATTGAATGAAATGGTGATGTGTTACAAATGACTCAGATCACAGTGGTTCGCTTAATCCCTCTTTTGTGTCGACTGCCCTTTCGAGTTTTCAATCCACCAGATACCCTTTTTTGCCTGAGTTTTCCTTGCGGATTTTCAATTAACCGGGTGTAAACACCCCAAATTTGCCCTCACCCATTCACCATGGCTTGTGATCATTCTCATATGCATAAACACAATCATATCATCTCATATCTCATTTTTGATTCACTACATAGTTTCTAAGTCATCTGCACCTAGGGTTTGTGATCTGAGCAATTCCAAAGCATCTTGAGCCATTCCAAAGGCCACCAATCAACTCAAAGGGGTCCATGTGTGTTCTTATATCATATTCCATCTCCTCAAAGTCAAAAATGCACAAGAATCACAAGAACTAGGGTTTGAGTGGATGCAGAGCCAGGATAGACTGCACAGTTGACCTAAAATTAGGGTTTTGGTTTCAGAGGCCATAATCCCAAATTTTTTGGTCATTCTTGTTTCCATTGGTCTCTATATGGTATAGAGAGTATGCATATCAATTTTCATGAAGAAATTCCTTGGGGAAGTCATCTGATCAAGGGTTGACTTTCTGGACAAGTCAGTGCAAAATCAGGGCATCTGAGGCCCCCAATGACCCAACCAATGGGTGATCTTCATCATTTTGAGTGTATATGATCTTTATTTGATCATGGAAGAAGGTTGAAGTTCACAAAAATCAAGAATTTAGGGTTTTTGCAAATGTTGACTTTTTGGGCATAGTTGACTTTTCAAGAATGCATCATTTTAGGTCATTTTCCAAGCCTTGATTTTTGATCCAAAAATGCTTCAAATGGAAAAACTTTGGTCATGAAAGTTGTAGATCTCATCTTTCCCTTTTCAAAAAGTACAAGAACATGATCAAACTCTTCTTGGATCAAAAGTTATGGTGTGACAAAGTTGGCTAAAATCATTAATTTTCAAGGCATGCTTCAAATGGAAATTTTGCAAGATCATGAACCAAAGCCCAATGTGACTTCTAATTCACTCCAAACCAGTATGCAAACATTCTCTAAGTCATAAAATTCAGAATGAACCAAGAATGCCCATGGTTTTATGGTTGGTTGGACAAAGGAATCACATGTGAACCAAAAAGCCACAAGTTGCAAAACTCATGATCATTCTTCCTACAACTTGCTGCATTGGTTACTGCACTAAGCTAGCCTCTCACCACACCATGCTGCACCAGAACCATGCTTTGTACTTGCCTAGATCATGAGCCATACCTCACTTACACAAAAGGTGGACTTTGTGCAAAAGCAAACTTACCAATCACTATAGGCCAGGTCACATCATCTGACCTATAGGATTATAATACAATATCCCTTGGCAAGCCAAAGATATGAGGAAGCAAGGCTGAAACTCTCTCATACACAACATTCACAAAATACACCCCAGCTGCATAAGCCTTCGAATCTCTCTGCCCAGCCAAGAAACACTCAAACCATTTTCACCATTCAACTCACCATACATCATTGAGTAGAAACCAGCAAGAACACAAGCCTGAATCAACCAGAACACCCCATAGCCGTTTCTCACCTCAAGCTGCAGTTCCATTCGAATCTCCCTCCCTAGCTCACAAACATCCAAACAAACCTTGCAAAGCTTCTCCATTCACCCTCAGGATCACAAACAACCCCTCACAATGGCCAGAAACTACCAGAATCACCATTGCCATTTCTGACTGAGTTGAAACAGGAGCTTTCGAAACTCATTATCCAGCCAACATAAACTCTTCTTGAGCATTCAAACACCTTCTGGGGGTCAAGTGGAGTGGTTTGCACTGAAGGAAGTGGCCAGAAAGTCATCAGGTTGAAAGCTCCAAATCTCAGGTAGCTTGAAATTTATTTTTCCAGAAATCGTTTCTTTTGTTTCAAACTTGTTCCTTATGTTTCACTGAGCATCCTGGTGCTCTTGGTTTTTAAAATGGATTTGATTTGAGTATTTAATTTGCTTCTGAAACCTGCGTGCCCTAGAATTTGTTCTGTTCGATTCATGGATTTGAGGAAGAAGAAATTTGTTTGGACTTAGGGTTTTAGTTCAGGGGATCATGGGAATCATTTTGGTGTGTTTAGGTTTCATTTTTGTTACGATTTGAGGGGTTTTGGGGATTTTCAGGGGAGTTGCTCGCCGGAGAAGACGACCGGAAGTCTTCTCCGGCAGCCTGAATGTGATTAGGGTTAAGTGTCATTAATTAAGGTCATTTGAATTTGGTCCCTTGGATGGACTCTCCCGCGCGTGGATGGATGGCTAGGATGAGTCATTAGAAGCCCTAATCCTGTTTTTCCATTTAATTGTGGTTTAATTAATTCATAAATATTAATTAGCCAGATTTGAATCTGGGCCCTTGGATCTGGCGCGCAGTCAACCAGACCAAGCCCAGATCAAATCCTGGCCCTCCTTTCTGTTTACTTTCATTTTTATTAAACATTAATTCATTTTCTTTTCAATTAATTTGCATATTTATTTTAAAATAGTAAAAAATTCTTAAAAATTATGAAACTTTTTCCTAAAAGTTTTATTAATTTTTAAGACCCAAAAATATTTTTATTTTATTTTTTATCATAAAAAAAAGTATTTTTAAATATTTAAAAGATTACTTTTAATTGATTAATGGAAATTAATTAATTAAAAATACTTTTAGGTATTTAAAAATTACAAAAAAATTCATGAATTGTTCTAAGACATTTAGAAACATTGTCCAACCTTCAAACCAAATTTCTTTTTTGATCTTGATGCATTTTAAGAATTTTTCATTGAATTAAATCATATTTTGTGCATTATTTTGATCATAAGTTCAAAAAATCATTTCCGCCTATTGGAGAAGAGTTGGACATTGATTCTTCTTGCATTGCATTATGTTTAGCATGTAGTTTCTAGGATAAAATGGCCTTGATTTGATCTTGCATTTTCAATTTGTTTGGTATTTCTTTTGTTTGAGAACCCTAAAAACCCTAGAATCTTAGAAAAATCATAACTTGAGATTGGTTGAGAGTTGAGACCTCCCCTTTGGACCTTGGTTTAGTATAGGGTTAGGGTTTCTTTGAGTGGCATTCTCCATTTTTCATCTTAAGGTTTGCTTCTGTTTTTGGTTTTTGTTTGTTGTTTGATCCATAAACCCTAATTTGGGCTTTCATTTGCATACCTCTTGCATTCTCTTGCATAACATGACTTGCCATGCCATTCCATGCCTCCATTTGATTCATTTGACATCATAAGACATATAGAAAGCATCTTTGATCATTGCATCTTGCATTTGCCATGTTGTATGCTTTGTATGCTTCCTAACTTTTCATGTGTATCCATGCTTCTAAGCTTGTTTCATTTGCATCCATGATCTTGTATGAACATCTCCATGCCTTGCCTCATGCTTGTAGCATCTCATAAACTCATTATCATCATCAACATGCTTCTGGTTTTGTTTAGCATCTTACCATTTCATCCCCTTTTACATTGCATTGCATTCCTTGCTAACATTTCAGGTGGTAAGTAAACTTGGGAAGTGAATTTGCCTTCACTTCTCATAACTTTTCTTTTCATCTCTCTTGCATCCATTGCTGCATTTCTATTTGTGTTTGAGATTGAGCTTGCTCATTCTTGTTCCTCCCACTTTCTTTCTTCAAGTGACTTGACTTCTTGAATGAAGCAAGTCACTTTGCTTCTCTTGATCTTGTTCATCTGCTTCCTGGTGGCTCCTTTGAAGATTGTTCTTGTAAACCTCACAAACCTTAGGAACAACCAAGCATGACAATGAATTAGGGTTTTGATTAGTCTCCCCTCATAGTTTTACCTTTGTGTCTCTCTTTGAGTCCTCTCTTCTCATATCATAATCAGGGACTAAACCCTAAAGGCTTTAAGGCTTTGTGATTAAGTTTATGCCTGCATCCTTCTCTTAGGATGGAGTGTATAACTTTAATCCTAAGTGTTAAACCCTTAATGTGTTTAAATCTCTTAATCAATCCATCTAATAATCATCAAGACATCACACTTGTAACTTGGGCCTTGCATTAGGGTTCTAATTCTTCCTTAATTGGTTAAGAAGGACTAACCCTAGTGTTAATGGACAAGTCCCCCTCAAGTTGTCTTACAAATCATAAAAATCACTTCATCGTCATACCATTAAATAAAATCCACTTAATCAAAGGCTTGTTTTGTCATGAGTTTAATCCCTAATCATGGATTAAGTTGAGGAGCCTTCCTCAGCTTAAACATTCTCATCTATTATCCTTCTATTAGGATGGTGTAATGAGTCTGTTTAATCCTTGATTATGGCTTAACCTCATTACTCAACACTAAACAAAAACACCAAAAACATCTAAATAATCACAAGTAGGTTAATGATCTTAATCCTACACCAAAGGTGATTAAGTGTGAGAATCTGACTTCACACTTAAGGTATTCTCATTACCCCTAATCAGAGGGAAGATGTGATGAGTTTACTAAATCCATTGGTTTAGACTTAAGCTCATTAACTTATGACAAAATCCAAAAGCAATAAAAGACTGAAAATACAAAAACAAACAATAATCGTCTCCTCCGGGATTCTTTTCTCATCTTATTCACTCACAAACGAGAACTCGCTTCTTCCGTCTAATGCAAGACAGTTTGCACCTGAGCCAGACAGGTCATACACTTGAGCGTAGACAAGTAAGCAGTTCACAAGTCAATTTACCTTTTCAGTCTCTTTGGGTCGAACTACGGTGTTCTGACTTCCTCATTGCACGAGAGGATACGTAGGCATAACTTAACAGTTATCGAACAAAAGTCT
Source organism: Lathyrus aphaca (assembly GCA_963966055.1). NCBI lineage: Eukaryota > Viridiplantae > Streptophyta > Magnoliopsida > Fabales > Fabaceae > Lathyrus > Lathyrus aphaca. The sequence goes on along the minus strand of OZ014524.1, from coordinate 303,265,565 downwards.
CTGAATATTCCCCCTCCTTTCAGCTTCATTCTTTTAGCCTCATGATCTTGAGCATTTCATTCCTGGTCTCACACTGACACTGTATATTTCATTACACTTCACATCACTTATATACCTTGCACTGACACCTGTACATCCTTTTCCAGCTCTTTTATACACAAATTGCACTGACACTACCCCTTTAAAACACAAATCTTTCAAGCGTGGATCCCGTCGAGTACGACGGACAATCTGGGTGCTAATACCTTCCCAGGTTGTAACCAACCCCCTTTCTCAGTCTCTCTGGTTCGCAACCGTCTTATCCATGTCTTTCTAGGTCTATGCAGCATTACCTTTCCTCCGGGATAAAAATGCCTAGCTGGCGACTCTATTCATCTCCAGTGAGTTCACGGCTGTGTGTTCTCATTGTCCCTCTCGCCGACCGTTCGCGTCTGTACCTTCATCTGATCCAGTTTCATTTGTCGGGAGCTACAGCTTGGCGACTCTGCTGGGGACCCTTATATTGCAACCAGGGCTTCTGGTTCTTTTTGTGGGTTCCTCCTAGCGTTTGATTGATTTGTGTTTACTGGGGTGTTATGTGCTTATTTATGTTTGTATATTTGTATTTATTTTTATTTTATGTACAGTTTGCTTTACAGCTTTCCTTATTGCTTTTGCATTATATCATACTGTACTGCTGGCTGGATCTGGTTTTCCTTTGGTGGGTGGGTATTCTATTGAGAGTTAAGGTCCTATACCTGGGACCTGAGTGACACCTAGGCTAGAGTGAATCATATTCTTTCCCATTCCATTTCGGTCTGGTGCGGGAATATGAAACACGGTTCAGATATGGGTTTCTTCTTGAGAACTCTGTGTTGCAGATTTCCTGCAATGCTAGGGCTATCTGGGAAGCCTGCTAAGTCTGGATGACCTTTTAGTATTGACCTTCAGAAACTGAGGAGAATTAGAGGAGGAATTGTTATGGTTATTGTAAACACTGTACCTCCGGGTTAGAAGTGTTTACACTTCTCATAACTGATCCAAACCTGAGGATCCTTGTTTTAGAACACCACCTGTGAGGGGGTTGGGTTGTTTACAGGTTTGCAGGTACCTTGACCTCAGAATACCCCGTTACTTTGATTTCGTTAAGAGTACTCCATGTTGGACAGTTCTTGTGATTCTAAACCCTAGACTTGTGGCTCTTTATTTGAGTCCCCCACCCTGGTTACTGGATTTATAGACCTCCATCTGGAATTCTTGAACACACATGGACTTATATCAGAGCATTTTGATCAGATCCAGCTCAGTCACAAACCCTTTGCATATCATTTGCATACATGACCATTGCATCATATTGACATTTGCTTATTTGTGTTTCAGGGTATCCATCCTCATTTGGTTTTGGTTTTGACCCCATCCTCAGTTTTGACTTGTCTTCATCAGCTACCTGCTTCAGTTATCACCAGCACCAGCCAGTCAGTGGCCCTCTTCTTCAGCATCAGCATCAGTACCTGTCTCTACTCAGTCTCAGCATCATGGCTCCTAAAAAGAGCAATGTCACCTATCACTTCTTCCAGCCAGAGCTATCAGACATCAGGAGGATTCAAACCCTGGTCACTCCAGATCACATACCTTTGTTCAGGGAGAGTTATGGAGATATACTGGACATGGTTATAGATCTGGACCCTTCACAGAGGAGCCTGATCCACACCTGCATTCAGTTTTATGATCCTCCATTGAGATGTTTTACTTTTCAAGACTTTCAGTTGGGCCCCTTATTGGAAGAGTACTCCTCATTAGTTGGTATGCCTATCAGGAGAGAAATTCCTTTCAACCCTGAGATGGTCTTTCCTGCTAATGGAGAAGTAGCAAAGGCTTTGCATCTGGAACCTGTTTTGATTGAGCAGCATTTGACCTCTAAAGCTGGAATCCTTGGCTTTCATCTGGACTTCTTAATTTCTCAAGCTAGTCTAAAGGCTTCCCTGGGGGAGTGGAAAGCTGTTTGTGCTTTGTTGGCCCTAAGTGTATATGGAATTGTGTTGTTTGCAGATGAGCCTCGATTCATTAGCAAGAATGCAATCCATCTGTTCATTCTGAAAAACCCAGTGCCAACTTTATTGGGGGATCTTTACTATTCAGTACATCAGAGGAATGAGAAGCAGAGGGGAAGGTTAGTGAGGTTTTGTGCTCCATTGTTTCACACTTGGCTTCTCAGGCACCTACCCAGGACAGATGCATTTTTAAACCCTCATCAGCAGAGCAACTGGGCTAAAAGACTCACTGTTCTAACTTCAGCAGATATCAGATGGTGCACTCAGAGCACCAAGGGCAGGGATATCATCACCAGCTGTGGACATTTTCCCAATGTGCCTTTGATAGGAGTTAAGGGTAGTATCAATTACAATCCTCTGCTGTTCAGAAGGCAACTGGGCTATGCACTGGTCCACACTCCTAGGGCACAGGACTTGGTGGAGACCCTTTATTGTGAGAACAAGATTAGTTTGGCTGTTGTTAGGCAGGCTGCCTGGGCCTGGGATAATGTTCAAACCAAGGGAGTCACCATTCTGGGGAAGTGTAATAATGTGGCATCAGCACAATATTATGAGTGGTCCCGTGCCAGGGCCCAATTCTCTGGAATGCCCTTTACCATAGAAGATATGCCTGAGTCATCTTCAGCACCACCTCCTGCCACCATCAGTTTGGAAGAGTTTGAGAGCTTGAAGGAAAGAAATGAGAAGCTAACCCAGGCTTTGCAGAAGACCCTCCGGGAAAGGAGTGAAGGCATGAGGGAGATTGAGAGATTGGAGAAGTTGAGAGTGGAGCATTTGACTAAGATTGAAAAGTCTGGGGATTATATCAAAAAGTCAAAGGCTGGTGAACAAATTCTGAAGAATGCTTGCAAAGAAGCCCAGTTCCAGAGAGCAAGGACAGACTTGTATTTGAAGGAGAGTCAAGCCCGGTGGGTCAGGATCACCGAGGCTCGTACCCTGGAAGACAAGAGAGTTCAAGACAAGATGGAGCAATTTGAAGCCAATGCAAAAGAACAGCAAGAAGCCCTGGCAGCAGCCCAGAGGGAAATATCAGAATTGAAGATTAAGGCAGGGGTGAAGAGGTCCAAGGACCAAACTCAGCACAAGAAACTAGCGGCAGCTATTGCAACCCGGAACCTCCTTGTCCGGAATCTCACGGAGCGGCCGGCTGATCCTGTGACCGAAGCACTTCTCAAGGAAGTTCGTGAGGATGAGTTTAGCCTTGGTGTTTGACCATTTGCTTGTTGTTGTTTCTATTTCATGTACTTTTACTTTTTGTGATGTATTTTGACCCCTTAAGGGGCTTGTGTTGTAAAATGAACAAGTTGTATTATTTCACCTTATGTAATATATTCATGTTAGTTTACTTCGGAAGCAACATTCAGCAGCATCTTCAAGGGTCTGGAAGGGTCAAAACTGAAGGCCAAACCGGATACCTTGAGAACAAATAAGCGTAACTGCATTGCATGCTAACCCTTTTGTTGTTTTGTAGGTTTTTGTTTTGTTGTTGCTAACCTCTGTTGTGATGCTCAGGAACTATTGCTAGGCGCCGGGTATTTCCCCTCAACCGTCCGCACCGTTATCCAACCCGAAGCAACCTTCCGGGCATCCAGATGGACCAGATGCAGCAGGACCTTACGGAGGTCAGAAATCAGATGGCCAACGAAAGGTTGGAGATGAGAACTCAGATAACACAGTTCATGGAAGTAATGAACAACTTAGCTCAAAGCCAGGAGAGGCTCAGAGCTTTGGTAGAAGGAAGGAATCAAGAGGAGCCCCATGTGGGGACTTCCGGCACAAGTAACAACGAGAGGGTCCAACCTCATGTCAATCCCCCAGTTTTTGGACCCCATCTCCATCCAGAGGCCAACATCCCTGTCAATATACAAGGGACTGCCACAGCAGGAAGGGTACTACAGGAAGACCCTCAAGAAGACCAATTCACAGTAATGGGTGCTGGGGAAGAAGCTTATGATAGAAGATTGGATGAAATAGCTGAGAAGTTGAGGTCCTTAGAATCTCAAAACTCTTTGGGCTTCGACGTTATGGACATGGGTTTGGTAGACGGGGTCAGGATCCCCCATAAGTTCAAGCCTCCTTGTTTCGAAAAGTACAATGGGACTTCATGCCCCCGGACTCACTTACAGTCATTTCTGGGAAGGCTGAAGGCCTATACAATGGATGAGAAGCTTTGGATGTTCTATTTTGAAGACAGCTTAACTGGAGCGTCGAGAGAATGGTACTCTCACTTGACAAGGGCAACTATTAGATGCTGGAAGGACCTGGCAGAGGCCTTCATCAGACAGTATCAGTATAACCTAGACATGGCACCCAACAGGACCCTCCTAATGGGAATGTCACAGTCTTCAAGGGAGAGTTTCCGAGAATATGCCCAGAGATGGAGGCAACTGGCTGCTGCTGTTCAACCGCCTATGTCTGAACGGGAAATGGCAGATATGTTCATGAACACCCTTCAGGGAACATATATTGACAGGTTGGCAGCTTTCTCTTCCACTAGCTTTGCCGATGTTGTCATAGCCGGGGAGAGAATTGAAAGCTTGTTAAAAATGGGAAAGATCTCAGACAACGGTGCAAGCTCGTCCAGTAGTACAAGAAAGCCTTTTGCAGGCCCAAGAAGAACTGGCGAGACCAATGCCATCCACTCAAACAGGGGCAGGCCCCAATATGTTCAGAGGTCAATAGCAGCCGTCACCATTCCTGCTCCAGCTCATCCTCAACCAGTCTACCAACCTCCTCAGCAAAGCTATCAACAACAACCTCAGTACCATCAGCAAAATCAGTTTCCTCCAAGGAATTACAACAACAGCAATACCAACAACAACAGTCAACAAAGGCCATTCCAACAGAGGCCATCTCAAGCTAACAGAGTGATCGATCCGATCCCAATGCCATATGCTACTTTGCTGCCACAGCTTCTGAAACTCAACCTGGTTGAGCTAAGAACGTTGGCACCTCCAGATCCCAACAGTCTACCAAGGAACTATGACTCCAATACTAGGTGTGCTTTTCATTCAAACGCACCTGGTCACAGCACAGAAAAATGCAGGGCTCTGCATATGAAGGTACAAGACCTGGTGGACTCCAAGGCTCTGAATTTCGCACCACCACCCAATGTCAATAAGAATCCGATGCCAAACCATGGTGGTCCCCGGATTAACGCTATTGAAGAAGACAAACCGTCTTATTTAATAACCAGTGTGGGACAGATCAGGACACCATTGGTAGAAATCAAGGCTCAACTCTTGGAATGTCAGATGTTCCCAGGGTGTGAATTGGGTTGTGCTTACTGCAATATCTCCGTAAATGGGTGCGATAATTTGAGAAATGGCATAGATGACCTTATTCAGAGTGGCCAACTTCAGATCACCACATCATTTCCAACAAATCCAGCAATCTCATCAACAAAGGTTCCAGAACCTCCTACAACTGCAGCAACCATTGTTCCTGACAATTCTTCGGTTTCATCAACAAGTACTTCATCCATCATCTCAACCGATCAGTTCACAACAAATCTTCCTGCTACAACTTCAGCTTCACTCCATTTTGAACCTCCTACAACAACAACATCATTTCTTCCGACAATATCTCCTACAACACCAGCAACAAATCATGAAGACGTCTCCACTGTCACGATATTCTATGATCCGGAAAACAACTTTGCCTACCATTCAGAAGGTGCTGCTCCCACCAGAGCACCAGTTACAATCTTTTATGATCCACAAACAATTACAGTCCCTTCAGCAGCAGCAATCAGTCCAGTCACTGTCACAGTGCCTGGACCAGTACCATATGAAAGCAATAGGGCCATCCCTTGGCACTATGGCTCTGACGTGTACTGCGAAGGAAAAAGAATCACTCTTGAAACGTCAACACCTGCACCACAAATTGACAATGTGGGGGGAGGCGGAGGCTTCACTCGAAGCGGACGTCTCTTTGCTCCACCAATTCAAAGACCTACAGCCGAAGCAGAAGCTGCTGCCAAGGCAAAAGGAAAGAGCCCGGTGCAGGAAGATCAAGCTGTTAGAGAAGCCTTGAAGACACCGTTCGATCAAGAAGTTGATGAGTTTATGAGAATCATCAAAAAGAGTGATTACAAAATTGTGGATCAGCTTCACCAAACGCCATCCAAAATCTCTATCCTCTCACTGCTGATGTGTTCCGAAGCTCATCGGAATGCATTACTCAAAGTCTTGCACGCAACTTACGTGCCTGAAGAGATTACTGTCAACCAGTTGGAAACCGTGGTTGGAAATGTTACTGCTAGCAATGGGCTAGGGTTCACCAATACTGACTTGACAGCGGATGGCCGCAACCACAACAAAGCCTTGCACATAACCATGGAATGCAAAGGAGCTGTCCTTTCTCATGTGCTGGTAGACACGGGGTCATCCCTTAATGTCTTACCAAAGAAGGCTCTGGTGAAGTTAGAATATGATGGATTGGCGTTGAGACCCAGCAACCTGGTAGTAAGAGCCTTTGATGGTTCTAAGAGATCGGTTCTGGGAGAGATTGAGCTGCCTGTGACAATTGGCCCACAGACCTTTAAAACTATCTTTTATGTGATGGACATTCAGCCCGCCTATAGCTGTTTGTTGGGTAGACCCTGGATTCACGCCGCCGGCGCAATAACGTCTACCCTTCACCAAAAGTTAAAATTTGAGTGGGAAGGCCAAGTTGTTACAATCTGCGGAGAGGAGGACATTTTTGTCAGCCACCTGGCGACCTATAAGTACATTGAAATGGATGGAGAGATCCATGAAACAATGAGCCAGGGGTTTGAAGCTTTGAATGTGAATGAAGCATCTGCTGTATCTGGTACTCCAATGTCATCCTACCAACAAGCCCGGAAGGTTGTTGAGGAAGGAACCGCCCTGGGCTGGGGCAAAGTTTTAGCTGTGGAGGAGAAGAAAGACAAATTTGGGTTGGGTTACAAACCAACTCAACATCAAGCAAAGGCTGCTAGAGAGCCTGGTTTTGTCAGTGGGGGGATGCTTACCCCTGATGCTATCAACTGTCTGGAAGACGAGCTGGAAGAGGAACGCAACCTGGAAAGCTGGATTCGTCCAAAGATCCCGGGGAGCAGTGTCTCGAACTGGTCTTCCCAGGAAATTATAAGAGTTACTCGATCAGAGTAATTATTATTTCCTGTATTTTTATAAGCATGCATCAAAGTCTTGCATCTTGCCCAAGATGACAAGACTCATTTTGTAATCGGGCCATCTGTACTTTTTTGTGCAAACAAGATCAATTAATGAAATATCAGACATCTTTTTGCAAACGAGTCTTTTTCTTTTCGTTCACTGTTTTTCCACTTTTTCTTTTTTGTACAAAAAATAAATGGCAGTGTTTTCAAAATGACAACTTTATTTCACTTTTCTAAACAAGACTAAAATCAATCACTAAAACGAACAACTTAACCCTTGCAGAGAGTGCCTCCCAGACAGCACTGACAACAGCACGGCTATGACATCGTATGACTTTGACAATCAAGCTGATGAAGGGGTTGATGAAGAATATGAGCTTCCTGAAGAGCTAGGCAGGTTGTTAAGACAAGAGGAAAAGGTTATTACCCCTCACCAGGAGGAAGTTGAAGTGATTAATCTTGGTACAGAGGAAGACGTGAAAGAGGTTAAAATCGGGGCCTGCCTGCAAGACTCAGTAAAGAGACAACTGGTTGATCTACTTCAAGAGTATGTGGATGTGTTTGCTTGGTCGTATCAAGACATGCCAGGGTTGGATACCGACATTGTTGTGCACAAACTGCCTTTGAGAGAAGAATGCCCGCCGGTTAAACAGAAACTGCGCCGTACTCGTCCAGACATGGCTATGAAAATCAAGGAAGAGGTACAAAAGCAATGGGACGCCGGGTTCCTTGCTGTAACTAGCTACCCGCCGTGGGTTGCTAATATAGTACCTGTGCCTAAGAAGGACGGCAAAGTAAGGATGTGTGTCGACTACCGGGATCTGAACAGAGCCAGCCCGAAGGATGATTTCCCATTACCTCACATTGATGTATTGGTTGATAATACGGCTCAGTTCTCGGTATTCTCCTTCATGGATGGATTTTCAGGATACAACCAGATTAAGATGTCACCTGAAGACATGGAGAAGACAACATTCATCACACCCTGGGGCACGTTCTGCTACAAAGTAATGCCATTTGGGCTCAAGAATGCCGGTGCAACGTATCAACGGGCTATGGTAACATTGTTCCACGATATGATCCACAAAGAAATAGAATGTTATGTGGATGATATGATCGCCAAGTCCCTTACTGAAGAAGATCATCTGGTGAATCTGCTCAAGTTGTTCAAGCGTCTGAGAAGGTATCAACTGAAGTTGAACCCCAACAAATGCACATTCGGGGTGCGATCCGGTAAGCTGCTAGGATTTATTGTAAGCGAGAAAGGGATTGAAGTGGACCCTGATAAAGTCAAAGCCATCCAAGAGATGCCTGCACCGAAAACTGAGAAAGAAGTTCGAGGGTTCTTAGGTCGATTGAACTACATTTCAAGGTTCATATCTCACCTTACAGCAACCTGTGAGCCCTTGTTCAAACTGTTGAGAAAAGAACAGACGGTCAGGTGGAACGAAGACTGCCAGAAGGCTTTTGACAAGATCAAGGAATATCTGCAAGAACCTCCAATCCTCATGCCGCCAGTTGAAGGAAGACCTCTGATAATGTACTTGACAGTATTAGAAGAGTCAATGGGGTGTGTGCTGGGCCAGCATGACGAGTCTGGTCGGAAAGAGTATGCAATATACTACCTAAGCAAAAAGTTTACCGACTGTGAGCAACGTTATTCACTGCTCGAGAAAACTTGCTGTGCTTTAGCGTGGGCTGCTCGCCGACTGAGACAGTATATGTTGACCCACACTACTTTGTTAATTTCGAAGATGGACCCAGTCAAGTACATATTCGAGAAGCTAGCTCTTACCGGACGGGTTGCAAGATGGCAGATGATTCTCACAGAATACGACATCCAATACACTTCTCAGAAAGCCATCAAGGGCAGTGTGTTGTCTGAATATCTTGCTGAGCAACCCATTGATGATTACCAGCCTATGAGATTTGACTTCCCTGATGAAGACATCATGTTCATTAAAACAAAAGATCATGAAGAGCCTATTCACACTGAAGGGCCCGACCCAAAAGAAGAATGGACTATGATGTTCGATGGGGCTGTTAATATGAATGGTCGTGGTGTTGGTGCAGTACTCATTACACCTAAAGGAGTTCACATGCCTTTCTCGGCAAAACTCACTTTCAACTGCACTAACAACGAAGCTGAATACGAAGCTTGCATTATGGGTCTTGAGGAAGCCATTGACCTCAGGATCAAGACATTGACCGTATTCGGGGATTCAGCTTTGGTAGTCAATCAGACCAACGGGAAATGGTATACACACCAGGATCATCTGATACCTTACAGGGATTATACAAGGAGGTTATTGACTTTTTTCACAACAGTCAAGCTTGAGTATATCCCTCGGGACGAGAATCAGTTTGCAGATGCTCTCGCCACCATTTCATCCATGATCAAAGTTCAAGCTGCTAACTTTGTACCTCAGATTTCAGTGTCAAGACTTGATAGACCAGCATATGTATTTGCAGCGGAAGTTGTCAAAGATGATAAGCCTTGGTTCCACGACATTAAATGCTTCTTGGAGGATCAAACATACCCACCTGGGGCATCTTCCAATGATAAGAAGACTTTAAGAAGGCTTGCTGGGAGTTTCTTTCTGAACACTGATGGATCTTTATACAAAAGGAACTTTGATATGGTACTCCTCAGATGTGTTGACAAGACGGAAGCAGATTTGTTGATGCATGAAGTGCATGAAGGCTCTTTTGGTACCCATGCAGGGGGACATGCAATGGCTAAGCAGTTGTTAAGATCAGGCTATTATTGGATTACAATGGATGCAGACTGTTGTGCCTGCGCCCGAAAATGCCACAAGTGCCAGATCTATGCAGACAAAGTGCATGTGCCTCCCAATCCTTTGAACATTATGTCTTCACCATGGCCCTTCGCCATGTGGGGCATTGACATGATTGGCAAGATCGAGCCAACTGCTTCAAACGGCCACAGGTTCATCCTGGTCGCCATTGACTATTTCACCAAGTGGGTTGAAGCAGCCTCATATGCAAACGTCACAAGACAAGTGGTAGCCAGATTTCTGAAGAGATATATCATCTGTCGATATGGAGTTCCCGAGCGAATCATTACTGATAATGGTTCCAATCTAAACAACAAGATGATGGCTGAATTATGCCGGGACTTCAAGATCCAACATCACAATTCTTCTCCTTACAGGCCAAAGATGAATGGTGCTGTTGAGGCGGCAAATAAGAATATCAAGAAGATTGTGCAGAAGATGGTAGTCACCTACAAAGACTGGCATGAAATGCTACCATTTGCCTTGCATGGGTACCGCACGTCAATCAGAACATCCACTGGGGCAACACCGTATCAGCTTGTATATGGTATGGAAGCAGTCCTACCAGTTGAAGTTGAATTACCCTCTCTACGGGTACTGATGGATGTTAAACTGAGTGAAGCAGAATGGGTTCGGTCCCGATATGAACAACTGAGTCTGATCGAAGAGAAGAGATTGGTTGCAATTTGTCATGGGCAGTTGTATCAGAAAAGAATGAAGAAAGCCTTCGATCAGAAGGTCAGGCACCGAGAGTACCAAGTAGGAGATCTTGTGCTGAAAAGAATCCTCCCTCCTCATACAGACCACAGGGGCAAATGGACTCCAAATTATGAAGGACCATTTGTGGTAAAGAAAGTTTTCTCTGGTGGAGCATTGATGCTCAGCACCATGGATGGTGAAGATTTCCCATCCCTTGTGAATTCAGACGCAGTTAAAAAATACTTCGCATAAAAATGACCCGCTGGACATAAAAACAGAATGTAAGTCCAGGCAAAAATAGGGCATCCCGGCGAGTCAAAAACAGAATAAAAGACTCGGGCAAAAGTAAGGGAAAATAAATGAAAAAATGTACACCCGCTGAGTTGAAAAGCCGCATTGGACAACTCAGGCAAAAATGGGTATCCCGATGGATCGAAAACCCGAAGGGGCGATCCATGCAAAATAAGGGAATAAGCGAACAACTGCATTCTGAATTCGTCTGTATTGTCAGCAACTTGGTTAAAACTCCAAAGGATCAAGCTTCAATCAGAATCAACTTTCTCCAGAAAGCAAGACGAGAAGAACGTCATTGTCATACGAGTCATAGCCGAAGAGGAAGCTCCGTAAAGCGTCGTCAACATTGCCAGCACTTTGTTTCTCAATTTGTAAACAATCTCCTCATTTCAGGGGATATGTTTCTTTGGTTGTATCTTGCCGATTCAGGGCACATGAATTAATAAAATCAGATTTTCAGTCATGTCTCGTTTTGTACATTTTCATTGCAAATAATGTCTGATATCTTAAAAGAAAAAAAACTGATTGCATAAGAGTACAGATGATTGTCACTAAAAATAGAAACACATGCTTGTAGGGAATATACTTACTCTTGAGAATGCTTGACTCCTATGACGGAATCCAGTAGAGGATACCTCGGGACCTTTTGTGCGTCTCCTTATCTTTGCAGGATTACAGGTATCTAGAGCGCAACCTGGGGCATGCAAGTTACATCTCAGCAAGCTGGCGAATCATTATCAACTCGGTCTATCTTCCACGTGGCACTGGAAGGTGCCCACTTCCCCAGCAAAGTTGCCAAATCAACATACACTCAATCCCAGCATCTGAAATGCTCTATCACCAGCTGAGTTGCCTCTTGTTGCCTTCCCCAGCTGAGTTGCCTCTCACAATTCCCCAGCTGAGTACAGGAGTCAGGGAATCATCTCCCCACAGAATCCCCAGCCTCTATCCAGAAGAGCGGCGCATAGAAGATCACAACAGAGTGAAGAAAGCTTCTACAAACCCCAGCTGGGTCCCGTATTATAAGGATATGTCAACCAGTGACCTATATCCCCAAATGAATACATCTCACCAGATCTACCAATGATCTCATCCCCAGCTGGGAGGCCCTTTTCAAACAGATCAGTCAAAGATCTTCACGGCAACGGGATCCGAATCCCGGTTCGATATCTTTGCATAATCATGGCATTCGCATCATATTTTCCCCTCAGAGCGTAGCATTCCGTCTAACACGGAGCATTACGGCAAAAATCAAACGCATAGCATAATCATAAGCCATGTTATGAATTAACACTTGTGAATAATAACCGTTCATCATCATTGTACAGAAATCCTCACCAGAGTCCCAGCAAAAACAGTTGCCTCGTATTCACAAATACCAGTAGATTTCCTTTTGATACCCGTCCGTATCATCACTCCCCAGTAAAGTCGTCTGAACACTCTTTACAAGCAAGATTACCCGTATCACGGATACTTCATGACACCCGTCCGTGTCATATTACCAGCAGAAAGCCAAAGACATCCTCTTTGCACCCACGCATACCTTTATATACACTTTCCTGACACCCGTCCGTGTCATACCCCCAGCAGTCGTCTATACTTTGTATATCAGATATTTGTTTATATTACACTTTTCTCTCTTGGCACCCGTCCGTGTCATTCTCCCCAGCAGTTAAAATACTCATCTATATATACTCACTACTCACGATACACTTATACAGATACTCGTCCGTATCTTGTATACACAACACTTATCTCCCCACAGATTCGACAGTAGTCCTTGTTCTTTGTTAACCAGTTGGTACTCGTCCGTATCATCATCTCAGAACATTGCGTCTAATGTTTGTTTCTACCCGATACTCGTCCGTATCGTAGTCTTAGGGATGCCCGTCCGCATCTTTAATCCATACGCTGTGTCAAACACTTGTGTCTTCTTGAATATAGATACTCGCCTGTGTCTACTTTTCCCCAGAAGAGTCCCCTCAGATTCAACACTCGTCCGTGTTCTCTGTTAACCAGTTGATACTCGTCCGTATCATCATCTCTGAACACGTGTCAGTATTTGTTTCTACATGATACTCGTCCGTATCATAGTCTAAGGATGCTCGTCCGCATCTTTAATCTATACACAATACCAAACACTTATACTTTCCTTTCTTGGGTATGAACGCTCGTCCGTGTTCACTATATCCCCAGTAGATCACCAACAAAGCATTTTTCTTTTATCTGACACACGTCCTGTGTCATGATAACCCTGAGAGCAGCCGTACCCTGCTGAGTGGTCGTCCTCCACTTCTTGATGGTCGTCCTCCATCATGCTCATCCGATGGCCGTCCCCATCGTTGTTTTTTAGCAGCCGTCCCCTGCTAGGTGGTCGTCCTCCACCTTTTGATGATCGTCCTTCATCATTTTATCCAATGGCCGTCCCCATTGTTGATTTTGATTATCTGACGCTCGTCCTGTGTCATGAGAAACCTCGAGAGCAGCCGTACCCTGCTGAGTGGTCGTCCTCCACTTCTTGATGGTCGTCATCCATCATGCTCGTCCGATGGCCGTCCCCATCGTTGACCTTTTCTATCCGATGGCCGTCCCCATCGTTGATATTTTCGGCAGCCGTACCCTGCCAGGTGGTCGTCCTCCACCTTTGATGGCCGTCCCCATCATACTTCCTTTTATCCCCAACAGAGCAGCCGTACCCTGCTAGGTGATCGTCCTTCATCTTTGATGGCCGTACCCCATCATCTGTTTATTTCATTTATTCTTTAACCCGATGGCCGTCCCCGTCGTGGTCCCTTTTCCTTTTTAGCCCGATGGCCGTCCCCATCGTTGGTTACTTTACCTTTATGAGCTTGATGGCCGTCCCCGTCATGTTTCATTGATCCCCAGAGAATTTTACAGCTTTATCTTGATGGCCGTCCCCATCATAATTCCTTATTTCTCCAGCTAGTCGGCCGTCCCCGTCATCGCTTTATTTTCGTATACTTTTCCCAGCTAGTCGGCCGTCCCCGTCTTGGCTTTACCTTTTATCCCCAGCGTGTCGGCCGTCCCCGTCATTGCTTTATTTCCCACACTTTTCCCAGCATGTCGGCCGTCCCCGTCATTGCTCTTTACCCAACAGTCGTCCTCTGCACGACGGTCGTCCTCCGTCGCTCATATTTTACAACATACTTTATTTTCCTTTACAATCTATATCCCTTTTCTTCTTCATTCTGTGAGTGCAAATTTTGGACTGTCTTTGGTATTCAACCACAAGTTATCTTGTTTGCCTGTTAAGCCGTCGCTTACATCCTGCACAGCTAACTCATGTTTGAATAGGGGCAGCTGTAAACACCCCAAATTTGCCCTCACCCATTCACCATGGCTTGTGATCATTCTCATATGCATAAACACAATCATATCATCTCATATCTCATTTTTGATTCACTACATAGTTTCTAAGTCATCTGCACCTAGGGTTTGTGATCTGAGCAATTCCAAAGCATCTTGAGCCATTCCAAAGGCCACCAATCAACTCAAAGGGGTCCATGTGTGTTCTTATATCATATTCCATCTCCTCAAAGTCAAAAATGCACAAGAATCACAAGAACTAGGGTTTGAGTGGATGCAGAGCCAGGATAGACTGCACAGTTGACCTAAAATTAGGGTTTTGGTTTCAGAGGCCATAACCCCAAATTTTTTGGTCATTCTTGTTTCCATTGGTCTCTATATGGTATAGAGAGTATGCATATCAATTTTCATGAAGAAATTCCTTGGGGAAGTCATCTGATCAAGGGTTGACTTTCTGGACAAGTCAGTGCAAAATCAGGGCATCTGAGGCCCCCAATGACCCAACCAATGGGTGATCTTCATCATTTTGAGTGTATATGATCTTTATTTGATCATGGAAGAAGGTTGAAGTTCACAAAAATCAAGAATTTAGGGTTTTTGCAAATGTTGACTTTTTGGGCATAGTTGACTTTTCAAGAATGCATCATTTTAGGTCATTTTCCAAGCCTTGATTTTTGATCCAAAAATGCTTCAAATGGAAAAACTTTGGTCATGAAAGTTGTAGATCTCATCTTTCCCTTTTCAAAAAGTACAAGAACATGATCAAACTCTTCTTGGATCAAAAGTTATGGTGTGACAAAGTTGGCTAAAATCATTAATTTTCAAGGCATGCTTCAAATGGAAATTTTGCAAGATCATGAACCAAAGCCCAATGTGACTTCTAATTCACTCCAAACCAGTATGCAAACATTCTCTAAGTCATAAAATTCAGAATGAACCAAGAATGCCCATGGTTTTATGGTTGGTTGGACAAAGGAATCACATGTGAACCAAAAAGCCACAAGTTGCAAAACTCATGATCATTCTTCCTACAACTTGCTGCATTGGTTACTGCACTAAGCTAGCCTCTCACCACACCATGCTGCACCAGAACCATGCTTTGTACTTGCCTAGATCATGAGCCATACCTCACTTACACAAAAGGTGGACTTTGTGCAAAAGCAAACTTATCAATCACTATAGGCCAGGTCACATCATCTGACCTATAGGATTATAATACAATATCCCTTGGCAAGCCAAAGATATGAGGAAGCAAGGCTGAAACTCTCTCATACACAACATTCACAAAATACACCCCAGCTGCATAAGCCTTCGAATCTCTCTGCCCAGCCAAGAAACACTCAAACCATTTTCACCATTCAACTCACCATACATCATTGAGTAGAAACCAGCAAGAACACAAGCCTGAATCAACCAGAACACCCCATAGCCGTTTCTCACCTCAAGCTGCAGTTCCATTCGAATCTCCCTCCCTAGCTCACAAACATCCAAACAAACCTTGCAAAGCTTCTCCATTCACCCTCAGGATCACAAACAACCCCTCACAATGGCCAGAAACTACCAGAATCACCATTGCCATTTCTGACTGAGTTGAAACAGGAGCTTTCGAAACTCATTATCCAGCCAACATAAACTCTTCTTGAGCATTCAAACACCTTCTGGGGGTCAAGTGGAGTGGTTTGCACTGAAGGAAGTGGCCAGAAAGTCATCAGGTTGAAAGCTCCAAATCTCAGGTAGCTTGAAATTTATTTTTCCAGAAATCGTTTCTTTTGTTTCAAACTTGTTCCTTATGTTTCACTGAGCATCCTGGTGCTCTTGGTTTTTAAAATGGATTTGATTTGAGTATTTAATTTGCTTCTGAAACCTGCGTGCCCTAGAATTTGTTCTGTTCGATTCATGGATTTGAGGAAGAAGAAATTTGTTTGGACTTAGGGTTTTAGTTCAGGGGATCATGGGAATCATTTTGGTGTGTTTAGGTTTCATTTTTGTTACGATTTGAGGGGTTTTGGGGATTTTCAGGGGAGTTGCTCGCCGGAGAAGACGACCGGAAGTCTTCTCCGGCAGCCTGAATGTGATTAGGGTTAAGTGTCATTAATTAAGGTCATTTGAATTTGGTCCCTTGGATGGACTCTCCCGCGCGTGGATGGATGGCTAGGATGAGTCATTAGAAGCCCTAATCCTGTTTTTCCATTTAATTGTGGTTTAATTAATTCATAAATATTAATTAGCCAGATTTGAATCTGGGCCCTTGGATCTGGCGCGCAGTCAACCAGACCAAGCCCAGATCAAATCCTGGCCCTCCTTTCTGTTTACTTTCATTTTTATTAAACATTAATTCATTTTCTTTTCAATTAATTTGCATATTTATTTTAAAATAGTAAAAAATTCTTAAAAATTATGAAACTTTTTCCTAAAAGTTTTATTAATTTTTAAGACCCAAAAATATTTTTATTTTATTTTTTATCATAAAAAAAAGTATTTTTAAATATTTAAAAGATTACTTTTAATTGATTAATGGAAATTAATTAATTAAAAATACTTTTAGGTATTTAAAAATTACAAAAAAATTCATGAATTGTTCTAAGACATTTAGAAACATTGTCCAACCTTCAAACCAAATTTCTTTTTTGATCTTGATGCATTTTAAGAATTTTTCATTGAATTAAATCATATTTTGTGCATTATTTTGATCATAAGTTCAAAAAATCATTTCTGCCTATTGGAGAAGAGTTGGACATTGATTCTTCTTGCATTGCATTATGTTTAGCATGTAGTTTCTAGGATAAAATGGCCTTGATTTGATCTTGCATTTTCAATTTGTTTGGTATTTCTTTTGTTTGAGAACCCTAAAAACCCTAGAATCTTAGAAAAATCATAACTTGAGATTGGTTGAGAGTTGAGACCTCCCCTTTGGACCTTGGTTTAGTATAGGGTTAGGGTTTCTTTGAGTGGCATTCTCCATTTTTCATCTTAAGGTTTGCTTCTGTTTTTGGTTTTTGTTTGTTGTTTGATCCATAAACCCTAATTTGGGCTTTCATTTGCATACCTCTTGCATTCTCTTGCATAACATGACTTGCCATGCCATTCCATGCCTCCATTTGATTCATTTGACATCATAAGACATATAGAAAGCATCTTTGATCATTGCATCTTGCATTTGCCATGTTGTATGCTTTGTATGCTTCCTAACTTTTCATGTGTATCCATGCTTCTAAGCTTGTTTCATTTGCATCCATGATCTTGTATGAACATCTCCATGCCTTGCCTCATGCTTGTAGCATCTCATAAACTCATTATCATCATCAACATGCTTCTGGTTTTGTTTAGCATCTTACCATTTCATCCCCTTTTACATTGCATTGCATTCCTTGCTAACATTTCAGGTGGTAAGTAAACTTGGGAAGTGAATTTGCCTTCACTTCTCATAACTTTTCTTTTCATCTCTCTTGCATCCATTGCTGCATTTCTATTTGTGTTTGAGATTGAGCTTGCTCATTCTTGTTCCTCCCACTTTCTTTCTTCAAGTGACTTGACTTCTTGAATGAAGCAAGTCACTTTGCTTCTCTTGATCTTGTTCATCTGCTTCCTGGTGGCTCCTTTGAAGATTGTTCTTGTAAACCTCACAAACCTTAGGAACAACCAAGCATGACAATGAATTAGGGTTTTGATTAGTCTCCCCTCATAGTTTTACCTTTGTGTCTCTCTTTGAGTCCTCTCTTCTCATATCATAATCAGGGACTAAACCCTAAAGGCTTTAAGGCTTTGTGATTAAGTTTATGCCTGCATCCTTCTCTTAGGATGGAGTGTATAACTTTAATCCTAAGTGTTAAACCCTTAATGTGTTTAAATCTCTTAATCAATCCATCTAATAATCATCAAGACATCACACTTGTAACTTGGGCCTTGCATTAGGGTTCTAATTCTTCCTTAATTGGTTAAGAAGGACTAACCCTAGTGTTAATGGACAAGTCCCCCTCAAGTTGTCTTACAAATCATAAAAATCACTTCATCGTCATACCATTAAATAAAATCCACTTAATCAAAGGCTTGTTTTGTCATGAGTTTAATCCCTAATCATGGATTAAGTTGAGGAGCCTTCCTCAGCTTAAACATTCTCATCTATTATCCTTCTATTAGGATGGTGTAATGAGTCTGTTTAATCCTTGATTATGGCTTAACCTCATTACTCAACACTAAACAAAAACACCAAAAACATCTAAATAATCACAAGTAGGTTAATGATCTTAATCCTACACCAAAGGTGATTAAGTGTGAGAATCTGACTTCACACTTAAGGTATTCTCATTACCCCTAATCAGAGGGAAGATGTGATGAGTTTACTAAATCCATTGGTTTAGACTTAAGCTCATTAACTTATGACAAAATCCAAAAGCAATAAAAGACTGAAAATACAAAAACAAACAATAATCGTCTCCTCCGGGATTCTTTTCTCATCTTATTCACTCACAAACGAGAACTCGCTTCTTCCGTCTAATGCAAGACAGTTTGCACCTGAGCCAGACAGGTCATACACTTGAGCGTAGACAAGTAAGCAGTTCACAAGTCAATTTACCTTTTCAGTCTCTTTGGGTCGAACTACGGTGTTCTGACTTCCTCATTGCACGAGAGGATACGTAGGCATAACTTAACAGTTATCGAACAAAAGTCTCTGAATATTCCCCCTCCTTTCAGCTTCATTCTTTTAGCCTCATGATCTTGAGCATTTCATTCCTGGTCTCACACTGACACTGTATATTTCATTACACTTCACATCACTTATATACCTTGCACTGACACCTGTACATCCTTTTCCAGTTCTTTTATACACAAATTGCACTGACACTACCCCTTTAAAACACAAATCTTTCAAGCGTGGATCCCGTCGAGTACGACGGACAATCTGGGTGCTAATACCTTCCCAGGTTGTAACCAACCCCCTTTCTCAGTCTCTCTGGTTCGCAACCGTCTTATCCATGTCTTTCTAGGTCTATGCAGCATTACCTTTCCTCCGGGATAAAAATGCCTAGCTGGCGACTCTATTCATCTCCAGTGAGTTCACGGCTGTGTGTTCTCATTGTCCCTCTCGCCGACCGTTCGCGTCTGTACCTTCATCTGATCCAGTTTCATTTGTCGGGAGCTACAGCTTGGCGACTCTGCTGGGGACCCTTATATTGCAACCAGGGCTTCTGGTTCTTTTTGTGGGTTCCTCCTAGCGTTTGATTGATTTGTGTTTACTGGGGTGTTATGTGCTTATTTATGTTTGTATATTTGTATTTATTTTTATTTTATGTACAGTTTGCTTTACAGCTTTCCTTATTGCTTTTGCATTATATCATACTGTACTGCTGGCTGGATCTGGTTTTCCTTTGGTGGGTGGGTATTCTATTGAGAGTTAAGGTCCTATACCTGGGACCTGAGTGACACCTAGGCTAGAGTGAATCATATTCTTTCCCATTCCATTTCGGTCTGGTGCGGGAATATGAAACACGGTTCAGATATGGGTTTCTTCTTGAGAACTCTGTGTTGCAGATTTCCTGCAATGCTAGGGCTATCTGGGAAGCCTGCTAAGTCTGGATGACCTTTTAGTATTGACCTTCAGAAACTGAGGAGAATTAGAGGAGGAATTGTTATGGTTATTGTAAACACTGTACCTCCGGGTTAGAAGTGTTTACACTTCTCATAACTGATCCAAACCTGAGGATCCTTGTTTTAGAACACCACCTGTGAGGGGGTTGGGTTGTTTACAGGTTTGCAGGTACCTTGACCTCAGAATACCCCGTTACTTTGATTTCGTTAAGAGTACTCCATGTTGGACAGTTCTTGTGATTCTAAACCCTAGACTTGTGGCTCTTTATTTGAGTCCCCCACCCTGGTTACTGGATTTATAGACCTCCATCTGGAATTCTTGAACACACATGGACTTATATCAGAGCATTTTGATCAGATCCAGCTCAGTCACAAACCCTTTGCATATCATTTGCATACATGACCATTGCATCATATTGACATTTGCTTATTTGTGTTTCAGGGTATCCATCCTCATTTGGTTTTGGTTTTGACCCCATCCTCAGTTTTGACTTGTCTTCATCAGCTACCTGCTTCAGTTATCACCAGCACCAGCCAGTCAGTGGCCCTCTTCTTCAGCATCAGCATCAGTACCTGTCTCTACTCAGTCTCAGCATCATGGCTCCTAAAAAGAGCAATGTCACCTATCACTTCTTCCAGCCAGAGCTATCAGACATCAGGAGGATTCAAACCCTGGTCACTCCAGATCACATACCTTTGTTCAGGGAGAGTTATGGAGATATACTGGACATGGTTATAGATCTGGACCCTTCACAGAGGAGCCTGATCCACACCTGCATTCAGTTTTATGATCCTCCATTGAGATGTTTTACTTTTCAAGACTTTCAGTTGGGCCCCTTATTGGAAGAGTACTCCTCATTAGTTGGTATGCCTATCAGGAGAGAAATTCCTTTCAACCCTGAGATGGTCTTTCCTGCTAATGGAGAAGTAGCAAAGGCTTTGCATCTGGAACCTGTTTTGATTGAGCAGCATTTGACCTCTAAAGCTGGAATCCTTGGCTTTCATCTGGACTTCTTAATTTCTCAAGCTAGTCTAAAGGCTTCCCTGGGGGAGTGGAAAGCTGTTTGTGCTTTGTTGGCCCTAAGTGTATATGGAATTGTGTTGTTTGCAGATGAGCCTCGATTCATTAGCAAGAATGCAATCCATCTGTTCATTCTGAAAAACCCAGTGCCAACTTTATTGAGGGATCTTTACTATTCAATACATCAGAGGAATGAGAAGCAGAGGGGAAGGTTAGTGAGGTTTTGTGCTCCATTGTTTCACACTTGGCTTCTCAGGCACCTACCCAGGACAGATGCATTTTTAAACCCTCATCAGCAGAGCAACTGGGCTAAAAGACTCACTGTTCTAACTTCAGCAGATATCAGATGGTGCACTCAGAGCACCAAGGGCAGGGATATCATCACCAGCTGTGGACATTTTCCCAATGTGCCTTTGATAGGAGTTAAGGGTAGTATCAATTACAATCCTCTGCTGTTCAGAAGGCAACTGGGCTATGCACTGGTCCACACTCCTAGGGCACAGGACTTGGTGGAGACCCTTTATTGTGAGAACAAGATTAGTTTGGCTGTTGTTAGGCAGGCTGCCTGGGCCTGGGATAATGTTCAAACCAAGGGAGTCACCATTCTGGGGAAGTGTAATAATGTGGCATCAGCACAATATTATGAGTGGTCCCGTGCCAGGGCCCAATTCTCTGGAATGCCCTTTACCATAGAAGATATGCCTGAGTCATCTTCAGCACCACCTCCTGCCACCATCAGTTTGGAAGAGTTTGAGAGCTTGAAGGAAAGAAATGAGAAGCTAACCCAGGCTTTGCAGAAGACCCTCCGGGAAAGGAGTGAAGGCATGAGGGAGATTGAGAGATTGGAGAAGTTGAGAGTGGAGCATTTGACTAAGATTGAAAAGTCTGGGGATTATATCAAAAAGTCAAAGGCTGGTGAACAAATTCTGAAGAATGCTTGCAAAGAAGCCCAGTTCCAGAGAGCAAGGACAGACTTGTATTTGAAGGAGAGTCAAGCCCGGTGGGTCAGGATCACCGAGGCTCGTACCCTGGAAGACAAGAGAGTTCAAGACAAGATGGAGCAATTTGAAGCCAATGCAAAAGAACAGCAAGAAGCCCTGGCAGCAGCCCAGAGGGAAATATCAGAATTGAAGATTAAGGCAGGGGTGAAGAGGTCCAAGGACCAAACTCAGCACAAGAAACTAGCGGCAGCTATTGCAACCCGGAACCTCCTTGTCCGGAATCTCACGGAGCGGCCGGCTGATCCTGTGACCGAAGCACTTCTCAAGGAAGTTCGTGAGGATGAGTTTAGCCTTGGTGTTTGACCATTTGCTTGTTGTTGTTTCTATTTCATGTACTTTTACTTTTTGTGATGTATTTTGACCCCTTAAGGGGCTTGTGTTGTAAAATGAACAAGTTGTATTATTTCACCTTATGTAATATATTCATGTTAGTTTACTTCGGAAGCAACATTCAGCAGCATCTTCAAGGGTCTGGAAGGGTCAAAACTGAAGGCCAAACCGGATACCTTGAGAACAAATAAGCGTAACTGCATTGCATGCTAACCCTTTTGTTGTTTTGTAGGTTTTTGTTTTGTTGTTGCTAACCTCTGTTGTGATGCTCAGGAACTATTGCTAGGCGCCGGGTATTTCCCCTCAACCGTCCGCACCGTTATCCAACCCGAAGCAACCTTCCGGGCATCCAGATGGACCAGATGCAGCAGGACCTTACGGAGGTCAGAAATCAGATGGCCAACGAAAGGTTGGAGATGAGAACTCAGATAACACAGTTCATGGAAGTAATGAACAACTTAGCTCAAAGCCAGGAGAGGCTCAGAGCTTTGGTAGAAGGAAGGAATCAAGAGGAGCCCCATGTGGGGACTGCCGGCACAAGTAACAACGAGAGGGTCCAACCTCATGTCAATCCCCCAGTTTTTGGACCCCATCTCCATCCAGAGGCCAACATCCCTGTCAATATACAAGGGACTGCCACAGCAGGAAGGGTACTACAGGAAGACCCTCAAGAAGACCAATTCACAGTAATGGGTGCTGGGGAAGAAGCTTATGATAGAAGATTGGATGAAATAGCTGAGAAGTTGAGGTCCTTAGAATCTCAAAACTCTTTGGGCTTCGACGTTATGGACATGGGTTTGGTAGACGGGGTCAGGATCCCCCATAAGTTCAAGCCTCCTTGTTTCGAAAAGTACAATGGGACTTCATGCCCCCAGACTCACTTACAGTCATTTCTGGGAAGGCTGAAGGCCTATACAATGGATGAGAAGCTTTGGATGTTCTATTTTGAAGACAACTTAACTGGAGCGTCGAGAGAATGGTACTCTCACTTGACAAGGGCAACTATTAGATGCTGGAAGGACCTGGCAGAGGCCTTCATCAGACAGTATCAGTATAACCTAGACATGGCACCCAACAGGACCCTCCTAATGGGAATGTCACAGTCTTCAAGGGAGAGTTTCCGAGAATATGCCCAGAGATGGAGGCAACTGGCTGCTGCTGTTCAACCGCCTATGTCTGAACGGGAAATGGCAGATATGTTCATGAACACCCTTCAGGGAACATATATTGACAGGTTGGCAGCTTTCTCTTCCACTAGCTTTGCCGATGTTGTCATAGCCGGGGAGAGAATTGAAAGCTTGTTAAAAATGGGAAAGATCTCAGACAACGGTGCAAGCTCGTCCAGTAGTACAAGAAAGCCTTTTGCAGGCCCAAGAAGAACTGGCGAGACCAATGCCATCCACTCAAACAGGGGCAGGCCCCAATATGTTCAGAGGTCAATAGCAGCCGTCACCATTCCTGCTCCAGCTCATCCTCAACCAGTCTACCAACCTCCTCAGCAAAGCTATCAACAACAACCTCAGTACCATCAGCAAAATCAGTTTCCTCCAAGGAATTACAACAACAGCAATACCAACAACAACAGTCAACAAAGGCCATTCCAACAGAGGCCATCTCAAGCTAACAGAGTGATCGATCCGATCCCAATGCCATATGCTACTTTGCTGCCACAGCTTCTGAAACTCAACCTGGTTGAGCTAAGAACGTTGGCACCTCCAGATCCCAACAGTCTACCAAGGAACTATGACTCCAATACTAGGTGTGCTTTTCATTCAAACGCACCTGGTCACAGCACAGAAAAATGCAGGGCTCTGCATATGAAGGTACAAGACCTGGTGGACTCCAAGGCTCTGAATTTCGCACCACCACCCAATGTCAATAAGAATCCGATGCCAAACCATGGTGGTCCCTGGATTAACGCTATTGAAGAAGACAAACCGTCTTATTTAATAACCAGTGTGGGACAGATCAGGACACCATTGGTAGAAATCAAGGCTCAACTCTTGGAATGTCAGATGTTCCCAGGGTGTGAATTGGGTTGTGCTTACTGCAATATCTCCGTAAATGGGTGCGATAATTTGAGAAATGGCATAGATGACCTTATTCAGAGTGGCCAACTTCAGATCACCACATCATTTCCAACAAATCCAGCAATCTCATCAACAACGGTTCCAGAACCTCCTACAACTGCAGCAACCATTGTTCCTGACAATTCTTCGGTTTCATCAACAAGTACTTCATCCATCATCTCAACCGATCAGTTCACAACAAATCTTCCTGCTACAACTTCAGCTTCACTCCATTTTGAACCTCCTACAACAACAACATCATTTCTTCCGACAATATCTCCTACAACACCAGCAACAAATCATGAAGACGTCTCCACTGTCACGATATTCTATGATCCGGAAAACAACTCTGCCTACCATTCAGAAGGTGCTGCTCCCACCAGAGCACCAGTTACAATCTTTTATGATCCACAAACAATTACAGTCCCTTCAGCAGCAGCAATCAGTCCAGTCACTGTCACAGTGCCTGGACCAGTACCATATGAAAGCAATAGGGCCATCCCTTGGCACTATGGCTCTGACGTGTACTGCGAAGGAAAAAGAATCACTCTTGAAACGTCAACACCTGCACCACAAATTGACAATGTGGGGGGAGGCGGAGGCTTCACTCGAAGCGGACGTCTCTTTGCTCCACCAATTCAAAGACCTACAGCCGAAGCAGAAGCTGCTGCCAAGGCAAAAGGAAAGAGCCCGGTGCAGGAAGATCAAGCTGTTAGAGAAGCCTTGAAGACACCGTTCGATCAAGAAGTTGATGAGTTTATGAGAATCATCAAAAAGAGTGATTACAAAATTGTGGATCAGCTTCACCAAACGCCATCCAAAATCTCTATCCTCTCACTGCTGATGTGTTCCGAAGCTCATCGAAATGCATTACTCAAAGTCTTGCACGCAGCTTACGTTCCTGAAGAGATTACTGTCAACCAGTTGGAAACCGTGGTTGGAAATGTTACTGCTAGCAATGGGCTAGGGTTCACCAATACTGACTTGACAGCGGATGGCCGCAACCACAACAAAGCCTTGCACATAACCATGGAATGCAAAGGAGCTGTCCTTTCTCATGTGCTGGTAGACACGGGGTCATCCCTTAATGTCTTACCAAAGAAGGCTCTGGTGAAGTTAGAATATGATGGATTGGCGTTGAGACCCAGCAACCTGGTAGTAAGAGCCTTTGATGGTTCTAAGAGATCGGTTCTGGGAGAGATTGAGCTGCCTGTGACAATTGGCCCACAGACCTTTAAAACTATCTTTTATGTGATGGACATTCAGCCCGCCTATAGCTGTTTGTTGGGTAGACCCTGGATTCACGCCGCCGGCGCAATAACGTCTACCCTTCACCAAAAGTTAAAATTTGAGTGGGAAGGCCAAGTTGTTACAATCTGCGGAGAGGAGGACATTTTTGTCAGCCACCTGGCGACCTATAAGTACATTGAAATGGATGGAGAGATCCATGAAACAATGAGCCAGGGGTTTGAAGCTTTGAATGTGAATGAAGCATCTGCTGTATCTGGTACTCCAATGTCATCCTACCAACAAGCCCGGAAGGTTGTTGAGGAAGGAACCGCCCTGGGCTGGGGCAAAGTTTTAGCTGTGGAGGAGAAGAAAGACAAATTTGGGTTGGGTTACAAACCAACTCAACATCAAGCAAAGGCTGCTAGAGAGCCTGGTTTTGTCAGTGGGGGGATGCTTACCCCTGATGCTATCAACTGTCTGGAAGACGAGCTGGAAGAGGAACGCAACCTGGAAAGCTGGATTCGTCCAAAGATCCCGGGGAGCAGTGTCTCGAACTGGTCTTCCCAGGAAATTATAAGAGTTACTCGATCAGAGTAATTATTATTTCCTGTATTTTTATAAGCATGCATCAAAGTCTTGCATCTTGCCCAAGATGACAAGACTCATTTTGTAATCGGGCCATCTGTACTTTTTTGTGCAAACAAGATCAATTAATGAAATATCAGACATCTTTTTGCAAACGAGTCTTTTTCTTTTCGTTCACTGTTTTTCCACTTTTTCTTTTTTGTACAAAAAATAAATGGCAGTGTTTTCAAAATGACAACTTTATTTCACTTTTCTAAACAAGACTAAAATCAATCACTAAAACGAACAACTTAACCCTTGCAGAGAGTGCCTCCCAGACAGCACTGACAACAGCACGGCTATGACATCGTATGACTTTGACAATCAAGCTGATGAAGGGGTTGATGAAGAATATGAGCTTCCTGAAGAGCTAGCCAGGTTGTTAAGACAAGAGGAAAAGGTTATTACCCCTCACCAGGAGGAAGTTGAAGTGATTAATCTTGGTACAGAGGAAGACGTGAAAGAGGTTAAAATCGGGGCCTGCCTGCAAGACTCAGTAAAGAGACAACTGGTTGATCTACTTCAAGAGTATGTGGATGTGTTTGCTTGGTCGTATCAAGACATGCCAGGGTTGGATACCGACATTGTTGTGCACAAACTGCCTTTGAGAGAAGAATGCCCGCCGGTTAAACAGAAACTGCGCCGTACTCGTCCAGACATGGCTATGAAAATCAAGGAAGAGGTACAAAAGCAATGGGACGCCGGGTTCCTTGCTGTAACTAGCTACCCGCCGTGGGTTGCTAATATAGTACCTGTGCCTAAGAAGGACGGCAAAGTAAGGATGTGTGTTGACTACCGGGATCTGAACAGAGCCAGCCCGAAGGATGATTTCCCATTACCTCACATTGATGTATTGGTTGATAATACGGCTCAGTTCTCGGTATTCTCCTTCATGGATGGATTTTCAGGATACAACCAGATTAAGATGTCACCTGAAGACATGGAGAAGACAACATTCATCACACCCTGGGGCACGTTCTGCTACAAAGTAATGCCATTTGGGCTCAAGAATGCCGGTGCAACGTATCAACGGGCTATGGTAACATTGTTCCACGATATGATCCACAAAGAAATAGAATGTTATGTGGATGATATGATCGCCAAGTCCCTTACTGAAGAAGATCATCTGGTGAATCTGCTCAAGTTGTTCAAGCGTCTGAGAAGGTATCAACTGAAGTTGAACCCCAACAAATGCACATTCGGGGTGCGATCCGGTAAGCTGCTAGGATTTATTGTAAGCGAGAAAGGGATTGAAGTGGACCCTGATAAAGTCAAAGCCATCCAAGAGATGCCTGCACCGAAAACTGAGAAAGAAGTTCGAGGGTTCTTAGGTCGATTGAACTACATTTCAAGGTTCATATCTCACCTTACAGCAACCTGTGAGCCCTTGTTCAAACTGTTGAGAAAAGAACAGACGGTCAGGTGGAACGAAGACTGCCAGAAGGCTTTTGACAAGATCAAGGAATATCTGCAAGAACCTCCAATCCTCATGCCGCCAGTTGAAGGAAGACCTCTGATAATGTACTTGACAGTATTAGAAGAGTCAATGGGGTGTGTGCTGGGCCAGCATGACGAGTCTGGTCGGAAAGAGTATGCAATATACTACCTAAGCAAAAAGTTTACCGACTGTGAGCAACGTTATTCACTGCTCGAGAAAACTTGCTGTGCTTTAGCGTGGGCTGCTCGCCGACTGAGACAGTATATGTTGACCCACACTACTTTGTTAATTTCGAAGATGGACCCAGTCAAGTACATATTCGAGAAGCTAGCTCTTACCGGACGGGTTGCAAGATGGCAGATGATTCTCACAGAATACGACATCCAATACACTTCTCAGAAAGCCATCAAGGGCAGTGTGTTGTCTGAATATCTTGCTGAGCAACCCATTGATGATTACCAGCCTATGAGATTTGACTTCCCTGATGAAGACATCATGTTCATTAAAACAAAAGATCATGAAGAGCCTATTCACACTGAAGGGCCCGACCCAAAAGAAGAATGGACTATGATGTTCGATGGGGCTGTTAATATGAATGGTCGTGGTGTTGGTGCAGTACTCATTACACCTAAAGGAGTTCACATGCCTTTCTCGGCAAAACTCACTTTCAACTGCACTAACAACGAAGCTGAATACGAAGCTTGCATTATGGGTCTTGAGGAAGCCATTGACCTCAGGATCAAGACATTGACCGTATTCGGGGATTCAGCTTTGGTAGTCAATCAGACCAACGGGAAATGGTATACACACCAGGATCATCTGATACCTTACAGGGATTATACAAGGAGGTTATTGACTTTTTTCACAACAGTCAAGCTTGAGTATATCCCTCGGGACGAGAATCAGTTTGCAGATGCTCTCGCCACCATTTCATCCATGATCAAAGTTCAAGCTGCTAACTTTGTACCTCAGATTTCAGTGTCAAGACTTGATAGACCAGCATATGTATTTGTAGCGGAAGTTGTCAAAGATGATAAGCCTTGGTTCCACGACATTAAATGCTTCTTGGAGGATCAAACATACCCACCTGGGGCATCTTCCAATGATAAGAAGACTTTAAGAAGGCTTGCTGGGAGTTTCTTTCTGAACACTGATGGATCTTTATACAAAAGGAACTTTGATATGGTACTCCTCAGATGTGTTGACAAGACGGAAGCAGATTTGTTGATGCATGAAGTGCATGAAGGCTCTTTTGGTACCCATGCAGGGGGACATGCAATGGCTAAGCAGTTGTTAAGATCAGGCTATTATTGGATTACAATGGATGCAGACTGTTGTGCCTGCGCCCGAAAATGCCACAAGTGCCAGATCTATGCAGACAAAGTGCATGTGCCTCCCAATCCTTTGAACATTATGTCTTCACCATGGCCCTTCGCCATGTGGGGCATTGACATGATTGGCAAGATCGAGCCAACTGCTTTAAACGGCCACAGGTTCATCCTGGTCGCCATTGACTATTTCACCAAGTGGGTTGAAGCAGCCTCATATGCAAACGTCACAAGACAAGTGGTAGCCAGATTTCTGAAGAGAGATATCATCTGTCGATATGGAGTTCCCGAGCGAATCATTACTGATAATGGTTCCAATCTAAACAACAAGATGATGGCTGAATTATGCCGGGACTTCAAGATCCAACATCACAATTCTTCTCCTTACAGGCCAAAGATGAATGGTGCTGTTGAGGCGGCAAATAAGAATATCAAGAAGATTGTGCAGAAGATGGTAGTCACCTACAAAGACTGGCATGAAATGCTACCATTTGCCTTGCATGGGTACCGCACGTCAATCAGAACATCCACTGGGGCAACACCGTATCAGCTTGTATATGGTATGGAAGCAGTCCTACCAGTTGAAGTTGAATTACCCTCTCTACGGGTACTGATGGATGTTAAACTGAGTGAAGCAGAATGGGTTCGGTCCCGATATGAACAACTGAGTCTGATCGAAGAGAAGAGATTGGTTGCAATTTGTCATGGGCAGTTGTATCAGAAAAGAATGAAGAAAGCCTTCGATCAGAAGGTCAGGCACCGAGAGTACCAAGTAGGAGATCTTGTGCTGAAAAGAATCCTCCCTCCTCATACAGACCACAGGGGCAAATGGACTCCAAATTATGAAGGACCATTTGTGGTAAAGAAAGTTTTCTCTGGTGGAGCATTGATGCTCAGCACCATGGATGGTGAAGATTTCCCATCCCCTGTGAATTCAGACGCAGTTAAAAAATACTTCGCATAAAAATGACCCGCTGGACATAAAAACAGAATGTAAGTCCAGGCAAAAATAGGGCATCCCGGCGAGTCAAAAACAGAATAAAAGACTCGGGCAAAATTAAGGGAAAATAAATGAAAAAATGTACACCCGCTGAGTTGAAAAGCCGCATTGGACAACTCAGGCAAAAATGGGTATCCCGATGGATCGAAAACCCGAAGGGGCGATCCATGCAAAATAAGGGAATAAGCGAACAACTGCATTCTGAATTCGTCTGTATTGTCAGCAACTTGGTTAAAACTCCAAAGGATCAAGCTTCAATCAGAATCAACTTTCTCCAGAAAGCAAGACGAGAAGAACGTCATTGTCATACGAGTCATAGCCGAAGAGGAAGCTCCGTAAAGCGTCGTCAACACTGCCAGCACTTTGTTTCTCAATTTGTAAACAATCTCCTCATTTCAGGGGATATGTTTCTTTGGTTGTATCTTGCCGATTCAGGGCACATGAATTAATAAAATCAGATTTTCAGTCATGTCTCGTTTTGTACATTTTCATTGCAAATAATGTCTGATATCTTAAAAGAAAAAAAACTGATTGCATAAGAGTACAGATGATTGTCACTAAAAATAGAAACACATGCTTGCAGGGAATATACTTACTCTTGAGAATGCTTGACTCCTATGACGGAATCCAGTAGAGGATACCTCGGGACCTTTTGTGCGTCTCCTTATCTTTGCAGGATTACAGGTATCTAGAGCGCAACCTGGGGCATGCAAGTTACATCTCAGCAAGCTGGCGAATCATTATCAACTCGGTCTATCTTCCACGTGGCACTGGAAGGTGCCCACTTCCCCAGCAAAGTTGCCAAATCAACATACACTCAATCCCAGCATCTGAAATGCTCTATCACCAGCTGAGTTGCCTCTTGTTGCCTTCCCCAGCTGAGTTGCCTCTCACAATTCCCCAGCTGAGTACAGGAGTCAGGGAATCATCTCCCCACAGAATCCCCAGCCTCTATCCAGAAGAGTGGCGCATAGAAGATCACAACAGAGTGAAGAAAGCTTCTACAAACCCCAGCTGGGTCCCGTATTATAAGGATATGTCAACCAGTGACCTATATCCCCAAATGAATACATCTCACCAGATCTACCAATGATCTCATCCCCAGCTGGGAGGCCCTTTTCAAACAGATCAGTCAAAGATCTTCACGGCAACGGGATCCGAATCCCGGTTCGATATCTTTGCATAATCATGGCATTCGCATCATATTTTCCCCTCAGAGCGTAGCATTCCGTCTAACACGGAGCATTACGGCAAAAATCAAACGCATAGCATAATCATAAGCCATGTTATGAATTAACACTTGTGAATAATAACCGTTCATCATCATTGTACAAAAATCCTCACCAGAGTCCCAGCAAAAACAGTTGCCTCGTATTCACAAATACCAGTAGATTTCCTTTTGATACCCGTCCGTATCATCACTCCCCAGTAAAGTCGTCTGAACACTCTTTACAAGCAAGATTACCCGTATCACGGATACTTCATGACACCCGTCCGTGTCATATTACCAGCAGAAAGCCAAAGACATCCTCTTTGCACCCACGCATACCTTTATATACACTTTCCTGACACCCGTCCGTGTCATACCCCCAGCAGTCGTCTATACTTTGTATATCAGATATTTGTTTATATTACACTTTTCTCTCTTGGCACCCGTCCGTGTCATTCTCCCCAGCAGTTAAAATACTCATCTATATATACTCACTACTCACGATACACTTATACAGATACTCGTCCGTATCTTGTATACACAACACTTATCTCCCCACAGATTCGACAGTAGTCCTTGTTCTTTGTTAACCAGTTGGTACTCGTCCGTATCATCATCTCAGAACATTGCGTCTAATGTTTGTTTCTACCCGATACTCGTCCGTATCGTAGTCTTAGGGATGCCCGTCCGCATCTTTAATCCATACGCTGTGTCAAACACTTGTGTCTTCTTGAATATAGATACTCGCCTGTGTCTACTTTTCCCCAGAAGAGTCCCCTCAGATTCAACACTCATCCGTGTTCTCTGTTAACCAGTTGATACTCGTCCGTATCATCATCTCTGAACACGTGTCAGTATTTGTTTCTACATGATACTCGTCCGTATCATAGTCTAAGGATGCTCGTCCGCATCTTTAATCTATACACAATACCAAACACTTATACTTTCCTTTCTTGGGTGTGAACGCTCGTCCGTGTTCACTATATCCCCAGTAGATCACCAACAAAGCATTTTTCTTTTATCTGACACACGTCCTGTGTCATGATAACCCTGAGAGCAGCCGTACCCTACTGAGTGGTCGTCCTCCACTTCTTGATGGTCGTCCTCCAT
Organism: Lathyrus aphaca; assembly: GCA_963966055.1. Lineage (NCBI taxonomy): Eukaryota > Viridiplantae > Streptophyta > Magnoliopsida > Fabales > Fabaceae > Lathyrus > Lathyrus aphaca. The sequence continues at coordinate 303,233,327 of OZ014524.1, read as the reverse complement.
CATGCTCATCCGATGGCCGTCCCCATCGTTGTTTTTTAGCAGCCGTCCCCTGCTAGGTGGTCGTCCTCCACCTTTTGATGATCGTCCTTCATCATTTTATCCAATGGTCGTCCCCATTGTTGATTTTGATTATCTGACGCTCGTCCTGTGTCATGAGAAACCTCGAGAGCAGCCGTACCCTGCTGAGTGGTCGTCCTCCACTTCTTGATGGTCGTCCTCCATCATGCTCGTCCGATGGCCGTCCCCATCGTTGACCTTTTCTATCCGATGGCCGTCCCCATCGTTGATATTTTCGGCAGCCGTACCCTGCCAGGTGGTCGTCCTCCACCTTTGATGGCCGTCCCCATCATACTTCCTTTTATCCCCAACAGAGCAGCCGTACCCTGCTAGGTGATCGTCCTTCATCTTTGATGGCCGTACCCCATCATCTGTTTATTTCATTTATTCTTTAACCCGATGGCCGTCCCCGTCGTGGTCCCTTTTCCTTTTTAGCCCGATGGCCGTCCCCATCGTTGGTTACTTTACCTTTATGAGCTTGATGGCCGTCCCCGTCATGTTTCATTGATCCCCAGAGAATTTTACAGCTTTATCTTGAATGCCGTCCCCATCATAATTCCTTATTTCTCCAGCTAGTCGGCCGTCCCCGTCATCGCTTTATTTTCGTATACTTTTCCCAGCTAGTCGGCCGTCCCCGTCTTGGCTTTACCTTTTATCCCCAGCGTGTCGGCCGTCCCCGTCATTGCTTTATTTCCCACACTTTTCCCAGCATGTCGGCCGTCCCCGTCATTGCTCTTTACCCAGCAGTCGTCCTCTGCACGACGGTCGTCCTCCGTCGCTCATATTTTACAACATACTTTATTTTCCTTTACAATCTATATCCCTTTTCTTCTTCATTCTGTGAGTGCAAATTTTGGACTGTCTTTGGTATTCAACCACAAGTTATCTTGTTTGCCTGTTAAGCCGTCGCTTACATCCTGCACAGCTAACTCATGTTTGAATAGGGGCAGCTGTAAACACCCCAAATTTGCCCTCACCCATTCACCATGGCTTGTGATCATTCTCATATGCATAAACACAATCATATCATCTCATATCTCATTTTTGATTCACTACATAGTTTCTAAGTCATCTGCACCTAGGGTTTGTGATCTGAGCAATTCCAAAGCATCTTGAGCCATTCCAAAGGCCACCAATCAACTCAAAGGGTTCCATGTGTGTTCTTATATCATATTCCATCTCCTCAAAGTCAAAAATGCACAAGAATCACAAGAACTAGGGTTTGAGTGGATGCAGAGCCAGGATAGACTGCACAGTTGACCTAAAATTAGGGTTTTGGTTTCAGAGGCCATAACCCCAAATTTTTTGGTCATTCTTGTTTCCATTGGTCTCTATATGGTATAGAGAGTATGCATATCAATTTTCATGAAGAAATTCCTTGGGGAAGTCATCTGATCAAGGGTTGACTTTCTGGACAAGTCAGTGCAAAATCAGGGCATCTGAGGCCCCCAATGACCCAACCAATGGGTGATCTTCATCATTTTGAGTGTATATGATCTTTATTTGATCATGGAAGAAGGTTGAAGTTCACAAAAATCAAGAATTTAGGGTTTTTGCAAATGTTGACTTTTTGGGCATAGTTGACTTTTCAAGAATGCATCATTTTAGGTCATTTTCCAAGCCTTGATTTTTGATCCAAAAATGCTTCAAATGGAAAAACTTTGGTCATGAAAGTTGTAGATCTCATCTTTCCCTTTTCAAAAAGTACAAGAACATGATCAAACTCTTCTTGGATCAAAAGTTATGGTGTGACAAAGTTGGCTAAAATCATTAATTTTCAAGGCATGCTTCAAATGGAAATTTTGCAAGATCATGAACCAAAGCCCAATGTGACTTCTAATTCACTCCAAACCAGTATGCAAACATTCTCTAAGTCATAAAATTCAGAATGAACCAAGAATGCCCATGGTTTTATGGTTGGTTGGACAAAGGAATCACATGTGAACCAAAAAGCCACAAGTTGCAAAACTCATGATCATTCTTCCTACAACTTGCTGCATTGGTTACTGCACTAAGCTAGCCTCTCACCACACCATGCTGCACCAGAACCATGCTTTGTACTTGCCTAGATCATGAGCCATACCTCACTTACACAAAAGGTGGACTTTGTGCAAAAGCAAACTTACCAATCACTATAGGCCAGGTCACATCATCTGACCTATAGGATTATAATACAATATCCCTTGGCAAGCCAAAGATATGAGGAAGCAAGGCTGAAACTCTCTCATACACAACATTCACAAAATACACCCCAGCTGCATAAGCCTTCGAATCTCTCTGCCCAGCCAAGAAACACTCAAACCATTTTCACCATTCAACTCACCATACATCATTGAGTAGAAACCAGCAAGAACACAAGCCTGAATCAACCAGAACACCCCATAGCCGTTTCTCACCTCAAGCTGCAGTTCCATTCGAATCTCCCTCCCTAGCTCACAAACATCCAAACAAACCTTGCAAAGCTTCTCCATTCACCCTCAGGATCACAAACAACCCCTCACAATGGCCAGAAACTACCAGAATCACCATTGCCATTTCTGACTGAGTTGAAATAGGAGCTTTCGAAACTCATTATCCAGCCAACATAAACTCTTCTTGAGCATTCAAACACCTTCTGGGGGTTAAGTGGAGTGGTTTGCACTGAAGGAAGTGGCCAGAAAGTCATCAGGTTGAAAGCTCCAAATCTCAGGTAGCTTGAAATTTATTTTTCCAGAAATCGTTTCTTTTGTTTCAAACTTGTTCCTTATGTTTCACTGAGCATCCTGGTGCTCTTGGTTTTTAAAATGGATTTGATTTGAGTATTTAATTTGCTTCTGAAACCTGCGTGCCCTAGAATTTGTTCTGTTCGATTCATGGATTTGAGGAAGAAGAAATTTGTTTGGACTTAGGGTTTTAGTTCAGGGGATCATGGGAATCATTTTGGTGTGTTTAGGTTTCATTTTTGTTACGATTTGAGGGGTTTTGGGGATTTTCAGGGGAGTTGCTCGCCGGAGAAGACGACCGGAAGTCTTCTCCGGCAGCCTGAATGTGATTAGGGTTAAGTGTCATTAATTAAGGTCATTTGAATTTGGTCCCTTGGATGGACTCTCCCGCGCGTGGATGGATGGCTAGGATGAGTCATTAGAAGCCCTAATCCTGTTTTTCCATTTAATTGTGGTTTAATTAATTCATAAATATTAATTAGCCAGATTTGAATCTGGGCCCTTGGATCTGGCGCGCAGTCAACCAGACCAAGCCCAGATCAAATCCTGGCCCTCCTTTCTGTTTACTTTCATTTTTATTAAACATTAATTCATTTTCTTTTCAATTAATTTGCATATTTATTTTAAAATAGTAAAAAATTCTTAAAAATTATGAAACTTTTTCCTAAAAGTTTTATTAATTTTTAAGACCCAAAAATATTTTTATTTTATTTTTTATCATAAAAAAAGTATTTTTAAATATTTAAAAGATTACTTTTAATTGATTAATGGAAATTAATTAATTAAAAATACTTTTAGGTATTTAAAAATTACAAAAAAATTCATGAATTGTTCTAAGACATTTAGAAACATTGTCCAACCTTCAAACCAAATTTATTTTTTGATCTTGATGCATTTTAAGAATTTTTCATTGAATTAAATCATATTTTGTGCATTATTTTGATCATAAGTTCAAAAAATCATTTCTGCCTATTGGAGAAGAGTTGGACATTGATTCTTCTTGCATTGCATTATGTTTAGCATGTAGTTTCTAGGATAAAATGGCCTTGATTTGATCTTGCATTTTCAATTTGTTTGGTATTTCTTTTGTTTGAGAACCCTAAAAACCCTAGAATCTTAGAAAAATCATAACTTGAGATTGGTTGAGAGTTGAGACCTCCCCTTTGGACCTTGGTTTAGTATAGGGTTAGGGTTTCTTTGAGTGGCATTCTCCATTTTTCATCTTAAGGTTTGCTTCTGTTTTTGGTTTTTGTTTGTTGTTTGATCCATAAACCCTAATTTGGGCTTTCATTTGCATACCTCTTGCATTCTCTTGCATAACATGACTTGCCATGCCATTCCATGCCTCCATTTGATTCATTTGACATCATAAGACATATAGAAAGCATCTTTGATCATTGCATCTTGCATTTGCCATGTTGTATGCTTTGTATGCTTCCTAACTTTTCATGTGTATCCATGCTTCTAAGCTTGTTTCATTTGCATCCATGATCTTGTATGAACATCTCCATGCCTTGCCTCATGCTTGTAGCATCTCATAACCTCATTATCATCATCAACATGCTTCTGGTTTTGTTTAGCATCTTACCATTTCATCCCCTTTTACATTGCATTGCATTCCTTGCTAACATTTCAGGTGGTAAGTAAACTTGGGAAGTGAATTTGCCTTCACTTCTCATAACTTTTCTTTTCATCTCTCTTGCATCCATTGCTGCATTTCTATTTGTGTTTGAGATTGAGCTTGCTCATTCTTGTTCCTCCCACTTTCTTTCTTCAAGTGACTTGACTTCTTGAATGAAGCAAGTCACTTTGCTTCTCTTGATCTTGTTCATCTGCTTCCTGGTGGCTCCTTTGAAGATTGTTCTTGTAAACCTCACAAACCTTAGGAACAACCAAGCATGACAATGAATTAGGGTTTTGATTAGTCTCCCCTCATAGTTTTACCTTTGTGTCTCTCTTTGAGTCCTCTCTTCTCATATCATAATCAGGGACTAAACCCTAAAGGCTTTAAGGCTTTGTGATTAAGTTTATGCCTGCATCCTTCTCTTAGGATGGAGTGTATAACTTTAATCCTAAGTGTTAAACCCTTAATGTGTTTAAATCTCTTAATCAATCCATCTAATAATCATCAAGACATCACACTTGTAACTTGGGCCTTGCATTAGGGTTCTAATTCTTCCTTAATTGGTTAAGAAGGACTAACCCTAGTGTTAATGGACAAGTCCCCCTCAAGTTGTCTTACAAATCATAAAAATCACTTCATCGTCATACCATTAAATAAAATCCACTTAATCAAAGGCTTGTTTTGTCATGAGTTTAATCCCTAATCATGGATTAAGTTGAGGAGCCTTCCTCAGCTTAAACATTCTCATCTATTATCCTTCTATTAGGATGGTGTAATGAGTCTGTTTAATCCTTGATTATGGCTTAACCTCATTACTCAACACTAAACAAAAACACCAAAAACATCTAAATAATCACAAGTAGGTTAATGATCTTAATCCTACACCAAAGGTGATTAAGTGTGAGAATCTGACTTCACACTTAAGGTATTCTCATTACCCCTAATCAGAGGGAAGATGTGATGAGTTTACTAAATCCATTGGTTTAGACTTAAGCTCATTAACTTATGACAAAATCCAAAAGCAATAAAAGACTGAAAATACAAAAACAAACAATAATCGTCTCCTCCGGGATTCTTTTCTCATCTTATTCACTCACAAACGAGAACTCGCTTCTTCCGTCTAATGCAAGACAGTTTGCACCTGAGCCAGACAGGTCATACACTTGAGCGTAGACAAGTAAGCAGTTCACAAGTCAATTTACCTTTTCAGTCTCTTTGGGTCGAACTACGGTGTTCTGACTTCCTCATTGCACGAGAGGATACGTAGGCATAACTTAACAGTTATCGAACAAAAGTCTCTGAATATTCCCCCTCCTTTCAGCTTCATTCTTTTAGCCTCATGATCTTGAGCATTTCATTCCTGGTCTCACACTGACACTGTATATTTCATTACACTTCACATCACTTATATACCTTGCACTGACACCTGTACATCCTTTTCCAGCTCTTTTATACACAAATTGCACTGACACTACCCCTTTAAAACACAAATCTTTCAAGCGTGGATCCTGTAAGATATAAGAGTGCGCCTAAGAGGGGGGGTGAATTAGGTAGTCGACAATTCTTTGATCGTGTTTCCGGTTGTTGATTATTTTTTGTTAAGTGCTGAAAAATAAAGTGCTGAAAGTAAAATGAACACCGGAAATTTATAGTGGTTCCCTTCACACTTCGAAGGTACTCCACTCCTCTTTCGACTCAAAAGAGATTTCACTATAGTTAGAATTATTGTACAGCTTATGCTTACTATCTACACTATAGGTAATCAAGTGAATGAAGAACAATCCTCTTCAAACACACACTTGTTTCCGACAAACTTGGACAACAAGGTAAAACAGAAAGTAATTCTTGATAATGAGATTTTGTCTTGAAAGAATGTTGATATCAATCTTGATAATTGATCTTCCTCTTCAAATGAAACAATTCTCAACAATGTATACAAGTGTTCAATGAATGATATGAAACTTACAATAATTTTCAATGAAAATTAAGTGCAGAAAGTTTCACTTAAAAATGATATCAAAAACACTTGAAAATATTGAAAGAATAAAATATTTATAAAAATGAATTGTTAATGAAGAAGGTGTGTGTTTATTTAAAAAATGCAGAATTTATAGTGTGTAAAACACCCTTTCAAAAGAGTATTGTATCATGAAAAGATGCCATGATCCAATGAAAGATTATCATGAAAAGTGCTGATGAAAAAATAAAGTATTTTTCAAATTTCTTCAGTAGGAATCGGTTCCCACATGGGACAACCCGGTTCCTGCTGAACGTTATAAAAAATTTGAATTTTTAACAAAGGGGAACCGGTTCCCAGAGGGGGACAACCCGGTTCCTAGTCTTAAAACCAGAATCACGTTCTTTTCAGGAAAGTGGAACCCGGTTCCCACATGGGGAGGAACCGGTTCCTGCAGCCAAAAACAGAATTTCAAGTTTAAACACACAATGATATTTTTATGCTTTTTATGAGAAAATCTTGAACACTTATATGCATGATTAAGGAATTGAAACATATACCTTGAGAATTATTTCAGTCCATAAGATCTTCAATAATTCTTCAATATTCAACACTTTTTGCACATCCTTTTTTTTGATAGATGGATCATCATGTTGTCTTCATCAAAATCATTTGATTGAGAAGCTTGCTATTACATTCTCCCCCTTTTTGATGATGACAACCAAAACTTGGAATGTTGTTTTTGCAAGACTCCCCCTATGTTGATGACTCCCCCTAAGTCCATAAGTTGCTTGAATTATTGGAGTGAGTTTATTTGACAAGTATTAAAGGCCTGCAAAACAAATGGAGCAAAACAACATACACCAAATCTTCTCCCCCTTTGTTATTATCAAAAAGGATGGGGAAAAGATGAAATAAAGAAATTCATAGCATATCGTTAAAGCGAACAAGTTTTAAACTTAAAAACATGAAATTTCACTTAGTTGAAAACATTAAAATAGGACATAAGCCTAAACATCACAAACATAGAAAACTGAACAAGAAACTAAACGAAACTAGAACATATAATTAAACTAAACATTTTCATTCAAACAATTAACTAAATAAATAAAGCATATTGAAATAAATAAATAAATTTTTAGAGAGGTGTACCTTGATTCAAAAAAAAAATTAAACATCACCTTCATCTAAAATTCCAAGCTCTCTTCGAATTTTGTAGAAAGGTTCTTTTGCAAGAGGCTTGGTGAAGATATCCGCAAGTTGGTTATGAGTATCCACAAAAGTTACTTCGACATCTCCTTTAAGTACATGATCCCGGAGAAAGTGATGACGAATGTCAATATGTTTGGTTCGAGAATGCATGACGGGATTCTTCGTGATGTTGATTGCACTTGTGTTATCGCACCGGAGAGGAATGCAACCAAGATCAATTCCGTAGTCACTTAGTTGTTGCTTTATCCAAAGATTTTGTGCACAACAACTTCCTGCCGCTATGTACTCTGCTTCGGCTGTACTAAGAGCAACGCACGCTTGTTTCTTGCAAGACCACGAAACTAGAGCATTTCCGAGGATGTGACATGTTCCACTTGTGCTTTTTCTATCAGTTTTACATCCTGCATAATCTGCGTCAGAATAACCAATTAAAGTGCAGCTACTACCTTTAGGATACCATAGACCAACATTTGTCGTTCCCTTGAGATACTTCATGATTCGTTTGACCGCCGTGAAATGTGACTCCTTAGGGTTTGCTTGAAAGCGAGCACACAAACAAACACTGAACATAATGTCAGGACGGCTTGCCGTCAAATATAATAATGAACCAATCATACCTCGATATTTTGTGATATCAACCGATGTTCCCATTTCATCTTGATCAACGTAGGTACCGGAGCCCATTGGTGTAGACATTGCTTTACAACTATCCATATCAAATCTTTTCAAGAGTTCCTTGCAATATTTGGATTGATTTATGAAGATTCCGTCCTTTTGTTGCTTGATTTGAAGTCCAAGAAAGTAATTCATCTTTCCCATCATCGACATTTCAAATTCGCCTTGCATCATTGAAGCAAACTCTTCACATAGTTGATTGTTGGTTGAGCCAAAGATAATATCGTCCACGTACACTTGAACAAGTAAGGTATCATTCTTTGTTCGTTTAATAAACAAAGTCTTATCTACCTTGCCTTTTTCAAAACCTTTTTCGCATAGAAAATTACTTAGACGATCGTACCATGCCCTTGGTGCTTGTTTTAGACCATAGAGTGCTTTCTTCAACTTGTATACATGTGAAGGGTGCTTGAAGTCTTCAAAACCCGGAGGTTGTTTGACGTAGACTTCTTCGTTGATATATCCATTAAGGAAGGCGCTTTTAACGTCCATTTGAAAAAGCTGAAAATTCATTGAACAAGCGTAAGCAAGCAATAAGCGTATAGCCTCTAACCTTGCAACCGGAGCGAAGGTTTCTTCAAAATCAATGCCTTCTTCTTGATTGTAGCCTTGTGCCACCAATCTTGCTTTGTTGCGAACTATGATTCCATTTTCATCAAGTTTGTTCTTGAACACCCATCTTGTACCAATGATGTGCTTGTTACTTGGTCTTGGAACAAGTTCACAAACTTGATTTCTTTCAAATTGATTCAATTCTTCTTGCATCGCAAGTATCCATTGGTCGTCATTCAAGGCTTCATTGATTTTAGAAGGTTCAATTTGTGAAACAAATGCCATGTTCAAGCAAGCATCTTTGAGATTCAATCTTGTTGCTACACCTTGACTTATGTCTCCGATAACTTTGTCAATAGGATGATCTCTATGTGTTCTCCATTCTTTGGGAAGATCATTGTTGATTGACTCTTGTTGAGTTGATTCATCATGATGTTCTTCTTGTTTTTCTTCTAGATTTCCAATGAGGTCTTTAGAAGCATCTTCTTTAGGAACTTCTACAATTTCATCATCATCATCACACAAAACAATATCCTCTTTCGAGGGGTTAGATTCATCAAATTTAACATGCATAGATTCTTCTATAGTTAGAGTTCTTTTATTGTAAATTCTAAAAGCTTTACTAGAGAGAGAGTAGCCGAGAAAAATACCTTCATCGGATTTTTCGTCAAACTTACCAATGTTGTCTTTGTCGTTGTTGAGAACAAAGCACTTACACCCGAATATGTGAAAGAAAGAGATATTTGGTTTTCTCCCTTTGAAGAGTTCATAAGGGGTTTTCTTGAGAATAGGCCGAATATTAACACGGTTACTTACAAAACATGCCGTGCTCACCGCATCCGCCCAAAAATACTTAGGAAGATTTGAATCACTTAGCATTGTCCTTGCAAGTTCTATCAAAGACCTATTCTTCCTTTCTACGACACCATTTTGTTGTGGAGTTCTTGGTGCGGAGAAGTTGTGTGAGATTCCATGTTCTTCACAAAAATCTTCGAAAGAAGCATTTTGGAATTCTCCACCATGGTCGCTTCGAATGGAGATAATTGTAAGAGACTTCTCATTTTGAATTTGCTTGGCATACTTCTTGAATGCTTTGAAAGCATCACTTTTCTGCACTAAAAACAATGTCCAAGTATATCTAGAGAAATCATCAACGATAACTAATGCATAAACATTACCTCCGAAGCTTTTTGTTCTCGATGGACCAAAAAGATCCATGTGCAACAATTGTAGTGGTCTTGAAGTAGACACCACATTCTTGGAAATGAAAGTTGATTTAGTTTGCTTTCCTTTTTGGCAAGCACCACACAACCTATCTTTGATGAATTTGATCTTTGGCAATCCAATGACTAAGTCATGCTTGATCAATTTATTCAAATGCTCCATATGAATATGAGCAAATCTCTTATGCCATAACCATGATTCATTGTTGTTTGCCAAGAGACACCTAACATTCAAAGACAAGTTATCTAAAGAAATTTGAAAAATATTATTAACCCTTTTACCTTTAAGCATAACCTCATGAGTAACCTCATTTTCAATCAAGCATTCATCTTTAGTGAAGTTGACTTTGAAACCTCGGTCACACAATTGGCTAATGCTAAGGAGACTATGCTTTAGACCTTCCACATATAGGACATCTTCTATAGTTGTTGAAGGCGGTGAACCAATGATGCCTATGCCAAGGATTCTTCCTTTATTGTTGTCACCATAAGTAACATATCCTTTGGCCTTAAGCGTTAGATGTGAAAATTTGCTTAGGTCACCCGTCATATGCCTCGAACACCCACTATCAAGATACCATTGACTTGAGGAGGTCTTCAAGCATACCTACAAAACAAATTAAGTTTTGTTAGGTACCCAAACAGCTTTGGGTCCTTCATAGTTAGCACCTTTCTTGATCCACACATAATGCCCACTTGGAACACTAAAATTTCTTACATAGCAAGCATTAGGTGTATGGCCAATAATACCACAATAAAAACAAGTAGGTTCAAAATTGCTTCTATATCTAGGAGGATAAGATTTCTTCTTAGAAAAGGATTTATTCTTATTATTTCTTTTCTTTCTAGCATATTGATGAACTACTTTATGCTTGTCACTTTCTTTCATAGGATTTTGTTCTTTAGCTTTCACAAAGATGGTCTTGTTTGAAGTTGGTTTTGAGAATTTTGAGTAACCAAGACCACTTTTATCATTTGAGTATCTTTGATTGCTAAGAACACTTTCCAATCCAATTTGTCCTTTTTCATATCTCTCTAGGACTCTTTTTAATTGGACTATTTGAAAAGAGAGTGACTCACATTTAGTGCATACAAAATTCTGTTTTTGTTCACTAATCAATTTTTCTTTTTCAAGCTTAAAACCATTTTCTATTTTCTCAATATTTTCTTCTAATGTTGAGATTTGTTTCTTTTGAGATGAAATGGTTTTGTACAGAATTTTGCACTCACTTAAAAGTTCATCAATTGCTCCTTGAGCGTCATTATCAAAAATTGAAAAGTTATTACTACTAACCTCATCGTCTTCATCGTCGGAATGATGTGATGCCATCAATGCTAGATTTGCGCTTTGATCACTATCGGAGTCCGATGAAGAACTTATTTCGTTGTCATCCCAAGCAATGTAGGCTTTCTTTTTGAAATCCTTCTTTCCTTTGTTGTCATGGTTCTTTGCGAGTTTAGGACATTCCGGTCTAATGTGGCCTTTCTTTCCACATTCATAGCATGTAATATCTTCGTTAGATGTTGATGTTTCCTTTTCTTTGTTCTTTGAGAACTTCTTTCTTCTTGTGTAACTAGAGTTTCCATTATTATTTTTTGCACCAAAAAATTTTCCTAGTCTTTTAAGAAGCATAAAATTTTCGTCCTCTTCCGGATTGTCTTCTTTCTTTGCAACTTTGGAATCAACTTTTAAAGCAATGCTCTTGGATTTCTTTTCTTGGTTCTCATGTTTCTCCAATAGTCCAAGTTCCGTCTCATATTCTTGAAGCTTTCCGAATAAAGTAGCGGATGTCATTGTTGCTAAGCTTTTCTTTTCGGAGATCGCCGTCACTTTGGGTTGCCATTCTCTTGTTAAAGACCTAAGCACTTTAAGATTAAGTTCATCATTTGATAGTGTCTTACCAAGTGCTTTCAAGTGATTTGTCAAATGCACGAATCTTTTCTGCAAGTCGAGGATTGATTCTCCCGGTTGCATTCGGAATAATTCGTACTCTTGACTTAGCGTATTCAACCTAGATCTTTTTACTTCAGCCGTTCCTTCGTGAGTTTCTACAAGAGTGTCCCATATTTCTTTTGCCGTTGTACATGTTGAGACGCGGAAGAATTCATCCATTCCAAGTGCACTTTGTAAGATGTTGATAGCCTTTTTGTCATAAAGAACTTTTTTCTTATCATCATCATCCCATGACACTTGTGGCTTAGATGAACTAGCACCATTGACAACTGTTATAGGAATGAAAGGACCATTTAGAACAGCCTCCCATATATCACTTCCTTGTGCTTCTAAGTGTGCCTTCATACGGAGTTTCCAAAAGTCGAAATATTGACCGGAAAATAATGGAGGCTTGTTGCTACTACCACCATCTTTGAAAACACGATCATTGTTTGCGGAAGCCATCTGAATCTATAGGAACAAGTTACCTAGAACTTGCTCTGATGCCAACTGTAAGATATAAGAGTGCGCCTAAGAGGGGGGGTGAATTAGGTAGTCGACAATTCTTTGATCGTGTTTCCGGTTGTTGATTATTTTTTGTTAAGTGCTGAAAAATAAAGTGCTGAAAGTAAAATGAACACCGGAAATTTATAGTGGTTCCCTTCACACTTCGAAGGTACTCCACTCCTCTTTCGACTCAAAAGAGATTTCACTATAGTTAGAATTATTGTACAGCTTATGCTTACTATCTACACTATAGGTAATCAAGTGAATGAAGAACAATCCTCTTCAAACACACACTTGTTTCCGACAAACTTGGACAACAAGGTAAAACAGAAAGTAATTCTTGATAATGAGATTTTGTCTTGAAAGAATGTTGATATCAATCTTGATAATTGATCTTCCTCTTCAAATGAAACAATTCTCAACAATGTATACAAGTGTTCAATGAATGATATGAAACTTACAATAATTTTCAATGAAAATTAAGTGCAGAAAGTTTCACTTAAAAATGATATCAAAAACACTTGAAAATATTGAAAGAATAAAATATTTATAAAAATGAATTGTTAATGAAGAAGGTGTGTGTTTATTTAAAAAATGCAGAATTTATAGTGTGTAAAACACCCTTTCAAAAGAGTATTGTATCATGAAAAGATGCCATGATCCAATGAAAGATTATCATGAAAAGTGCTGATGAAAAAATAAAGTATTTTTCAAATTTCTTCAGTAGGAATCGGTTCCCACATGGGACAACCCGGTTCCTGCTGAACGTTATAAAAAATTTGAATTTTTAACAAAGGGGAACCGGTTCCCAGAGGGGGACAACCCGGTTCCTAGTCTTAAAACCAGAATCACGTTCTTTTCAGGAAAGTGGAACCCGGTTCCCACATGGGGAGGAACCGGTTCCTGCAGCCAAAAACAGAATTTCAAGTTTAAACACACAATGATATTTTTATGCTTTTTATGAGAAAATCTTGAACACTTATATGCATGATTAAGGAATTGAAACATATACCTTGAGAATTATTTCAGTCCATAAGATCTTCAATAATTCTTCAATATTCAACACTTTTTGCACATCCTTTTTTTTGATAGATGGATCATCATGTTGTCTTCATCAAAATCATTTGATTGAGAAGCTTGCTATTACAGATCCCGTCGAGTACGACGGACAATCTGGGTGCTAATACCTTCCCAGGTTGTAACCAACCCCCTTTCTCAGTCTCTCTGGTTCGCAACCGTCTTATCCATGTCTTTCTAGGTCTATGCAGCATTACCTTTCCTCCGGGATAAAAATGCCTAGCTGGCGACTCTATTCATCTCCAGTGAGTTCACGGCTGTGTGTTCTCATTGTCCCTCTCGCCGACCGTTCGCGTCTGTACCTTCATCTGATCCAGTTTCATTTGTCGGGAGCGACACCGGGTAAACATATTTTTTATTTATATCCCTAATTTTTGCCCGAACCTTTTATTCTGTTTTTGGTTTGCCGGGATGCCCTTTTTTGCATGGACTCGTTTTTTTATCCAGCGGGTCTCTTTATGCGAAGTATTTTTTGATTGCGTCTGAGTTGACAGGGGATGGAAAGTATTTACCATCCATGGTTGTAAGAATTAAGGCTTCGCCTGAGAAAACCTTCTTAACCATGTATGGACCTTCATAGTTGGGAGTCCATTTTCTCCTATGATATGTATTGGGAGGAATGATCCTTTTGAGTACTAGTTCACCAACTTGATACTCCCGAGGACGCACTCTCTAATCAAATGCATGTTTCATCCTTGTCTAATACAACCAACCATGGAATATGGCTGCAAGCCTCTTCTCCTTAATCAGGAACTCCATATCGGCAAATGATATCTCTTTTCAGAAACATGGCTACCACTTTCTTAGTGACATTGGCGTACAATGCTACTTCCACCCATTTGGTGAAGTAATCAATGGTGACCAAGATGAAACGATGGCCGTTGGAAATAGTAGGCTCAATTTTTCCGATCAAGTCAATGCCCCACATAGTAAAGGGCCAAGGAGAAGACATGACATTCAACGGGCTTAGAGGCACATGAACTTTGTCTGCATAAATCTGGCACTTGTGGCATTTGCGGGCGTCTGAGCAACAATCTAAATCTATGCTCATCCAGTAATACCCAGATCTCAGTAATTTCTTTGCCATTGCATGTCCTCTAGCATAGGTATCGAAATAGCCTTCGTTCACTTCTTGCATTAACAGGTCTTCTTCTTTCTTGTCCACATATCTAAGTAAGACCATGTCAAAGTTTTTGTTGTACAACACATCATTTGAATTCAAGAAGAAACTAATAGAAAGTCTTCTCAAAGTCTTCTTGTCATTGGAAGATGCCCCATTCAGATACTCCTGACTCTTCGGGAAGCACTTAATCTCATGAAACCACGACTTATCATCATACACTATATTAACAGCAAACACATATGCAGGTATGTCAAGGCGAGATACATTAATCATGGACACATAATTCCAACACATCACTTTGATCATAGAAGCCAAAGTTTCCAACGCATCAACAAACTGGTTCTCCTCATGAGGTACATAGTGCAACTTTACTGTTGCAGATAACATCAACGGTCTTCTCACATAATCCCGGTATGGAATTAAATGAGGTTCGTGAGTGAACCATTTGCCATTAATCTGATTAATCACAAAAGCTGAATCTATGAATATATTGAGGGTCTTAATTTGCAAATTAATATCCTCCTCTATTCCCATGATGCAAGCTTCATATTCTTCTTCATTGTTGGTGCAGCCAAAAGTTATTCGGGAAGCGAAGGGAAAGTGAACACCTTCAGGTGTGATCAGTACTCTGTCAACTCCGCGACTATTCATGTTGACAAACCTATCAAACATCAGACTCCATTTGGATTCAGGGTCCGGCCCCTTCTCCACGAGTGGTTCCTCGTAGTCTTTAGCTTTGATGTACATGATTTCCTCATCAGGGAAGTCAAACTACATCGATTGATAATCATTAATAGGTTATTGTGCAAGATAGTCTTACATGACACTTCCTTTGATGGCTTTTTGGGAAGTGTACTGGATATCATATTCAGTCAGCACCATTTGCCAACTAGAAACTCTTTTGGTCAATGCTGGTTTCTAAAATAGATACTTGACAAGATCCA
Source organism: Lathyrus aphaca (assembly GCA_963966055.1). Classification (NCBI taxonomy): domain Eukaryota; kingdom Viridiplantae; phylum Streptophyta; class Magnoliopsida; order Fabales; family Fabaceae; genus Lathyrus; species Lathyrus aphaca. Next base: position 303,217,741 of record OZ014524.1, on the reverse strand, counting down.
ACTTTGAAATCAACAAGGTTGTATCAGTGAGCATGTATTGTCTCAATCGTTTAGCAGCCCATGCAAGTGCACAACATATCCTCTCAAGCATTGAGTATCTCGATTCGCAATTACTGAAATTTTTGCTCAGGTAGAGATGTCGTGTTCTTTCCTACCCGTCTCGTCGTGTTAACTGAGAACACAACCCATAGATTCTTTTATTTTCTCGAAAGCCCTTTGGAAATCTTCATTCCACCTGACCGCTTTTTCTTTTCTTAACAACTTGAAAATTGGTTCACAAGGCTGTGAGGTGAGATATGAACCTTGCAATGTAGTTCAATCTACCCAAGAAACCACGTACTTCTTTTTCTGTTTTCGGTAAAGGCATATCTTGTATAGATTTCACTTTGGCAGGATCAACCTCGATTCCTTTTTGGCTCACAATAAAACCCAACATTTTACCAGACCACCATCCAAAAATGCACTTGTTTAGATTCAACCTCAAAAGAAAATTTCTTAATCTTTCAAACAACTTCTTCAGATTAACCAGATGCTCTTTTTTTGTTCTCGACTTGGCAATCATGTCATCCACGTAGCATTCAATCTCTCAATGAATCATATCATGGAACAATGTTACCATAGCTCTCTGATGTTGCCGCGACATTCTTCAAACCAAAAGGCATCACCTTATAACAGAATGTACCCCACGGGGTAATGAACATTGTCTTCTCCATGTCTTTCGGTTCCATCTTAATCTAATTGTATCTGGAGAAGCCATCCATGAAGGATAATACCGAGAATTGAGCAATATTGTCAACCAATACATCAATGTAAGGTAAAGGAAAGTCATCTTTTGTACTTGCTCTATTGAGGTCTCGGTAATCAACACACTTTTTGACCTTGTCGTATTTCTTTGGCACATGCACGATATTAGCTACCCAAGGTGGATAACTAGTCACAACAAGAAACCCTGCATCCCACTACTTCTGAACCTCTTCTTTGATCTTCATGGACATATCAGGGCGAGTTCTATGAAGCTTCTACTTAACTGGTGGGCATTCCACTTTCAAAGGTAGCTTATGCACAACAATGTCGGTATCTAAACCTGGCATATCTTGATATGACCAAGCAAAGATGTTAACATATTCATGTAGCATACTAATCAACTTTTTTTTCACACCGGTCTGCAGACTGGCTCCAATATTAATCTCATTCTTTGCATCCTCGGAACCAATGTTAATAACCTCAATTGTTTCTTGGTGAGGCTAAATGACTTTTTCCTCTTGTCTCAACAATTAGGCCAATTCTCCAGGGAGTTCACAATCTTCCTCACCCTCTTCTTCGACTTGATAGATTGGATTATCGAAGTCATACTTGGCCTTAGCAAAATCATTATCAGTGGAATCCGAGTGATCAAGTGTGCACGAGTGATGGTTCATGCTTTATTTTAGAATTCATTTTTAGAAAAGAAAAAGAAAAGAAACATTGCCATTTTATTGTTTAGTGAAAAATTTAAAAATGAAAGAAAAGGAACACAATTTTGAATGCAAAACGTCCTTTATTCATGATAAAATAAATTGCAAATGCAAAGGTGGCCCTACAATGGATCCTTACACCTTGGGCAGAGTGTAGGATTTAACATGCATATGATTATGAGAAAAAACATTGATAATTACTCTGTTTGAAGAGTAACTTGAACGGTATCTTCAGTGAACTAGTTGCTGAGCTCTTCCCTAGGGACACGCGAACACACCTAATTGTCAAGATCGCAATCACTATCAACATCCTCTTCAGTGGCTACACACATCTGTTTTGGGTTGATAATACCTCCGCTGGAGAAGGTAATCGGCCCTTGTCACTCTGAAGCAACATCCTGATATGGTTGATATCCCATGCCGAACTTGTCCTCTTTCACAAAAACTTCAACCATCTTGCCCCAACCTTGGACGTTTCCAGCTTTGACCACTTCTAACGCCTGCTTGTAGGAAGCGATATAGGTACCAATATGTTCTTTTCTTTGAACCATTGCCTTGGGAGACGCTTCACTAACATTCACTACTTCAAATGCTTGGCGCAAAATTTCATGGATCTCTCCATCCATCTCAAAATACTTGAAGGTCGAAAAGTGGCGAACAAAAATGTACTCTTCACCACACACGGTCACAAATTGTCCATCAACCACATACTTCAATTTCTGGTGGAATGTGGATGTTATTGCGCCTGCAACATGAGTCCACAACCTAATCAAAAGACAATTGTATATTGGTTGAATGTACATGACATAGAATACACACTTAAAGACTTGAAGGCCAATCTTCACAGGGAGCTCCACCTCTCTGGACACTGACCGCTTTGAACTATCAAAATCTCTTACCACCAAATCAATCGGCCTTAGAATAATCCTGTCGGCGTCTAACTTCATTAGAGACTTCTTCGGTAACACGTTCAAGAACGAACCCGTGTCTACCAGCACATGGGATACGACTGCGCCCTTACACTCCATAGTGATGTGTAAGGCTTTATTGTGATTGTGACCTTCAGACGTCAAACCATGATCTGTTAAACCTATCCCATGGCTAGCATTGACATTAGCAAGCACAGATTCCAACTGATTGATAATAATCTCCTGAGGTACATACGCCATATTCAACACTTTCAAAAGTGCTTCCCTATGATCCTGGAACACATAAGCAATGGTAAGATAGAAATCTTTAATGGTGTCTAATTTAATTGGTCAAACACTTTATAATCACCTTTATTTATAATCCTAAGAAATTCCTCCATTTCCTTTTCAAAAGTGCTTTTCTGACTAACTTCTAGAACAATAACTTCTTCCGTTACCGCCTGTTTCCTTTAGCCATAGTTGTTGCCTCAACTTCCGCATTAGTCCTCAAAGTTTGTGGAGCAAACAAACGTCCACTTCTAGTAAACCCACAAAGTCCTCCGACATTATAAATATTAGAACTACTCATAGTCGAAGTATCCACTTCTTGCTTCTATCCCTAAACATACACATCTGCATCATAATGCCAAAGGATAGACTTTTCGCTCGTATATGGAACTGGTCCTAGTACCATGATGGTAACATGACTTACCTCATTAGACACAACAATATTAACAGGGGGTGGCCTAGCCGATACTTGAATCTCCACAGGCATGTAATAAATGGTGACAATTGATACCTCATCATTCTCTTTATTAAATTTATCAAACTACAAGCACCCTTCATCCATCAAACCCTAGATACCAACCCTTAATTTGTCACAACCATTTCTCTGACTAGCACATTCAATACAATCTTCATTACATCTGGGGAACACCTACCCCTTAAACAACTTGTTCTTCACAACCATAAGACGATTCCTAACTTGGTTCACATCCACTACTAGATTCAAAACTTCACCTTCATCGGCAACATTAACCCTAGCTCCGACGTAATTTAGCATAGGGTTTTGAAGCACATTTGGAGGGGAAAACGTTAATAGCCTTCGCATCAATCAAATCTTGGACTTTCAACTATTAAGCTCAACACTTTTTTTGTGGTATGCCCTGGAGCACACGAATGAAATGCGTAGCAGGCATTCAGATCATAACCCCTGGGTAGTGCCCGCACAGGTGGCGCCAAAGTCCTTAATTCAACCATGTTCAATTCTAACAACCTCTGCAACAAGGTAATGTAAGTCATCGGAATCAGATCAATAACACGCTTAACTTTCCTAGGTGGACGTTGATACGACCTCTGTTGTTATTGATTATTTTGCTGTTGGTTGTACTATGGCTGCTGCTTCTAAGTAGGTGGAGTTGGAATGGTAACTACAGCTACCTAAGAATAAGCATCAGGGCGACCTCTGCCCCTACCACTTCCTTCATAGATAGCACTAGTTTCACCCTCTCTTCTTCTCGGAGGTCCAACAAACGATTTTCTTTCCCCTGAAGATCTAGCTCCACTAACATCCTGTATTTTCCCGAGCTTCAGTAAATTTTTTATACTTCCCCCAACAACTATTATGTCTGCAAACCTAGTTCAAGGAAAGGAAACAAACCTATCAAGAAATTTCCCTTGCAGAGTTCCCATGAACATATCTGCCATCTCACGGTCCAACAATTGAGGTTGGACCCTGGAAGCTAACTGGCGCCATCGCTGAGCATATTCTTTGAAACTCTCCTTTGCAGTCTGTGCCATACTCTGTAGCTGAGTACGGTTTGGAGCCATGTCCATGTTGTATTGATACTTCCTTACAAAAGCCTAAGCTAATTCTTTCCAGCTCCTAACAGAAGCTCTACTCAACTTCATGTACCATTCCTGAGATGTCTCGGTGAGGCTGTCCTTGAAGTAATACATCCACAACTTTTCATCATCAGTGTGGGCAGCAATTCTCCCCACATATGACTGCAAATGGTTTTTTGGACAAGTTGTGCTATTTTACTTGCCGAAAGTTGGTGGCTTAAACTTGTGCGGGATTCTCACACTGGGGACCAAGCCCAAATCAAAAACGTCGAAACCAAGAGTGTTCTGAGATTCGATGGATCGAATCTTCTCATCAATTTCTTCATACCTTCTATTCACCACATCATTTTGGGCATCCATCTCCAGATCGACCATTGTAAACTAATCTTCCTGCCCATCCATATAGCCAGCATTACAACCAATGTCTCCGTCCAGAGCACCATTTGCATTCGCAGCAGGAATGACCCGAGGATTACCATGTGGAGTAGGAATACCATTGCATCTCACATTTACCTATGGATTCTCCTATGTCCTTTCAACCATTTCCCGAATCCTCTCCTGATTCTAATTCATACCAGTAATTAGAGTCATAAATTGGTCCATTCTATTCCTCAGCTTTTCCAACTCAGCTTGCATTTGCTCCACGATTCTGAATCTGTTTTCTCAGGTTAAATACCGATGAACCCACCTATCAACAATAGTGTCTAAAACAGAAGAGAAGTCAGAAATCTGGACATGTACCTGCAAAAACAAAAAAGGTGATATGCATGTTATGCAAATGTTGTGTTTTTCATTCTCAAGGTTGTTTATATCCTAATTCTGGTGTTTAATAACAATAGAGAAATTCATATGTTTCGTACCTCGAAAAATACGATCCTAGAATAAACAACAGAGTCGCCACCTAATTCTATTTATTCTATTTAAAGAAAAAGGAGATATAGATACAACCTAATAAAGGATAAGAAATGGTTTATGAAACCAAATTCTAAGTTCGGGAGTCGGTTACGCAAGGAGAAGGTATTAGCACCCCTCACATCCGTTGTACTCAACGGGAACCTCTTAGCTAATTATGCGATTAAATGTTTGATCTTAAGTCTTTGTCTTCTAAATGATTGTTAATATGTTTGTTCATAAAGAAAAGTTTTAAATTAATATTAAGACGGAGAAAGGATTAAAGTTTTTTTATTATTGTGCTCGCGAAGGATTAAAATCCTCGTGCCTACGTATCCCCTTGTGCAATGGGAAAGTCAGAGCTTCGTAGTTCGTGCTACTACGGTTTGTGGTTTTTAATCGAACGATTGTTCAAAATGCATTCTACTGCTAAGCGTTGGCTTATACGCGTGGTGGAGGTTGAAGCGCTAGCTTGTTTGTGAGATAGAATGATTTAAACAATGGTCATTTTAGAGAAAAGTGTTTGACTTTGTTAAGGTGTTTTAAACGAAAGGGCGAATGAACCACGTCGCGTGGGGCTAGCCCAGGAGTGATTGCATTCCAAAACATGCGGAGTGCTAGACTCCGGAGTTTGGTCTTTCGCTGATTGATTATGAAAGTGATTTAAATTGGTTGGTAAGTTTTAAGTTGTTTAAGTATGAAAGAGTGAATGAACCACGTCGTGTGGGGCTAGCCCAGGAGCGGTTCACTCTAGAACGTGCGGAATGCTAGACTCCGAAGCTCTATTCTTTCGTATTTGAAATTATAAAATGATTGAGATATATTGATATACGAACGATGATTGAACCACGTCGCGTGGGGCTAGCCCAGGAACGATCCAATCCAGAACGTGCGGAATGCTAGACTCCGGAGCTCTATTCTTTCGTATTTGAAATTATAAAATGATTGAGATATTTTGATATATGAACGATGATTGAACCACATCGCGTGGGGCTAGCCCAGGAACGATCCAATCCAGAACGTGCGGAGTGCTAGACTCCGGAGCTCTGTTTTCGTAAGTTAATTTGTGCAATTAGATATTATTTTGTTTTTAGACGTTTTAGAATTAACGTGTTTAATAACGAAGGAGTGAACGAAACACTACGCGTGGGGCTAGCCCAGGTGTGGTTCGTTCCAGAACGTGCGAAATGTTAGACTCCGGAGCTCTGTTCCTTGTTAAATTAATTAAGACGCGTAAAAGTCGTGCAGACGGCGATCACATAGTGACCGACTTACGTGTGTGCAAAAATACAGGCGTATGAATTGATTAAATGAAGTGAATTCGATTCCTAATTCCTAAAGGTATTCCTAGTGAAAACGAAACCGGTAAAATAAAGGCGGAAGAAATAAATTACGTACAAAAACGGGAGAGAGATACAATAATAATTTTACACAAGAATGCGATGAAATAAAGGGTCTTGTTGTAATTTGCCCAAGAGAAAGCGTGTGTGTAGTGTACGAATTAATCAGAACCGTTAGTATTAAATATTGTATAAAAGTGTGAGAAATAAATAAAATAAATAAATAGACTAAATAGAGTGAAATAAAAAAATAGTATAAATTAAATAGAACGAAAATAAAAATAGAATAAATTAAATAGAATGAAAATAAAAATAAACAAATGGCCTCATATCGGTCATGATTGATTTATCGTGGCTTTGTTATATCATCGGCCCAAATAAAAATCAAAACGGAATTGAAAAGCAAAGACACATCTTTTTGAATTTTTAGTTTATCAACAACTAAACAAAATTACGACTAAACTTAAAAACTAAATTTAAATAACTTACTACACAATAATATTTTTTATATTTTTAAGTGTTAAGCACATATATACTTTACTTCTAACATTAATAAATAAATTAAACAAAACTATATTTTGAAAGGAAGAAACTAAGTCAATCTAATAACTTAAACTAATAAGGAATTTTTTTAATAATTTAAATAGATAACAAACTAAAATATAAAAAGAAAATGATGAATGATACTCACAAACTTCAAGGCTAGCAAATGTTGAGCTTGTTGTGTAGAAGAAAGTGAATGTGTTTTGATGGAGATTGTTGTTGTGGTGAAGATGGTGAATGTTTATGGGTATTGTGTAAGTAAAAAAAAAGAATTTTGACTTTGAAAAATATGTAATGAATGAGCTAGATTTTGAGAATATAAGGGTGATCTTGTTAGTCTCAAATGAGAGAAAGATAGATCTTATTTATAGTGTGAATGAGGTAGGAGTGTTGATGTGGCAATCCATGTGACTTTATGAGCATAATTTTTTGTCATTGATAAGTACAAGTTTGCAATCCATGTGAAGTGTGAGAATGATTCTTGGTCATTAATAAATCCAAGTTGGCAATCCATGTGACTTTATGAGAATGATTCTTGGCCATTGATAATTCCAAATTGGCAATCCATGTGAAGTGTTTGTACTACATTGTAGTGGACCCCACTTGCTATTTTTCCTTTTTTGAATATGAAGAAAAACAAAAGAAAAGTAGTAATAATAAAAATAAATAATAATAATAAAACTAATAATAATAATAATAATAATAATAATAATAATAATAAAAAAGAAAAAAAATTGAAAATGATTATAAAATAAATAAATTATATTGAATTAAATAAATTGAAGTTAAACTAAATAAATTGAAATGGAAATTAAACTAAAATCTAAATTAACTTATATAAAAAAAATGTCTAAATTAGAATTGAACCAAAATAAAATTTAAATTAAAACTAATTATAAAATATCTAATATAATCTAAACTCCTATTCTTAAAGCGAAATAAGTAATTCTAAAAACATCAAGAATAAAATATGACATTAAAAGTAAAATAAATAGAACTGCATGATTGATGATTAATTGATTATAATGCAAAAATGACTGACTATCAAATAATTCGATAAAAATGCGCCAGAAGAGAAAAAATGATAAAAAAAAAAACAAACGAACGGTCAAAATTTAGGGTATGACAGTTGCCCCTATTTAATCATCTTGAACCTGAATGTGTGAATAAAAAAGTTTTTTTTTGACATTCGAGGTAGAAGAGGATTAAATATTAAAATACCTAAAATTTTGACCGAATGCAGATGAAATGCAATGAATGATTGAGTTATACGGGGAATGATGCTATATGAGACAAGCTAACAAGAGAGAATCCCACTGGGGAAAAGACTTGAGAATACTGAGGATGAAGAAACGGAGACGAGAAGTATTCGAAGTGATGAATCAATAGGTTCATATGCAACTGTTGACACTAAGAATAACAAAAGACGGAAACAAAAGCAAATTCAAAGCATTGATTCAACTAACACAGGTAACGTCTAGTTGACACTTAGGATGACAAGAGAATGTTCAAAGCGAATGAGCAGTGGCACGATGTGACCGACTGACACTAAGAATAATAACAAAGAGGAAGTAATGTCCGTGGATTGTATTGGATAAATATCACTATTCAGGGATGACATTGCAGGTAAATGCACATCACTATATTCAGGAATGACACTGAATATACAAATAAAACTTTCAGGAATGTCACTGAAGGTAAAGGTAAATCACTGTATCCAGGAATAGCATCGGATACGCAGACGAAGATTTCAGGAATGGCACTGAAGGTAAATACAAATCACTGTATCCATGAATAACATTGGATACGCAGATGAAGATTTCAGGAATGGCACTGAAGGTAAATTCAAATCACTGTATCCAAGAATAACATTGGATACACAGATGAAGATTTCAGGAATGGCACTGAATATACAGATAAAACTTTCAGGAATGGCACTGGAGGAAGAGTATATCCAGGAATGGCATTGGAGGAAGAGTATATCCTGGAATGGCACTGGAGTGGAAGAATATATCCAGGAATGGCATTGGAGTGGCAGAATATATCCAGGAATGGCACTGGATATACAGATAAAAATTTCAGGAATGGCACTGAAGAAACAAAATATAGACCCAGGAATAGCACTGGAGGAACAAAAATATTCAGGAATGGCACTGGAGGAACATAGAGACCCAGGAATAGCACTGGAGTGAACAAAAATATCCAGGAATGGCACTGGAGGAACACAGAGATCCGGGAATAGCACTGGAGGAACACAGAGGCCCAAGAATAGCACTGGAGTGAACAAAAATATCCAGGAATGGCACTGGAGGAACACAGAGACCCAGGAATAGCACTGGAGGAACACAGAGACCCAAGAATAGCACTGGAGGAATAAAATAACCAGGAATGACACTGGAGTGAAAGAAAGGTAAGTTTTTGGTAGGCGCCAAGAAGTTGGACTTTCAAAGTGAGGTAAATGTTTGACCACAACACGACCCACAGTAAATGCAAATGAGGATAAAACACTCTTGTTATGCATATTATGAACTTGTTATGATGAATGATCAAATACATGTAATGCATATGCTGACAATAGGGCTTGACTCTTTTGTGGAGATGACAAGATTGGAAGGTTGATTCTTCTACACTGCGAGATCACTGTTATTTTTCTCAGGGACTAAAGATGTTGATGTTGAACAGACTTTCACCACTAATAAATTGTACCAAGTTGATGATCCTTGGAGAAGGGATGAAAAAGTTTCTTTAGGGATTCTTCCAATGAATTTCCCCAAATGAGCTGACTATTGTAGATGAGCTGATTGTTGCTTCAACTTGACTGACTCTGAAAATGATTGCCTTATGATGCGCTTGGAAGCCTGCTTCAGTATAAGTTTTGTAAATTCTTTTGTATAAACCAATTCTGAGATGTACTTTCACTGAACAACAACCTTGCCCTAATTCTCAACATGGAATGGAAGGAACTTGCCCCTGATAGGATCACTAGACCAGTTCTTAACTGTTTGAAAATTCCTTGCTAGAAAAGATAGTTTGCAAACAAAAAACATTTATACAACCATGGTAATTAAAAGCAAATGCAACTTTTGAAATCAAAATTATTGTTGGAAGAAAAGAAAATGAATCATTAGTCAAAACACGATGGTTTATAACGTTCAAGGTGAAAGGTAAAGTGAAAATATGTACAAAACAAAATGACTTGCAAAGATCTTTTTGGAGTCAGTTTACACAAACCTTACTGTAGTAAGCTTTCAGAATAAATTTTGCCTCAATTAGGTCTTTTAAGGGTTGTATTGTGGCCTGGTTCACGGTTTATGAAACAAAGGATAAAGGCTCAAAATTGTGTTTGTACCCAACCTTCTTCGTGATGAATCTCCAATCCTACATTCAATTAAATCTACACACATTTATCTTGACAACGTAAGGGTAAAAATGATGATTTGAGGTTCACTGGAAATGGAAATCATTTTATTTGGCTTTGATGGATGTTTGTAGTGACCCAACGATTTTGGGCATGGTGGTCACTAAATCTTACTTGTTTGATGTTGAGGGTTTGAGGGCCTCTTTTGCTTGAATTTCTTTTTGAATTGATCCCTAACTTTTGCCTAAGTCCTTTTTTTTTACTTAGCGGGATTTATATTTTTTTTTGTACTTTTGAAAATTTGAAAGTTATGATTGCCAAACCATTGGTCATAATGGATCATCTTTGTAATTTGAATGTGTAATCAAAATAATTGAACAACTACCCTGCCCCAGGTTAAACATAAGGGTTTAAATCCGAAAGAAACTCGTACCTCTAGGCTCGAAGTGGTGAACTAGGGATTAACTCCTTATCTCTCTAGTGTTTGGGATTTGAAACAATGCCTGTACATCATCGACAAGATTTTATCTGAAAGCAAACCACAATACTATGGGTGTTTTTTTCATCATCCTCCTTCAAACATTTGCATAGTCAAAAATTCGAACAAAAGGTATATATGTACTTTTTTTTTTGAAATAGAAAATGTAAAGACATAAATAAACAGATGAACTGAATTCAAAAGATTGCAAATGCTCATTTCATTAATCAAAGAAGTACAAACATAATTGATAGGCAAACAATTGATACAATTAAAGGAAAATTCAAATAGAAAAGAAACAAGGCCTAGTGACTAATCAGTTACAAGGATGAGCTGTCCTGTCTTGAAACACTGGCTTTTAGGGAGAACTGGTTGAAGTTGATTGAAGCTTCAAGTGGCATGCCTTGGCAAAGGATTGTTCTTGACACTTGGATTAGGATCACTGAAGGAGAGGACCTTGTCTCTAATCAACTCTTTCACTCTTGTCTTCAAAGCAAAACAATGTTCCAAAGTGAACCCTTTCACGATTCTGAATTTGTCCAAAGGTCGGACGTTGAGGAGCTCTAGTTGGTTGAGCAACAATCACAGGAGCAACAGCAGCAACATAAGCTTGATTATCATGTTGGGCCCTGTATTGAGGTCTTCTATCCACATCGAAAATAGCATTGGTCTGATCTTCCCTCCTCCTTTGGAAATTCCCAAAAGGTTTCTTAGCAACTTTGGAAGACTCAATAACTTTGGACACTTTTCCATTCTTAATTCCTTCTTCAAGCCTCTGTCCAATGGTAACCAGATCAGTGAAACTGGAAGAGACACTTCCGATCATTTTTTCCCAATAGAAAGGAGCCAAAGTATCCATGAACATACTAGTCATTTCTTTCTCAGCTAGGGGAGGTTCAACCTGAGATGCCAACTCTCTCCAGCGTTGAGCATATTCCTTAAAGGATTCCCTCTCTTTCTGAGACATATTCTGCAGTTGACGGCGATCAGGTGCCATGTCCAAGTTGTACTTGTATTGTTTCACGAAAGCATCACCCAAATCCGCCCAGCTATGGATACAATCTTTCTCAAGCCCCATGTACCACTTCATAGAGGCACCGCTAAAACTGTCTTGAAAACAATGAATAAGTATCTTGTCGTTCTTGGCGTAAGCAGCCATCTTGCGACAGTACATCGTTAAGTGGAGCTTTGGACAAGTGTGCCCCTTGTACTTCTCAAATTCTGGAATCTTGAACTTGGAAGGCACGATGAGATCGAACACCAAACACATATCACTTGCATCAACATTGAATAAGTCATTACCCTCTACAGACCTTAATCGTTTGTCAATAGCTCGATACTGCTCACGACCAACTTCAGGTTCAACATAATCTTCAAGATCATCACCCTGAGCGCTAGCAGCATGGTGTTCATAGGGAATTTGGCCAGTATGAATCACAGGTCTGGATTCAGTGAAAATAGGAACTTGAAAAGCGGGTCTAGATGCCTGACCGATCATAGAAGTAGTAACATGAGGTGGAAAGTAGTTGTGTGGCAAACCAAACTCCAGCCAAGTTGAAGGTGGCAACTGGGTAGACTGAGGTTCGACAATAGCCTTTTCAACCTCTTGGATCACTGTCCTCTGAGGTGGCTCTCCTCTGGCAATCAAAACTTGAAGCATTTTAGTCAGCTTCGTCACACTCGTCTTCAACTCCTTAATTTCCATTCGGACCTCAGCATTATGAACCTCTTGTTCTGACATCCTGCGTCTACGGTAAGCTCGGGTTCTGTATTGGATACGAAGCTTCGGTTTGACGGTTGACAGATAACTGGAATACAGAGACAACTTGAATGAATTGACGAACAACCCGGGTGTGTTCAAAAAATGCAAATGATGCAAATGGTATGCGACACCATGAAATGCAGATATGTTTAGGGTCACAGGCACAAATAGACTTGGAAGCTGGAAAAGCTCAAAACTTCCTAAATGGTAGGCTATAAGAGATTGGTTCTACAGTCTGTACCCATAAATCCCACTCACAAGATGGTTTCTACGGTGACGGTTTAAGGAAACTCAAAGTCACAGACGTTTATCGTACTAACGCCCTGCCACAGGCTAGCTGCATTGTGACGATAATAACGATAAGGTCTACCTTGAGTGGAGTTCTCATGCTAGGTTGATAAAGGGGCGAGCCCTCGGAGCCTAACATTACACAACTACCAAAATTGAAACAGGTCCTAGGGGGTCCCAGAATCACAGCCATTTCGTGAACCAGGTCACGCGACAGGCTAGCTGCGTTGCGACAAGATCTACGAAAAGTCTAACTATCTGGGGGAGCTTTCATGCTAGGCGTGCAAGGAGCGAGTCCTTGGAGACTAACACTAATAACATCCAATTCTAAACTTAGGTGTTCCCTCTGCTTTTCCACCACTCAAATTTTACTTGCAAAGTGACCCCAATATCCCACAGACAAGTAATATAATGAGCAATAAAAGGAAAGCGATAAAAGAATAAACAAACATAAATGATAAACAATAGAGAAGACAAAAAGAGACAAGATCAAACAAATAAGCACACAAAGCTAAGTTAGGCTTGACTCTCTCTAGCATGGAGCTATCCCCAACAGAGTCGCCAACTGTCGTACCTCGAAAAATACGATCCTAGAATAAACAACAGAGTCGCCACCTAATTCTATTTATTCTATTTAAAGAAAAGGGAGATATAGATACAACCTAATAAAGGATAAGAAATGGTTTACGAAACCAAATTCTAAGTTCGGGAGTCGGTTACGCAAGGGGAAGGTATTAGCACCCCTCATATCCGTTGTACTCAACGGGAACCTCTTAGCTAATTATGCAATTAAATGTTTGATCTTAAGTCTTTGTCTTCTAAATGATTGTTAATATGTTTGTTCTTAAAGAAAACTTTTAAATTAATATTAAGACGGAGAAAGGATTAAAGTTTTTTTATTATTGTGCTCGCGAAGGATTAAAATCCTCGTGCCTACGTATTCCCTTGTGCAATGGGAAAGTCAGAGCTTCGTAGTTCGTGCTACTACGGTTTATGGTTTTTAATCGAAACATTGTTCAAAACGCATTCTACTGCTAAGCGTTGGCTTATACTCGTGGTGGAGGTTGAAGCGCTAGCTTGTTTACGAGATAGAATGATTTAAACAATGTTCGTTTTAGAGAAAAGTGTTTGACTTTGTTAAGGTGTTTTAAACGAAAGGGCGAATGAACCACGTCGCGTGGGGCTAGCCCAGGAGTGATTGCATTCCAAAACGTGCGGAGTGCTAGACTCCGGAGTTCGGTCTTTCGCTGATTGATTATGAAAGTGATTTAAATTGGTTGGTAAGTTTTAAGTTGTTTAAGTATGAAAGAGTGAATGAACCACGTCGCGTGGGGCTAGCCCAGGAGCGGTTCACTCTAGAACGTGCGGAATGCTAGACTCCGGAGCTCTATTCTTTCGTATTTGAAATTATAAAATGATTGAGATATTTTGATATATGAACGATGATTGAACCACGTCGCGTGAGGCTAGCCCAGGAACGATCCAATCCAGAACGTGCGGAGTGCTAGACTTCGGAGCTCTGTTTTCGTAAGTTAATTTGTGCGATTAGATATTATTTTGTTTTTAGACGTTTTAGAATTAACGTGTTTAATAACGAAGGAGTGAACGAAACACTACGCGTGGGGCTAGCCCAGGTGTGGTTCGTTCCAGAACGTGCGGAATGTTAGACTCCGGAGCTCCGTTCCTTGTTAAATTAATTAAGACGCATAAAAGTTGTGCAGACGGCGATCACATAGTGACCGACTTACGTATGTGCAAAAATGCAGGCGTATGAATTGATTAAATGAAGTGGATTCGATTCCTAATTCCTAAAGGTATTCCTAGTGAAAACGAAACCGGTAAAATAAAGGCGGAAGAAATAAATTACGTACAAAAACGTGAGAGGGATACAATAATAATTTTACACGAGAATGCGATGAAATAAAGGGTCTCGTTGTAATTTGCCCAAGAGAAAGCGTGTGTGTAGTGTACGAATTAATCAGAACCGTTAGTATTAAATATTGTATAAAAGTGTGAGAAATAAATAAATAGACTAAATAGAGTGAAATAAAAAAATAGAATAAATTAAATAGAATGAAAATAAAAATAGAGTAAATTAAATAGAATGAAAATAAAAATAAACAAATGGCCTCATATCGGTCATGATTGATTTATCGTGGCTTTGTTATATCATCGACCCAAATAAAAATCAAAACGGAATTGAAAAGCAAGGACCCATCTTTTTGAATTTTTAGTTTATCAACAACTAAACAAAATTACGACTAAACTTAAAAACTAAATTTAAATAACTTACTACACAATAATATTTTTTATATTTTTAAGTGTTAATCACATATATACTTTACTTCTAACATTAATAAATAAATTAAACAAAACTATATTTTGAAAGGAAGAAACTAAGTCAATTAATAACTTAAACTAATAAGGATTTTTTTTAATAATTTAAAAAGATAACAAACTAAAATATAAAAAGAAAATGATGAATGATACTCACAAACTTCAAGGCTAGCAAAGGTTGAGCTTGTTGTGTAGAAGAAAGTGAATGTGTTTTGATGGAGGTTGTTGTTGTGGTGAAGATAGTGAATGTTTATAGGTATTGTGTAAGTAAAAAAAAGAATTTTGACTTTGAAAAATATGTAATGAATATGCTAGATTTTGAGAATATAAGGGTGATCTTGTTAGTCTCAAATGAGAGAAAGATAGATCTTATTTATAGTGTGAATGAGGTAGGAGTGTTGATGTGGCAATCCATGTGACTTTATGAGCATAATTTTTTGTCATTGATAAGTACAAGTTGGCAATCCATGTGAAGTGTGAGAATGATTCTTGGTCATTGATAAGTCCAAGTTGGCAATCCATGTGACTTTATGAGAATGATTCTTGGTCATTGATAATTCCAAGTTGGCAATCCATGTGAAGTGTTTGTACTACATTGTAGTGGACCCCACTTGATATTTTTCCTTTTTTTGAATATAAAGAAAAACAAAAGAAAAGTAGTAGTAATAAAAATAAATAATAATAATAAAACTAATAATAAAACTAATAATAATAATAATAATAATAAAAAAGAAAAAAAATTGAAAATGATTATAAAATAAATAAATTATATTGAATTAAATAAATTGAAGTTAAACTAAATAAATTGAAATGGAAATTAAACTAAAATCTAAATTAACTTATATAAAAAAAATTCTAAATTAGAATTGAACCAAAATAAAATTTAAATTAAAACTAATTATAAAATATCTAATATAATCTAAACTCCTATTCTTAAAGTGAAATAAGTAATTCTAAAAACATCAAGAATAAAATATGTCATTAAAAGTAAAATAAATAGAACTGCATGATTGATGATTAATTGATTATAATGCAAAAATGACTGACTATCAAATAATTCGATAAAAATGCGCCAGAAGAGAAAAAATGATCAAAAAAAAAACAAACAAACGAACGAACGGTCAAAATTTAGGGTATGACAATATGGCTCTTTGGGATCCGACTTTTGAGAAGAAACGTTCGATCAAAGCTCATATATGGTTGCCTGGATGAAGCTGTGTCTGGAACATGTGTTAGTGCATGGACAACAAATCAGAAATCTAAGCAAGATAACATAGTATTAGAGAAAGCTCAAGAGCAACAAAGATTTCCCCGAAGGGTTACAAGTCTTTCAACAATCAAAATTTAGAAAGAGTAAAGAAAATGATTCCCCGAACAAGCCCTACGGAACTCTATGTCCTTCAACCTCCAACTAAATTGCTTAACAACTTTAAACAATTGAGCGAAATCTGGGTGTCTAGGGTTTTTAATCAACCTCTTGATGAGAAGGTCTCTTTGATCAAAAGACGTGTGCAAGTTGCTGATTTACTAAAGGAATACTTCTTCATTCTCCCTACTAGAACTTGGCTCTGTTCTAGCCTTCTTGGTTTCAGCCTGGATCTTTAGTTCAGTAATCTCCTTATGAGCATCTTTCGTAAACCTTTGACTTTATTCGAGCCTTTGAAGATATTCTTAGTGTTGTTCACGGGCCTTTTGAATTTCTTCATTCTGAATTTCCACTTGGACTTGTAGACCTTCAATATTCTGCTTGTACTCTTTCTCTATCTCCTTCTGTTTCCTCTGGTTGGCTTCCCACTGTTTTTACCAAAGGGTGATAACTTCATTCTCCTCAGCTAAGGATTTGTAAATCATTCACCGCTCTGCAACCTTGGTCATCTTGACTAGACCCTTCTTCTTGAAGTAGAGCTCTCTCTCTCTCTCTCTCTCTCTCTCTCTCGCTCTCTCTCTCTCTCTCTCTCTCTCTCTCTCTCTCTCTCTCTCTCTCTCTCTCTTCGAACTCTTTCCGCTTATCTTCCATAGCCTTCTGACTGAGATAAACCTTCTCCTCCAAAGCCCGATGTGCATGGGCCAAATGATAATAAAGACCATTGACCTCATAATTTTCAATTCTGGCCTTATGAAGCACAAATTCCAGCTTTTGTTATTCTTCAATGGGCACCATGGTATGTGGCTCAACCACTTTAGAATATAGAGGTGGTTCCATTGATAATGGGAGAAGCATAACCTTGACACGACGTCTCAGTCAATTAGCATAAGGTGCATATGTATTGGGATTTACCCTCCCAAATTCCTCCTTCCCCTTCCGGACTTTAACAATCCAAGCTTGAGAAATATGGATATACATTTCTTCATTTCCTTTAGCCAGAAAGTATAAGGATTCTGATACATCTTCTTCCTTAGGTGGAGTCTTTAATGGATATCCAAATTACTTGATGGTCAACACTAGGTTGTAGTTAATTCCCCCTCTTCTTCCGAGCAAATCTACATTAGGGAAATTACCACAACTAGTAAGAAGCTCCATTCCAGCCATGTCTTTGTTGTAGCACAAAGTAATGTCATAAGTAGTCAAGCCCATCAACCTCTTAGACCACTTAACAACGCCTTTGAGTTCTACAAAGGGTGCTGACTTCGGGAGATGGCGAGCAAACCAGCTATAAAAAAAGGTGTATAACAAGATACCAATCCTACCCGTTTCTTCTCATTCTTGTAATGAACAGTGTAGCAAAAGTCTCCCATCAAATTCGGAATATGATTTCTCTTGATGAAGATAGCTACCGCATCCATACTTACAAAATCCTTTTCATTCGAGAAAAAGCTAATCCCATATAAAATCAAGGCTAAGATTGCATTAAAGGTCACCCACTCTTGCTCTTCAGCACACGTTCTAGCTTCATAAATCAGAAATTCCAAGTGGAACCCTTTACTTTCTCTCTTATCCTTGATGTTGTCATTGATCAGAGCCAGGTTCAAGTGAGTTGCTTTAGCAATGTCTTCATTCGAAGGAACCCTTGCAGAGATGTAGAAAGGAGAACCTTCTATGACTGGAACCCTCAAGATACTAGCAAGATCCTCTAAGGTAAGAACCAAGATATAATAAGTAAAGACAAAACACCACAACTGAGGATCATAAAACTGAAGAAGGGTATGTAAACCATCATGTTGCTCTGAAGTAGCTTTATCCACGTAACTCAAAATCAACCTGTACTTCTTTCTAAATTTTTCTAGCACTTTGTCGTTCATCAGGTCAACCAACTCTTGAAAATCCTTTATTTCTTGCCTCGGGAAGGTGTAGTGCACATTATTCTTTCGGGGACCACTTTTAGCCATCTGGAATAAGAACACAAAATACCACCGGAATTGGGAACAACCCGAGAAATGAAAAACACGAATGGTTAATGATGATATGATGCAATGCAAGGCATGTGATCAGTGACATGTGTCTTGTGTTGGTGTTGAACAATGAGCCAAGTGTCTGTATAGAGCCACAATAACAATATCATCTTTATACAGAACCCCAAGTTGAGAACCAAAGAACACATAGAACTAGATCAACTTATAGAATCAACACAGATGAAATGGGTATGTAGAAGGTCAGGGTTCTTGCAAACCTGTAAACAATCCCCCCATCTCATGGGTGTTTCTAAGAGCCAGCTTCATGGACTCTCAGGTCTAGAAGCGATATTACAATCATAGTTTCCGGTTTGGCATTATACACTAATCGAGGAGGTCTCCACTGATTCCTAAAAACAAGCATCCCCTATAAGTTCTCAGCTTCAAGCATTTAAATTGAGAAGTAATAGTAAATTAATCCTGAAGGGTACAATACTATCGCCATAAGAAGAGTGCTTTGACTGGTCATCCTATGCAAGTTCCCTGTGGGCCTCGGGTGCGAGTGGATTTGCCAACAAATATGGTATGGCATTGTCACCACTGGAGAGGGTTGTTTCGACAAAGTTCCTCACTGATCGGTCCCCATATACACATAACTATCAAGGTCGTATGCTGGAATATGGAAGACCCCTATAACAGAACATTTCCAAGTCGGTCGCAATCTGGGTGTGGAACTACTTGCATGACAAGATATCATGAAAGCAAAGTGTCTGTCCACGCCAAAGTCTATGGTGCACTCGAGCAAGTGTATTAGGCTTATCTCAAAGTAACTCCTATCCCACCAAGAAAATCAGACAGTCTAGTATATATGATGCATGAAATGTAAATGCGGAAAGCAATAAATAAAGATGAAGAGTAAAGTTATAAATAAAACAGTAAAGCTAAATTAAAGCACACATCTGCAAACAGATAAACACCCAAAGAAACAGAAATAGACAAGCGCTAGGATTGACTTGCACAAGGGAAGGCAGGCTCACTAGCAGAGTCACCAGCACGCTCCTGGGATTTCCATCCTGGTAGAGACGCGAACGTGGCACATAAAAGGAAGAGTTGCCAGCCATGAATTTATATTCCAAAGGAAGCGTAATGTTGCACAAGCCTAGAAGAAGGAAACATCGGGGTCTCACGAACCAAAGAGAAATGGTAAGGGAGTCGGTTACAAAAGGGAAGGTATTATCACCCCAGATCATCGGCCGTACCCGACGGAATCCACGCTTGTTAGCACTATTCCAAAGGGTGAGGGTATCTGCTACTGCTCCAACTGCTACTGGAAAGGACTAAAAATAAATAAGGAAGAATGAGATGAAAGGCTAAGGAGATGGAATGCCATGAGGAATGAGGAAAGATACTGAAGGATTGTGTTCTCCAAGCATCGTCGCTTGTGCCTACGCATTCCCTTTGTGCAATAGGAAAGTCAGAACACAATAGTTCAACTCAAAAAGACTGACATGGATTGCTTGTGTTTTTTAGAAGTGAACTGCTTATGCATATGCTCAGGTGTTGTAGGCTCGTCTGGAACGAATGCCTTTACCGTCTTGCAAAAAGACAAGTAGGAGCAAGTTTTTCTTTTAGAGTGAAGGAGATGAGAAGAGAATTCTCGAAGGAAAGACGCTTATTGTTTGTTGAAGTTTTTTAGGTGATTTTTATTTGAGAGTTTGCATAGGATAGTGTATTCATGTCTCATTCAATGGAGTGTGTACTTATTAAATCACTCCAAGATGGGATGAAGAAGAAGCAGATCTAAGTATGGAGAAGATCCCCAAACTTAGTTCCAAGGATTGAGGCTTAAGAAAACTAGCCTACTTTATTTATTAAGTGTTTTTGTTGTTTTTTTGGGTGAAAAAGTGTTTTTAAGATTTCTTTGTGAAACAACTTCATTTTAAAGACTTGTGCATCATGATAGAAAAGCTTACATTACCCCATGATGGGATAAATGCTAGTGTCCCGTGGAATAAGGCTATGGCACAAGAATTCATTTCAATCTTTATTAGGTGTTTTTTAGCTTTATGTTTTGAGATGGGAGAGAAGGACTGAAAAGAGACTCAAAAGGTAAAAGTCTAAAGGGAAACTAACAATGCTAAGAGTTGTCATGCTTGGATGTCCTAATTTTAGTGAGGTATAATAACTCTATCCTAAAAGAAAGGATAATGAGAGGAGAAGAAAGAAGAAGAAGAGAAGAAGAAGAAATCAACTTACTTCCAAGATGGAAGTTAAGTTGTTTCTAAGAGGGATGAAAGAAGATTGTAAAGAAAAGAATCTTAAGTTCTTAATCAATCACAAATTGAAAGATCAAAAGATAAGGGAAGAAGTTAGAATGTGGATGCACATCCACACTCTTATGACTTACCATAGCCCCTAAAAAGTTAGTAAATGAAACACAATTGCAAATAAGAAGTAAAAGAAAAGGAAAACAAGTAAAGAAACCACATGCAAAGGATCCTAAGGGATGAGAACCATAAAAGTCAGTACCTAACCATATTAAATCTCTAAGAATCCAAAGGTACCTAAAGAAAACAAAACTAGGTCAAAACAGAACCAAAGAAGCAAACAAGTTCACAAAAGGCACAACTTAAGAAGTATGAATGCATATGATGTATGTCATGAATGATAGCATGTACGAATCATAAAAGTAAGAATGTGATAATATATGAGGATTTCTAAGATGATATGAGATGAACATACAAAGGATGCATGAGTTAGTTCATGATGAGATGATATGAAGAAAATAAAACAAGTACATGTTCACATAAGAAGAAACAAACAAGTTAAGATTATAAGTCAAATATGAACAATGGATATGAATGAATGCAAGTCAATAGCATATGACCAATATGACATTATAATAATGCAAGTATGATCATACCAAATTCACATGTGAAAGATGTCAAGACAATTCAAACAAGTTAACAAAAGATGTCACATACGAAGTGAATGTCAAATACTTGAGGTGCAAATTACAAATGCTATATGACATATAATAATGAATTCATATGAGCATGAACTCATTAGAATACATAGTATGAAATGAAAATGAGATGGAGGGATGAGCATATTTGATGCATACAAGCAACATGTGAAGCATAAGAGAAGAAGTGAGAAGTTAGGTCAAAGTTCAAACAAAGATGCATAAACACAAAAAAATGCAAACAAAAACCAACATGACCTATAATATGCAATATAAGACATATAAATTTCGAAACACGTCCTATAATATCACACAAACAACCTCAAGCAATAGCATAAGTGCCTCCTAATGGATTAGGGTTAAGAAGAAAGAAAAGGTTCACAAAATATTACTTTAAACACAAGCTATCAAACAAATATCAAACCACATACAAAATTATGAAAATGAATCTCAAGTTACCTAGGTCAGAGGAAAATAACATACCGAAAGATCACTACAAGATTCAAAAGCAAACTAGCTCAAATAATGCTTCAAATTCACATAAGATCAAAGAAGGAACAAGGCACAAAATGAAGATCAAGCTTCATGCTAAAATGATTTTTAAAATGTATGAAAATTGTTTTTGAACACTTCAAGATGTTGATGAAATAATGCAAAAAGAATGGATGTAAAATGTTTTTGGAGCTATGCAAAATAATTCCTCAAAGTTCAACTATCAAAGGAAGAAACAGTTTCAAAAGAAAATAAAAGAAAATATGATAAATATGATAAAAAATTAACAAAATTAGAAACAAAAATATTCAAAAATTATTTAAATGCAATATGAGGATTCATGATTTTTTTTGGGAAATTTTTTTTAAAGAATTTTGGTAATTTAAAAAATAAAAAATGAGATGTATGCAAAAAATAAAGTAAAAAAGTGAAACCAAAGGAGAAGGGTGCAGAGAAAGCAATTGACACGTTTAAACACAAAGAAATTGGCTCAGGGGGAGGTTTTAATAACAAGTCAATGGTCCAGGTCCAAATAATTGAAAGTCAACAACATATAGTGTTCCTAGTCAACAAATTGACTTAGATCTAGGCCATACAATAGATCCAACGCGCATAAACGAGTCAAAGCAAAGTAAAGTAGGTGAAATGAAATGCTCTGATTCAAAGAAAATGCTAACATGCCTAGGGAGCCACACATAAATAAAATCAAAATTTAAATTTAAAAAAAGAAAACACGTGAGAGGTACCCTCCCTTTTTAAGGCATTGTCACATTCTAAGTTATCAGATCCAAAGAATACACAACCAAGATTGTGTCTTCTTCCTCCAACCCTCATGTCAACTGAAAACAAACCAGACGTCGGAGCCCAAGCTCCAGTCGTCTTTCCGGTGGAGATCCAACAATGTTTTTCCAGAAAGCCAAAACAAGACCATAATCCTACTCTAAATCACATGCTGATTACAAATATCAACTCCATTTCATCAGATCATGCACACATAATTCAAATCGAAGCAAGAAAGTTTGAACTCAAAAACTTCAGATCCAAAATTAAGACATGATACATGTCCAAATCACACAAAAACCACATCAGAATTACCAGCAAATTAAGCATCCTGATCACAATGCACATCATTAGAGCATTGAATCAGGACTCACCTGAAAGTTACAACAAACTAAAATACTCCTAGAAATCCAGTAGGAAGGTTTAGATCCAATCCTTTTGACCTCTAATTGAAAAATAAATGCAATTAGAGCATTGAATCAAGCTAGATCTGGAGATTTGAAGTTGAAGCTTCCAAAACTGAACTTAGTGAAAACCTCCATATGAGCCTCAATCAATGGTGGATTCTTGTTTCTTGGAGCTTGCTGATCAAGAATATGCAAAGAAATCTCAATGAAACCCTAGGAGAATTGAGTTTCAAATAGGAGAAGTTTTAGAGTGAAAATTTCAAATCTAAAGAATGATGAAGCTCTAGCCCTAATCACATGAGTTAAATGCTTATATATGAATGTAAATGGGTCTGACTATGGCTATGAATCCAAAGGAACAATGGTTAATGAGTTATGTGTGATTTTTCAGTTTTGAAAATTCAAGTTGAAGGGAGGTATTGCACGTGCATGGGACTGATCATGACCATGATGCACTCTCATTTTATGCCATGATTTCAATGTGATAGGAATTGAGTCTTGGAAGTGCATGGTTTTTGTGTTTGGATTATTTATGCATTTTGGCCATTTGTGAAATACTTGACGAATATGGCATGAAACCAAATGATTCAAAGGCAAAAATTGTGCCAAATGAAGTGTATTTGAGTATTATGATCTGACTTTGGAAATTAGAAACAATTACAAGTCATTTGAGGCTTTTTGCAAAAGGTGGAAAATTGGAATGCATGAGAAACCGTAAAAACCATCTTGAACTCTTTTGATCATAACTTTTGTGCCAAGAATTATATGAGGATGATCTTGTACTTTTTGGAAAGGAAAAATTATGATCTTCATATTTCATGTTTGAGAAAAAATCATTTGAAGTCTTTTTAATGATGGAAAGTCAAGTTGAATGTGAGGTATAAAGCTTCCAAAAATAGAAAATTCTCATTACAAGTCATTTCCATTTTTAGTAACTTTTGCCAAAGTTTTTATTCTTGTTGAATGATGATATTATTGACCAAATAAAGGTTCATGAACTTGAGGAGCATGATTTTGACCTTAAAAATCAATGGTTGACTTTTCCTCTCCATTGTTGACTTCTAGTTAGTTTACAAGTAACTGATCCACTGAAAGATTTCCATAAGGAACCAATGGAAAAAAATCCATCCATGAACACCTGTTAGCATATACAATGCCATGAGAACATGTTTGAACCAAAATCTTGATGATTGCTTGCTTTGACACAAAACCCTAATTTGGGCCACTTGTGTAGAAAATGAGGCCCTGAGCCAACTTCTTGATCAATTCACTTCTTGAAAAGACTTGAGGTGCCACATGAGATTGTGTGGGATATTAGAAACTCTTGAGTCTTGTTAGGAGACACTTGGCTCTTAGTATTTGTCTTGGAATGATCAAAACTTTGCAAATCCACTGATCACACACGTTATGCTTCCACCAATGGATGCATGTTTCATCTTTCTATGATATGAATGCAATGCAATATATGAAAATGATATGCTAGATGACATGAAAATGAGATTGCAAATTTTGGGGTGTTACACCATGCTCCTGAATTGAGGAAGCTCATCCAGTCCTCATCAACGTCTGAATCGAGGTCGTAGTTTTGAGGCAACCTCTTCTTGGGAGGTTTCATCTGGGTCATAGACGTCTTCCCAATAACTTTATTCCCGGTATCCGGTGTGCCAGCCTTTGAAGCGGTTGGTTTGGGAGTTTCCTGATTTTTCTTAGCCACCATCTGGTCTGCAAGAGAATTGGAAGGAGAACTCATGAAAAATCTAAATGAGTGTAGCAAGAAGGTGCTTGAAGCTAAAACTTTTATAGGAGCAATATTCCTCGAGCGAATCACCCGGCGAAAGGGTGGGAGCTTGAAAGGCGTGCAACCAGTCTTGGAAAAAGAGTGACGCCCGAAAAATAGCTCTTTCTAGGTCTTGGAAATGGTGCCCCTACTATTCGATCAATATAGAGAACCGATTTCGAGGAAGTGGATTTAGGCCATTATCTCTACTCCAGTTGCAAACGGACTAAGGGAGATGATATTTATACCCAAGGCCATGCGACACAAGGGTTTTCTAGGGCTTTAAGCTATTTTAGTGGGAAGATTGAAGATCCCCACGTCTTAAGAAAGTTGTGGCGCCAAAAGTGGAATCATGACGGATGTGATAGGTGGTTTCAATCCGACAGAAGGAGAACAATTGATTGATTCAAATCGACGGTCAAAGAATGCGTCAAAATCACTCAGGAAACTCCAAAATGCCAAGCATCTTGGTCGACTACCTGTCTGTTGAAACTAGCCTTTGGGGGGGGGGGGTAATTTGTTGGTTGGAGATTTCGACTTGGTCAAAAAGTATGTTTATAAGTAAATCCATGAACATACCAGAGGAAAGGGTTTCGACCCAGCCAGAGAAAAAAGGAACTTGGCAAAAGGGTTGACATGCAGCATAAGAGATGAGGAAGACCAGAAGTAAGTCAAAGCACTTCTACGCATCCCAAAGAAACCACTAGGTCGAAGGTATCTCGACAAAGAGATCCATAAATTTTTAAGGGAATTTCTTCAAGGAGTGGGACAAAGTAGTGAGTGGTTACTAGGAAAATGGGTTGACAGGTGTCAAAGCCTGATTTGTTGGAAAGTGTCTTATATGTATTTTGTATGTATATATAAGTAGATTTCATTTTCATTATTCAAGGTTGCATTTCTTCACATTGTAAAAGGGACACACTCAAATTACCGAGCGTCAGAGAAACGAGTTAACCCCCTATGCAAAATGTATGATAGCGTCCAAACACTTATGTATTTTAAGTCATTTTAATTCCAAGTCAATTTAAATACTTGACTTTGTCTTTATCCTTATTTATCTTGCTTTTATTTTCTTTTTTTCCTTTTCATTCAAGCATTCCGCGAGACTTTTCTATAAACACAAAAAATACCAAAACTATATGCAAAAATCCTAATACCGTTCTACATTACAAGAGTTTCCAGCATAACTAATCGGACAGAGCAGTCCTGGGACTCGTTTAGCTGGTCCCACAAGTAAACCTCCCGCAAAGGAGGTGTAGCGGTAAAATCATGAGTGTAAGCTATTAGTTAACTTAACTCAAAGTAAACAGAGTCGCCACCACACTTATATTTTATTCCAAATGGAAAAGGAAAAAAGAGCGAATAAATCCTAATGAATCTAAAAGCAAAAAGCTAAAAGAAACAAGCAGAGAATGGGTAAGGGGATAGGTTACAAAATGGGAAGGTTTTACGCACCCAAAATGTTTATGGTAATCCATGGGAGCCCTTTGAAATATTGATTGCTTTTGGTTTGAAAATGGTTTGTTTAAAAGAGATTGAAGAGATGAGAAGAGAAATGTTTTTTTTAAGATTTTTGTGTTTGACGAGACATTCGTCTCATGCCTACGTACCCACGACGTAAAATGCGAGATCAAAAACCCGTAGTTCGTGGTACAAATAGTGAAAAGTTAATGTGTTGAATTGATTTTAAAATGTAAAGATAAATCGTCATTCTTTAGCGAATAATTCCACTAAAAAGAATGAATCATATCTAAACATGTGAAAATGGTTAAAAGGAGAAGTGCACGAGGGCACAAAAAAGATTGAATGAGTTTTGAATTTTTTAAAGTATTTCAAATAAGGTTTTGATATGCTTATGTAGTTTAGTATTTATTAAGAAATGAAATTTAAAAAAAAAAGTAAAACCGCTTGACCTATGTCAAGGTTTGATTATGAAAGCGGTTTAAAGTTTGAAAACAAAGAAGGTTTTGAAAAGATGAAGAAACTTTGAAAATTTAAGAAGTGGGAAGAGATGAAGAGGCTATCCTAAGGCTTAAAGTAAAAGTTAAAGTAAGAAAAATTGAACTGTATGGCGAGCATTCTTCGAAGTAATATGACTTTATCTTCATAAACAAGTGAACCAAATCAAAGCTAAGGTCTTCAATCCATAATAACTCAAGCAAAGGAATGATCCTAAAATCTAAGTCCAAAACTCCAAATCCAATGCTAAGGATAGTAGCCATAGTCCAAAATTAAAGTCACAAGTGTTTTAGATGTTTAATCCTTTATTAATATTTTTGTGTCTAAATGGACAAAGGAAAAAGCACAAAGATATGAATATAAACATACATAATATGATGAATGATAAAACATAATAAAAATATAATAAAAGAAATAGGGAGCAAGAGATAAAAATAAAGATGATAAGGTGCGAGAAGGAATTAAAATGTTAATACAGTAATAGTAATAATAATATTTACATAATAATGGTATGGTGAACTTAATCATCCACAACCAAAAGAGTAACCAAGGTACTTAGTACCAAAAACCGAAAAGGAAACCGATTTCGCTTAGTATCTTACACTATAGTGATTAATCAAGGCGATTAGGACCAAATTCAATGAAATTTGAAAGATTGGGAGACCCAAAGAAACAATGCATCAAACTTCACAAGTCTTGGATTTTAATGTAAAAAGATCAATCACTTTGGGATTACGCGACCAACACGAGGTTCGGTCCACAAAAGTGCAAGTATCTAATTGGATTTTTATTCCGAATTCGGGACACATTTATGTCTATGTTAAGCAATCTCCGAGTAATTTACGGAGTAATTACCCTACAAATGAGGCCGGCCAACACGAATTAAGGTGAATGATGTTAGTGCTAATACATGCGAGATAAATAATATGTAAATCGCCATCCGAATGCAATGCCACACAAAAATAAAGATGAATACCAAATTGAGTTACACTTATGGTATTCTTTCATCTTTAAGTTCAACCACTCATCTTGGTGGATTCAAGTATGAAAATATCTCACTAATGCAAAGTACCTAAAGTGAATTAAATAATTCACTTAAAGGTAGATTTGGACTAATGAATATTAAATACTCTAATCTACACCCAAAGTCCATTGAAATTAAAGAGAAATCAGTCCCAAAAATTTCTCCCAAGGTAAAAATAAGAAGAGAGGAGAAGAGGAGGGAAAAGGAATAAAAAACAACCCAAAAATAAGCAAAAAATTCGATTATGTCTCAGAGTAACCGGTTACTATCTAAGCGGTAACCTGTTACTAGTTTAAAAAAAAGGCAGTTTCTGGGAAATATTAACACTAGTAACCTGTTACTACCTAGATGGTAACTGATTACCTGTACAAAAACAAAAGTTTTTTGGAAAAATTAACACAGGTAACCTGTTACTACCTAGGTGGTAACCAGTTACTCTGTGCGCAGAATAAAAAAAGGCTAAAATTCAGCATGATCACTCTTTCAAAACTTTTTTCAAACACCTAATGATCATGAATTGAATTAGCACGAATTTTAAAGTTAAAAACTAGTGAAATCCCTGCAATAAAACAACAATTTATGATCTCAAAGATCATCAACCAAATGCATCAAGGATCTATATCTTGAATGTTGACGATGAAGGTGGAACCATGGAAAAAGTGAATTACCAAGAACAATCTTCAAATTGATCCAATACCAAACTTGATCTACTGGATATGAGGAACAAAAATTAAAAGGATGAAGGTTTAGCTCAAAGTTGATCAAGAATTCAAGGTAAATTCTTGATAACTTTCAAAAAGAGAGAAAAGAGCTTTAGTGAATTTGTGGTTTAGGAGGATATTTTGTAAGAGATTTTTTGGATATCAAAAGCTTGAGAAATGAATGAGAAAAGACCTCTATTTAAAGAGTTTAAGTATGGGAATTTGGTGGATTGGAGCTTGCTTTGGAAATTCAAATTAGGCTTGGTAATTAAAAAAATTGGAGGGAATTATGAAAAGAGTGGTGATTAGTGAGGGTTTATGGTAGGAATTAATTTTAATGGTGTATGGGGATTAAATGAATATGGTCTAGAATATTCCAAGAGTGATCAAAAATTGAATTGGTGCCAAAATTTGAAAATTTGAAATTGCTGCCAAAATGTTCAAATTTACACGCAAGTAACCGGTTACGCCCTGTCGCTCCCTGGATTTCCATCCTAGTACAAAGGCGAAAGTGGTGCGAAAAATGGTAGAGTCGCCAGCCAGGCATTTTTATCCCAAAGGAACGAGAATGGTAGTGCTGCACAAGCCAGGGAAAGAAAGGAAAGGACAAGGTCTTACGAACCAAAGAACTGGATTCGGGAGTCGGTTACGACCTGGGAAGGTATTAGCACCCCAGATCGTCCGCCGTACCTGACGGGATCCACTTTTGCAAAGAAACTATTTCAAAGGGTGAAGAAATGAAAGCTGCTGCAAAAAGAAAGACTGAAACTGGATAAGAAATGAAAAGAAGGGGGGAAATGTAGGGAAACTAAAAGAATGCTCGAACGGGCCCTACCCCGCTGCCTACATACCTCACCTGGACATGAGGATCAGAGTCGCCGTAGTTCCCCTAACTAGGGAGGAAAAATTGCTTGTGTTTTAAAATCTTGAACTGCTTATGTCAATGCTCAGGTGTTGCAGGCTCGTTCGGCACGAGTGCATTACCGTCTTGCAAAGTGACAACTCGTAGCAAGTCCGTACGATGAGAGTGAATGAGATGAGAGAAGAAGTCCCGAAGGAGAGACATTTGTTCTTTGTTTGAGTTTTTTAAAGAAGTATTTTTGTTGTTTTTTGTTTTTGAAAATAGTCTCATGATTGGACTCGTGCATCATGCTAGACAAGCTTATACCACCACCAATATGGGGTGAGTATAAGTGCCCCATGTAATAAGGCCATTCATCAACGACTACTTCAACCTTTATTTAAATGTTTTTTTTTACCTTTTTGTATGAAGATGAGAAGAGAAGAAACCAAAGATCTTAAAGGGAAAACAACTAAAGGGGACTAATTAATCCTAATGTTATCATGCATGGAAGTCCTAGATTAGTGTGCTTTGAATTCTATCCTAATGAAGAAGAAGGAAAGAAGAAAAGAAAGGAAAAGAGGAGAAGAAGGACGTCAGAAGACAACTTACTTCTCTAAAGAAGTTAAGTTGTTTCTGAGGGGGATGAGAAAAAGTTGTACAAATGATGGCCTAAGAACATCTCAAACACAAGTAAAGGAAGTTAAAGACAGAGGTGAAGGAAGAAGTTGTGTGTGAGATGCCCTCCCACACACATCACTTACCACAAACCCCCTACAAAGGTGAGAAGTATTCACAAATGATGAGAGAAGTTCAAACAAGTATAAGACATGTATGAAACAAACTCTAAGCGAAGAAAACCAACAAAGTAAGAACTTAAAGGTCAAGAAAGAACTCTAAGGTTAGTAATGCAATGTTAATCAAAAGGAAATTAGAGAAATCCTAGAACAAACAAACAAGGCACTAAGGGAGAAAGGAGATGAAAATTTGAGATTAAAAGCATCAAACAAAGTAAACATCCACCAACATCATCAAAGTCAGAACCCTAGCATGGTAAATATGTGCCTAAGAAGAATTTAGAAACATCACTTGAGGCATAAAATCACATATGAAATCAAATGGGAGAAGCATGGAGAGGTTAGAAGTGTGTGGAAGCATACTTGTGCAAATGAGACTTAGTGAACAAGTAACATAAAACAAAACAAGACCAAGAATCCATACAAAATCCAGAGGTCTATTAATATGTTAGCAAGCATAAAAACAAACCATAGGGGTTGGTACAAGTGCCCTCCTATCCTCACAAGCAAGCAATGGTCATATAAGGAGCAAAATAAGACAAGCTAAGAGCAAAAATCAAAAGAATATCAAACAAGTCTTAAAAATTCCACAACCAAGCAACAAGACACTTCATTCATGTAAAAACATCATACCAAGGTCACATGGAAAAAAACAGAAGCAAACCATATCAAACAATGGCTCAAAGATCACTTAGAGTTTCCCTTACTTCTACTTCAAGCAACAAGTCAAAATATGTCCAAACAAACCCTAAAATTCATGATAAAAATCTCTAAAATACCTCAACATGTTATCAAACTAAAGCAAAAAGAACCAGCATCATATCTATCATCAATATCAAATGGAAATTGAACAATCTAAGGTGTGCAAATAAGAAAGCCAGATAAAAGAAATTAGTTTCAAAATTAATTCATAAAAGAAAAATAATGGAAAATAAAAAAATAAAAAAATGGAAAGTTAGGGAAAACTTAAAGGACATCACACAAATATTTTTGTAATTTTTGAAGATGATCTGCTATTTTTAATAAAATAAAATGAAACTGAAATTAAAATGAAAATAAAGAAACAAAAGAGATCAAGGAGGTTCATAAAGCAAATGGTTCACGTTGTAATAAAATGGGCTGAAAAAAAGGGGGTGGTGATAGCAAGCTGAGGCCCAGGTCCAAACGCGCACAAGTCAAACAGGTTACCATGGAATTCAATATAAGTCAGCAACAAACAAGACCATCAGATTCATCCAAAGCATATGGTGAAGTCAAACATAAACGCAAGTCAACAATCACAAGATTCACACACACACACACACACACACACACACCCATGATAACAATGATAGGCTGGCAAACATCAGAAACAAATTTGAAAATAGAAACACATGTAAGGGATGGTGCCATTTTAATGCGCTGGCACACTGGTAGCCGTTTAGATCTTAAAACGAACGCGTGTGATTTCTTCTTCCTCCTCCATCTTGCATCCAAACTGAGTTCAAACAAAATGAAGAATTCGGTGACAAGAGCTAGGGCTCCGGCACTAGAAAATTCATACTATGAACAAAACCATACAGAAATCAACAAAAACCTCATATCACATCATTTCTTCATGGTGAACAAGAATCCATCATCAAAATTATCAAACAATCAACAACAAGCACGAATCGAAGAAAAACAAAATTGACATCAATACTTTAAATCAATCATACATCCTCAGAGCCAAATTCAAAACTAAAGGCATCTAAATGATCAGTGAAGCTCAACAAACACAATGCACACAAGAAATACAAATTTTAGATCCACGAATTTGGAACCATACCTGAAGTTGCAGATTTTCAAATTCACCAAGAAAACCTTCTGGATTGTGAAGATCTAACCTCTAGCTCCTCTATTTGCAAAATAAATGCAAATAGAGCTTCAAATCTTGCTGGAAACTGAGATTCGAAGCAACTTTCTCATGAATGGCACTGTGATGAAACCTTCCTTTCAACTTGAATCAATGGTTGATTCTTGGTCCTTACACTTCAAGGATGAAGAAAAAGTATAGAAGTGAGGCAATGTGTGTATGGATGAGGAGTTTCGAAGGATTTTTCTCAAGAGAAAGAAAGAATGAAAGTGGATAATGAAAGAGGCTCCGACTCTGAATTTGTGATGAGCTGCTTATATATCCTCAACTTATAATACTGATTAGGGTTTTGTGAGCAATAGAAGCATGAGGATTGTGTGAGGGATCAAAATGCAATTTTGCATGAAAAGTATGTTGTTGTGATTTGTGCGTGCAACTTCTCCCCCATGTGCATAAGCTGATTCATTTTGGTGCCCTAATCACCCTTGGATCAATCTTGAAGCTTTACATCCCTTGGATCAAGCATTGTGTGATATTTTGCCAAAATGCAAATTGTGAAATATCTTACTTTCAAGTCACGAATTCTTCACAACTCTTGAACAAAATCAATTTCTTTGGATTGAATTTGAGTTTAGTGATCAGAATTGCTCCATGGTATGCCTTAAAAATGAGATACAAACCTTTTTGCATTTGGTGTATTTTGAAAAATATGGTAAAAACCTTAAAATTAACCAAATTTAAATGGACATAACTTTCAATCCACAAAGGCTATGATCAATTTCCTGGATGTTTTGGAAATGGGAGAGGATTCTCTACAAGTTTCATGTTTGAGGAAAATTCATTTCGGGTCAGCTTGGCCATGAAAGAATCAATTGAAGATTAAGGCAAAATTTACAAAAAATAGTAAGTTTCCTTACAAGCCACTTTCCAATTTTGGAAAATTGTTTCCAAACCTTTGATTCTTGATTCTTGTGATCACCAAAGCCATTCTTTGCCCTAAAGAGGATCTCTAAGCTTGAAAATCATGATTGGAGCCTTAGAAAACTAATGGTTGGCTTTTGTTTGGCACAGTTGACCTCTTTCTTCATTTGCAAGCAACTGATCAAATGCCTGACTTCCTCAATGAGTTTTTGCATCAAACTTTACCCATAGGTCTTATATATCATATAGAAGCCTTTGACCACAAGAATTGTTCAAAGTCAAGAGAATTCCTTGATCTGGAGCAAAACCTTAATTAGGGTTTGTCTGTGTAGGAGAACATTGTACCCATGAACTCTTGATGATATTTCACCCTTCTAGGACTTTGAGGATGACTTTGAGCTTGTATAAGATGTGAGGAAACCTTATGAGCTTCTTGTAAGATCACTTGGATCTTAGCTTGACTTTGGATAATCATGACTTGCCAGATGATTGACCATATGCCTTATGCTTGTAACTATGGATGCTTATGCCTCACCTTTCTATGCAAAATTCCAAGACATGTATGTGTAATAC
Organism: Lathyrus aphaca; assembly: GCA_963966055.1. Taxonomy (NCBI): domain Eukaryota; kingdom Viridiplantae; phylum Streptophyta; class Magnoliopsida; order Fabales; family Fabaceae; genus Lathyrus; species Lathyrus aphaca. The sequence goes on along the minus strand of OZ014524.1, from coordinate 303,184,136 downwards.
CTCAAAATTTGCCCTCATTATTTATTCCCTTAATCGGCTTCATGCCTCGCATTCATCTGCATTTCTCATTAGGTCATTAACATCATGATCATGCATTTCATGAGCTTCTAAGGCATGGGATCAGAGCATTCTCTATTGATTTGAGTCTTCCTATTCATAGATGATTTGTCTGGTTATTGCACTTGAGATAAGATAAAGGTTGAGCTCACCTCATCATAGGCACGTTCTTATGATGATGTTTATCAAGTATCCAAGTTATCTGCTTCAAGATTTCTCAGGAGTGTCTGATGCTTAGGGCATTATTCGTGTTAACAACTCAAGCTATTTGCTTCATCGGGGAACACTTAATACAAGTTGTTTGGGGATTCTTATCTCTGGCATGGTTTTGTTGATGTTAAGTAATGGAGACTGAGTTTAAGGGTTTCATATCAAAGGAATCATGATGTTCATAGTATAGGAGATCTAATGGTGGACTCATAAGAAAGGTAAGTTATTATGGTTCTCTCGGTTGCTTGTTTGTTGCGGTAGAAGTTAATGAGGTTCAGGGTTGAAGTTTATCGAAGTTTGGGGTTTCATTAAGAATAAGTTGGATTTGGGTTGGAAGATTGTGTTAAGATATTAAGATTGATTATGCAAGCCATTTGGAATCCAAGACACATCCTTGTTTACCATCTTTATTCGCTCTAGCCATTTTCTATAATCCGTAAAAACCATATTTCAAATATTTATTTTCTTGCTATCATCAAGATCACCACTTATAACCATTTTTTTCTTAGCCCAAATTCATTCCATATTACCATTCCAAACCGTTAAACCAATTACCAAATTTCTCTTCTAGCCGAAATTCTTTCTTTGTTCCATTTTTCTTTTTTGAAAAAAAAACTACCTTGAAAGAAATTTAAAATCAGGTCATATCTTGTGATTAGATCCATATTGTTTTTGGCTCCAAATCCAATTACAATTTCATTTCAATTTCATTCTTGAATTAATTTATATCATTAAACCACTTATTAATATTACCTTTAGTTCATATTCATTTCTTTTTTTTCAATCCAACTTCCATCATAATTCAATTTTGATTCATTTTCAAATTAGGTGTTCAAAACCAGTTTTAGTTTATTTGAAGTTTTACCATGGTAATTATCCTATATTTGAACTATAAACCATCCAAACGAAACTTCTTGCTAAGGCTATATTAATGCCAATTTTATATAAGCATTCTTTTATTCCAATTGCTTTCCTCAAGCCCATTTATTAAGCCCCAATAAACCAATTACCATGTTGTTGCAATTTCAAGCCCAATTCTCCAAAACTCACTCTAATTCTAAATCATTTTTTTAAGATCAAAATTATAATGTTGTAGGATCTATTGCCTAAATTCATCCCAAAGTTTGCCAATGTCATCTCCTAATCAATTCTTTGATTCACCCATAAGTAGGCTACATTAATGAAATAAACTGAAGTTGTTTTGAAATGTCATCAAACAAAAGAAGAGAGTTACAGCCAACTGCAGCACAATTTAGTAGGAATTCACCATATACAATTCGTGAGAATAAATACAAAAAAGTTGGAAAGAAACTAGAAGCCTAAGCCTTGGTAACAGGATGCTCGAAAACAACATTTTGTGAACAACGCCTGTCCAACTGTTTCTTCAAATTCAGTGGGCTCTTGTCTTTGTTGATTTTCATCCTTGAAGTGAACATCTTGACAACAGAAGAAATACAAAGTCCGGCTGTAGGGAATCTAAAATCAGCCACAACAGAAATAATTAAATCGGTTGAGAATGGTTATGTTAGAATTTATCAGATGAGAAGCAAAGAGAGTAACAGAGAAATTCAGAAAAGTCGTCTGCTTATCCTGTGAATCCTCGACACTCTAGCCAATCTCCACTTTACAAATCCTTCAATCCTTCATCAATTTCGAACCATGTATCGCCACGGATTTAGGGAACCTGCAAAGAGGGCCATAGCAGAAATCAAATTCATTCACAAGGCTATAGCAGAATTTCAGTTATCCTAACAATTCACCCTAACAGAATTTCACCAAAAGAGAATCAGTAGAAATTTCATAACAACTTCACAACAGAAGGAAACCAAAAACCGAAAATCATAACAGAAATAACAAACCTAACTGATTTCTCTTCCAGAAGCTTCATCCAATTCAAGGCTATAAATTAGGATCTCCACCTTCAATCCTTCGGGTTCACCATTTTTTCTCTTCCATTCTTCAACTCCATTCTTCAACCATTCTTCTTCAACCTTATTCTTCACATGCTTCAATCTTCTTCTTCACCATTCTTTTTCTTCTTCAATCCCTCTCAATCATTCTTACGATTCTTCTTCCTCTCCGATCCCTTCTTCACGATTTCTCGAGCTTTTCTTCTTCACCAAAGTTCTGAATTCCTTCACGCTTCACACCCTAATTTTCCTCCACTCTCCATCTTTGTAATATTCAAAACTGCTTTGAACCGTTGCATCTTGATCCCTTGTCATCAACATAACCTGCAAAATCGGTACACATTAACATTGCGGTTATCAACAAGCGCCTCACAAGACCAAGTCAGAAATAACAAGTTCTGGAAGTGTGTGTTATCAATAATCCAATCCAGAAACTCGTACACAACATAGAACAACATAATCGAACAAGAAGCAGAAGACTGATAAGAAGCGTATTCGGATTTCTTACCTGAAGAAGCTTTATCTCGTTCGTCAACAGAGCACCGTACGCATCTTCGTCTTCAGCAATCAAGGTAGGATCCGTTATCGCGTCACTCTCGCATTGTCTTTGCCTTGTTCTGACGTTGGAATTGACCTGGCGTTCACGATTGAAATTCTCACCCGAGTTTGGTAGACTGTGTTGAGAGTGTGAGTGCAATGCCGTTTCGGGCAAATAGAGAGTTTAGATGGCGTTAGGTTGTGATTTAGGTTGTGATGAAGGCAGTGATGTTGGCGGAGGCACCATGAGACTCTGTTAGGGTTTGGTTTATACGGCGGAGGAGGTTTAGAAAATGGAAGATGAGGCTCTATAGTTGTGTTCCGTTTTCGCCGGTGTGTTTTGGGGGATGGTAATGACATGGTTGTGTTTGCGAAGAAGAAGAGGGTGGAGAAGACGAAGAGAGTGAGGAGAAGAGAATGGCGACGACGAAGAGATGAAGGTGGTGTTGGTTCGGGCGAAGGGATGGGGAGGAAGAAAGAGCCGTGGCGGCGAGGAAGGAGAAGCTAGGGTTAGTGGTTGAGAGGGTGAAGCGTTAAGAAGAAAGGGGAAATGCGAGGATGTGAATCTGTTAGTATTTTTTTTAGGGTTAGTTTAAATTATAAGATTTGGATTAATGATTCATAAAAGTGCATTAATATTATGATTTAGAAATAAAAATTTCATTAATAACTCTTAAACCCATGAAACTTACCGTTAGAAGAGATAAGATGAGCACCTTTTGGAATTCTAACCACACCGGCGGTGACACGTGTCACCGTCCGGTTGGTTATGTCTGCGGTTTGTTCCCATGTGTGTCGTCCAGTTTAGCTATCGTGTGCCTACATCTGTGAATCACTTGATTAGATTACATTAGGAAGACCTGGATCGTACAACCCATTTTGGAAGCTGTCGCTCCCGATAAATGGGAATGGCCCAGATAAAGGTACAGACGCGAACGGTCGGCGAGAGGGACAATGAGAACACACAGCCGTGAACTCACTGGAGATGAATAGAGTCGCCAGCTAGGCATTTTTATCCCGAAGGAAAGGCAATGCTGCATAGGCCTAGAAAAAGATGGATAAGACGGTTGCGAACCAGAGAGACTGAGAAAGGGGGTTGGTTACAACCTGGGAAGGTGTTAGCACCCAGATTGTTCGTCGTACTCGACGGGATCCACGCTTAAAAAGATTTGTGTTTTAAAGGGGTAGTGTCAGTGCAATCTGTGTATAAAGAGCTGGAAAGATGATGTACAGGTGTCAGTGTAAAGGAAGTGAAAGTGTATAAATGATGTGTCAGTGTAGGAATGAGAATGAATTGCTCAAGATAATGAGGCTAAAAGAATGAAGCTAGAAAGAGGGGGAATATACAGAGACTTTTGTTCGATAACTGTTAAGTTATGCCTACGTATCCTCTCGTGCAATGAGGAAGTCAGAACACCGTAGTTCGACCCAAAAAGACTGAAAGATGAATTGACTTGTGAACTGCTTACTTGCCTATGCTCAAGTGTATGATCTGTCTGGCACAGATGCAAACTGTCTTGCATTAGACGGAAGAAGCAAGTTCTCGTTTGTGAGTGAAGGTGATGAGAAAAGAATCCCGAAGGAGACGATTATTGTTTGTTTTTGTATTTTCAGTCTTTTATTGCTCTTGAAAGTTTGTCATAAGTTAATGAGCTTAAGCCTAAACCAATGGATTTAGTAAACCCATCACATCTTCCCTCTGATTAGGGGTAATGAGCATACCTTAAGTGTGAAGTCAGATTCTCACACTTAATCACCTTTGATGCAGGATTAAGATCATTAACCTACTTGTGATTATTTAGATGTTTTTGTTGTTTTTGTTTAGTGTTAAGTAATGAGGTTAAGCCATAATCAAGGATTAAACAGACTCATTACACCATCCTAATAGAAGGATAATAGATGAGAATGTTTAAGCTGAGGAAAGCTCCTCAACTTAATCCATGATTAGAGATTAAACTCACGACAAAACAAGCCTTTATTGAGTGGATTTTAATTAATGATATGATGATGAAGTGATTTTTAGGATTTGTAAGACAACTTGAGGGGGACTTGTCCATTAACACTAGGGTTAGTCCTTAACCAATTAAGGAAGAATTAGAACCCTAATGCAAGGCCCAAGTTACAAGTGTGATGTCTTGATGATTTATTAAGTGAATTGATTAAGAGATTTAAACACATTAAGGGTTTAACACTTAGGATTAAAGTTATACACTCCATCCTAAGAGAAGGATGCAGGCATAAGCTTAATCACAAAGCCTTAAAGCCTTTAAGGTTTAGTCCCTGATTATGAGATGAGAAGAGAAGACTCAAAAGAGACACAAAGGTAAAACTAAGAGGGGAGACTAATCAAAACCCTAATCATTGTCATGCTTGGTTGTTCCTAGGGTTTGTGAGGTTTATCAAGAACAATCTTCAATGAAACCACCAGGAGGCATATGAAAAGGATCCAGAGAAGCAAAGTGACTTGCTTCATTCAAGAAGTCAAGTCACTTGAAGAAAGAAAGTAAGAAGAAAAAGAATGAGCAAGCTCAAACCCAAACACATATAAGGATGCAGCAATGGATGCAAGAGGGGTGAAAAGAAAAGTTATGAGAAGTGAAGGCAAATTCACCTCTCAACATTACTTACCACCTGAAATGTTAGAAAAGAAATGCAATGCAAAGCCAAATGAGATAAGATGACATGATGAGAACAAAACCAGAAGCATGTTGATGATGATAATGATGCTATGGAGTGCTACAAACATGAGGCAGCACATGGAAATGTTCATACAAGATCATGGATGCAAATGATGCAAGTTAAGGAGCATGAACTTACATGAAAAGTTATGAAACATACATGGCACACAACATGGCCAATGCAAGATGCAATGATCAAACATGATTTCTATATGTCTTAAGATGTCAAATGAATCAAATGGATGATTGAAATATCATGGAAAGTCATGTTATGCAAGAGAATGCAAGAAAGATGCAAATGGAAGCCCAAATTAGGGTTTATGGATCAAACAACAAACAAAAAACCAAAAACAGAAGCAAACCCTAAGATAAAAAATGGAAAATGCCACCCAAAGAAACCCTAACCCTATACTAAACCAAGGTCCAAAGGGGAGGTCTCAACTCTTAAACAATCTCAAGTTATGAATTTTACAAGTTATTAGGGTTTTTAGGGTTCCTAAACAAAAGAAATGCCAAACAAATGAAAAATGCAAGATCAAATCATGGCCATTTTATCTCAAAAACTACATGCTAAACACAATGCAATGCAAGAAGAATCAATGTCCAACTCTTCATAGATAGGCAGAAATGATTTTTTGAACTTATGATCAAAATAATGCACAAAAATGATTTTAATTCAATGGAAAATTCTCAAAATGCATCAAGATCCAAAAAGAAATTTGGTTTGAAGGTTGGACAATGTTTCTAAATGTCTTAGAACATTTCATGAATTTTTTGGTGATTTTTAGATACCTAAAAGTATTTTTAATAGATTAATTTCCATTAATCAATTAAAAATAATCTTTTAAATATTTAAAAATACTTTTTTAATGATAAAAATAAAAATAAAAATATTTTTGTGTCATAAAAATTAATAAAACTTATGAGAAAAAGTTTCATAATTTTTACACATTTTTTACTATTTTAAATAAATTATGCAAGTTAAATGAAAAGAAATGCAATAAAAATTGAAATAAAAAGAAAGTAAGCAGATCCAAGGGTGGAGATTTGAACTGGGCTTGGGACAGTTGACTGGCGCGCAGATCCAAGGGTCCTGGTTGACTCTGATTAAATTTATTTAATTAATGATTAATTAAGCTAAAAAAGGGATTAGGGCAAAACAGGAGGATCTGGGCCCTCCATCCACGCGGGAAGTCCACTAAGTCAACTAATCTAACGCTTCACATTCAAACGCCCTTAATGACCTAAGTTTAGGGCTAATGACTTACAGGCGGCCGGAGAAGACTTCCGGTCGTCTTCTCCAGCGAGCCAAAACCCTAGGTTCTTCTACAGGTCACCAATCAACAAATTTCTTCCACCAAAACGACTCTCTCATCAATTTAAACCTAAACCCTCAGCCTAAATTCATTTATTTTCATCCATAAGCCTGAATCGAAACAAAATGTAAAACACGGGCAAATGTTCAAAAGCTTCATACATGCTGGTTTCTACACTATTTGCAAAAGTAAGCATACATTCATGATCAGAGGAACACAAGGCATCATAAAAGAACTTAAAAATCAGTTTCTGGGAAAAATGTTCATGAAGCTCACCTGAGATGAAGCTTCTCTGTTTATGAGCTTTCTGGACTTTTTCTTTGCACAGGCTTGCTTCCTTGAACCTCCTGAGGACAAAATGAGGCTCAGAAAACTTGGAGAGTGGCTGGCTTGAAAGATCCAACTCTGGTGTAGCAGAAATGGGGATCTTTGTATGTGATGTTTCAAACTGCTTTGAAGGGTGATTTTGGTTCCAGGGACAGTTTATGACTTGTTGGCGAAAGAAAAAATGGATTTTGATGGCTGTGTGTGGAGATTCGAAGAGTTCTGGTTTTAGGGATGAGAAATGGTGCAGATCAGTTCAGGCTGGTTCCAGGCTTGAGTCTTATTGGTTTCTACTCAATGAAGCATAGTGAAAAGGTTGATGAAACTTGTTGGCATGTTTGTGAAGTGTGGAGGCAGATTCGAAGCAATTTGCAAAATGAGGTGTGTTTGTGTATGTGGTCCTTGAGAGAGTTTCATCCTTGCTTCCTGTATGAAATGTCTTGCTCTTTGTCCACATAAACCTCTCTCATTGGTCAGATGACATGACATGTGCTTTATTGATTGGTATGGCCACTTTTGCAATTTGTCAACTTTTGTGTAAGAGAAAGTATGGCTTGGTGCTAGGCTAGTACAAGGCATGGTTCTGGTGCAGCAAGATGAGGTGAGAGGGCTAGCAAGGTGCAGCATCCAATGCATCAAGTTGGTGGAGTGTGATGAGTGTTTTTGCAAGTTGTTGCTTTTTGGTTCACATGTGATTACTTTGCTACACAAGCCATGAACATGAGGGATTTTTGGTCCAAATCTGATTTTCATGTCACATAGAATGTTTATGTCATGGTTTGAAGTGAATTAGAAGTTACAAATGGCATTGGTTCATGGTTTTGCAAAATTCACATTTGAGGCATGTCTTGAAAATCAATGATTTTAGCCAACTTTGTCACACCATAACTTTTGATCCAAGAAGAATTTGATCATGTTCTTGTACTTTTTGAAAAGGGAAAGATGTAATCTACAACTTTCATGACCAAAGTTTTTCCATTTGAAGCATTTTTGGATCAAGAATCAAGGCTTGAAAAGTGACCCAAAATGAAGCATTCTTGAAAAGTCAACTATGCCCAAAAAGTCAACACTTGCAAAAACTCCAAATTCTTGATTTTTGTGGACTTCAACCTTCTTCCATGATCAAATAAAGATCATATACACTCAAAATGATGAAGATTACCCATTGGTTGGGTCATTGGGGGCCTCAGATGCCCTGATTTTGCACTGACTTGTCTGAAAAGTCAACTCTTGATCAGATGACTTCCCCATGGAATTTATTCATGAAAATTGATATGAATACTCCCTATACCATATAGAGACCAATGGAAACAAGAATGACCAAAAAATTTGGGGTTATGGCCTCTGAAACCAAAACCCTAATTTTAGGTCACCTGTGCAGTCAAACCTGGCTCTGCTTCCATGCAAACCTCAATTCTTGTGATTCTTTTGAAATCTTGACTTTGGGAGGATGGAATATGATACAAGAACACATATGGATCCCTTTGAAGTGATTGTTGACTTTTGGAATGGCTCAAGAAGCTCTTGGATTGCTCAGATCACAAACCCTAGATGCAGATGACTTAGAAACTATGCAGTGAATTAAAAATGAGATATGAGATGATATGATTGTGTTTATGCATATGAAGTGATCACAAGCCATGATGTGAATGGGTGAGGGCAAATTTGGGGTGTTTACAGCTGCCCCTATTCAAACATGAGTTAGCTGTGCGGGTTGTAAGCGACGGCTTAACAGGCGAACAAGATAACTTGTGGTTGAATACCAAAGACAGTCCAAAATTTGCACTCACAGAATGAAGAAGAAAAGGGATATAGATTATAAAAGGAAAATAAAGTATATTGTAAAGTGTGGGCGACGGAGGACGACCGTCGAGCAGAGGATGACTGCCGGGTAAAGAGCAATAACGGGGACGGCCGACATGCTGAGAAAAGTGCCGAAAATAAAGCAATGACGGGGACGACCGACATGCTGGGGATAAAAGGTAAAGCTAAGACGGGGACGGCCGACTAGCTGGGGATATGAAATATATGATGGGGACGGCCATCACGATAAAACTGTAAAAATCTCTGGGGGTTAATGAAACATGACGGGGACGGCCATCAAGTTCATAAAGCAAAGTAAACAACGATGGGGACGGCCATCGGGTTAAAAAGAAAAGGGACCACGACGGGGACGGCCATCGGGTTAAAGAATAAATGAAATAAACAGATGATGGGGTACGGCCATCAAAGGTGAAGGATGATCACCTAGCAGGGGACGGCTGCTCTGTTGGGGAATAAAGGAAGTATGATGGGGACGGCCATCAAAGGTGGAGGACGACCACCTGGAAGGGGACGGCTGCCGAAAATATCAACGATGGGGACGACCATCGGATAAAAGGTCAACGATGGGGACGGCCATCGGACGAGCATGATGGAGGACGACCATCAAGGAGCGGAGGACGACCACTCAGCAGGGTACGGCTGCTCTCGAGGTTTCTCATGACATAGGACGAATGCCAGATAACCAAAATCAACAATGGGGACGGCCATTGGATAAAATGATGAAGGACGATCATCAAGAGGTGGAGGACGACCACCTAGCAGGGGACGGCTGCTAAAATCAACGATGGGGACGGCCATCGGATAGAAAAGGTCAACGATGGGGACGGCCATCGGACGAGCATGATGGAGGACGACCATCAAGAAGTGGAGGACGACCACTCAGCAGGGTACGACTGCTCTCAGGGTTTATCATAACACAGGACGAGTGTTAGATAAGAAAGAAAATTTGTTTTGTTGGCAATCTACTGGGGATATAGTAAACACGGACGAGTATTTACAACCAAGAAGAGAAAGTACAAGTGTTTAGATGTTGTGTATAGATTAAAGATGCGGACGAGCATCCTTAAGACTACGATACGGACGAGTATCGGGTAGAAACAAATACTGACACGTGTTCAGAGATGATGATACGGACGAGTATCAACGGGTTAACAAAGAACACGGACGAGTGTTGCATCTGAAGGGACTCTTCTGGGGAATAATAAATGCAGACGAGTATCTATATTCAGGAAGACATAAGTGTTTGACACGGTGTATGGATTAAAGATGCGGACGAGCATCCTTAAGGTTATGATACGGACGAGTATCACGTAGAAACAAACGCTTGACGTATGTTCTGAGATGATGGTACGGACGAGTACCAACGGGTTAACAAAGAACAAGGACTAGTGTTGAATCTGAGGGGATATAAAAGTGGTATATACAAGATACGGACGGGTATCTGTATAATAGCGAGTGGTGTATAGATGAGCGTTTAGCTGCTGGGGAGAGTGACACGGACGAGTGTCAAAAGGAGAAGAGTGTAATATGAACAAGTATTTGATATACAAAGTGTAGGTGACTGTGCTGGGGATACGACACGGACGGGTGCCAAGAAAGTGTATATAAGTATATGTGAGTACAAAGAGGATGTCTTTGGCTTTCTGCTGGGATATAACACGGACGGGTGTCAAAAGGAGTATATACTGGTGTTTGGCGATTTGTGAGGCAACTGCTTTTGCTGGGAACTCTGGTGGGGATTTTTCTTCTGTATGTTGATGAACTGTAATCATTCACAGGTGTTGATTCATAACATGGCTCATGATTATGCTATGCATTTGATTTTTTGCCGTAATGCTCCGTGTTAAAACGGAATGTTACGCTTTGAGGGGATAATATGATGCGAATGCTATGATTGTGCAAAGAGGCACAGATCTGGGATTCGGATCCCACTGCTGCAGAGATCCCTGGTTGATCTGTTTGAAAGTGGACATCCCAGCTGGGGGTGTGATCATTGGTAGATCTGATGATATGATATTTGTCCGCTTGGGGATATAGGTCACTGATTGACATATCCTCGTAATATGGGACCCAGCTGGGGTTTGTAGAAGCCTTCTACACTCTGTTGTGACTTCTTCATGCGTTGCTCTTCTGAATAGAGGCTGAGACGCTGTGGGGAGATGGTTCCCTGACTTTGTACTCGGCTGAGGGCGAGACGGCAACTCGGCTGGGGAGAAAGAGAGATCCTTGACTCAGTCGGGGATGTAGGTGCCTTCTGCGATGCCTGGCAGCTCTGATGGGGAAGTCACAAGTGGCAACTCAGCTGGGGGAAGTCATGGGATGCAACTCAGCTGGGGAGAGAGCACTTCGGGTGCTAAAATTGAGTGTTGATTTGCCAGCTTGCTGGGATGAAGCTTACATGCCCTCAGTTGCATTCTGGATACCTGCAATCCTGAAAAGATAGAGAAACGCACAAGTGATCCCGAGGTATCCCTTACGGGATTCCGTCATAGGAGTTTGAACACTTCTGAGAGTAAGTATATTCCCTGCAAGCACGTGTTTTTATTTTTTTGGAGAAAAAAACATCTGTACTTATGCAATCAGTTTTTTTTCATTTAAGACATCAGACATTTTTTGCAAATAAAATGTACAAAACGAGACATGACTGAAAATCTGATTTTATTAATTCATACGCCCTGAATTGGCGAGATACAGTCAAAGAAACAAATCCCCTGAAATGAAGAGATTGTTATAAATTGAGAAACAAAATGCTGGCAATGTTGATGACGCTTTAAAAAGCTTCCTCTTTGCTATGACCCGTATGACTTTTGACGTTCTTCTCACCTTGCTTTCTGAAGAAAGCTGATTCTGATTGAGGCCTGATTCTGTTGAAGCTTTCCAAGTTGTGAGTAATACAGACGAATTCAGAATGCAGTTGTTCGCTTATTCCCTTATTTTGCATGGATCGCCCTTTCGGGTTTTCAATCCATCGGGATACCCATTTTTGCCTGAGCTGTCCAATGCGGCTTTTCAACTCAGCGGGTGTACATTTTTTCATTTTTCCCTTATTTTTGCTCGAGTCTTTTATTCTGTTTTTGACTCGCCGGGATGCCCTATTTTTGCCTGGACTTACATTCTGTTTTTATGTCCAGCGGGTCATTTTTATGCGAAGTATTTTTTAACTGCATCTGAATTCACAGGGGACGGGAAATCTTCACCATCCATGGTGCTGAGCATCAGTGCTCCACCAGAGAAAACTTTCTTTACCACAAATGGTCCTTCATAGTTTGGAGTCCATTTGCCCCTGTGGTCTGTATGAGGAGGGAGGATTCTTTTCAGCACAAGATCTCCCACTTGGTACTCTCGGTGCCTGACTTTCTGATCGAAGGCTTTCTTCATTCTCTTCTGATACAATTGCCCATGACAGATTGCAGCCAATCTCTTCTCTTCGATCAGACTCAGTTGTTCGTATCGGGACCTAACCCACTCTGCTTCGTTCAGTTTAACATCCATCAGTACCCGTAAAGAGGGTAATTCAACTTCAACTGGTAGGACTGCTTCCATACCATACACAAGTTGATACGGTGTTGCCCCAGTGGATGTCCTGATTGACGTGCGATACCCATGCAAGGCAAACGGTAGCATCTCGTGGCAGTCTTTATAGGTGACTACCATCTTCTGCACAATCTTCTTGATATTCTTATTTGCTGCCTCAACAGCGCCGTTCATCTTTGGCCTGTAAGGAGAAGAATTGTGATGTTGGATCTTGAAGTCCCGGCACAGCTCTGCCATCATTTTGTTATTTAGATTGGAACCATTATCAGTAATGATTCGCTCGGGAACTCCGTATCGACAGATGATATCTCTTTTCAGAAATCTGGCTACCACTTTCCTGGTGACGTTTGCATATGAGGCTGCTTCAACCCACTTGGTGAAATAGTCAATGGCGACCAGGATGAATCTGTGGCCATTTGAAGCAGTCGGCTCAATCTTGCCAATCATGTCAATTCCCCACATAGCAAAGGGCCATGGTGAAGACATGATGTTCAGAGGATTGGGAGGCACATGCACCTTATCTGCATAGATCTGGCATTTGTGGCATTTTCTGGCATAGGCACAACAATCAGCATCCATTGTAATCCAGTAATAGCCTGATCTTAGCAACTTCTTGGCCATGGCATGCCCTCCAGCATGGGTACCAAAGGAGCCCTCGTGCACTTCATGCATCACCAAATCTGCTTCCGTCTTGTCAACACATCTGAGGAGTACCATATCAAAGTTCCTTTTGTATAAAGATCCATCAGTGTTCAGAAAGAAACTCCCAGCAAGCCTTCTTAAAGTCTTCTTATCATTGGAAGATGCCCCAGGTGGGTATGTCTGATCCTCCAAGAAGCATTTGATGTCGTGGAACCAAGGCTTATCATCTCTAACAACGTCTGCTGAGAACACATATGCTGGTTTGTCAAGTCTGGACACTGTGATCTGAGGTACGAAGTTGGCAGCTTGAACTTTGATCATGGATGAAATGGTAGCAAGAGCATCTGCAAACTGATTCTCGTCCCGAGGGATATACTCGAGCTTGACTGTTGTGAAGAAAGTCAATAACCTCCTTGTATAATCCCTGTAAGGTATCAGATGATCCTGGTGGGTGTACCATTTTCCGTTGGTTTGATTGATTACCAGAGCTGAATCTCCGAATACAGTCAACGTCTTGATCCTGAGGTCAATGGCTTCCTCAAGACCCATAATGCAAGCTTCGTATTCAGCTTCGTTGTTAGTGCAGTTGAAAGTGAGTTTTGCCGAGAAAGGCATGTGAACTCCTTTTGGTGTAATGAGTACTGCACCAACACCACGACCATTCATGTTAACAGCCCCATCAAACATCATAGTCCATTCTTCTTCCGGGTCAGGCCCTTCAGTGTGAACAGGCTCCTCATGATCTTTTGATTTAATGAACATGATGTCTTCATCAGGGAAGTCAAATCTCATAGGCTGGTAGTCATCAATGGGTTGCTCAGCAAGATATTCAGATAGTACACTGCCCTTGATGGCTTTCTGAGATGTGTACTGTATGTCGTATTCTGTGAGAATCATTTGCCATCTTGCAACCCGTCCGGTAAGAGCTGGCTTCTCGAAAATGTACTTAACTGGGTCCATTTTGGATATCAACAAAGTAGTGTGGGTCAACATATACTGTCTCAGTCGGCGAGCAGCCCACGCTAAAGCACAGCAAGTTTTCTCGAGCAGTGAATAACGTTGTTCACAGTCGGTAAACTTTTTGCTTAGGTAGTATATTGCATACTCTTTTCGACCAGACTCGTCATGCTGGCCCAGCACACACCCCATCGACTCTTCTAATACTGTCAAGTACATTATCAGAGGTCTTCCTTCAACTGGTGGCATAAGGATTGGAGGTTCTTGCAGATATTCCTTGATCTTGTCAAAAGCCTTCTGGCAGTCTTCATTCCACCTGACCGTTTGTTCTTTCCTTAACAGCTTGAACAAAGGTTCGCAGGTTGCCGTTAGGTGAGATATGAACCGTGAAATGTAATTCAATCGACCTAAGAACCCTCGAACTTCTTTCTCAGTCCTTGGTGCAGGCATCTCTTGAATAGCTTTGACTTTATCAGGGTCAACTTCAATCCCTTTCTCGCTTATAATAAAGCCCAGCAGCTTACCGGATCGCACCCCGAATGTGCATTTGTTGGGGTTCAACTTCAATTGGTACTTCCTCAGACGTTTGAATAGCTTCAGGAGATTCACCAAGTGATCTTCTTCAGTAAGGGACTTGGCAATCATGTCATCCACGTAACATTCTATCTCTTTATGAATCATATCGTGGAATAATGTTACCATAGCCCGTTGATATGTTGCACCAGCATTCTTCAGTCCGAATGGCATCACTTTGTAACAGAACGTGCCCCAAGGTGTGATGAATGTTGTCTTCTCCATGTCTTCAGGTGACATCTTAATCTGATTGTATCCTGAAAATCCGTCCATGAAGGAGAATACCGAGAACTGAGCCGTATTATCCACCAATACATCAATGTGAGGTAATGGGAAGTCATCTTTTGGGCTGGCTCTGTTCAGATCCCGGTAGTCAACACACATTCTTACTTTGCCGTCTTTCTTAGGCACAGGTACTATGTTAGCAACCCATGGCGGATAGCTAGTTACAGCGAGGAACCCGGCGTCCCACTGCTTTTGTACCTCTTCCTTGATTTTCATTGCCATGTCCGGACGAGTGCGGCGCAGCTTCTGTTTAACTGGCGGGCATTCTTCTCTCAAAGGCAGCTTGTGCACGACAATATCGGTATCCAACCCTGGCATATCTTGGTAAGACCAAGCAAACACATCTACATACTCTTGAAGCAGATCAATCAGTTGTCTCTTCACTGAGTCTTGCAGGCAGGCCCCGATTTTAACTTCTTTCACGTCTTCATCCGTACCAAGATTGATCACTTCACCCTCCTCCTGGTGAGGAGTAATAACCTTTTCCTCCTGTCTTAACAACCTGGCTAGCTCTTCAGGAAGCTCATATTCTTCTTCAACCCCTTCATCAGCTTGATCGATCGGATTGTCAAAGTCATACGAAGTCATAGCCGTGCTGTTGTCGGTGCTGTCTGGAAGGCACTCTCTGCAAGGGTTAAGTTTGTTCATTTTAGTGATCTGATTTTAGTCTTATTTAGAAAGGTGAAATGAAGTTGTCATTTTGAAAACACCGCCATTTATTTTTTGTACAAAAAGAAAAATGGAAAAACAGTGAACGAAAAGGAAAAGACTCGTTTGCAAAAAGATGTCTGATATTTCATTAATTGATCTTGTTTGCACAAAAAGTACAGATGGCCCGATTACAAAATGAGTCTTGTCATCTTGGGCAAGATGCAAGACTTTGATGCATGCTTATAAAAATACAGGAAATAATAATTACTCTGCATGAGTAACTCTTATAATTTCCTGGGAAGACCAGTTCGAGACACTGCTCCCCGGGATCTTTGGACGAATCCAGCTTTCCAGGTTGCGTTCCTCTTCCAGCTCGTCTTCCAGACAGTTGATAGCATCAGGGGTAAGCATCCCCCCACTCACAAAATTGGGCTCTTTCGCAGCCGCTGTTTGATCTTGTTGAGTTGGTCTGTAACCCAACCCAAATCTGTCTTCTTTCTTCTCCACCGATAGCAGTTTGCCCCAGCCTTGGGCAGTTCCTTCCTCAATAACCTTCCGGGCTTGTTGGTATGATGATATTGAAGTACCAGACACAGCAGATGTTTCATTCACATTCAAGGCTTCAAACCCCTGGCTCATTGTTTCATGGATCTCCCCATCCATCTCAATGTACTTATAGGTTGCCAGGTGGCTGACAAAAATGTCCTCTTCTCCACAGATTGTAACGATCTGACCCTCCCACTCATATTTTAACTTCTGGTGAAGGGTGGAGGTCACGGCGCCAGCGGCGTGAATCCATGGCCTACCCAATAAACAGCTGTAGGCGGGCTGTATATCCATCACGTAGAAGATAGTTGTGAAAGTCTGCGGGCCAATCGTTACGGGCAGCTCAATCTCTCCCAGAACCGATCTCTTTGAGCCATCAAAAGCTCTTACCACCAGGTTACTGGGTCTCAACGCCAATCCGTCATATTCTAGCTTCACCAGGGCCTTCTTGGGTAAGACATTAAGGGATGACCCCGTGTCTACCAGCACATGAGAAAGGACAACACCTTTGCATTCCATGGTTATGTGCAAGGCTTTGTTGTGGTTGCGGCCTTCCGTTGTCAAATCAGTATTGGTGAACCCTAGTCCGTGACTAGCATTAACATTTCCAACTACGGCTTCCAGCTGATTGACAGTGATCTCTTCAGGCACGTAAGCTGCGTGCAAGACTTTGAGTAGTGCATTCCGATGGGCCTCGGAGCACATGAGCAATGATAGGATTGAGATCTTGGAAGGCGTCTGATGAAGCTGATCCACTATTTTATAATCACTCTTTTTGATGATTCGCATGAACTCATCAACCTCTTGATCGAAGGGTGTCTTCAAAGCTTCCTTAACAGCTTGATCTTCCTGCACAGGGCTATTCCCTTTTGCCTTGGCAGCAGCTTCTGCTTCGGCTGTGGGTATCTGAATTTGTGGAGCGAAAAGACGTCCGCTTCGAGTGAAGCCTCCGCCTCCGCCCACATTGTCTACTTGTAGTGCAGGGGTTGATGATTCAAAAGTGATTCTTTGCCCTTCACAGTACAGGTCAGAGCCGTAATACCAGGGGATGGCATTGCTGCTTTCATAAGGTATTGGTCCAGGCACCGTGATAGTGACTGGACTGACTGCAACTGTTGAAGGAACTGTAATAGTCTGTGGATCGTAATAAATTGTAACTGGTGCCCTAGTGGGAGCAGCACCTTCTGAGTTGTAGGCGGAGTTGTTTTCAGGATCGTAGAATATGGTGACAGTCGAGACATCTTCATGATTTGTTGCTGGTGTTGTAAGAGATAATGGTGGAAGAATGGATGTTGTTGTTGTAGGAGCTTCAAAATGGAGTGGTGCTGGAGTTGTAGAAGGAACATTCATTGATATCTGATCAGTTGAAACGACAGATGAAGCCGAAGAATTGTCAGGAACAATGGTTGTTGCAGTTGTAGGAGGTTCTGAAACCGTTGCTGATGAGATTGCTGGATTTGTTGGAAATGATGTGGTGATCTGAAGCTGGCCACTCTGAATAAGACCATCTATGCCATCCCTTAAACTATCGCACCCATTTACAGAGATATTACAGTAAGCACAACCCAACTCACACCCCGGGAACATTTGACATTCCAGGAGTTGAGCCTTGATTTCTACCAACGGTGTCCGGATCTGACCCACACTGGTTATTAAATAAGACGGTTTGTCTTCTTCAATAGCGTTAATTCTGGGACCACCGTGGTTTGGCATCGGGTTCTTATTGACATTGGGTGGTGGTGCAAAATTCAGAGCTTTTGAGTCTACCAGGTCTTGTACCTTCATGTGCAAGGCTCTGCACTTTTCTGTACTGTGGCCAGGTGCGTTCGAATGAAAGGCACACCTAGCGTTGGAGTCATAATTCCTGGGTAGACTGTTGGGATCTGGAGGTGCCAGCGTCCTTAGCTCAACTAGGTTGAGTTTCAGGAGTTGTGGCAGCAGGGTAGCATATGGCATAGGGATCGGATCAATCACCCTATTAGCTTGAGATGGCCTCTGCTGAAATGGCCTTTGTTGACTGTTGTTGTTGGTGTTGCTGTTGTTGTAATTCCTTGGAGGATACTGATTTTGCTGATGGTACTGAGGTTGTTGCTGATAGTTTTGCTGCGGAGGTTGATAGACCGGCTGAGGATGAGCTGGAGCGGGGATGGTGACTGCTGCTATTGACCTTTGAACATATTGGGGCCTGCCCCTGTTGGTGTGGATGGCATTGGTCTCGCCAGTTCTTCTCGGGCCTGCAAAAGGCTTTCTTGTACTATTGGACGAGCTTGCACCGTTGTCTGAGATCTTACCCATCTTCAATAGGCTTTCGATTCTCTCCCCAGCTATGACAACATCCGCAAAGCTAGTGGAAGAGAAGGCAACCAGCCTATCAATATAGGTTCCCTGAAGGGTGTTCATAAACATGTCTGCCATTTCCCTTTCAGACATAGGTGGCTGAACAGCAGCAGCCAATTGCCTCCATCTCTGGGCATATTCTCGGAAACTCTCCCTCGAAGACTGTGACATTCCCATTAGGAGGGTCCTGTTGGGTGCCATGTCTAAGTTATACTGATACTGTCTGATGAAGGCCTCTGCCAGGTCCTTCCAGCATCTGATAGTTGCCCTTGTCAAGTGAGAGTACCATTCTCTTGACGCTCCAGTTAAGCTATCCTCGAAATAGAACATCCAGAGCTTCTCATCCATAGTATAGGCCTTCAGCCTCCCCAGAAATGATTGTAAATGAGTCCGGGGGCATGAAGTCCCGTTGTATTTTTCAAAGCAAGGAGGCTTGAACTTATGGGGGATCCTGACCCCGTCTACCAAGCCCATGTCCATGACATCGAAGCCCAAAGAGTTTTGAGATTCTAAGGACCTCAATTTCTCAGCTATCTCATCCAATCTTCTATCATAAGCTTCTTCCCCAGCGCCCATTACTGTGAATTGGTCCTCCTGAGGATCTTCTTGAAGTACCCTAGCTGCGGTGGCAGTCCCTTGAACATTTGCTGGAATATTGACCTCAGGATGGAGGTGTGGTCCAAATACCGGAGGGTTGACATGAGGTTGTACCCTTTCATTGTTGCTGGTGCCGGCAGTCCCTATATGCGGATCTTCTTGATTTTGCCTTTCCACCATGGCTCTCAATCTTTCCTGGCTCTGAGCCATGTTGTTCATCACTTCCATGAACTACGTCATTTGATTCCTCATTTCTAGCCTTTCATTTGCCATTTGATTTCTGACCTCAGTAAGGTCCTGCTGCATCTGATCCATTTGAATGCCCGGAAGGTTGTTTCGGGTTGGATAACGGTGCAGACGGTTGAGGGGAAATACCCGGCGCCTAGCAATAGTTCCTGAGGCATCACAACAGAGGTTAGCAACAATAAAACAAAACCTACAAAACAAACAAAGGGTTAGCATGCAATGCAGTTATGCTTATTTGTTCTCAAGGTATCCGGTTTGGCCTTCAGTTTTGACCCTTCCAGACCCCTGATGATGCTGTTGTTGTTGCTTGAAGAAAACTCAGATGAAGCAAACTAACACGAATATATTACAGAAGGTGAAATAATACAACTTGTTTATTTTACAACACAAGCCCTCTAAGGGGTCAAAATACATTACAAGAAAATAAAAGTACATGGAAAGAAAGCAACAACAAACAAATGATCAAACACCAAGACCAAACTCATCCTCACGAACTTCCTTGAGAAGTGCTTCGGTCACAGGATCAGCCGGACGCTCCGTGAGGTTCCTGATGAGGAGATTCCGGGTCGTAACAGCTGCTGCTAGCTTCTTGTGCTGAGTTTGTTCTTTGGACCTCTTCACCCCTGCTTTGATTTTCAGCTCTGATATCTCCTTCTGGGCTGCTGCCAGGGCTTCTTGCTGTTCTTTTGCACTAGCTTCCAGTTGCTCCATCTTGTCTTGAACCCTCTTGTCTTCCAGGGTACGAGCCTCGGTGATCCTGACCCACCGGGCTTGACTCTCCTTCAAATACAAGTCTGTTCTTACTCTCTGGAACTGGGCTTCCTTGCAAGCATTCTTCAGAAT
The DNA here is from genome assembly GCA_963966055.1 of Lathyrus aphaca. Lineage (NCBI taxonomy): Eukaryota > Viridiplantae > Streptophyta > Magnoliopsida > Fabales > Fabaceae > Lathyrus > Lathyrus aphaca. The sequence goes on along the minus strand of OZ014524.1, from coordinate 303,164,069 downwards.
TTGTTCTCCAGCCTTTGACTTTTTAATGTAATCCCCAGACTTCTCAATCTTAATCAGATGCTCTACTCTTAATTTCTCCAACCTCTCAATCTCCCTCATACCTTCACTCCTCTCCCGGAGGGTCTTCTGCAAAGCCTGGGTTAGCTTCTCATTTCTTTCCTTCAAGCTCTCAAACTCCTCCAAACTGATAGTGGCAGGGGGTGGTGCTGAAGATGACTCAGGCATGTCTTCTATGGTAAAGGGCATCCCAGAGAATTGGGCCCTGGCACGGGACCATTCATAATATTGTGCTGATGCCACATTGTTGCACTTCCCCAGAATGGTTATTCCCTTGGTTTGAACATTATCCCAGGCCCAGGCTGCCTGCCTAACAATAGCCAGATTAAGCTTGTTCTCGCAATAAAGAGTCTCAACCAAGTCCTGTGCCTTAGGAGTGTGGACCAATGCATAGCCCAATTGTCGTCTAAACAGCAGAGGGTTGTAATTGATACTACCCTTAACTCCTATCAAAGGCACATTAGGAAAATGCCCACAGCTGGTGATGATATCCCTGCCCTTGGTGCTTTGAGTGCACCATCTGATATCTGCTGAAGTTAGAGCAGTGAGTCTCTTAGCCCAGTTGCTCTGCTGATGAGGGTTCAGAAATGCATCTGTCCTGGGTAGATGCCTGAGAAGCCAAGTGTGGAACAATGGAGCACAACACCTCACTAATCTCCCCCTCTGCTTTTCATTTCTCTGATGCACTGAGTAATAGAGATCCCCTAATAAAGTTGGTACTGGGTTCTTCAAGATGAATAGATGGATTGCATTCTTGCTGATGAATCGAGGCTCATCTGCAAACAATACAATTCCATATATGCTCAAGGCCAGTAAAGCACAAACAGCTTTCCACTCTCCTAGAGAAGCTTTCAGGGTAGCTTGAGAGATTAGGAAATCCAGATGAAAGCCAGGGATCCCAGCTTTAGAAGTCATATGCTGCTCAATCAGGACAGGTTCCAGATGCAGAGCCTTTGCTACTTCTCCATTGCTAGGAAAGACCATCTCTGAGTTGAAAGGGATTCCACCCTTGATAGGCAAACCAACCAATGATGAGTATTCTTCTAAAAGGGGGCCCAACTGAAAGTCTTGGAAAGTGAAACATCTCAGTGGGGGATCATAGAACTGAATGCAGGTGTGGATCAGGCTTCTCTGTGATGGGTCCAGATCCATAACCATATCAAGTATATCTCCATAACTTTCCCTGAACAATGGTATGTGATCTGGAGTGATCAGGGTCTGAATCCTCCTGATATCTGATAGCTCTGGCTGGAAAAAGTGATAGGTGATGTTGCTCTTTTTAGGAGCCATGATGCTGAAGACTGAGGAGAGATAGGTGCTGATGATAATACTGAAGAAGGGGCCACTGATTGGCTGATGCTGGTGATAACTGAAGCAGATGCTGGTGAAGATAGGTCAATACTGAAGATGGGGTCAAAACCAAAACCAAATGAAGATGGATACCCTGAAACAAATAAGCAAATGTCAATATGATGCAATGATTATGTATGCAAATGATATGCAAGGGTCTGTGACTGAGCTGGATCTGATCAAAACTCTGATATAAGTCCAAGTGTGCTCAAGAATTCCAGATGAGGTCTATAAATCCAGTAACCAAGGTGGGGGGCTCAAATAAAGAGCCACATGTCCAGGGTTTTAGAACCACAAGAACTGTTCCAACATGGAGTATTCTTAATCAAATCAAAGTAACAGGGTATGTTGAGGCCAAGGGTACCTGCAAACCTGTAAACAGCCCAACCCCCTCACAGGTGGTGTTCTAAAACAAGGATCCTCAGACTTGGATCAGTTATGAGAAGTGTAAACACTTCTAACCCGGAGGTACAGTGTTTACAATAACCATAAAAGTTCCTCCTCTAATTCACCTCAGTCTCTGAAGGTCAATACTAAAGGTCATCCAGACTTAGCAGGCTTCCCAGATAGCCCTAGCATTGCAGGAAATCTGCAACACAGAGTTCTCAAGAAGAAACCCATATCTGAACCGTGTTTCATATTCCCGCACCAGACCGAGATGGAATGGGAAAGAATATGAACCACTCTAGCCTAGGTGTCACTCAGGTCCCAGGTATAGGACCTTAACTCTCAGTGGAACACCCACCCACCAAAGCAAACAAACAGATCCAGCCAGCAGCACAGTATGACAATATGATATAATGCAAAGTTATAAAGAAAGCAATAAAGCCACTGTACATAAAACAGTAAATAAATACCAATATACAAACACAAATAAGCACATAACACCCCAGTAAACACAAATCAAACAAGCGCTAGGAGGAACCCACAAAAAGAACCAGAAGCCCTGGTTACAGTATAAGGGTCCCCAGCAGAGTTGCCAAGCTGTCGCTCCCGATAAATGGGAATGGCCCAGATAAAGGTACAGACGCGAACGGTCGGCGAGAGGGACAATGAGAACACACAGCCATGAACTCACTGGAGATGAATAGAGTCGCCAGCTAGGCATTTTTATCCCGAAGGAAAGGCAATGCTGCATAGGCCTAGAAAAAGATGGATAAGACGGTTGCGAACCAGAGAGACTGAGAAAGGGGGTTGGTTACAACCTGGGAAGGTGTTAGCACCCAGATTGTCCGTCGTACTCGACGGGATCCACGCTTAAAAAGATTTGTGTTTTAAAGGGGTAGTGTCAGTGCAATCTGTGTATAAAGAGCTGGAAAGATGATGTACAGGTGTCAGTGTAAAGGAAGTGAAAGTGTATAAATGATGTGTCAGTGTAGGAATGAGAATGAATTGCTCAAGATAATGAGGCTAAAAGAATGAAGCTGGAAAGAGGGGGAATATACAGAGACTTTTGTTCGATAACTGTTAAGTTATACCTACGTATCCTCTCGTGCAATGAGGAAGTCAGAACACCGTAGTTCGACCCAAAGAGACTGAAAGATGAATTGACTTGTGAACTGCTTACTTGCCTATGCTCAAGTGTATGATCTGTCTGGCACAGATGCAAACTGTCTTGCATTAGACGGAAGAAGCAAGTTCTCGTTTGTGAGTGAAGGTGATGAGAAAAGAATCCCGAAGGAGACGATTATTGTTTGTTTTTGTATTTTCAGTCTTTTATTGCTCTTGAAAGTTTGTCATAAGTTAATGAGCTTAAGCCTAAACCAATGGATTTAGTAAACCCATCACATCTTCCCTCTGATTAGGGGTAATGAGCATACCTTAAGTGTGAAGTCAGATTCTCACACTTAATCACCTTTGATGCAGGATTAAGATCATTAACCTACTTGTGATTATTTAGATGTTTTTGTTGTTTTTGTTTAGTGTTAAGTAATGAGGTTAAGCCATAATCAAGGATTAAACAGACTCATTACACCATCCTAATAGAAGGATAATAGATGAGAATGTTTAAGCTGAGGAAAGCTCCTCAACTTAATCCATGATTAGAGATTAAACTCACGACAAAACAAGCCTTTATTGAGTGGATTTTAATTAATGATATGATGATGAAGTGATTTTTAGGGTTTGTAAGACAACTTGAGGGGGACTTGTCCATTAACACTAGGGTTAGTCCTTCTTAACCAATTAAGGAAGAATTAGAACCCTAATGCAAGGCCCAAGTTACAAGTGTGATGTCTTGATGATTTATTAAGTGAATTGATTAAGAGATTTAAACACATTAAGGGTTTAACACTTAGGATTAAAGTTATACACTCCATCCTAAGAGAAGGATGCAGGCATAAGCTTAATCACAAAGCCTTAAAGCCTTTAAGGTTTAGTCCCTGATTATGAGATGAGAAGAGAAGACTCAAAAGAGACACAAAGGTAAAACTAAGAGGGGAGACTAATCAAAACCCTAATCATTGTCATGCTTGGTTGTTCCTAGGGTTTGTGAGGTTTATCAAGAACAATCTTCAATGAAACCACCAGGAGGCATATGAAAAGGATCCAGAGAAGCAAAGTGACTTGCTTCATTCAAGAAGTCAAGTCACTTGAAGAAAGAAAGTAAGAAGAAAAAGAATGAGCAAGCTCAAACCCAAACACATATAAGGATGCAGCAATGGATGCAAGAGGGGTGAAAAGAAAAGTTATGAGAAGTGAAGGCAAATTCACCTCTCAACATTACTTACCACCTGAAATGTTAGAAAAGAAATGCAATGCAAAGCCAAATGAGATAAGATGACATGATGAGAACAAAACCAGAAGCATGTTGATGATGATAATGATGCTATGGAGTGCTACAAACATGAGGCAGCACATGGAAATGTTCATACAAGATCATGGATGCAAATGATGCAAGTTAAGGAGCATGAACTTACATGAAAAGTTATGAAACATACATGGCACACAACATGGCCAATGCAAGATGCAATGATCAAACATGATTTCTATATGTCTTAAGATGTCAAATGAATCAAATGGATGATTGAAATATCATGGAAAGTCATGTTATGCAAGAGAATGCAAGAAAGATGCAAATGGAAGCCCAAATTAGGGTTTATGGATCAAACAACAAACAAAAAACCAAAAACAGAAGCAAACCCTAAGATAAAAAATGGAAAATGCCACCCAAAGAAACCCTAACCCTATACTAAACCAAGGTCCAAAGGGGAGGTCTCAACTCTTAACCAATCTCAAGTTATGAATTTTACAAGTTATTAGGGTTTTTAGGGTTCCTAAACAAAAGAAATGCCAAACAAATGAAAAATGCAAGATCAAATCATGGCCATTTTATCTCAAAAACTACATGCTAAACACAATGCAATGCAAGAAGAATCAATGTCCAACTCTTCATAGATAGGCAGAAATGATTTTTTGAACTTATGATCAAAATAATGCACAAAAATGATTTTAATTCAATGGAAAATTCTCAAAATGCATCAAGATCCAAAAAGAAATTTGGTTTGAAGGTTGGACAATGTTTCTAAATGTCTTAGAACATTTCATGAATTTTTTGGTGATTTTTAGATACCTAAAAGTATTTTTAATAGATTAATTTCCATTAATCAATTAAAAATAATCTTTTAAATATTTAAAAATACTTTTTTAATGATAAAAATAAAAATAAAAATATTTTTGTGTCATAAAAATTAATAAAACTTATGAGAAAAAGTTTCATAATTTTTACACATTTTTTACTATTTTAAATAAATTATGCAAGTTAAATGAAAAGAAATGCAATAAAAATTGAAATAAAAAGAAAGTAAGCAGATCCAAGGGTGGAGATTTGAACTGGGCTTGGGACAGTTGACTGGCGCGCAGATCCAAGGGTCCTGGTTGACTCTGATTAAATTTATTTAATTAATGATTAATTAAGCTAAAAAAGGGATTAGGGCAAAACAGGAGGATCTGGGCCCTCAATCCACGCGGGAAGTCCACTAAGTCAACTAATCTAACGCTTCACATTCAAACGCCCTTAATGACCTGAGTTTAGGGCTAATGACTTACAGGCGGCCGGAGAAGACTTCCGGTCGTCTTCTCCGGCGAGCCAAAACCCTAGGTTCTTCTACAGGTCACCAATCAACAAATTTCTTCCACCAAAACGACTCTCTCATCAATTTAAACCTAAACCCTCAGCCTAAATTCATTTATTTTCATCCATAAGCCTGAATCGAAACAAAATGTAAAACACGGGCAAATGTTCAAAAGCTTCATACATGCTAGTTTCTACACTATTTGCAAAAGTAAGCATACATTCATGATCAGAGGAACACAAGGCATCATAAAAGAACTTAAAAATCAGTTTCTGGGAAAAATGTTCATGAAGCTCACCTGAGATGAAGCTTCTCTGTTTATGAGCTTTCTGGACTTTTTCTTTGCACAGGCTTGCTTCCTTTAACCTCCTGAGGACAAAATGAGGCTCATAAAACTTGGAGAGTGGCTGGCTTGAAAGATCCAACTCTGGTGTAGCAGAAATGGGGATCTTTGTATGTGATGTTTCAAACTGCTTTGAAGGGTGATTTTGGTTCCAGGGACAGTTTATGACTTGTTGGCGAAAGAAAAAATGGATTTTGATGGCTGTGTGTGGAGATTCGAAGAGTTCTTGTTTTAGGGATGAGAAATGGTGCAGATCAGTTCAGGCTGGTTCCAGGCTTGAGTCTTATTGGTTTCTACTCAATGAAGCATAGTGAAAAGGTTGATGAAACTTGTTGGCATGTTTGTGAAGTGTGGAGGCAGATTCGAAGCAATTTGCAAAATGAGGTGTGTTTGTGTATGTGGTCCTTGAGAGAGTTTCAGCCTTGCTTCCTGTATGAAATGTCTTGCTCTTTGTCCACATAAACCTCTCTCATTGGTCAGATGACATGACATGTGCTTTATTGATTGGTATGGCCACTTTTGCAATTTGTCAACTTTTGTGTAAGAGAAAGTATGGCTTGGTGCTAGGCTAGTACAAGGCATGGTTCTGGTGCAGCAAGATGAGGTGAGAGGGCTAGCAAGGTGCAGCATCCAATGCATCAAGTTGGTGGAGTGTGATGAGTGTTTTTGCAAGTTGTTGCTTTTTGGTTCACATGTGATTACTTTGCTACACAAGCCATGAACATGAGGGATTTTTGGTCCAAATCTGATTTTCATGTCACATAGAATGTTTATGTCATGGTTTGAAGTGAATTAGAAGTTACAAATGGCATTGGTTCATGGTTTTGCAAAATTCACATTTGAGGCATGTCTTGAAAATCAATGATTTTAGCCAACTTTGTCACACCATAACTTTTGATCCAAGAAGAATTTGATCATGTTCTTGTACTTTTTGAAAAGGGAAAGATGTAATCTACAACTTTCATGACCAAAGTTTTTCCATTTGAAGCATTTTTGGATCAAGAATCAAGGCTTGAAAAGTGACCCAAAATGAAGCATTCTTGAAAAGTCAACTATGCCCAAAAAGTCAACACTTGCAAAAACTCCAAATTCTTGATTTTTGTGGACTTCAACCTTCTTCCATGATCAAATAAAGATCATATACACTCAAAATGATGAAGATTACCCATTGGTTGGGTCATTGGGGGCCTCAGATGCCCTGATTTTGCACTGACTTGTCTGAAAAGTGAACTCTTGATCAGATGACTTCCCCATGGAATTTCTTCATGAAAATTGATATGCATACTCCCTATACCATATAGAGACCAATGGAAACAAGAATGACCAAAAAATTTGGGGTTATGGCCTCTGAAACCAAAACCCTAATTTTAGGTCACCTGTGCAGTCAAACCTGGCTCTGCTTCCATGCAAACCTCAATTCTTGTGATTCTTTTGAAATCTTGACTTTGGGAGGATGGAATATGATACAAGAACACATATGGATCCCTTTGAAGTGATTGTTGACTTTTGGAATGGCTCAAGAAGCTCTTGGATTGCTCAGATCACAAACCCTAGATGCAGATGACTTAGAAACTATGCAGTGAATTAAAAATGAGATATGAGATGATATGATTGTGTTTATGCATATGAAGTGATCACAAGCCATGATGTGAATGGGTGATGGCAAATTTGGGGTGTTTACAGAAGTCAAGATTGTTGACTAATTCAATGAGATGCACCCTCAAGGGCCTGCGTGGAGTTGGGCTTTACACCTTGCTTTTCGCACCCTCTTCTAAGCCCATTAAGAAATCAACCATTAAAAAATGTTGCCTGCACCCTCTCCCATTTCCAGCGCATGGGCCTAGGCTCTTTGCTTTCTGCACCTTCTTTTTAAGCCCAATGAAGAGAAATAACTAAAAATAACTGCTTAATGAACCCCCTTCCTTTATTTCTTTTAGAATTAATTTTAGTTAAGTATAGTTTAAAATAAATCAATTAAAAATAGTAAAAATCATAGGAAAATTCTACAAAAAATTAAGTAGCTTAATAATTCATCTTAGAAGTTTTTGGCATTTTATTTTTCTGGATTTGGTTATTTTTCGATTTCATTCTGATTTTTCTTTTAATTAGCTTCTATTGAATTTCTATTAATTGTACATGATTTTGTTCATTTTATTTTTCAACCTTCCAGTAGGATTTTTGACCCATTCTTTTTGCCATAGTTAGAGGACTCATAATAGGATCTAGGATCATTTTGGTAGATTTTTTAGGTCATTTAATCCCCTGTTTTAGTAGCTTAATCCATAGAAAATCATAGTTAATCCTTAGGTAGAATTAAATGATTTTTAGACATGGATAACTTCTGATTTTGTAGGATATTTTTTAACACAATATTATAGGTAGTTTTAGGATCCTATAAATTAATTCCATAATTTTTCCAGGACCTTTACTATTTTTAGGGTATTAATCTTTAGACCTTTATACATGTAAAATTCAATTAGTTTAGGCTAGAATATTAGGATTTCATTAAAAAATAATTTAATTAGATTTAATCTTAGGATTTTAAAATGACTTAGCTTAGTTTAATTTCTGATTTTTAGAATGACAATATTAGGTAATGCCCTTAGTTTTAGGACTTAGGCTTAGAATTCATAATAAATAGACTTAGAATAAATTTAGGCTTGTTTTGGTGATATATCTTAAATGTTTTGTTTTAGAATTTTATTACTTATTCAATTTTATTGCATTGCTTTATTACTTGAAGTTTTTCACTTGTATAGGTTTCCCTCTTGCTTTAGAATCAACTTACCTTCCTTAGGAAGTAAGTTGAATTCTAGTAGTTTCTAGTTCCTTTCTCCATTAGGTTTAGAAACCTCACAAACCATTAGGATCTCTTGTAAATAAATAAGCAAAATTAGGATTGTGTCTTAGTCCATTAGATTTTGCCTTTTTCAACTTGAGTCATTATTTCTCATCTCATAAAGAAGTAATAAAACACTTAATGAAAATCGAACATTCTTGTACGACACGAGACTTTGTTGCAGAATGCTTATACGCGTCCTGTTTCGGGGCAAGGTGTAAGTACTTCCCGTGATGGATAGGTCTTAGTATGAGAATGTTCACAAACAAATTCAAAACATTTCTCATAAAAGACAAAAACAAATAACAAGCGACTTTCCTGCGGGAACTTCTTTTCGCATCTCATTCACTCACAACGCGAACTCACGACGACTTGTCTTTCATGCAAGACGGTAAACGCACTCGTACCAGAAGAGCCTGCAACACCTGAGCATAGACATACGCAGTTCCAGCCATAAAAAATAAAAACAAATAAAGTTCCCGCCTGGTTAGGCGAACTACGTCGACTCTGATCCTTATTTTCCCGATGAGGTACGTAAGCAGCAGGGTAGGGCCCGTTCGAGCACATTCTTTATTTTCCCTACATTTTCCCCATTCTTACTTTCTTCTCTCTTTTCCAATTCCCTTTCTTATCTCCAGATCCATTCAAGTAGCAGTTCTTTTGTTCAGCAACATCTTATTTCTCACCCTTTGAAACAAAACAAACAAGCGTGGATCCCGTCGGGTAAGGCGGACGGTCTGGGGTGCTAATACCTTCCCAGGTCATAACCGACTCCCGAACCCAGATCTTTGGTTCGCATGACCTTGTCATTTCCTTCTTCCTCAGGTTTGTGCAGCATTACCTTTCCCATTCCTTCGGGATAAAAATGCCTGGCTGGCGACTCTACCTTTTCCGCGCCACTTTCGCGTTTGTACTAGGATGAAAATCCTGGGAGCGACAGCTGGCGACCCTGCTGGGGACCGAACCCAAAATCTCTGGTTTCCCTTGTAGAGTCAATCCTAGCACCTGTTTGGGTTTGTTTCTTTGGGTGTTTATCTGTTTGCTTCTGTGTGCTTTAGTTTAGCTTTACTGTTTTCATTTACAGCTTTACTTTACCGCATTTTATTTACCGCTTTCAGTATTTATTTTCCATGCATCATATTATACTGGACTGTCTGGCTGTGCTGGTTTTCATTTTTTCTGTGGGATGGGAGTTACTGTGAGATAAGCCAAATACCCGGCTCGAGTGCACTATAGGATTAGCGTGGACATACATTGTACTCCCATTGTATCTCACCATGATGAGTGGCGATGTGTTCTACACCCAGATTGCGACCGTCTTGGAACTATTTTGTGTGGGGATTACCCCACTTCAGGGTACGACCTTGATAGTTATGTGCATTTGGTGACCGATCTTCGAGGACCTTAATGGGAACACCCCTCTCCAGTGATGACAGTGGTAGACCACATTTGTTGACAAACCCACTCGCATCCGAGGGTCCATTGGGAACTTGCATAAGATGGCCTGGTTCTCTCATAGGAATCCAGTTAAAGCAAACTGTTCGTATGACGGTAGTATTGTACCCTTCGGGATGAATGTACTATTGTTTCTCAATTCAGTGCTTGAAGCTGGGGACTTGTGAGGGATGCTTGTTTTTCCGGACTCAGCTGAGGCCTCCCCGAGTAGTACATAATGCCAAACCGATTCCCTGATTTGGTCATGAGCCATTTCTCGGAAATGGTGAACGTATTATTGCTATTCGGCTTTGAGAGTCCGTGATGTTGACCCGAGTAGCATACCCGTGAGATTGGGAGGGGTTTACAGGTTTGCAGGAACCCTAAGACCTTCAACATACCCGCTTTGCCTTTGGTTCAATTTTGTGATCTGGATTTCTGGTTCTAAGATGTGGATCCCGGATCAGAGGGATTTTTATTGTGATATTGTGACCTTGCACCAACTCCTGATTATATGATTGGCACATCACAGACACTTCACTGATCACATGCCTTGCCTTGCATAAGCATCATAGCATCATTAATCATTTGTGTTTCTTTTATTCTCAGGGTTTGCACTACTCCCAGTTCCTGGTCGTATACTTGCTTCAGAATGGAAGATATCAGAAAGAAGAATATTTTCTACAAATTTTTTGATACCAAGGTGGACTTGCTCAAGCAGATGGTGTCTCTCATTACCCCGGGTCATTTGGGATTTTTCAAACAGATATATGGTCATATTCTGGACATGGTGTTCAATCTGGATAGTTCGCAAAGGAGTGCCATCCATACCTTGTTACAGTATTATGACCCTAGACTCCGATGTTTCACATTCCCTGATTTCCAGCTAGGTCCATTACTAGAAGAGTATGTTGAGATTTTGGGACTGCCTATCTGTTGCACCCCAAAATTTGCCCTCACAATACAAGACTTTGTGTGCTAAGAAGGTTCACAAGGTTCACAAGATTCACAATGCTTACAAGACCTTTCATGAGGTTCATGAAGTCTACAAGTCACTTTATGAGGTTCACAAGGTTCACAAGGTTCACAAGACCTCCCATGAGTTTCACAAGACATCTTATGATGGTTCACAAGGTTCACAAGGTTCACAAAGTTCATAAATAGTCAAAAGAGTTGACAATTCCCTCAGGCAATGCACCTCCTAAGCAGTGCATCCAAAACTAGGGTTTTGACTTTAATCAGGCTAAATGAACTTCCAAGACTTCAAGTGAGCTTCCTAACATCTTATATGTGTTTAAGAATCCCCATGACAAGTTTCAAGACTTTTCTCAAAAGTTTGCTCAGTCAGATGATCAGATAAGTCAAAATCAGTCAATGCAGTTAAAAAGTCAAACTAAGGTCAACTGTGGTCAAACCAAAGTCAAACTTCATGATTTTTTGCCAACATCAAGTATATGAAGTAAAATTCATCATTTGATCAAGGGTTGATATTGATTCATCAAGGAGATTTCAGATCATCAAGAATCAGGAGTTTCTAAATTAGGGTTTCCTCAATAAAAGTCAACTGAACTTTAACCAGCCATAACTTTCACATACTTCATCACCAAGTCTCCACTCAAAGCTCATTTTGAAGGAAATTGAATTCTCTACAACTTTGTGTCTCACAAGCCAAGCCCAAAAATGCTTCATTTGGAAGGTATGAGCTAAGACATTATAGGTCCTTTTGAAAGTCAACAAAAAGTCAACAACTTCAAAAGGGCATAACTTGAGATTGGTAAATGATATGGACCTGAAACCAATGGGGTTGTTTAGAGGACTCTTTAAGCTTTCCAAAATGTCCAATAACACCCTCATAGAATTAAAATTGAAGGACATGAGCCCTTGCAAAGTTGGGAAATTTTGTGATGGTTTATGATGAAAATGGAGGTCTAAAACCAATTCTTTCCAAATGGGCTTGTCAAATTATGATCCAATCCATACACTATCATCATGCACGACCCAAATGATTAAAAATCAGAATTTTTATTATTTTATTTTTATTTATTTTGATTTAATTCATAAAAAATCATTTTAAATAGAAATAAAATATGAAAATATGATATTTAATGGAGATTTGGTTTCTAGAATGTCTTCAATATTGATTGGAATTGAAAGGGAATGAAATCACAAGATTGGTACAAAAATAGTAAGTCTTTATGCAAGAATATTGGCTTTTAAAAGCATGATCAACTTGAATCTTTTCATATCAAAATTTCCACATGATCAATCAATGTTATGACCTAAATCCAATCTCCTATAAGTACTAAACATAATGCAATCATCAAGGGACGAATTTTTCTGCCCTAAAGGTAAGTTCACAAAGTCAAAAAACCATTGAAAATCTCACATTCGGATTCCTTCATACAAGTGGTTTTAAGGTAAAACAAGAACATGGAGAGCTTCATTGGACATCACTGATCATAAACCAGTACTCATATGCATCCCATACATGCCATAATGCTCTACCCGAATCCAATTTGTTCTTGAATATAATTTTTTTCGATTGCATTAATTTGTTGTGTTTCAATGAATTTTGCTTGGCTAATCTTGTTTATCATGTGATGTAGAATGTTTCTGGGCAGAAAAATCAAAGAAACCGTGGCTGAGTCATGAAACGCCATTGTTAGGGTTTGGACCTAGGTTTAGGGATTTCTGATTTAATGAACATAAATGGATTCTAAAAACACAGGATGAATCGCATGAATGTCTGGATCATATTGATGTGTTTAAGTTTGTGAAATTGTACGGTTTTGTTGGCCATTGATTTTTGTAGGTTTTGCTGCCATGGTGTTTTCGCAGGAAAAGTGGTAGAGAGATTCGCAGCAAATTGCATAGGTACACTGGAGAAGAAGAAGTTCTATGGCGCGAAATCTGAATTTGAATTGTTGTTTAAAAATAATATGTTTGTGTTTCTGTTTATGTCACAAGCGCATGGCTTGTCCTGGTGGTAATGTTGGTTTGTGTGTATCTTGATGGCACCGGTTCTACTCTTGGCTGGCGCATTCTTTTTCTCTTGTTTTTTCCAGGTTAAAACATACATAATATATTATGTATTATGGCCATTCAAATATCAGATGGGCTCTTCCAGCCAGGTGGTAATGCGCGCGTTTGAGTATTCATAAGGTCCTGGGTTCAATCCTCCCCCAGGCCTTTTTTGGTTTTCATTATTTTCTGTAATTTTTTCCAGACAAGGAACAAAACCAATTGGAACCATTCTATTATCACCAAAGCATGGCTGGCCTGGTGGTACGTTTTGGTGTCTGCAAGCATGATGTCCTGGGTTCAAACCCAGCCAAGGTAAGTTTCTTTTTTTTACTATTTTTCTGTTTTATTTTATTTAATTAATTGGCTTAAATTGTTTTCTTATTTATCAATAAAAAATAAATTATGAATATATATATATTTAGAATGTCTAAAAAACAACACTTATATTTTCTAAAATTCTAAACTCTTGTTTTTCTCAATTTAAATTTTTATTATTATTCATGTAATTAAATTATAATATGTATATATTAATTAAAATAATTTTATATTAAAAACTCTTAAATATTTTTCTAACAAACCCTAATTGTAAAAAACCCTAATTTATTTTCTAAATAACTATTAAGCACCTAATCTTTATTTTTTCTAATTTTTGTAAATATAATATTTAGTATAATTAATTTTAATAAATATAAATATAATCAAACTTTTCTTTATGTAATTATAATTGTCTATATTAAAAAACTTTTAATCTTTTGATTGTTATTATAATATTCTTGCTAATTCAATTTATTTTGATTATTGTTATTATTATTAACTATATTATTACTAACCTTTGCTTATTATTATTTCACTAATATTATTTAATTTTTCATTATTATTTCACTAATTTTATTTAATTATTACTAACCCCTATTTTATTTACTTATTTATTATTTTTTGCTTATTATTTATATTTTGCTATTATATTTATTTATTTGCTATTTATTTTTATTTGCTTATTATAATTATGTAATTGCTCCTTGGTGTAAATTTTGTAATATTTAATTTATTTAATTTTTATGCTATGGTTAGTAATTTAGGGAGTGCAAAACATGTATTTTATTTAAAATTGAATTTAGATCACTTTAATTATAAGATAAATATAAATTAAACACTCACACACGTAAGTCGATTTTTAATCGCCATCTCTCATTTCTAAGGCTATCCCTCAATGTTGCCTAATCATAAGGTCAAGTGGGGTGTATAAAGCAAGTCCCTTAAAAGAAAAATCATCAAGTCCCTAATGGTTGCCTTTAAAGATCAAGTCCCTTTTCGAATAATGATGATAGTCCCTCCTAAATGCTTAATACACCTCACAGTTGCCTTCATTAAACAGATGTCCCTTCATATGTCCCTTACATCCAAGGTAATGACTACCTATTCCTTAATAATAGGGATAGTCTTACCATTTAAAGGATTCAAGAACAGAAAAGACTTAAACTTTAGGGTAGGTATCTCATAGTTGCTTGCTCACTTCATTCAAATTTTCAAACACTTAACAAATTTCAAACAAATTTTCAAAAACAAGTTTTTACGCATCCGTACATGGATCATTATTAACTCTTATGAAAATTTTCTATTCACACACTTCACATTTTCAAAAACAATTCAAAGTGAGCTAAGTAACTAAGAGCCCATGGATAACCATGGATGTAAAGGGTGCTAACACCTTCCCTTTACATAACCTACCCCCCGGACCCAAAAATCTTTTAAAGGTCTTTCCTGTTCTTTTATGCCTTTCCTTTGGATGAAATAAAAGTCAGTGGCGACTCTTGCTATCCGCAACATAACTAAAGTCAGTTCTCCCACCGTGTTACAGAACTGGCGACTCTGCTGGGGATATTAATAAAAGAGGGGTACCCTTAGGAATTAGATCACTTTAAAATTGTTTGCCTTGTTTGCTTTATACTTACTTGTTGGGTGTTCTTATGTGTGAAAGATCCTAACCCGGATCTAGTGTACCTTAGGTAAATGGCAATAGACCAAGGAAACTGTACGGCGTATACCGATATGGTTGATCTGGTGGCCATAGTTAGTGTGACTTCTTGGTTGGTGCTTATGTTCCTTAAGTCAAGTTGAGGATAATATGAGGCTGCCATATGTTGTCAATACACTAACTAACTTTTAGAACCCTAGTTAACTCATCTTGGCCTTTAGAAAGTAGTGAGGTAACCGGCTTTGGTGCAGACTGAAGTTGGTTGACACTCGATACTACGCTCATTGAGATCTTAAACTTGGAGGGTTTTGGTTGGCAAGTAAGTTGCCTTCTGATCAACCACCCTTGTGAAGGATCAATGATATTGAGATCCCTTAGAACCTGGTTACTTTTGTAGGACAGGATGAACCATCTAACTTCAGGGGAGGGTATTTACCTTTGAACCTCATGCAAGCCTTTAAACCTAGGGCTATTGTGTGACTTGCTTGTATGTGCCACATGTTCGTGATTGAGCATAACATCGTGACATCATCATGCATCATAAGCATAGCATTTTCACTAACCATTTCAAGGACCAAGGGATTTATCTTTGTTCTTTGTTGCAGGTCATGACTTCAGCTCGTAGAAACACTATCAGGATCAACTTTGTGAGCATACCTGCTAAGCTTAAAGAGTTGGTTTCTCAAGTGTCTGATCATTCCCAGTTCATCAAGAGACATGGTCACCTACTGGATCTAATCACTTCAGGGTTCAATGAAGACATGATGAGTGTTCTGTTTCAGTTCTTTGACCCTAAGCTCCATTGCTTTACATTCCCCGACTACCAACTGGTTCCAACCATGGAAGAGTTCTCTAAACTTCTGGGTATACCTGTTCTTGATCAAAGACCCTTCACAGGCTTGGAGAAGGAACTTAAACCATAAGTTATTGCTGCAGCTCTACATCTGAAGAAGTCTGATATTGTTCTAGAAACGAGAAGTGGAGTCAAGGGTGTTCTAGCTAAGGTGTTTATAGAGAAGGCTCAAATGTTCTTGAAGGCCATGAGTCATGATGCTTTTGAGGAGATCTTAGCCTTGCTGATATATGGCTTAGTATTGTTCCCCAATCCAGATCAGTTCATAGATGTTCATTCCATCAACATTTTCCTGAGTCACAATCCAGGGCCTACATTGCTTGGAGACATCCTACACTCTCTTCACACCCGTACTACAAGGGCAAGAGGAACTTTGATGTGTTGCATACCTTTGCTATCTAGGTGGTTTATTTCTCACCTTCCTCGCTCAGTAATGAAGAATGAGCAAGGGTTCAGGTGGTCCAAAAGGATCATGTCACTCTCACATTCAGATATTCATTGGTGCTCCAGATCTATGGAGAATGTCACTATCATTGACCGTTGTGGGGAGTTTCCTAATGTGCCACTTCTAGGCATAAGAGGAGGCATCACCTACAACCCCTCTCTAGCTTTACGACAGTTTGGTTACGCTCGGAGTGATGGTCCACATGACATGTTGATTCAGGGCATTGTATTTGACTACGACAACGATCTTCAAGGTTACCGTCAGAGGTTCATACGAGCATGGGGAAAAGTGAACAAGGTTGATAGCAACACTCTAGAGCCTAAGTACACTATTCCTATGGAAGCTTATCTCAGATGGGTGCGATCTCGTGCTCAGACTCTCATGATGCCATATCCTGCTATCCTGCCAATTACCATGGAACCTGTTGCTGAAGGAGATACTTCTTATACCATCCTTCACCCAGACATGCCTACTGACATGGAAGATTTACAGAGATCCTGGATCTAGTTGAAGGAGCAAAGGGATACTTTCGAGGCTCATTACAAAGCAAGCCAAGAAAGAATCCTGGAACTAACAAAGCAACTTCACGAGGAGCGGAATCTAAACTCATACCTCAACACAAAGAGGAAACGTCCATGGGAGACTTAAAACCCCATCCCTTGTATTTATTACATTTCATTTTCTGTAAGCCCAAGAGGCAAAACAAATTTATTACTAATAAAAGTTTACCTTCTTGTTTGTTTAAGCAAATTTAAATCCTGCGGTCCTTGAAAAACATTGCATATGCATTTACATACCATATCATTGCATCATAGGTTTCTTGTGCACATGTTTCTTATCTTCTCGCTGTTTATTTCAGCAATGGCTCTTGAACAGACAGTCAAAGATCTCCAGGCTCAGAATGCCCGATTCCAAGAGTTGATTCTGAACTTGTCCAAGGGACAAGATGAGTTGAAGACACTGCTGGCTAAGAAGAAGAGTCCTGAGGACAACAAGGATGATCATCTGAAACAACTGCAAGCTGAGATGACAGAAATGAGGACCCAGATGAATGACCAGGTGGCTCTTATTCAAAGTTTAGCTCAGGCGCAAGAAGAGCTAAGAACCTTGGTTCACAAACTTCAAAGTAATGGAGTCAAGGATCTAATTGTCAGTCAACCTCCATTAAAACAAGCTGATTTGGTTGAAAGGAAGATGAGGATAAAAGAAGGTAAGAAACCGGTTGCCATTGATTGTTCTTTAGTTGAAGAAGAAAGACCTGATAAGGTTAATCTACCTCAACACAAGGAATGTAGAAGGAAATTTATCAAGTTCAGCACACCAATGTCACAAGTTTTGCAATGCCTGTTGGAGATGAAGCTAATTTCCTTGGAAAATTCTCCTAAAAATCCTAACACCTCTTCTCCTCGCTATAATCCCAAGGCAAGGTGTAAGTATCACTCCAACAGTCCTGGACATGATACTAATAACTGTTGGGCATTGAATAAGAAGATTCAAGATCTGATTGACGAAGGAATCCTAGAGGTTACTCCAGAAGGTCAAGTTGAATTTTACTATCGTCCATCAAACACCGAAGCTGCAAGACAAGTAGCCCAAAGTAACAAGAAAGGAAGAATACCTATGCCTGTTGAGATATGGGGCACCTTGGGGCATCCAAGTGGAAAGTTTGATTTTATGGTGAAGTATACTGCTCCTCAAAGTTCACAGATTGCAATTGAGGACATTCAGCCATCTGGATGGGATAACATTTGAATTTTCATTTGTAATTTCTTTTATTTGTTTGAACACTTACTATTATGTTAAACTTTTGTTTTCATTAATGCATTGCATATGTTTGTCTTGAATTAATCCATTCGTTCCACTATATTTTGAATTATACTTCTTATTTCTATCTTGTGATATTTAACTCCTGATAAAGCTATAAGCCTATAGAGGGAGGATGACGAAAACAATACCATAATCTTATGCAGTATGCTTTTGAACAGACTATGCTGACGATGTACAGGCATTGTTTCAATTCCTAAACAGTGGAGATATAAGGAAGTTAATCCCTAGTCAACCCTTTTGAGCCTATGAAGTAGGAGTTTTTATTCTCACAAATTAAAACCCTTATTCATAACCTGGGGCAGGGTAGTTACTCAGTTAACTCAAATATGCCAATTGTTTGTGTTGTACACAACTAATGATGGTTCTCTGTAATCATGAAACCTGACAGTCAATATCCAGCAAAAGAATAATCTACTAAGTCAAAACCTATGAAGGAAACTTAGTAAAACATTAAGACATCCCGCTGACTGTAACCTTGAAATAAGCAGTTCAGGAGGGATAATAAAGTCAAAAAAAAAAAAAGAAGAAGAAGAGGTCACTATGAACCCTCAACAAAGAAAGATGACTGAACGTTCAAATAAATTTTGGGTTTCTGAACCATCACAAATGTCAATGTTATAATTCTAAACTCATTTAAGCATCAATGCATAAGTTAACTGAGTATAGGACTGAAGAACATCATGGAGAATGGGTTGGGTACAAATAAATTTGAGCCTTTATCTTTTGTTTCTTAAACCATGAACCAGGCCACGTTATAACCCTTTAAAAGTCCTAACTGAAGCATGGTTAGTTCGAAAGCGTACTGTTACAAAAAGGTATCCTGACTCCTTTAGGGCTTATTATAAAACTTGAGTTAATATCACAGTTTTCACAAAAAAAAAAAAGTTTTTCTAAAACAACTTGTTTCAAAACTTCAAGACAGACATAAGCATTGCATTTTTGAATATATATTTGTTTGCATATACCTGAGTGTTTGACAAATGGAGAAACTTACAGGATGAATGTTCAATGAACCAAAGTCCTTCCGGTAAACAAAGTTGCTTCCTGGATCAAAGTCCATGTATACAAAAGGGCATAGTCACTGTTTCCCAGTCAAGAGGCATATCAAGTTACTGTTCAATTCAGTTGGGGCAATTAGGTCCAGACTCAACTGTGCTTAATAGCCAGGGGCATTTTTCCTCATACAGTTGAATTACCAAAGGTGACATTACAGAGTTCACAATGCCAGGGGCATATGCTTATGGGGCATTCTGCTTGTTTCTCTTGATGTAGCTCATTACAGATACTTCCATGATGGGACAATTCATCCCCAACCAAGGGGCAATGCTTTCTCTTCAAATCTAATACCCAGAGCGTATATGGTCCATCACAATTTTCTCATTGTATTACCTTGATATTGGATTCTCAACTGAAACCATGATGGAAATTAATTGTCTATGCCAGTAGTATCAGATGGTGT
Source organism: Lathyrus aphaca (assembly GCA_963966055.1). Taxonomy (NCBI): domain Eukaryota; kingdom Viridiplantae; phylum Streptophyta; class Magnoliopsida; order Fabales; family Fabaceae; genus Lathyrus; species Lathyrus aphaca. Next base: position 303,144,390 of record OZ014524.1, on the reverse strand, counting down.
CAATATCATGTCTTCAGATCCAGCTATGAGGATTTCTGTGAAGGTACTCAGAAAGTTAAAGAATTTCAGGAGCTATAGATCCAATTGGCTGTACACTCTCCAAGTTGAAACAATTCTGCTTTCAAATTCAGCTTTACTTTTCCCTCTGAGTCCAGATTTACTTTTACTCTAGCAAAAGCGTCCATTGGTTGTGTTTGAATGTATTATGCTTTTGAATATGATTGATGTTTACCAGAAATGCATGAAAATGCGGTAATAGTATTTACTAAGGACGAACGAGGGAAGGATTTCAACGAAGCTTCGCCGGTTCATCTCTAACTAGACAATTACAAACCCTTAGTAGGACGAATCTATCTTCACAAAGTCTCATCTCCCCTGGAATTTATATCCATCTCTTTTATCCTCATACGGATATACGGGAAATTACTTTCCAATAAGGGTACGACGAACGAATACGGGTGTTCTATCTACTCTACTATCAAACGAAGACGAAGGTTATATATACCCTACTATCCCCATCAGGCGGGAGGTTATATCTATCCTTACTATCCCCAGCATACGGAAGGTTATGTATAATATATTATCAAACAAGATGGGAACAAGGTCCTCATATTCTTCAACAATGAATCGGGATTTATTTTCCCTGGCCAGCAGTTGTTGTACGAAGATATCAAGACACTTCAGGCAGCATCATATCATACATACATCATTTACATCATATCATAACATACATATCCATATATACATAGTACATTACCCAAATGCATCATATCATACATGCATACATAATGCATAAACTAATATTATTATACAAATGCTACCTTGTTTCAGGTTATTTATCCAGCAAACAAACTTATGATTATCAGGACTGCTTTATCCTCCTGAAAACTTATCATCTCTCAAGATTGCTTCATCCTCTTGGGAACATATTACTACCTCAGGATTGCTTCATCCGCCTGAAAGCATATTATCAACACCTCAGGGTTGCTTTATCCCCCTGACAGCTTCATTACCTCAGGGTTGCTTTATCCCCCTGACAGCTTCTCACTACCTCAGGATTGCTTCATCCTCCTGACAGCTTTTATTACATCAGGATTGCTTCATCCTCCTGAAAGCATATTATCAACACCTCAGGGTTGCTTTATCCCCCTGACAGCTTCTTACTACATCAGGATTGCTTCATCCTCCTGAAAACACATTACTATATCGGGACTGCTTCATCCTCCTGATAGCTTCTTATACCTCAGGATTGCTATATCCTCCTGACAGCTTATTATTACCTCAGGATTGCTTCATCCTCCTGACAGCTTCTTATACCTCAGGACTGCTTTATCCTCCTGACAGCTTCTGTTACCTCAGGATTGCTATATCCTCCTGACAGCTTATTATTACCTCAGGATTGCTTCATCCTCCTGACAGCTTATTACTACCTCAGGACTGCTTCATCCTCTTGACAGCTTATTACTACCTCAGGACTGCTTTATCCTCCTGACAGCTTCTTACACATCAGGACTGCTTTATCCTCCTGACGGCTTCATTACCTCAGGATTGCTTCATCCTCCTGACAGCTTATTATTACCTCAGGATTGCTTCATCCTCCTGACAGCTTCTTATACCTCAGGATTGCTTTATCCTCCTGACAGCTTATTGTACCTCAGGGTTGCTTTATCCCCCTGACAGCTTCTCACTACCTCAGGATTGCTTCATCCTCTTGACAGCTTTTATTACACCAGGATTGCTTCATCCGCCTGAAAGCATATTATCAACACCTCAGGGTTGCTTTATCCCCCTGACAACTTCATTACCTCAGGGTTGCTTTATCCCCCTGACAGCTTCTCACTACCTCAGGATTGCTTCATCCTCCTGACAGCTTTTATTACATCAGGATTGCTTCATCCTCCTGAAAGCATATTATCAACACCTCAGGGTTGCTTTATCCCCCTGACAGCTTCTTACTACATCAGGATTGCTTCATCCTCCTGAAAACACATTACTATATCGGGACTGCTTCATCCTCCTGATAGCTTCTCATACCTCAGGATTGCTTTATCCACCTGAAAACTTATTATTACCTCAGGACTGCTTCATCCTCCTGATAGCTCATCACTACTTCAGGACTGCTTTATCCTCCTGACAGCTCCTTATACCTCAGGATTGCTTCATCCTCCTGACAACTTCTTGTACTTCAGGACTGCTTTATCCTCCTGAAAACATATCATTACCTCAGGGCTGCTTCATCCTCCTGATAGCTATCATCATTATCTCAGGATTGCTTCATCCTCCTGAAATCATATTATTACCTCAGGATTGCTTTATCCTCCTGAAATCATATCATTGCCTCAGGACTGCTCCATCCTCCTGACAGCTATCATTATACTTCCATATTTTGGACTGCTTCATCCTCCAAGACATGTATCTGAAGAACTTTCCTCCAAGTGGCATCTTTAAGCCCACTCAATCATATTCAACTAGCCATCTACATCACTCTATGCACTGGTGAGTGCAAATTTTTGGGCTTTTGTGTTCAATCCCCTTCAACCTTCCAGGTCACGACTGGAAAATATACCAATCTAACCCCTCAGGTTTCAGAAAATTGAACAGGGGCAGCTGTTGCACCCCAAAATTTGCCCTCACAATACAAGACTTTGTGTGCTAAGAAGGTTCACAAGGTTCACAAGATTCACAATGCTTACAAGACCTTTCATGAGGTTCATGAAGTCTACAAGTCACTTTATGAGGTTCACAAGGTTCACAAGACCTCCCATGAGGTTCACAAGACATCTTATGATGGTTCACAAGGTTCACAAAGTTCATAAATAGTCAAAAGAGTTGACAATTCCCTCAGGCAATGCACCTCCTAAGCAGTGCATCCAAAACTAGGGTTTTGACTTTAATCAGGCTAAATGAACTTCCAAGACTTCAAGTGAGCTTCCTAACATCTTATATGTGTTTAAGAATCCCCATGACAAGTTTCAAGACTTTTCTCAAAAGTTTGCTCAGTCAGATGATCAGATAAGTCAAAATCAGTCAATGCAGTTAAAAAGTCAAACTGAGGTCAACTGTGGTCAAACCAAAGTCAAACTTCATGATTTTTTGCCAACATCAAGTATATTAAGTAAAATTCATCATTTGATCAAGGGTTGATCATGATTCATCAAGGAGATTTCAGATCATCAAGAATCAGGAGTTTCTAAATTAGGGTTTCCTCAGTAAAAGTCAACTGAACTTTGACCAGCCATAACTTTCACATACTTCATCACCAAGTCTCCACTCAAAGCTCATTTTGAAGGAAATTGAATTCTATACAACTTTGTGTCTCACAAGCCAAGCCCAAAAATGCTTCATTTGGAAGGTATGAGCTAAGACATTATAGGTCCTTTTGAAAGTCAACAAAAAGTCAACAACTTCAAAAGGGCATAACTTGAGATTGGTAAATGATATGGACCTGAAACCAATGGGGTTGTTTAGAGGACTCTTTAAGCTTTCCAAAATGTCCAATAACACCCTCATAGAATTAAAATTGAAGGACATGAGCCCTTGCAAAGTTGGGAAATTTTGTGATGGTTTATGATGAAAATGGAGGTCTAAAACCAATTCTTTCCAAATGGGCTTGTCAAATTATGATCCAATCCATACACTATCATCATGCACGACCCAAATGATTAAAAATCAGAATTTTTATTATTTTATTTTTATTTATTTTGATTTAATTCATAAAAAATCATTTTAAATAGAAATAAAATATGAAAATATGATATTTAATGGAGATTTGGTTTCTAGAATGTCTTCAATATTGATTGGAATTGAAAGGGAATGAAATCACAAGATTGGTACAAAAATAGTAAGTCTTTATGCAAGAATATTGGCTTTTAAAAGCATGATCAACTTGAATCTTTTCATATCAAAATTTCCACATGATCAATCAATGTTATGACCTAAATCCAATCTCCTATAAGTACTAAACATAATGCAATCATCAAGGGACGAATTTTTCTGCCCTAAAGGTAAGTTCACAAAGTCAAAAAACCATTGAAAATCTCACATTCGGATTCCTTCATACAAGTGGTTTTAAGGTAAAACAAGAACATGGAGAGCTTCATTGGACATCACTGATCATAAACCAGTACTCATATGCATCCCATACATGCCATAATGCTCTACCCGAATCCAATTTGTTCTTGAATATAATTTTTTTCGATTGCATTAATTTGTTGTGTTTCAATGAATTTTGCTTGGCTAATCTTGTTTATCATGTGATGTAGAATGTTTCTGGGCAGAAAAATCAAAGAAACCGTGGCTGAGTCATGAAACGCCATTGTTAGGGTTTGGACCTAGGTTTAGGGATTTCTGTTTTAATGAACATAAATGGATTCTAAAAACACAGGATGAATCGCATGAATGTCTGGATCATATTGATGTGTTTAATTTTGTGAAATTGTACGGTTTTGTTGGCCATTGATTTTTGTAGGTTTTGCTGCCATGGTGTTTTCGCAGGAAAAGTGGTAGAGAGATTCGCAGCAAATTGCATAGGTACACTGGAGAAGAAGAAGTTCTATGGCGCGAAATCTGAATTTGAATTGTTGTTTAAAAATAATATGTTTGTGTTTCTGTTTATGTCACAAGCGCATGGCTTGTCCTGGTGGTAATGTTGGTTTGTGTGTATCTTGATGGCACCGGTTCTACTCTTGGCTGGCGCATTCTTTTTCTCTTGTTTTTTCCAGGTTAAAACATACATAATATATTATGTATTATGGCCATTCAAATATCAGATGGGCTCTTCCAGCCAGGTGGTAATGCGCGCGTTTGAGTATTCATAAGGTCCTGGGTTCAATCCTCCCCCAGGCCTTTTTTGGTTTTCATTATTTTCTGTAATTTTTTCCAGACAAGGAACAAAACCAATTGGAACCATTCTATTATCACCAAAGCATGGCTGGCCTGGTGGTACGTTTTGGTGTCTGCAAGCATGATGTCCTGGGTTCAAACCCAGCCAAGGTAAGTTTCTTTTTTTTACTATTTTTCTGTTTTATTTTATTTAATTAATTGGCTTAAATTGTTTTCTTATTTATCAATAAAAAATAAATTATGAATATATATATATTTAGAATGTCTAAAAAACAACACTTATATTTTCTAAAATTCTAAACTCTTGTTTTTCTCAATTTAAATTTTTATTATTATTCATGTAATTAAATTATAATATGTATATATTAATTAAAATAATTTTATATTAAAAACTCTTAAATATTTTTCTAACAAACCCTAATTGTAAAAAACCCTAATTTATTTTCTAAATAACTATTAAGCACCTAATCTTTATTTTTTCTAATTTTTGTAAATATAATATTTAGTATAATTAATTTTAATAAATATAAATATAATCAAACTTTTCTTTATGTAATTATAATTGTCTATATTAAAAAACTTTTAATCTTTTGATTGTTATTATAATATTCTTGCTAATTCAATTTATTTTGATTATTGTTATTATTATTAACTATATTATTACTAACCTTTGCTTATTATTATTTCACTAATATTATTTAATTTTTCATTATTATTTCACTAATTTTATTTAATTATTACTAACCCCTATTTTATTTACTTATTTATTATTTTTTGCTTATTATTTATATTTTGCTATTATATTTATTTATTTGCTATTTATTTTTATTTGCTTATTATAATTATGTAATTGCTCCTTGGTGTAAATTTTGTAATATTTAATTTATTTAATTTTTATGCTATGGTTAGTAATTTAGGGAGTGCAAAACATGTATTTTATTTAAAATTGAATTTAGATCACTTTAATTATAAGATAAATATAAATTAAACACTCACACACGTAAGTCGATTTTTAATCGCCATCTCACATTTCTAAGGCTATCCCTCAATGTTGCCTAATCATAAGGTCAAGTGGGGTGTATAAAGCAAGTCCCTTAAAAGAAAAATCATCAAGTCCCTAATGGTTGCCTTTAAAGATCAAGTCCCTTTTCGAATAATGATGATAGTCCCTCCTAAATGCTTAATACACCTCACAGTTGCTTTCATTAAACAGATGTCCCTTCATATGTCCCTTACATCCAAGGTAATGACTACCTATTCCTTAATAATAGGGATAGTCTTACCATTTAAAGGATTCAAGAACAGAAAAGACTTAAACTTTAGGGTAGGTATCTCATAGTTGCTTGCTCACTTCATTCAAATTTTCAAACACTTAACAAATTTCAAACAAATTTTCAAAAACAAGTTTTTACGCATCCGTACATGGATCATTATTAACTCTTATGAAAATTTTCTATTCACACACTTCACATTTTCAAAAACAATTCAAAGTGAGCTAAGTAACTAAGAGCCCATGGATAACCATGGATGTAAAGGGTGCTAACACCTTCCCTTTACATAACCTACCCCCCGGACCCAAAAATCTTTTAAAGGTCTTTCCTGTTCTTTTATGCCTTTCCTTTGGATGAAATAAAAGTCGGTGGCGACTCTTGCTATCCGCAACATAACTAAAGTCAGTTCTCCCACCGTGTTACACTATCAAAGACCAGATTCTTTTCAATTCAGAAATGACAAGACCGACTCATGCTGACATTGCTAAAGCTCTTTATTTGAGCTCGTCAGAGATATCTGCTAATCTGGTTGCCACCAAGGCAGGAGTAATTGGTTTTCCCTTAGAGTTTCTGGTCAGAAGAGCTGAAGAATGTGCCGTGGAAAAGCAGTGGGATTCAGTTTGCGCCATCTTGGCATTATCTGTGTATGTGATAGTTTTGTTTGCTGACATGGAGAAGTTCGTGGATATGAATGCCATTCATTTGTTCGTGATGAAGAATCCTATACCCACTCTCTTGGGAGATTTGTATTATTCAGTACACTATAAGAATGAGAAAAGACGAGGTGGCTTGGTTAGATGGTGTGCCCCGTTATTCTACACATGGTTTATGAGGCACATCCCTGTTACTGGAGTATTCACGGATCCCAAAGTAATCTGGTCGCAAAAACTAAGCACGTTGACCGCTAAAGACATTAGATGGTTCACCTTAAGGCTAAAAGGGAAAGAGCTCATCTCCAGCTGTGGAGGGTATCCTAATGTTCCCCTCTTAGGAGTAGCTGGGGGCATTAATTACAACCCCATACTTTTGAGAAGACAATTAGGATATGCTTTGAAGAATGTTCCCAAAGATTCGGAGTTTGATCAGACTTTTTATTTCCCTGTGAAGGACAATCTCCCATTGGTATGGGAAGCTGCAGGTGCTTGGAAATTGATTAATAGAAAGGGTATAGAACGCTTAGGCAGGAGTAATAACCAAATGTTTCCCGAATTTAAAGCTTGGGTGAGAGAAAAAGCTCAAGTGACTATAATCCCTTTCTCCGCACCGTTACCACCACCTACCAAAGTTCCTTTAGAAGATTATCAGAAATTGGAGGCTCTGGTCAAGCAGCTTAGGGTTAAGAATCAGGAGGCTTACAATTCTTGTCAAAAATTGATGATTCAGAAACATCATTTAGAAGATAGAGCTCTCCGGGTTGAAGAGACGGTTCGTCTTAAGCAGAAGGACTTCGAGGAAAGGGAGCTATACTTCAGGAAGAGAGGATTGACTGATATCCATAAGGCGAGTCAGCGCTGGAAGGATAAGAAAGAACTTAATGAGGCTAATGAAGACATCACATTTTGGCAGGAGAAGTGGAGTGATAATCAGAAGAAGCAAAAGGAGGTAGAAGCTGAATTCGAGTTGAAGATCAAGAACCTCCAGGGTGCTTTGGTTGAGCAAGAGAAGTTAGTTCGGAAAGAATAAGAGCAACAGAGAGAGTATCTTCGTCAGATGACAAAAAGTCAACAAATAGCTGAAGATGTCCAAAAAGTGGTTGAAGAGTTGAAGCTTCGTGCTGATGTGAAGAGGTCAAAGGCCGAGCCAGATCCAAGCAAAGAGAATGAGACAACTTTCCTGCAGCAGATTGAAGAGTTACATGCTTCTTTTGATATGAGGGACCTCCTCATTCAGAGACTCATCTAGGAGCATGATCATCCAGATATCGTTCAGTTGTTCCAGAATGTCAAGCGTCTTAGCTGGAGGCTGCAAGACTTAGAGCTCCCTAGGGTTTAGGTTCATGCTATTGTACTTGGATTACCCACAGGCTTGTTGTGGGATTCCTTTTATTTGATGTACTTTGTTGTTCTTTTGATTGGCACCCTTCGGGGACTTTGTTCTTTCAGACTCCAGTTTATGTGATTGACTTGCTTTGAATCTCTGGATTGCTATTTGTTGCACCGACACGGGGTAATGAGCATCAATTCTCCACGGCCGTCACTGTATTTGAACATCACCCGGGTCTTCTTCCCAATTATTATTCTCTTAATACCATGACCGAAAAAAGGAAAGCCTTGGGAATAAAAGGAACACATTGCATTGCATACGCGTCATTTGCATTTCTTCTTTGTTTTTGCAGGTTTTTTTACAAGATGCTTAATTTATCTGTGTTTCAGGCAAAGATTGCGAGAGCTGCCAAGACCCGGCATCTCCGACAAGATATCCTGCATCGCTACGCAACTCGCAGCAACCAGAGGACAGTCATGGACGCTATGCAAACTGAGCTTAATGAGTTTCGCACCAGAATGGGAGAGTTCATGGTCATGATGCAAGGGATGGCTCAGGGACAACAAGAGTTAAGGAATGCAATTCAAGGGCTCAACCCTCCTCAGACTAATACTCCTGCGACCACTCCTGACGTGCAAAGGGCTCCTCCCAACACCAGCAATGGCCCAGGTGGACCTCAGATTCCAGAACAAGGCACGACAACTTTCATTCCAGTACAAGACAGGCAGAAGGATCAATTCCCTTCTTTCAACAATGACATGGGGTTCGCTGGAGAAGGAAATCTTCATGATTTTTTTATGCTTGCTGAGAAAGTCAAAGCCCCCGAGTGTAGAGACACTTTGGGGATATATGTGTTTGACATGGGCCTAGTTCTCGGGGTGGTTATTCCTCACAAATTCAGGCCGCCTACTTTTGACAAGTATAACGGTAGTTCATGCCCAAAGACTCACTTGCAGGCATTCTATCGGAAGATCACAACCCATACTCGGGATGAAAAACTCTGGATGTACTACTTCAAGGATAGTATCTCCGGAGGGTCCTTGGAATGGTATATGAACCTAGAGAGAAGTTCTGTAAGAAACTGGAAGGAATTGGGAGAGGCATTCCTCAAGCAATATCAGTATAATATTGACATGGCGCCCAGTCGCACCCAACTTCAGAGTCTGACTAAGAGGAGCTCAGAGAGTTTCAAAGATTACGCACAAAGGTGGCGTGAAGTGGCCGCTCGAGTGCAACCACCTTTGTTGGAAAGAGAAATGGTAGACCTGTTCCTGGATACCCTCCCTGGGCATTTCATGGAAAGGCTAGCTGGATGTTCTTCAAGTGGATTCTCGGATATCATCCTGACTGATGAGAGGATAGAAAGTTGGATCAAGCAAGGGAAGATTCAGAACGGAGGCGCTTCAAGTTCTGGTATTAAGAAACCCTTCGTGAAAAGAAGAGAAGGAGAGACTGGTGCAGTGTACGTACAGAGGGGAGGAAGTAGCAGAGGTTTTTATCAGCAAGTGGCCTCTGTCACTATCTCAGCTCAACCTGTTCTACTACAAGTCCAACCACCGCAGCCGCAACGCTCGCAAGGGTATCAACAAAGAACTCCCCGTCCATACTATTCTCAGAGGACCAGAGAAAGGCAGTTTGACCGCCTATGTCCTATTCACAACTTCTGAAGAATCTTCTCCAACTCCAGTTGGTTCAGCTCAGAACTTTGCAACCCCCGAATCCGGGGCAACTTCCTGAAGGGTACGATACGAACGCTAGATGTGAATTTCATTCCGGAGCTCCCGGACATACTACGGAAAACTGCAAGGCCTTGAAGTATGTGGTCTAAGACCTAGTAGATTCCAAAGCGATTAACTTCACTCCTACTCCTAACGTAATACAGAACCCCATGCCTTCTCACGGAGGTACAGTCGGGGAAGTCGATGTAGGGGAGAATCTGAACTTGGTGTGTGATGTCAACGACCTACAGACTCCGTTGAATGTTGTTAAAGTTTGCTTATCAAAGAAAGGTATCTTCCCTGGGTGTGAAGAAGATTGTCCAGAATGCACTGAAGCTACAAATGGGTGTGAGTAGTTGAAAGCAGGGATCCAAACTATGATTGATGAGGGGGTGTTGCAGTTTGACCAGATTGTAAAAGAAAGCGAAGTCTCCACAATAACTATCTTCTACGATCCATCTCAAGTCCCTTCACGGGCCAGAGCGGCACCGATAACCATCACCACTGCAGGACCGGTAATGTATCAGAGTGATAGAGCTATTCCTTGGAATTATGGTGGTGAAGTATACTGTAATGGCCAGAAGCAAGAGTTGGCCACGTCTAGTACAACCCCGACTCAAGTAGAAAATTTCGGAGTAGGGGGCTTTACTAGAAATGGGAGGTTATTTGTGCCAGAAACACTAAGAAATAGTGTGATACCACCCAGAGACACCGCAGAAGCCCAGGCTAGAGCAAGAGGGAAGCAGCCAGTGGTTGTCAATGATCCGACACCAGCAACTGATCCAGACCTTACCTTTGATAAAGAAGCTGAAGAATTTCTGAGGATTATCAAAAAGAGCGACTACAAGATTGTGGACCATCTGCAATAGACTCCGTCGAAGATTTCCATCTTGTCCTTGCTCATGTGTTCTGATTCCCACAGGAAGGCTCTCTTGAATATTCTGAACAAGGCGTACGTGCCTCAAGATATTTCAGTAAATCAGTTGGAAGCAGTGGTATCCAGCGTCAATGCCAGTCACAGATTGGGTTTCCCAGATATGGATCTGACCTCTGAAGGGCGTGCTCATAATCGGGCACTGCGTATCTCTTTAGAATGTAAAGGTGCAGTACTCTCTCATGTGTTGGTAGATACTGGATCGTCGTTGAACGTCTTGCCTAAGAAAGCACTGATGAATTTGGATTATGATGGAGTAGTTCTAAAGCCCAACGACCTAGTAGTTCGAGCATTTGATGGGTCGAGGAGATCGGTGTTTGGGGAGGTGGAGTTACCAATTAAGGTAGGTCCACTAATCTTCAATACCACATTCTACGTAATGGATATACAACCTGCATACAGTTTCTTGCTTGGAAGACCTTGGATACATTCAGCGGGAGCAATATCGTCCACACTCCATCAAAAGCTAAAGTTCGTCTGGGAGGGCCAAATTGTAACTGTCAGTGGGGAAGAAGATATTTTTCTTAGTCATCTAGCTTCATTCAAGTATGTGGAGATGGATGGTGAAATAGTTGAGTCTCCATGTCAGGCTTTTGAGCCCTTGAAGACTGAACAAGCATCTGTAGTGGCAGCTTCTCCTGAAGAACCGAAGAAGGGGGTTTCCGTGGCCTCTTATAAGCAAGCGCTTGAGTTGGTAGAATATGGGATACGAGAAGGCTGGGACAATCCAGTAAAAGTGCCAGAAAAGAAAGATATGTTCGGAATTGGTTACCATCCTGGGAAGTCATCGTCTGGACCAAGTGCTAAAGGTTGTCAGAACCCGATTACTTTTTCGAGTACGGGAGTGGTGGATTATGGAAACATCAGTGCTGTGCAGGATGACGCAGTTGATAGTAACTGCGACCTAGATGAGTGGATCAGGCCTGCCTTTCCAGGAACTCAGCTTAGCAATTGGACATTAGAAAGGCTTATTTCAGTCACCTCTTTCAAAGAGTAATAATTTTTGTTTCTGTTTTTCCTGTATTAAAGCACTATGTCTTGCCCGGGGCATATTAGCTCTTTGTAAGGGTTCTTTTGTTCTTAACACAATCATAAATAAAGTTGACGTTTCACATTCATTCATGTTGTTCTTTGTCTTTCATTTTTGCTTTTTTTTTGGTTTTTCAAAAAAGAAAGAAAAGTTTTAAAATGGCAATGTTTCTCATTTTCTCAAGTTGTTGCTAAAGCCTTGCAGGAATCACCATTCATGCAGGTGCTCGTCACCGGATCTTATCAACGACAACCCTATTATAGATGAGTATGACTTCGACAATCCAATTTATCAAGCCGATGAGGAAGGTGAAGAGGATTGCGAACTACCTAAAGAATTGGCCAGACTGCTTAAACAGGAAGAGAAGATGATTCAACCGCACGAAGAAGTTGTCGAAGTAATAAACATGGGTACTGAAGAAGACAAGAAAGAAGTCAAGGTCGGGGCTGCATTAGAAGAATCTGTCAAGACTCGTTTGATTAATATGCTTCGATAGTATGTTGATGTCTTCGCGTGGTCCTAACAAGATATGCCTGGTTTAGACACTGACATTGTGGTACACAAGCTGCCTCTCAGAGAATATTGTCCTCTGGTAAAGCAGAAGTTGAGGCGCACACATCCTAATATGGCAATTAAAATAAAAGAGGAAGTACAAAAAAAAATTGATGTTGGCTTCTTGGCCGTGACCAATTACCCTCCGTGGGTTGCCAACATTGTGCCGGTTCCCAATAAAGACGGTAAAGTCAGGATGTGTGTAGACTACAGGGATCTGAATAGGGCCAGTACCAAAGATGACTTCCCTCTACCTCACATAGATGTGCTCGTCGATAATACTGCTCATTTTTCCGTGTTCTCCTTCATGGACGGATTTTCCGGCTACAACCAGATTAAGATGTCTCCCGATGACATGGAAAAGACAACCTTCATCACGCCTTGGGGCACCTTCTATTACAAGGTTATGCCATTTGGTTTGAAGAATGCTGGAGCCACTTATCAACGGGCGATGGTGATGTTATTTCACGACATTTTTCATCATGAAAATGAGGTTTATGTTGATGATATGATAGCAAAATCCCAAACAGAGGAAGAGCACTTGGTTAATCTAGCAAAGTTGTTTGACAGACTTCGGAAGTTCAGACTGAGGTTGAATCCGAATAAGTGTGCCTTCGGGGTCCGTTTTGGCAAGCTACTCGGCTTCATTGTTAGTGAGCGAGGAATTGAGGTCGATCCAGCCAAAGTGAAAGCCATCCAAGAGATGCCTGTGCCAAAGACTGAAAAGCAAGTACGTGGTTTCTTAGGGAGACTAAACTATAATGCACGGTTTATCTCTCATCTAACTGCCACGTGCGAGCCCATATTTAAGCTTCTGAGGAAGAATCAGGCCATTAAATGGAATGAAGATTGCCAGCAAGCCTTTGACCAAATCAAAGAATACCTGCTAGAACCTCCAATTCTTATGCCTCCAGTTCCAGGGAGACCTTTGATTATGTATCTTACCGTGCTTGAAGGATCGATGGGCTGTGTGTTGGGTCAGTAGGACGAGTCTGGTCGAAAAGAGCACGCCATTTATTACCTTAGCAAAAAGTTTACCGATTGTGAGACGCGCTACTCACTACTCGAGAAAACTTGTTGCGCTTTGGCAGGGGCTGCTCGCCGACTAAGACAGTACATGCTGACTCACACTACTCTCTTAATTTCCAAGATGGATCCTGTGAAATACATTTTTGAAAAGCTAGCTCTGATAGGAAGAGTATCCCGGTGGTGTAAACACCCCAAATTTGCCCTCAATCATTTCACACCATGGCTTGTGATCTTTCATCTTTGCATAAGCATAAGCATACCACCTCATATTGCATTTTTGTTTCATCTGCATAGTTCAAGTTCATCTGCATCTAGGGTTTGTGATCTGATTAATCCAAGTATCCATCTGAGCCACTCCAAAGGTCTCCAATAACTCCAAGAGGGTCCATGTATGTTCTATCATCATTTTATATCCCTAAAAGATCAAGGAAGTCAAAAAATCACAAGAACTGGCAAGGCATGGAAGCAGAGCTAGGGTTTAACTACATAGATGACCTGAAATTAGGGTTTTGGTTTCAGAGGCCATAACTCTAAATTTTTTGGTCATTCTTGTTTATAATGGTCTCAATATGTTATAAGGATCATGTGTACCAAGTTTGATGAAGAAATTCATTGTGGAAGTCATTTGTTCACTAGGTAACTTCTTGAGCAAGTCAGAGCAAAATCAGGGCATCTGAGGCCCCCAACAATGGAACCAAAGTGGATTTTTCATCAAATTGAAGTTATATGATCTTTATTTGATTATTGAAGTGCTTGGAAGTTCACAAAATTGAAGAAAATTGAGCTAAACCAAAAGTTGCCAAAAATGGAAATGACTTGTAATGGAAACTTTCCATTTTGGGAAAGTTTTTCAACCTCTTCTTTCTCAACCAAAAATGCTTCAAATGAAAAATTGTTGGTCATGAAAGTTGTAGATTGGATCATTCCCTTTTCAAAAAGTACAAGAACAAGTTCTAATTCATTATGGAACTCAAGTTATGATCTTTCAAAGTTGGCAAAAATCCAATAATTTTCAAGAATACACCAAAGAGGGATTTTTGCAAAACCACTTTCCAAGCCATTTTGTGACCTTTAATACACTTCTATGCATCATACAAACATAGTACATTGCCTAAAAATCAGAATTTCCCAAAGAACCATCTCATTTCATGCCTTGAACTTCAAGAAATTCAAAAGGGGCCAAACTTTCTCAAATTTGCAAAAGAGCATAGAACTTCTCATACACTTGCTGAATCACCACAAAACCAATTACATAGTTCTCCTTGATCTTTGCTGAGCCAGGACAAGCCAAAAGCCAGCTGCAACATGAGCCCATACCTCAAGTACAAGTTATGTTGACATTTTGGCAACTTGCCCATACCAATCACCACAGTCCACAACAACTCCTCTGACCTATCAAACATTGTTATATGTGGACAAAATGCAGCTCATAACACAACACAAGCCAGCCTAACACTAGAGAATCACTAAGTTCCCAAAAATCACCCCAAGAGCAAAAGCTTTCGAAACTCACAACACACACACTCAAACTTCAAACTCTTTTCATCAATCAACTCAGCTTCACCAAAGGATCATTTCCCACCCTTCATTGCAACCTAAAAGCCCCCAAAACTGAAATACAATTTCTGGCCAGTTGAAGTGCAACCACACAATCCAGCCATTATAAACTCCTTCCAAGCATCAAAGCTTCATCAGGAGGTCAAAAGGAGTGGTTTTGCACAAGAGAGGAGGTCCAAAAGCTCCAACTGAGAAAACTCAAGCTCAGGTAACCTCTTCAAACTTTTTTCCAGAAATGCAATTTTAAGTTCTTAGATTGTTCTTTATGCTTTGCTGATCACCATGATATATTTATTTTTGAAAATGGTTGCGAAATGAGCATGTACTGACTGTATGAAAGTTTCACCATTTTTGTGTTCTTCGAATCTTGAGTTTGAGCCATGAGAAATTTTTTTGAGGGTAAATTTAGGTTTAGGAAGGTGAGAGGAGTTGATTTGGAGCTTTAGAGCTCCAGAAATGGCCTAGGGAAGAAGTTGGTGATGGGGTGCCGCCGGAGAAGATGACCGGAGCACTGTTCCGGTCACCTGAAACGAATTAGGGTTAATTTTAGGCTTTAGTGAGCCAGGCGTGTTCTGGGCCCTTGGATCAGGTTTAATTTGAAATGGGTGGCCAGGATTAGTTCAGATTAGGTTTAATTGTGATTAATTAATTAATTAAATAGGTTTAAGTAAGTTTGAATTCTGACCATTAAGATGCGCGCGTGGTCTTCCCTCCATCTCCCCAGTTTAAATCCTGTCCATTGGATCAGTTGACCAACCTTAATTCATATTTTTATTTCATTTAAATCCATTTATTTTGTCTAATTTTTTTTAAAATACTTAGAAAATCCCAAAAATATTTTTCTTCTGCATTTTGATTTCAAATATTTTTCTTCACCCAAAAACATTTTTATTTTTATTTTTTGCATTAAAAAACCATCTTAAAAATATTTAAATGCTTATTTTAATTAATTAATGGAAATTAATTAATTAAAATATCATTTAGGTTTCTAAAAATTCCAAAAATATTCACATTGCATCTTAGGACATTTAGAAACATTGTCAAACCATTCATACAAATTTATTTTTGGTTTTGATTCAACTTTGACATTTTTCTTGAATTTAGGGTTTATAAAAATCCCTTTTTTGAACCCTAACTTCAAGAATTCTTTTCTGCCTAACCATGATGGGTTTGACATTGGTTCTTTTTGCATTGTTCTTCATATGGTATGTAGTATCTAGCATATTTTTGTCACAAATTTATCTTGCATTTTCCATTTGATTTGCATTTTCCCTCTTAAGGTACCCAAAAACCCTAGCAAACTTAGAAAAATCACAACTTTCTTTAGGTTAAGAGTTAGAACTTATCCTTTGGGGTGTGATATCATAGGGTATTAGGGTTCCTCTGAGTTCATTTTGCAATTTTTTATCTTATGATTTGCTTCTGTTTTTGACTTTTGCATCTCATGTTGCCTTAAAACCCTAATTGCTCATGTTCATTTGCATTCATCTTGCATATGTATCCATACATGAACTTGCCATGACATTTTTTTGCATTCATATGACATCTAAGACATCTTAGGACATATTAGAATCATGCTTGATCATTTCTTCATTCATTTTCCTTGATGTGCATTCATTTCATTTCATAAACTTTCATGAACTTTCAAACTTCAAAGCATGCATCCTTTGCATTCTATCTCTTGTATGAACATTCATAACACTTGACATGTCTTTGAATCATCTCATAGCATCATTTGCATCATGTATATGCTTCTGGTTTTGGTTTTACCTTTGCATATGTTTCATTTTCATTTCATTCCTTTCCTTATGCTAACATTTTCAGGTGGTAAGTAATTTGAGAAGTGAATTTGCCTTCACTTCTCATCTCTCTTCTCATTCTTCTTATGCATCATTGCTGCATTTTTCTTTGCTTTAGAGTGAGCTTGCTCATTCATATTCATCATTCACTTTCTTTCTCCAAGTTACTTATCTTCTTCAGTGATGTAAGTAACTTGTTTCTTATGCTTCTCCTTCCTTTCTTCTGCTTCTTCCATTGGTGGCTTCTATGAAGATCTCTTGCAAGCCTTATAAACCATAGGAGCACCCAAGCATGACAATAATTAGGGTTTTGATTAGTTCCCCTTTAGTTTTTACCTTTGTGTCTTCTTTTGTGTCTCTCTTCTCATCTCATAATCAGAGACTAAACCTTTAAGGTTTTAAGACTTTGTGATTAGGGTTATGCCTGCATCCTTCTCTTAGGATGGAGTGTATAACTTTAATCCTAAGTGTTAAACCCTTAATTTGTTTAAACCTCTTAATCAATCCATCTTAATAATCACTAAGACAATAGCTTGTAACTTGGGTCTTGCATTAGGGTTCTAATTCTTCCTTTATTGGTTAAGAAGGACTAACCCTAGTGTTAATGGACAAGTCCCCCTCAAGTTGTCTTACAAACCATAAAATTCACTTCTTAATCTTACCATTAATTAAAATCCACTTTAATAAAGGTTTGTTTTGTCATGAGGTTAATCCCTAATCATGGATTAAGTTGAGGTATCTTCCTTAGCTTAAGTGTGCTCATATATTATCCTTCTATTAGGATGGTGTAATGGGTTCACTAATCCTTGATTATAGCTTAAACTCATTACTTAACACTAAACAAAAACTCAAAAACATATAAATAATCACAAGTAGGTTAATGATCTTAATCCTACATCATCATGGTAATTAAGTTTGAGATGTTTAGCTCATACTTAAGGTATTCTCATTATCCCTAATCAAAGGGAGGATATGATGAGTTTACTAACCCTTGGTTTAGGCTTAAGCTCATTAACTTATGACTAACACAAAAAAGCAATAAAAGATTGAAAACACAAAAAACAAACAATAATCGTCTCCTCCAGGATGCTTTTCTCACCTCATTTACTCACAAGCGAGAACTTGCTTCTTCCGTATAATGCAAGACAGTTAGCACTCGAGCCAGACGAGTCATACACTTGAGCATAGACAAGCAGGCAGTTCATCAGTCAATTTTTCTTTCAGTCTCTTTGAGTCGAACTACGGTGTTCTGACTTCCTCATTACACAAGAGGATACGTAGGCATAACTTAACAATCATCGAACAAAAGTCTCTGTCTCTTTCCCCCTCTTCCAGCATTCCTTTTAAGCCTCATTCCTGAGCACCTCACTTCACTTTCTTGCACTGACACTTGTACATTCTTTTCCAGCTTTTACACATGGATAGCACATACACTACCCCTTTTTAAACACAATCTTTTAAGCGTGGATCCCGTCTAGTACGACGGACAATCTGGGTGCTAATACCTTCCTAGGTTGTAACCAACCCCCTTTCTCAGTTTCTCTGGTTCGCAACCGTCTTATCCATCTTTTCCTAGGTTTATGCAGCATTACCTTTCCTTTGGGATAAAAATGCCTAGCTGGCGACTCTTTTCACTTCATCTTCATTTTCTTCTCTCGCCGACCGTTCGCGTCTGTACCCTATCTGACCGGGTGTCTTTTCGGGGGAGCGACAGGTGGAAGATGATACTAACAGAGTATGATATACATTACACTTTGCAAAAGGAAATCAAAGGAAGTGTATTGTCAGAATACTTGGCTCAACAGCCAATAGATGATTATCAACCCATGAGGTTCGAGTTTCCGGATGAGGACATCATGTTCCTCAAGTCAAATGACTACGAAGAACCACTTCCGGAGGAGGGGCCAGACCCTGAATCCAAATGGAAGTTGATGTTTGATGGGGCTGTGAACATGAATGGAAGTGGAGTAGAGGCTGTTATCATCTCGCCAGAAGGGGTCCATACACCTTTAGCTGCTCGGTTGACTTTCAAATGCACTAACAATGAGGCAGAGTATGAAGCTTGTATCATGGGGATTGAAGAGGCAATCGACTTGCGAGTCAAAAACTTTGAGGTCTTCGGAGACTCTGCTTTGGTGGTGAATCAAGTCAATGGCAAATGGATGGTTCATCAACCTCATTTGATTCCTTAAGAGATTATGTCAGGAGGCTTTTAACTTTCTTCACCAAAGTCAAGCTGAATTATATTCCTCGAGATGAAAACCAATTCGCCGATGCTCTAGCAACTTTGTCATCCATGATTAAAGTTTGTCAAGAGAATTTCGTGCCTCGAATTACGGTATCCCGTCTTGAAAGACCTGCTTATGTCTTTGCAGTCGACGATGGTGAAGATAACAAGCCTTGGTATCATGATATCAAGCAATTCCTGAAAGTTCAAGAATACCCGGCTGGGGCATCCAGTAAGGACAAGAAGACCCTTAGAAGACTGGAAGAAGGTTTCTTCTTGAATCAAGATGGCGTGATGTACAAGCGAAACTTCGACATGGTGCTGCTCAGATGCGTAGATAGACACGAAGCAGACTTGTTGATGCAAGAGGTCCATGAAGGTTCCTTTGGTACCCATGCTGGAGGACATGCTATGGCCAAGAAATTATTGAGATCGGGATATTATTGGATCACCATGGAATCCGATTGCTGTAAATACTCCCGTAAGTGTCACAAGTGTCAAATTTATGCCGATAAGGTCCATGTGCCTCTGAATCCGTTGAGTGTCATGTCTTCACCATGGCCGTTCGCTGTGTGGGGCATTGATATGATTGGCAAGATCAAGCCGACAACTTCTAATGGTCATCGCTTCATCCTGGTCGCTACAGATTATTTCACGAAGTGGGTCGAAGCGGCGTCTTACACCAATGTCACTAAACAAGTGGTAGCCCGATTTATTAAAAGAGACATCATTTGCCAGTATGAAATTCCTGAAAGGATCATTACTAATAATGGTTCTAATCTCAATAACAAGATGATGGATGACTTGTGTCGAGATTTCAAAATAGAACATCATAACTCTTCTCCATACCGCCCGAAGATGAATGGCGCCGTCGAGGCGGCCAATAAGAACATTAAGAAGACCGTGCAGAAGATGGTTGTGACATACAAAGACTGGCATGAGATGCTACCATTTGCGTTACATGGGTACAGAACGTCCGTACGTACTTCGACAGGGGCAACCCCGTTTTCACTAGTTTATGGTATGGAGGCAGTCCTACCGATTGAAGTAGAAATTCCCTCGTTGAGATTGATGATGGACATTAAGCTAGATGAAGCTGAGTGGATCCGATCCAGATATAATCAGTTGAGCCTCATTGAAGAGAAATGTCTAGCAGTTGTATGCCATGGACAGTTGTATCAACGGCGGATGAAGCAAACTTTTGACAAGAAGGTGCAACCACAGAGGTACATGCCAGGTGACTTAGTGCTGAAAAGGATTCTTCCTCCTCTCAACGATCACAGGGGCAAATGGACATCCAACTATGAAGGACCGTTCGTGGTTAAAAAGATTTTCTCAGGTGGAGCCTTGATACTGACAACCATGGACGGAGAAGACTTCCAATCCCCTGTCAACGCAGACGCAATAAGAAAATACTTCGTGTAAAAAGGACCCGCTGGATAAAAACAGAATAAAGATCCAGGAAAAAATGGGCATCCCGGCGAGCCAAAAACAGAATAAAAGGCTCGGGAAAAAGTTAGGGAAATTTTGAAAAAAAAAATGTACACCCGCTGAGTTGAAAATCCACATTGGACAACTCAGGCAAAAAAAGGGTATCCCGATGGATTGAAAACCTGAAAAGGCGATCCACACAAAAGAGGGATTAACACGAACGATTGCGATCCGCGAGATCCGTAACCTATCTACAGTTGAGGCTATCCTAAGGGTTGAAGATCAATTCAATTACTTTTTCTCAAGAGGCAGAGCGAGCGGAGCGTCTTGAAGATATACGAGCCATAACCGAGTTGAAACTTGATGAGATCCACTTCTCACATTTCCAATAGGATAGTTTGTTTTCTTTTTTCGCTGTTTCCTCTTTCCAGGGAACTGCTTCCTTTGTATTGCCTATTCATGGCCACTTTTCCAAATCAATAAAAGTCAACTTTAGTCAATTTATGACTATTTTGCTTCTTGTTTTAGTTTTTTCATCTAGCATTAATTGATTGCGAAAATGTCCAGCAAATTGTGATTTACATTGTGTTGCGAACATTTGAATGCTTTCTAACTCGTGCAGGAGGACATAAACATTTAATACAACTCTGAAAGGGTGTCGAGATACCCAGACAATGATTCATACTATGATCCTGGGGCAGGCAGGTCCCAAACAACTCTCCATGTTGCAGGTACTATCGATTGTGTTCATGCAGGTACAGGTACCGGTGTTGCTAACAGAGCTAAAAGCAGATTCCCAGGAGGAGCATTTCTTTATGGTTGAACAGGAGCAGGTGTCTCCCAGGGTGTCTCCAATCATCCCCATCAAAGTGGAAGTTCAAATTTCTCGCAGCAAGGTAGCAGAAGGTGGGTGTCATCCCCAAGCAGAAGCTTCCTTTCAGACAGGGGAAATTCTCAGCAGTATACAGAGTGTCTTTCCTCCCCAGCAATTGCTTCCTCAGCAGTGCCATGCCTTTGGTTCCCGACCAAGTCAGGAGGTCCTCACTTCCCCACCAGAGTTCAAGAAGGGTCCATCTCCAGCGGGGTCTTGGCGCTCCAATCTCAAAGTCCAATTTATTTTTGGCAGTGGCGACTGTTCAGAGTCGGTGTATCATTAGCAGCTTTCCCCGCTGAGTTGTTTCCACTTCATTAGGATGGATCGAGATCAGTGCAGTGATCACAAGTTCTTCCCAGTCAAGCCATCTGGGATACTTGCAGTCTCCTTATCAGGAGATCTCTTTGCATTTGCATATGCATAATCATCATTACATTTGCATCCTCTAAAGCGTAGCATTTCCATTATCATGGAGCATTACGCCATAAATCCAACATGCGCATGCCAGCATGGGCCAGTTTTGAGGTGTTACAGTCAACCTATAACATCATTTTCAACCTGAAGTATTCCCCGCAGAAGATACTTATGCCATTTGCCAGATATATTGGTCCTTCCAAGTCAATGTTATTTTTCCTTCCGTGGCTTGGTCCTGCCCAGCAGTCCCGTGTGTTTTCTTTATGGCTTGGTCCTGCCCAGCAGTCATATTGATTTGAGTTCCATTCCGCTAATGGTCTCGTTAAAGTCCTGTTTTGCTAACAGGCACCTTCCGTGGCTTGGTCCTGCCCAGCAGTCGCGTGTGTTTTCTTTTTGGCTTGGTCCTTCCCAGCAGTCATATTGATTTGAGTTTCATTCCGCTAATGGTCTCGTTAAAGTCCTGTTTCGCTAACAGGCACCTTCCGTGGCTTGGTCCTGCCCAGCAGTCGCGTGTGTTTTCTTTATGGCTTGGTCCTGCCCAGCAGTCATATTGATTTGAGTTCCATTCCGCTAATGGTCTCGTTAAAGTCATGTTTCGTCAACAGACACCTTCCGTGGCTTGGTCCTTCCCAGCAGTCGCGTGTGTTTTCTTTATGGCTTGGTCCTGCCCAGCAGTCATATTGATTTGAGATTCATTCCGCTAATGGTTTCGTTAAGCCCTGTTTCGCCAACAGGCATCTTCCGTGGCTTGGTCCTGCCCAGTAGTCGCCTGTTTTTCTTTTTGGCTTGGTCCTACCCAGCAGTCACATTGATGAGTTTTTGTTTCGTTGATGGTTTCGTTAAGCCCTGTTTCGCCAACAGGCACCCTCGTTGTGGCTTTGATTCACTCAGCAGTCACAATGCAAGTTATCGCATAGATTCCTTTCCACCTGGTTCTATATCCGCTACCTATTCAGAGGTCAAATAAAAAAAAAATATATAAATAATGGGCAGATGGCATTTCTGCTATCCTGAGTTCAAATTTCTAGGTTTTATTCGAGTATTCAATCACTCCACACCTTGAACGTATAAAAGTTGTTGCAATTATTCGTTCAGGCTTGCAGATGATTGAATAGGGGCAGCTGTAATACCTCAAAATTTGCCCTCATCATTTATTCCCTTAATCGACTTCATGCCTCGCATTCATCTGCATTTCTCATTAGGTCATTAACATCATGATCATGCATTTCATGAGCTTCTAAGGCATGGGATCAGAGCATTCTCTATTGATTTGAGTCTTCCTATTCAGAGATGATTTGTCTAGTTATTGCACTTGAGATGAGATAAAGGTTGAGCTCACCTCATCATAGGCACGTTCTTATGATGAAGTTTATCAAGTATCCAAGTTATCTGCTTCAAGATTTCTCAGGAGTGTCTGATTCTTAGGGCATTATTCGTGTTAAAAACTCAAGCTATTTGCTTCATCGGGGAACACTTAATACAAGTTGTTCGGGGATTCTTATCTCTGGCATGGTTTTGTTGATGTTAAGTAATGGGACTGAGTTTCAGGGTTTCATATCAAAGGAATTATGATGTTCATAGTATATGAGATCTAATGGTGGATTCATAAGAAAGGTAAGTTATTATGGTTCTCTCGGTTGCTTGTTTGCTGTGGTAGAAGTTAATGAGGTTCAGGGTTGAAGTTTATCGAAGTTTGGGGTTTCATTAAGAATAAGTTGGATTTGGGTTGGAAGATTGTGTTAAGATGTTAAGATTGATTATACAAGCCATTTGGAATCCAAGACACATCCTTGTTTACCATCTTTATTCGCTCTAGCCATTTTCTATAATCCGTAAAAACCATATTTCAAATATTTCTTTTCTTGCTATCATCAAGATCACCATTTATAACCATTTTTTTCTTAGCCCAAATTCATTCCATATTACCATTCCAAACCGTTAAACCAATTACCAAATGTCTCTTCTAGCCAAAATTCTTTCTTTGTTCCATTTTTCTTTTTTGAAAAAAAAACTACCTTGAAAGAAATTTAAAATCAGGTCATATCTTGTGATTAGATCCATATTGTTTTTGGCTCCAAATCTAATTACAATTTCATTTCAATTTCATTCTTGAATTAATTTATATCATTAAACCACTTATTAATATTACCTTTAGTTCATATTCATTTCTTTTTTTTCAATCCAACTTCCATCATAATTCAATTTTGATTCATTTTCAAATTAGGTGTTCAAAACCAGTTTTAGTTTATTTAAAGTTTTTCCATGGTAATTATCCTATATTTGAACTATAAACCATCCAAACGAAACTTCTTGCTAAGGCTATATTAATGCCAATTTTATATAAGCCTTTTTTTTATTCCAATTGCTTTCCTCAAGCCCATTTATTAAGCCCCAATAAACCAATTATCATGTTGTTGCAATTTCAAGCCCAATTCTCCAAAATTCACTCTAATTCTAAATCTTTTTTTTAAGATCAAAATTATAATGTTGTAGGATCTATTGCCTAAATTCATCCCAAGGTTTGCCAATGTCATCTCTTAATCTATTCTTTGATTCACCCATAAGTAGGCTACATTAATGAAATAAACTGAAGTTATTTTGAAATGTCATCAAACAAAAGAAGAGTGTTACAGCCAACTACATCACAATTTAGCAGGAATTCACCATATACAATTCGTGAGAAAAAATACAAAAAAAATTGGAAAGAAACTAGAATACTAAGCCTTGGTAACAGGATGCTCGAAAACAACATTTTGCGAACAACGCATGTCCGACTGTTTCTTCAAATTCAGTGGGCTCTTGTCTTTGTTGATTTTCATCCTTGAAGTGAACATCTTGACAACAGAAGAAATACAAAGTCCGGCTGCAGGGAATCTACAATCAGCCACAACAGAAATAATTAAATCGGTTGAGAATGGTTATGTCAGAATTTATCAGATGAGAAGCAAAGAGAGTAATAGAGAAATTCAGAAAAGTCGTCTGCTTATCCTGTGAATCCTAGACACTCTAGCCAATCTCCACTTTACAAATCCTTCAATCCTTCATCAATTTCGAACCATGTATCGCCACGGATTTAGGGAACCTGCAAAGAGGGCCATAGCAGAAATCAAATTCATTCACAAGGCTATAACATAATTTCAGTTATCCTAACAATTCACCCTAACAAAATTTCACCAAAAGAGAATCAGTAGAAATTTCATAACAACTTCTCAACAGAAGGAAACCAAAAACCGAAAATCATAACAGAAATAACAAACCTAACTAATTTCTCTTCCAGAAGCTTCATCCAATTCAAGGCTATAAATCAGGATCTCCACCTTCAATCCTTCGGCTTCACCATTTTTTCTCTTCCATTCTTCAACTCTATTCTTCAACCATTCTTCTTCAACCTTCTTCCTCACATGCTTTAATCTTCTTCTTCACCATTCTTTTTCTTCTTCAATCTCTCTCAATCATTCTCATGATTCTTCTTCCTCTCCGATCCATTCTTCACGATTTCTCGAACTTTTCTTCTTCACCAAAGTTCTGAATTCCTTCACGCTTCACACCCTAATTTTCCTCCACTCTCCATCTTTGTAATCTTCAAAACCGCTTTGAACCGTTGCATCTTGATCCCTTATCATCAACATAACCTCCAAAATTGGTACACATTAACATTGCGGTTATCAACAAGCGCCTCACAAGACCAAGTCAGAAATAACAATTTCTGGAAGTGTGCGCTATCAATAATCCAATCCAGAAACTCGTACACAACATAGAACAACATAATCGAACAAGAATCAGAAGAGTGATAAGAAGCGTATTCGGATTTCTTACCTGAAGAAGCTTTATCTCGTTCGTCAACAGAACACCGTACGCATCTTCGTCTTCGGCAATCAAGGTACGATCCGTTATCGCGTCACTCTCGCATTGTCTTTGCCTTGTTCTGACGTTGGAATTGACCTGGCGTTCACGATTGAAATTCTCACCCGAGTTTGGTAGACTGTGTTAAGAGTGTGAGTGCGATGCCGTTTCGGGAAAATAGAGAGTTTAGATGGCGTTAGGTTTTTTATTTAGGTTGTGATGAAGGCAGTGATGTTGGCGGAGGCACCATGAGACTCTGTTAGGGTTTGGTTTATACGGCGGCGGAGGTTTAGAAAACGGAAGATGAGGCTCCATAGTTGTGTTCCATTTTCCCCGGTGTGTTTTGGGGGATGGTAATGACATGGTTGTGTTTGCGAAGAAGAAGAGGGTGGAGAAGACGAAGAGAGTGAGGAGAAGAGAATGGCGACGGTGAAGAGATGAAGGTGGTGTTGGTTCGGACGAAGGGATGGGGAGGAAGAAAGAGTCGTGGCGGCGAGGAAGGAGAAGCTAGGGTTAGTGGTTGAGAGGGTGAAGCGTTAAGAAGAAAGGGGAAATGTGAGGATGTGAATCTGTTAGTAGTTTTTTTAGGGTTAGTTTAAATTATAAGATTTGGATTAATGATTCATAAAAGTGCATTAATATTATGATTTGAAAATAAAAATTTCATTAATCACTCTTAAACCCATGAAACTTACCGTTAGAAGAGATAAGATGAACACCTTTTGGAATTCTAACCACACCGGCGGTGACACGTGTCACTGTCCGGTTGGTTGTGTTTGCGGTTTGTTCCCATGTGTGTCGTCCAGTTTAGCTATCGTGTGCCTACATCTGTGAATCACTTGATTAGATTACATTAGGAATACATGGATCATACGGCCCATTTTGGAAGTCAAGATTGTTGACTAATTCCATGAGATGCACCCTCAAGGGCCTGCGTGGAGTTGGGCTTTACACCTTGCTTTTCGCACCCTCTTCTAAGCCCATTAAGAAATCAACCATAAAAATAATGTTGCCTGCACCCTCTCCCATTTCCAGTGCATGGGCCTAGGCTTTTGCTTTTTGCACCTTCTTTTTAATCCCAATGAAGAGAAATAACTAAAAATAACAGCTTAATGAACCCCTTCCTTTATTTCTTTTAGAATTAATTTTAGTTTAGTATAGTTTAAAATAAATCAATTAAAAATAGTAAAAATCATAGGAAAATTCTACAAAAAATTAAGTAGCTTAATAATTCATATTAGAAGTTTTTGGCATTTTATTTTTCTGGATTTGGTTAATTTTCTATTTAATTCTGATTTTTCTTTTAATTAGCTTCTATTGAATTTCTATTAACTGTACATGATTTTGTTCATTTTATTTTTCAACCTTCTAGTAGGATTTTTGACCCATTCTTTTTTCCATAGTTAGAGGACTCATAATAGGACCTAGGATAATTTTGGTAGATTTTTTAGGTCATATTATCCCCTGTTTTAGTAGCTTAATCGATAGAAAATCATAGTTAATTCTTAGGTAGATTTAAATGATTTTTAGACATAGATAACTTCTGATTTTTTAGGATATTTTTTAACACAATATTATAGGTAGTTGTAGGATCCTATAGAATTAATTCCATAATTTTTCCAGGAACTTTACTATTTTTAGGGTATTAATCTTTAGACCTTTATACATGTAAAATTCAATTAGTTTAGGCTAGAATATTAGGATTTCATTAAAAAATAGTTTAATTAGATTTAATCTTAGGATTTTAAAATGACTTAGCTTAGTCTAATTTCTGATTTTTAGAATGACAATATTAGGTAATGCCCTTAGTTTTAGGACTTAGGCTTAGAATTCATATTAAATAGACTTAGAATAAATTTAGGCTTGTTTTGGTGATATACCATAAATGTTTTGTTTTAGAATTTTATTCCTTATTCAATTTTATTGCATTGCTTTATTACTTGAAGTTTTTCACTTGTATAGGTTTCCCTCTTGCTTTAGAATCAACTTACCTTCCTTAGGAAGTAAGTTGAATTCTAGTAGTTTCTAGTTCCTTTCTCCATTAGGTTTAGAAACCTCACAAACCATTAGGATCTCTTGTAAATAAATAAACAAAATTAGGGTTGTGTCCTAGTCCCTTAGATTTTTCCTTTTGCAACTTGAGTCATTCTTTCTCATCTCATAAAGAAGTAATAAAACACTTAATGAAAATCGAACATTCGTGTACGACACGAGACTTTGTTGCGGAGTGCTTATACGCGTCCTGTTTCGGGGCGAGGTGTAAGTACTTCCCGTGATGGATAGGTCTTAGTATGAGAATGTTCACAAAAAAATTCAAAACATTTCTCATAAAATACAAAAACAAATAACAAGCGACTTTCCTGCGGGAACTTCTTTTCTCATCTCATTCACTCACAACGCGAACTCGCGACGACTTGTCTTTCATGCTAGACGAGCCTGCAACACCTGAGCATAAACATACGCAGTTCAATCCATAAAAAATACAAACAAATAAAGTTCCCGCCTGGTTAGGCGAACTACGTCGACTATGATCCTCATTTTCCCGATGAGGTACATAGGCAGCGGGATAGGGCCCGTTCGAGCACATTCTTTATTTTCCCTACATTTTCCCCATTCTTACTTTCTTCTCTCTTTTCCAATTCCCTTTCTTATCTCCAGATCCATTCCAGTAGCAGTTCTTTTGTTCAACAGCATCTTATTTCTCACCCTTTGAAACAAAACAAACAAGCGTGGATCCCGTCGGGTACGACGGACGGTCTGGGGTGCTAATACCTTCCCAGGTCGTAACCGACTCCCGAACCCAGATCTTTGGTTCGCAGGACCTTGTCCTTTCCTTCTTCCTCAGGTTTGTGCAGCATTACCTTTCCCATTCCTTCGGGATAAAAATGCCTGGCTGGCGACTCTACCTTTTTCGCGCCACTTTCGCGTTTGTACTAGGATGAAAATTCTGGGAGCGACAGTATGTTCTATGCTATATTATGCTATATGCTATGAAAAAAAGAGGGAAAATTTGGGGTGTTACACGCCCTAGGTAGTAATCGGTTACTTAGTGCAAAATTTGAAAAAATTGTTTTCCATTTGCACTGCTATGATTCCGGCTCGATTCTTTTGCACGTCAAAGAAGGCATGGAAATAAACACATGAACCTTGGAATTCCTTGAATAAATCAATTAAATTGGTAAATCCTTGATCAGATAAATTTCAATTATTTGCGGATCAACTTCGACTTTTTATCTGTGAAATTCATTCGAGCTGCGGGACTGCTATTTTTGGCATTTTCGACCTGAAAAAGGATTAATAAAAGAAAACAATTTTTTTTTGGATTTTAATTAATGGTTAGTATACATAAAAAATAAAAGGCAAACAAAAGCAATGGTGATCCCTTGTGAGGTATAGACCCGCAACCAAAAAGGATAGACGAACTAGTGCGTGATCTTGTTTGTATGCAAGATGCAGATGAGATGCGAAAAATCTTAGGGTGAAAAATCAGGGTATGACAGGAGGCCAACAACTTGTTCGCGCGAAATCCATGTACGATCACACATAGAGACTTTTTCTTTCTCTAATGTCCAAAAGAGGGAATTTTATAGGCGTCCCAATGATTTAACTCTGCATGCATTAATTTCTAAACATAGGTATGAATCGTAGTTGGATGAGAGCGAATCAATTAAGTGTCGAGTATGAGCATGGAGTGATGGAATTTCTACAGTTTGCTGAAAGTAATTCTAAGAAAAATATTCCTCCTCCTAAAAGTAATGTTGGAAAAATTCTTCATGTGCTTTTTCTCTGTCCATGTGTTTGTTGTGCAAATCGCGAACCAAAAATTAATAAGAAAGAAACCATGGATCATCTAATTTGTCATGAGTTTTGTCAAAGTTATACACAATGGATATGGCACGGTGAGGTAGTAGCAAAGTCAAATGTGTCCCAAAGAGATAATATTAGTGTAGAAATGGATGATTGTCTGGAAGACATGATGCGTGATATTGGACAAGATTCGTTTAAAAAGGCACATGCATATGATACTTTATGCAGTGACAAGGATAAACCTTTGTACCCGGGATGCAAAAGTTTTACACATTTGTCAGTCGTGTTAAAGTTTTTTAATTTGAAGTCAAATAATGGATGGAATGACAAAAGTTTTGCCGAATAGCTTGAGTTGTTGACGCAAATGCTTCTAGAAGGTAACATAATTCCAAATCGTTGTTACGAGGCAAAAAAGATATTGTGTTCGATGGGTTTGGATTATGAAAAGATACATGCATGCCCTAATGATTTCATATTATATAGAAAATAGTATGTAAACTATAATCATTATCTGAAGTGCAAGGCGTCACTCTACAAAAAGAAAGCTAGTGGTTTTAGTGCTGATTAAATGGTCAAAAAGGGTCCTTCCGCAAAAGTGGTATGGTACCTAACAATAATTTCAAGGTTCAAGAGACTATTCGCTAATGAAAATGACATAAAGAATCTTATGTGGCATGCAGAAGAAAGAAAATGTGATGGACAAATTTTCCATGTAGCCGATTCTTTGCAATGGAAGAAAATAGATTATTTGTTTCCAAATTTTGGCAAAGAGTCGAGAAACCTTAGACTTGGACTTTCTACTGATGGAATGAATCTATTTGGTAATCTATGTACTAACCATACTTTTGGCTTGTTCTTCTAATGATTTACAACCTATCGCCTAGGTTGTGCATGAAGCGTAAATATATTATGTTATCGGTGATGATTCAAGTTTTTGTGAGTGTTTACAAAGTATTAAAGTTCGGCATTGTTACTCATCAAATGTCAAGAGGCTTGTATCATTTAAATATCTAAAACAAATTGGCTTAAAATCTCATGACTATCATGTCTTAATGCAATAGCTACTACCAATGGCTATTCGTGGGATATTTCCCAACAATGTTAGGAAGACTATAACTAGGTTGTGCTTATTTTTCAATGCAATTTGTTGTAAATACATTGATCCATTAAAGTTAGATGATTTGGAAAATGAGGCTACAGTTATCTTGTGCCAATTAGAGATGTATTTTCCTCCTTCATTTTTTGACATTATGGTTCACTTGATTGTTCATCTAGTAAGGGAGATTAGATAATGTGGTCCATATTGTTTACAGTGGATGTATCCAACAGAGAGATACATGAAGATCCTAAAAGGGTATATCAAAAATCCACACCACCCGGAAGCATCGATTGTTGAGAGGTACATTACAGAAGAAGCAATTTAGTTTTGTTCAAACTATTTGTTAGAAGTGGATACTGTAGGGGTTCCCAAGTCTCTTCATGATGGAAGATGTGAGGGTACAGATACACAAGGTTTAAAGGTCAAGAACTTAAGTATTTATGTGATTGTTCAAGCGCATTTGTATATATTGAATAACACAAATGAAGTTCAACCTTACTTATCTGTTCACAAAAGCATCATAAAGAAAAGGTACCCCAAGATGAATGAAAAATGGTTGTTAAAAGAGCATAATAAGAGTTTCTCTGAATGGGTTAAAGAAAAATTGCTAATGATGATAGTGCATCTAATACAATTAAGTGGTTTTCCTATGAGCCTAAATGTAACATAATAACTTGGAGTGGATATAATATTAATAAAATTTACTTTTATACAAAGTCAAAGGATGACCATAGTACCACACAAAATAGTGGGGTTATGATTGTGGCCGAGTCCATGCACTTCTCTAGTGCTAAATATAAAAACCCGGTTATGGCATCTACACCATACTTTGGGGTGATTGAAGAGATTTGGAAAGTTGATTATATTGTGTTTAAAGTTCCTGTATTTAAATGCAAATGGATTGATATCAATAGTGGTGTAAGAATCGATGAATTTGGAGTTACACCGGTTGATCTTATCAAGTTAGCTTATGCGGACAAACCTTTCATCATGGCATCTCAAGAAAAACAAGTGTTTTATGTCACAAATCCTTCTGATAAAAGGTGGTTACTAGTTATACAAGGAAAGGTGCTTGATAGTGATGAAAATCAAGATGTGAACCTTGATATTTCCGAAACTCCTCCTTTCTCAACAAATGTGCTTACCTTCATTGAAGAAAATGACGAGGATGATGTGCATTCTATTCGCATAGATCATGAAGAAGGGATATGGAAGGACTAGTAAGGTTTTTTATTTATTTATTTTGTGCTTAATTTGATGTCTAATTGTTTATATTTTGTGCTTAATTTTCTTTCTAATTATTTTTATTTTTGTGTAAACAGATACATGGCTGATTCAACCGACAACCCTTCTTCATCTAGTGACCCTAAAAAAAGAAGAGTTAGAGGCCCCACTTTGATGACACAAATTGAAAAAGTTCATCAAACGGGTGAAAAGATAAAGGTTGAGTTTGATCCAAGAACCCATGAATGTACTAGTGTTGGTAAAAATGTTTCAAATTTTAGGAGTTACATAACGTCTCTTGATCGACAGAGATGTAGTATTTTTAAAGATGAGTGGAAAGACATAGATAAAGACATAAAAGAGGCATATGGACATATGTTCAGGTATTTTTAACTGCTACGTATATACACTTTATTATACTTTATAATCATATACTATAAACATATACCATATACTATATGTGTAGGCTCATTTCACTATTCCAGAACCTCATGATCCAAATAAGGATCCGTTGAAGAAAGAATGGATTAAATATACATGAGAACGATGGAGAGGAAAGACACAACTCACAAGCGAATATATTAGAAAGCCCAAAGAAGGTCTCGCTCCTGCACATATCAGATATAATTATATTAAAGAAGAAGTATGGAAAGAATTTTTGAAGTCTCAAGATACCTTTGAATTTAAGGTTAGTAGGAGTTATATATTTTTTTATGCATAACATTTTTATTATGTTTTGTGATTAATAACTTTTTGAGTTTATAATAGGAAAAAAGTCAAAAGGGTATGCAAAATATGGCTAAGAATGTATACCCACATGTATTGTCTCGTGGAGGGTATCAATTGCTTGAGGAGAAAATGATAAGTAAAAAGAGATCATCGAGAGATGATTCTACATTAGATGATAATGGTAGCCCATATCCACCGTCAAACCATGAGTTATGGAAGAGAGCACGACAAAAGAAAATGGGAGAATACATATCAAAGGCTACACAAGTTATTGTTGACAAAATTGTAAGTAAAATTAAGAAACTTCTTTAAGTATCATTATAGTTGTGATTGATAAAAACTATTGATACTAGTTGTGGTTTTTTCATTTTGTAGGATTCTCTAGTTGAAGAAGGTGAAAAGGGTGTATTTGTTCCGGATGGATGTCACGATATCTTAGCAGCAACCATTGGAACATCGGAGCATGACGGCCATGTTCTTTGGAAGATCGTCTTCACGTCAATGACAATATATAGATTCAATAAAACAACTTGCACAATTGTCATCTGAATTGGAAGCAAAAATTAGAGTTGATTTTACGCAACAGTTGGTTGAAGAGCGTAAGGTGGTGCAACAATATTTCATGGAGACACTTAGGTCTATGGATATCTCCCAAAGCACAGAAATTAATAAATGCGTTGAACAAAGGGAAGTTGTGGATGGAAGCGGAAAACGAAGTTGTTCAGTTGCAAAAGTAAGCACAAAGGAAGGGGAAAACAATGTTGAGAGATTAATAAAAATGGTTCTGAAAGGGGTGACGCACACTTGGGAATAGAATTAAGTCATTGTGTGAGTGTCATTAATTTTTATATGCCAGCTAAGTGTATTAGAGAGTTGTTTATGGTTTTCATTGGCTTGACTTGTCTACTCTACAAGTTTTTTGCATGTAAGTACATTTTCTTTTTTATTACTGTCAATATCTTTTAATATGTTATACCTCTCATCACTTTGATTCTAATGTTTATTTTAAAATTATTCAGGTATATTCATTGTATAAGTATCAATACATCACAAGCAGAAGTATATGGATTTATGGACCCTGTTATGTGTTCGTATGTTGATAATGTGCCAAAAACTGAAGCAAATGTTAAAAAATACATACAAGACAAGTTACATGACGAAAAGAGAGAGTGTCACTTGCTAACATTTCTTCATGAGTAAGCTTGTATGAAATTGTGTTTTCTATTTTTAAATTTTTGTTACATGGATATTTCAATTTTGGTAACATGAAATTGTGACTTTTGTGTTTCTACACACACGTACAGAGGTCATTGACAATTAATAGTCATTTGTCCAAAAGATAATACAGTGGTCATCTTTTGTTCACTTCATCGGGAACTTAATCAAACCATGAGGAAAATTGTTACATGGTAAGTTTATATTTTATATTAACTTCATCCTATATACATAATTTGTTACAAAAGTAATTCCATATTTTATGTGGCTTTATATGGATTTTTTCTTCTAAATTACGGCTTATGGAGTTCATCAAGCGGCAAATGGCATTAGGAAAAAGGCTACATGGCTTCAACCCAAAGTAAGCGTGGTGTAAATTATAATTATATATTTAATTTTATCATATAAGTATTCACTAATAATGTCATTCATTTGTAGACAAGGAAACAAAATAACTCTAATGATTGTGGGTACTATGTGATGAAAAATATGTTGGATATTGTCTTTGCCAAGATAACCGAGTCTTGGATGAAGGTAATAAAAATAACTTTACTTTGTGTTTTGCAACTTAATGTGAATTTTCAAAGAATAACTCTATATTGTTATTTATGTATTGTAGGTATTTGATGACCCAAAAGAATTAACAAAAGATGATTTATATGATTTGCGACTCCGTTGGGCAACATGTTTCTTTGAGTTATATAAAGATTAAGCTTTATCTGGTGAGTTATATAGAATTATATATATATATATATATATATATATATATATATATATGAAATTCTGTGATCAGGTATGAGATGTCCTAAGAGATGTCCCAACACTTGACAGATTTAACCAAAACTTAAATAGCAAGAAAATTAAACAACACAGAAGTTTGTTAACCCAATTCAGTGTATAACCACACTTACATCTGGAGGCTACCAAGCCAGGAGGAAATCCACTATAAGTAATATTAATTCTAGACTTAAACCTCTCTGTTTAATCTATCACTTAATAACTACCCAATGCAATTTCTACCTAAGTCACAACTTAGATAAGAGTACCCTACTCACTCCCCCTCAATCACCCAGTGATCAAGTTTACAAGTTTAATAAAATTGAAGACATTCTTCAAACAATACAGCTTGATCTTACTTCACAGTTTCAATCAAGTCACAAATGCACTTATGCTTAAAAGCTCATCAAGTGGTACAATTAAAAACAACCTGCTATTAAAAACACTAGACACCCTATTTGGTCTTCTGAAATTCGTACTCAATTCTATGAGTTTCTGTTGCTTAAATAGGTATTTGTAATTTGGGCTTTCTGTAGGATGATCCAGCCCTAATGCACATGCAGCTTCCACCTTGAATTTAGGGTTTGTTACTTCCTATATTCTAGGTGATTTAGGTCTTCTGTTTTAATCTGAATCTTCAATATAAAACTCCCTACAGATGCGCCTTGTTCTGTTTTTATCCATCATTAATTAATTCCAGATAACTCTCCTTAAATATCTCTGATTAGTTAGTCAATAATTAATTCTGGAAGCAGGTTTGAGATGTCTCAACATCTGTTGGGACATCCTGAAAAACTGAACTTAGTCATTTACACAATGTCCCAACATCTGGTAAGACATCCTGAAATAAGTTCATATACTCTGTTTGATGATGTCCCAACATTTGATAGGACATTCTGAACTGAATTCAATAATTCTTGTTGGTCAAAAATTCTGCCAATTCAAGACATCTACAAACTCCCCCTTTGGCTAATTTTTGGCTAACATCTTTTCTGGTTTTCAGAGTGCAGCAGAAGTTCTTTTTATCAGAGTATAGCATTACTTTTTCTGTTGATTCTTATTTGAGATTACTCCCCCTCAAACATATATGTATCCAATATTGTTGCAACAGAAAAAAACTTATTCAGTTCAGAAGCAAACAAACAGATTTTTTCATTCATACTTAAACTGCAATTACAATTTGTTGTTGTTCTCCCCCTTGGTAGACACAAAATTTAGGGCCAAAGACACTATTCCAGAAATACATTGCTGTCATTACATTTGCCTCACATACATTGATCACTCAGATTCATCACTCTCAGTTTCTTCTTCAACTTCTGTTTCTTCATCAGCTTCACTTTCTTCATCAGAGCCAGCTTTTTGATCTTCTCCACTCTCCAGCCTTTGGATGATCTCTTCAATTTTTAGCTTCCTTGCTTCAAGTTCTTTGCATGTGCTTTTGAGCTCAGCAATTAGAGCCTTCTTGGAGATTGGAGTCTTAGCAGTTGAAGGACCTGCAGATGTCCCAGAAGGTGCTTCAACATCTGCAGCATGATGACTGAGGAATAACTTGTAGTGAAAAGCCAGGGGGCTTTCTCTCTTGCAGACAGTGTCCTTCTCAGTTAGAATCCCAGGATATTGGCTTAATACTATGCCACATAGCAATGAAGGAAAAGCTATTGGTAGCTTTGTTGCAGAAGAACTGGCATGCTTCAGGGTTTGATCAAAAATGTAAGCTCCATAGTCCAGCTTGGTCTGAGTTCCCACAGCAAAAATGAACCTTGCTAGGCCAGTGGAGATTGAAGAGGTGTGATTGGTAGGCACCCAGTTAGCTGTACCAATCCTGTTTAGCATAGCATATTTTCTTGTAAGCATGCTCACAGAGAGCTTTCCCTTCACAGGCCATGCCTTGACCTGGTTTGCAGTGATAACCTTGCAGATTTGGTTATCTGTCTTACCTAGCTCATTGGGTCCATCTGTTTCTCTTCCTAGGTACTGATTGATGATTTGAGGAGAAAACTCTACACATTTACCTCTAACAAAAACTTTTTGAAACTCAGAGGACTTACCATTGGAGCAATCCTCCTGAAGATTAACAATGAACTCTTTGACAAGAAGTTCATAGCAGGGAGAGAGATCTGAGACTGTCTTGAATAGTCCTGCAGCAGAGATGAGGTCAATCAGTTCAGTGCACTCAAGTGCATTGCTGCTCAGTTCTCTTTCTAAGGCAACCCTTCTTTGGTACACAAACTTCCATTTGTTGACACTAGAGACATGATGGAATGATATGTTGTCCAAGGGGGCTTCTGGAACAGCAGATGAGGCCCTAGAAGGTGCTGGTTTCTTTTTGGGAGGAGATGTTGGGACATCTGATTCAACATCTGAGTCTGATGGAGTGACAGCTTTTCTTTTCTGAGGTTGAACTTTACTCCATTGTTTTGTTGGCCCAAAAGTAGCTTTAGCTTTGCCTTTCTTTGGGGAGGCTTTCTTCTTCTCAGGAATTTCAGCTTCAGCTTGCATCTTTCCTTTCCTGGACCTGAGCCTTTTGGCTATGCTAGGTCTAACAGAGGCTATGATCTCTATATCAGAGTCCTGCTCCAGGTTTACCACTGGAGGAGATTGAGCAGTCTCCTCTTCAGCTGGTTGATCAGCAGGGATTTGATCTTCATTTGAGGCTTTGGTCTGATCCTCAGAGACTTCTTCATCATTTTCATTTGAGGCCTTATTCTGGTCCTCAGTTTGTTCCAAATCAGCATCAGATGAGTTCTTTTTCTCATCTTCAGATGTTCCAACATCTATTGGGACATCTTGTTCTGCAGGAGTGTCTTCTGCAGCTTGAGCTTGTTCTTCTTGAGGTGCAGGCATGGTGTTTAGGGGAATAGAAATTCCACTCACCTTTCTTTGTTCAAACAGAATTTGGGTGACAATCTCCTTGATGGAATCATCCACATAATCTGAAGATTTTGGGGGCATGTTAGCAGGTGAAGGAATGCCTCCTTTGGCTTTGCTGCGAACTTGATCTTTAGCTCTCTTTGGAGTTCTTGGCTTTTTAGTGTGAGAAGCACTTCCTCTGAGTTCGTCCAATGGAGTTGATTTCATTGGTACCACAGAGATGGGAGTGGCATGAACTACATCTTCTTTGTTGAGAACTTCTTCAGTTGTGTTAGGGTTTTGAGACATTGTTGAGGAAGATGAAAGAAAAGCTTTAGGGTTTATGATTTCTGGAGAATAGCTGGTTAATGTGATTCGCTTGTGATAGTATAATGAGAATCTTGATAGCTGATTATAAACAGTTACTAAATAAGTAGCCGTTACAGTGCAAATGATTAGAGATGGAATTCCCAAGGATCTTGTCCAGACTGGTTTTGCCATCTGGAACTTATGCCATACAATGTCATATGACATGTTGGCACATCTCATTAACTGCTAAATATCACATAAACAGATTCCAAGTTTGCCCCTTAAGTTCTCAAATTGTGTAGCATCCAATGCTTTGGTAAAGATATCAGCTAACTGCAGATTTGTAGCTACATGTTCCAATGAAATCACCTTTTCTTCTACAAGATCTCTGATGAAATGATGTCTGATATCAATATGCTTGGTCCTGCTATGTTGAATAGGATTCTTTGATATGTTGATTGCACTTAAGTTGTCACAGTACAATGTCATGACATCCTGTGGGACATTGTACTCAGTGAGCATTTGCTTCATCCAAACCAACTGAGAACAACTGTTTCCAGCTGCTATATATTCAGCTTCAGCTGTAGACAAGGATACACAATTTTGTTTCTTACTGAACCAAGAAATCAAATTGTTTCCTAGAAAGAAGCATCCTCCTGAAGTGCTTTTTCTGTCATCTGCACTTCCAGCCCAATCAGCATCACAGAAGCCAGTGAGAATTGGTTTACATCCATGAAGGTACAATATGCCATAGTCACAAGTACCATTAACATATTTAAGAATTCTCTTGACTTGATTGAGATGACTGACTTTTGGATCAGCTTGATATCTTGCACATACACCTACTGCAAATGTTATGTCAGGTCTGCTAGCAGTTAAGTATAACAAGCTTCCAATCATGCTTCTGTATAAGCTTTGATCTACACTCTCACCCTTTTCATCTTTAGTCAGCTTCAAATGTGTGGGGGCAGGAGTTCTCTTATGAGTAGCATTTTCCATTCCAAATTTCTTGACTATGTTCTTGGTATACTTGCTTTGAGAGATGAACATTGAGTCTTCCATTTGCTTTATTTGCAGACCAAGAAAGTAGGTTAACTCTCCTACTAGGCTCATTTCAAATTCAGATTCCATCTGCTTGACAAAATGTTTGACCATCCTTTCAGACATCCCACCAAATACAATATCATCAACATATATTTGAGCAATCATGACATTCCCTTCTTCATCTTTAACAAACAGGGTTTTGTCAATTCCACCTTTTCTGTATCCTTGCTTGATAAGAAATGTGGTCAGTCTTTCATACCATGCCCTTGGAGCTTGCTTCAAACCATAAAGTGCCTTCTTTAGTTTGTATACATGATTTGGACAGCTTGGATCAACAAATCCTTTAGGCTGTTCTACATATACCTCTTCATTAAGATAGCCATTTAAAAAGGCACTTTTCACATCCATTTGAAATAGCTTGAACTTCAAGATACAAGCAATTCCCAAAAGTAGTCTAATTGATTCAAGCCTTGCTACTGGTGCAAAGGTTTCATCAAAGTCTACTCCTTCAATTTGAGTGTATCCTTGAGCTACAAGTCTAGCTTTGTTCTTTGTAACAACTCCTTGTTCATTTGACTTGTTCTTATACACCCATTTTGTTCCAATCACATTTATGTCATCAGGTCTAGGAACAAGATTCCACACTTCATTCCTTGTGAATTGACCTAATTCCTCTTGCATAGCACAAATCCAGTATTCATCAGTAAGAGCTTCCTTGATGTTTTTAGGTTCTATTTTGGAAACAAAACAAGAACCTGAAATCACTTCTCTAGATCTAGTGATCACACCTCTGTTGGGATCACCAATTATCAGATCTTTGGGATGATCCTTCTGTATTCTGATGGAGGGAGGTTTGCTGGATTCTTCTGTTCTTGTATCAGTTTGAGTGAAGTTATAATGATCATTCTTTTCTTCAGCTTCAATCTTGATATCAGCAGATGTTCCAACATCTTCTGGGACATCTGTAGGAGCATCATCAATTATCACATTTATGGATTCCATGATAACCTTGGTTCTAGAATTAAATACTCTATATGCTCTGCTGTTTATGGAGTATCCAAGGAAAATCCCTTCATCACTTTTAGGATCCATTTTTCTTCTTTGCTCCCTATCTGCCAGAATATAACAGATACTTCCAAAAACATGGAAGTACTTAACTGTGGGTTTTCTGCCCTTCCAGACTTCATATATTGTGGACAAAGTTCCTTTTCTTAAAGTAACTCTGTTATGGATGTAACAGGCAGTGTTCATAGCTTCAGCCCAAAAGTACAGAGGTAACTTTTTAGCATGGATCATAGCTCTTGCTGATTCTTGAATGGTTCTATTCTTCCTTTCAACAATCCCATTCTGTTGAGGAGTGATTGGTGAAGAATATTCATGGTTGATTCCTTCTGAAGAGCAGAAATCTAAGAACTTTTGGTTCTCAAATTCTTTTCCATGATCACTTCTTATTCTGATCACACAGCTGGATTTTTCCCTTTGCAATCTTTGACATAATTCTTTGAATACATCAAATACATCTGACTTTTCTTTGATGAAATTTATCCATGTATATCTTGAAAAATCATAAACCACAACATAGGCATACCTCTTACCACCAAGACTTTCAACCTGCATAGGTCCCATCAGATCCATATGTAAAAGTTCCAAAACTTTGGAAGTTGTCAGATGTTGGAGCTTTGGATGGGACATCTTGGTTTGCTTGCCTATTTGACATTCACCACATATTTTGCCATCATCAATCTTCAGTTTAGGAATACCTCTTACAGCATCCATATATATTATCTTCTTTATGCCTCTGAAATGAAGATGACCTAGTCTTTGGTGCCATAGTTTCACTTCTTCTTCTTTAGCTAAAGAGCAAGTTGAAGTGAGACTGAGATTTTGGGATTCCCACATGTAACAGTTGTCTTTAGATATGGCTCCTTTCATGACAACCTCTTGTTCTTTGTTAGTCACTATGCATTCAGTTTTGATAAAGTTTACACTGTACCCTTGATCACATAATTGACTTATGCTGATCAGGTTAGCAGTTAAACCTTTAACTAGCAGCACATCATCTAGTCTTGGAACATCTTGACAATCCAAGGTTCCAACTCCCTTGATTTCTCCTTTAGCTCCATCTCCAAATGTCACATACCTGGATGAATGTGATTTTAAATTTACTAGCAGATTCTTTAATCCAGTCATGTGTCTTGAACATCCACTGTCAAAGTACCAGTCTTCTTTAGCTGATACTCTTAGTGATGTATGTGCTATGAATGCAGTACTTTTCTTTGACCAGATGAGTTGAGATTTCTTTTGATGCCTCAGCCCTGTGTGTTGTTTATCAGCTGATCTCCAAGCTTGATTGTTGATCTTGTTCTTGTAGCTTTGATCAGCTTTAGGGCTATCTTTTGGTTTCCATACCTTCTTGATGTTTTCTGTCTTCTGCTTAAGAGGTTGCTGATTTCTTTGATGTTTATGCAGCACTTTCTTGGTAACTTCTATTTTCTTTTTGGAAGGTTGCTGATACATCTGATTTGGATATCCATGCAACTTATAACAATGAGGTTTGATATGTCCAAATCTTCCACAGTGATGACATCTCCATCTTTGATACTTCTTCTTCATTTTGTTCTTTTCAGAATGTTGAGACATCTGTTGGAACATTATGTTTGTGTTCTTTTCCTGATGTTGAAGCATCTGTTGGGACATCTTGTTAGACTGTATGGATTTTGAAGTTGTTTTGCTGGAGCTAGCTTCATCTTTATTTACTCTGTTAAATCCTAGTCCACTTTTATCCCCTGAGTGCTTATTGTTGTTGAGAATCACATCCAGTGTATTTGAGCTGCTGTTCAACATTCTAACAGATTTGGACATATGTTCCAACTTGGAGTTGAGAAGACTTACTTCACTTTTTAAGGTGTCAATGATCTCCTGATCATTTGCTTTGTCATCTTCTAATGCCTTATTCTGCTTCTTTAGCTTTATAACCTCACTGAATATTTCAGAGCTTCTTTTATATAGATCTTTGAATGCTTGCTCAAGTTCTTCATAAGTAAGTTCCCCATCACTAGATTCACTTTCAGAGTCACATAATCCATCTAAAGCAGTGATATGCTTAGCTGATTCCTCTTCTGAATCACCTCCTGAGTCTTCATCAGACCAGGTTACAGAGAGTCCTTTCTTTTGCCTTTTTAAATAGGTAGGACATTCATTCCTGAGGTGTCCATATCCTTCACATCCATGGCATTTGACTCCTTTTTCTTGACTGGTCTTTTCAGCATAATTTGACCTTCTGTTAGCATCATAAGATCTCCTGTTCTCAGAGGAGTTTGTGTATCTTCCACTGGGTTTGGATTTGCCTTCCATTCCTCTGAGAATCTGTTTGAATTGTCTTCCAAGCATAGCAAGGTTGTCTGATAAGCTTTTATCATTTTCTGATTCATCATCTTCTTCTTCATCAGTATTTGACACCAAGGCTATGCTTTTGTTCTTTTTAACATTTGTGTCCTTCATTCCCATCTCAAAAGTTTGAAGGGAACCAATGAGTTCTTCAACTTTCATAGAGCATATGTCTTGAGCTTCTTCTATTGCTGTGACTTTCATGTCAAATCTTTTTGGCAAAGATCTGAGGATTTTTCTTACAAGCTTTTCATCAGTCATTTTTTCTCCCAAGGCTCCAGAAGTATTAGCTACTTCTAAAATGTTCATGTAGAATTCATGAACTGTCTCATCTTCCTTCATTCTCAAGTTTTCAAATTTTGTAGTGAGGAGTTGAAGTCTTGACATCTTTACTTTTGATGTTCCTTCATGAGTTGTTTTGAGAGTATCCCATACATCTTTGGCTAGCTCACAATGATGTACAAGTCTGAAGATGTTCCTATCAATGCCATTGAATAAAGCATTTAAGGCCTTTGAGTTGCCTAGTGCTGAATCTTCTTCTTCCTTAATCCATTCTTCTTCAGGTTTCAGCACTTTTGATCCATCTTTGGTATCTTGGACAGGATAATCCCATCCAATGTTGACTGCTCTCCATGCCCTGTTGTCAAGTGATCTTAAGAATGCAATCATTCTTAGCTTCCAGTAGTCATAATTAGATCCATCCAGAATAGGTGGTATATTTACTGACCCTATATCTCTGTCCATGTTACATAATTTGTATTCCCTAGATCTCACCCAGTATAAACAGGCAGGGTGTCTGCTCTGATGCCAATTGAAATTCTGTGATCAGGTATGAGATGTCCTAAGAGATGTCCCAACACTTGAAAGATTTAACCAAAACTTAAATAGCAAGAAAATTAAACAACACAGAAGTTTGTTAACCCAGTTCAGTGTATAACCACACTTACATCTGGAGGCTACCAAGCCAGGAGGAAATCCACTATAAGTAATATTAATTCTAGACTTAAACCTCTCTGTTTAATCTATCACTTAATAACTACCCAATGCAATTTCTACCTAAGTCACAACTTAGATAAGAGTACCCTACTCACTCCCCCTCAATCACCCAGTGATCAAGTTTACAAGTTTAATAAAATTGAAGACATTCTTCAAACAATACAGCTTGATCTTACTTCACAGTTTCAATCAAGTCACAAATGCACTTATGCTTAAAAGCTCATCAAGTGGTACAATTAAAAACAACCTGCTATTAAAAACACTAGACACCCTATTTGGTCTTCTGAAATTCGTACTCAATTCTATGAGTTTCTGTTGCTTAAATAGGTATTTGTAATTTGGGCTTTCTGTAGGATGATCCAACCCTAATGCACATGCAGCTTCCACCTTGAATTTAGGGTTTGTTACTTCCTATATTCTAGGTGATTTAGGTCTTCTGTTTTAATCTGAATCTTCAATATAAAACTCTCTACAGATGCGCCTTGTTCTGTTTTTATCCATCATTAATTAATTCCAGATAACTCTCCTTAAATATCTCTGATTAGTTAGTCAATAATTAATTCTGGAAGCAGGTTTGAGATGTCTCAACATCTGTTGGGACATCCTGAAAAACTGAACTTAGTCATTTACACAATGTCCCAACATCTGGTAAGACATCCTGAA
Organism: Lathyrus aphaca; assembly: GCA_963966055.1. Taxonomy (NCBI): domain Eukaryota; kingdom Viridiplantae; phylum Streptophyta; class Magnoliopsida; order Fabales; family Fabaceae; genus Lathyrus; species Lathyrus aphaca. Next base: position 303,100,786 of record OZ014524.1, on the reverse strand, counting down.
ATAAGTTCATATACTCTGTTTGATGATGTCCCAACATTTGATAGGACATTCTGAACTGAATTCAATAATTCTTGTTGGTCAAAAATTCTGCCAATTCAAGACATCTACAATATATATATGTCGCGGTGAGAATCGGATACCAAGCTATTGATTGAGCTTGAATCGCAAAACATTTATGTTCACCACCGACTTTAATTTAATCCAAAGGGAAAAGGGAAAAAGATCGTAAAAACCCTAAATGAGGAGAAACTAGGTTCGGGGGTTGATTATACCTAGGGAAGGTGTTAGCATCCTAAGCATCCGCAGTATCCTACGGGAACCTCTTGTTAATATTTGTGTTATTGTTATTTATTGCTTGCTAAAATTATGGGAACCTAAGGTTTTATTTCTAATGGTGCTCGCACAACATCGCATCGATGCCTACGTATCGGGTATAGAATCAGAGCACTCGTAGTTCTCCTAAGGATTAACGAACACTTGGTTACGCTCAAGGTTCGCGGGGGAAAGTAAGTGTTATGGCAAACACTCACGTGACTTTAGGGAAGTCACAAAAAGTTATAAAATAAAAAGCTAAGGACCTAATGGCTAAGGACCTAAGGATGAGGGACCTAATTGCTAAGGTCAAAAGAAAAAAGAAGGACCTAATTGCTAAGGTCAAAATGGTAACTAGGGATGGCTAAACTTCCTATGACATTGAGTCAACTGCAGGAGTTCTTTCCCTTTTGGATTGAAAAGCATAACAAAAATAAACAAAGGTGCAAGCTCCTAAGACTAGGCAAAGGCTGCTACTTGCAAAAAAATAAATGACAGCAAAGTAAATGGAATGCAAGGATAAAAGGCTTAGTAACCGGGCTATGGCTCGATATATGGATCGAGAATGCAGGGGTGGAAAACAAACGCAGTGCGACAAATTGTTTAAGTTAAAAAACTGTGAAGTGTAAGGAACTGTGCAGATGGCGATCGTAAACGACCGACTTACGTGTGTGAGTGTATGTGAAGTGAAGTTCACTTGGCGTTGGACCAAGGAATTTGTTATTTTTGAAATTAAGTTAGTATGGTGTAGAAATATGAGAAATGAATAATTAATAAATAAAGTGAATTAAATTATGAAAATAGAATGAAACGGATTAAATAAACTAAAAATAAAAAATAATGAATTAAATGGAAAGAAAATAAATAAATATATGAAATAGAAATAAAATGCAATGGCCTCATATGGGTCACGATTAATCGGAAACGATTTATCGTGACCTTCGTCATATCATCGGCCCTAATAACTAATTAAAATAATATAATAATATTAATAATCAAATAAATCCATTAAATGAAATATAAGAAAATAAAGAATTATAAGAGAAAATTAAAAAGAAAAATAAATAAAAGACAGGGGTGAATCGGTGTTGGATCAGTGTGTGGGTAGGAATATGAGACGGATTGGCCCTTAAGCCCAGTATCCTTACCAAAATTTAAATGGAACAAAAAAATAAAATTAAAAATAAATAAATGGAAACAAGGGAACGGGGGGGCGCTGTCTGGTGCTGTGTTTTAAAAAGCAAATACATATTGGACTATGTTTTTTTTTTTAGAAACTCAACCGTAACAACAACTCATAAAACAAAATTAATTAAGAATAGAAAGAGTGTGCAGTATGTGAGCGATGTGTGAAAAGCAAAACTTCAAATGGGCCAAACCCAATAACCGAAAAAAAAACACAAAAAGGGGTTGCTCTGGTAATATGTGTTTGAAGATATGTAAATTCACACGGGCTTTCCTATAGACCTTATATGGGTGCTCTAAACCCAAACACAGTATTAACAAAACAAATAAAAAGATAACAAGATATAATAATAAATAAAAAGGAAATAAAATCAATGAACAAATTCTTCTCAACTCAGAAAGAAAAAAAAAAAAAAAAAAAAAAAACTTCACCGTAAAAGATAACAACAGCAAGAGCTGCGAACTGCCCATCTCACCCTCTCCGATTTCGTTCTCTCTCTCACCGAATCCCTTTCAAAGATTGCGGATGGTCTCTCAAATTCTCAATCGCATGTCCCTCAACTCAGCTCACAGTTCACTCTCGCTCTCTGAATCAGCTTTGCTCGTCTCTCCTCACTCGTGGATTTCGCCCTCTCTCTCAGCGGCGATTCGGAAAAGGTGACGGTGGAAAGGTTTGTTCGAGGCGGTGGATTTAAGATGAAGGCTCCGATGGTGGCTCACGGGTGGCGTTTTCATGGTGGTTTGTGCTAGGTGATGTCCGCGGCGGAAACAGAGGGAGACGGTGGTGGGGTTTCAACGGCGGTGATGATGATGGTGAAAGGGTGGCGGTGGGTCTGGTAATGAACAATTGGTTCTATCTTCATGAGTTTGGTGGTTTCTTGCGAGTCATGGCTTTTAGGGAATGGCGGCCGCGGCGGAAAATGTTTGAAGATTTACGGCTTGTGTTTGTCTTAGAAGATTTCACGGCGGGATGGAGGGTTTGGTGAAGATGAAAGAGTCTTGGTGTTTGCAGTGGCTCCGAATCGCGTTTTGACAGGTGAGTCCTTTTTTATGATTTCAACTGCGTTTCTGTTTCGAAAAAGGGGTGGAGAGATGCGTGAAGGTGGTGATATTGTTTGGCAGTGAGGGTTGGTTAGTGAATTGATTCTGGTTATGGTTTACAAAGTCAGTGGGAGACACAATTTGAAAGTTTGGTTTGGGGCTTACTGTGTCTGGATGTTAATGGTGTGAGGTTTGTTCTCGGTTTGTGTTTTCGTAAACGGCGGCGGATTATGGCTTTGTGCGGCAGGTGGTTTCACGAAAGGGGTGCTGTTTGGTGACGGAAAGCTTGCGGTTTGGTGAAGGATTGGCTGAAGGATGGCTGAGTTTCGTTTCAGTTTGTGGCAAAAGATGGTCACGGGTCTGGTTTTGAGATGTGAGGCTGCAAAGAATGGTTTCCGGCGAATGGTCTTCTGTATTCTGAGTTTCGTTCAAATATGGGTTTGTGTGCGTTCAACTATGGCTGTTTCATGAGGATAGAGCTTTTGGATTTTTGTGTGTTCTTTCGGTCCGGTGAATGTTTGGTTGGTTTATGCGATGCTGTTCGGACGAATGGTCTTATAAAAAATGATTTCGGAATTCTGTGAGTTTTGAAGGTTTGTATGAGAAGTTCAGTTTATGCTGATGGTGAGGGAGTGTTTTACCGTGGCTGTTGGCTGAAGGTTTTTAGGTATTTGTATTTGCAGGTGAATATGGTAGTTGTTTCAGATGGGTTTCACGGTTTCGAGTTGGATGGTCCTATTTTGATGTTGTTGTTTTTTGTTGCAGGTTTGATGATGTAGGGTCGAAAAGGTTGTTGGAGGTGTAGGTTCAGAGTTGATTGAGGACGGATTTGCGGCTAGGTTTGGTGGCAAGGTTTGAGGACGGAATGGTTGCGGTTGTGAGTTGTGATGCGAGGGTGGAATTTGAAGGTTGAGTTTTAGAAACAATGGAGGTTTTGTGGTTTCTCGGCTGGATGTTCAAGGTTTTACGTGGCTCCGAAACAGTGGCGGAGGGTGAGGAGTTTGTAGTTATGCGGGACAGTGGGTCGGTTCTCACTCACAACTTGGGGTCTCTCAATCCCATCTCAGGTTTGGCTCTGTTTTCGTCTCACAAATCACTTCGTCTCTCTCAAATCTCACTTGTGATTGAAGCTTTTCGGATCTGGTTTTTGTTTGTGGGTATGGTAGTGAATATGTAATGGGCTGTTTCAGGTTGGTTCGGACGCGGTGATGACGGTGATGGGTGTTTCAGGATTGAAGGTAACGAAAAGTCAACGGCAAATCATATTTATTGGTGCTGGCTGTGTTTTCTTTGGTTTGTTTTGAAGAGGAGCGAAGAAGTTTAAGGTGAGTATCCAGTTTCTTGTATTTGTGATTAGGGATGGTAGTGATGGCTCTGGTTTCTGTTTGGGTTTATAGTTTTGTTTTTGGATTTCGGAAGGTCACAGGTTGGTTTGTTCTCTTTTCAAATTCTGGAAAAAAAAGTTATTTGGGTAGGGTTTTGGAACGGCTATTTGTTTGGATTTTTTACGGTTTCAATGGTGTTTCGGTGGATTTTGGGGTTGTGTTGGAAAGGGGACAGATTTGAAAAGGAGTGGCGGTGAAGATTTGGTTCAGTTTTTGTTTCTTTTCTGATTTTTGTTGCTTCCGTTGGCAGGTAGTCTGATGAAAGTGGAAGGGAGGTTTGCCGGATTTATGGTTGAAGGTGATGGCTTACGGAACGGTGAGATGGAAAGGGTGATGGTATGTTATAGTCCTTGCTGTTAAAAAAAAAAAAAGTGGCTGTGATGGTGAACGTTATAAGCAAAAATGGTTTTAAGATTTCTCTTTTTTTGAAGTTTTTTAGTATTAAGTTGCTTTGTGAATGCAGGTTGGAAATAAAGCTGAGAAGAAAACTAAATATGTACAAATGCTGAAAAAAAAGGTGAAGGAAAAAAAAGTATTACCGGCCCGAACGTTATCGGGGTGAAGAATCCGCGGTTGTAAGTCTAATATTCCTTGTATTGTTGCTGAATTTTTCGCTTCCTCCTTTCTTCCTCCTCTTCTTTTTGGTTTTTTGAATGGACGAAAGTTTGTGAAAGAAAATGATTTGAGGGTTTATTTTTTGTGAGTTTGAGGGCTGTTTGAGTTGTAATTAGAGGGCTGTCTCTGTGATTTTCTTGAGGGCTGGATTTTTGTGGCTGAGGGCTGTTTTGATGTAGTATTGATGCTGAAAATTTTTGTAATTTGTGTGTTGTTTTGGAACTGCTTTCCGTGTATTTTTGTGGGGCTGGTTTGATGATGTTTTGGGACTATTATGAGGGGTATTTGATGCTGATTTTTTTGTAGTGTTTGCAATGTAACAGTGTTGCTTATTGTATGTGTTTGGGACTGTTTGTGGGCTAAGTTTTATATTGTTTTATGCTGAATTTTTTTGGTTGCTTGTAGGTAAAGGATGTCTTGAGAGAGGGAACCAATGCTGAATTTTGCAGCTGTGGGTGGAGTAGTGGAGCAGGAAAATGCAGCTGTTGGTGGCTGCATGCTGATTTGGGGCAGATTTGGAGCTGTTGCATTTTGTAGTCTTGTGCTGAATTTTTTTGTAGCATTTTTCTTGTAATTTTCTATGTAATTGTAACAAAACAAATATTATGGAATAAATTGATTATTTACACTAAAGCTTGGTTTATACTTGGCACTTAATATTGGAAATGAGAGTTTTGAATTAGAATCTAAATATAATACTTAAGTTAGAAATGAATTAAAAAAGAATTAAATTTGAAATTGAAAATAACTTATAAACTTAAATAAATAAACTTGGAATTAAAAACTAATTATAAGAAAAAGAAATTGGAATTAAATTGAAAATGAAATCTTAAACTAAAAAAATAAAAAAATTAGAAATTGAAATTAAATTAGAATAAACTACAAATAAATTGGAAATTGAAATTAAATTAGAAATAGGAACTTTGAAAATGAGTTGAAAAAAGATAAAAAATAAAATTGGAGATTAAGAGTAAATTAAAAATGGAGATTAGAAAAAAAAAATGAACTAAGGATAAAAGTTAAAATTACATTAGGAAGTAAAAAACTTGAAAATTGAAAATAGAAATAAAAATTACATTTGAAAACTTAAAAATTGGGGATGAGATTATATATTTTTTTAATCAAACTTTGAGAATAGAAATTAAAAATTAAGTTTTAAAAGTTAGAAATTAATTAAAAGTTGGAAATGAGGAATAGAAATTAGATTTAGGATGGAAGCTTAGAAGTGAAAAGAAATTAAGAATCAAAAAATATAAATAGCTAGAAAATGAGAGAAACAACGGAAAATAGATCGGGAAAAAATCCCTGCTAAATGCGATGAATGTATGATGCGAGCAGTTAGGGGTAAAATTTGGGGTGTGACAGTTGCCCCTATTTAAATAACTTTACCAGATGGCGTGAATGACGATAGGATCTCATGAAATCATGGTGAAAGGTATTTAAATACAGAAATAACCGAAAATTTTGCCCCTAAATGCAATGTTATGCTGGACTACAAACTATCTAACTCTGCAACTCCTATGCAATGAAATGATGATTATGGTATGAATGATTAGAATGAAAATGAGACGACGACCACAAGCCAAAACTCACTAGGGATGACAAACACTGGGGACGACAGACACCGGGGATAAATAAACGAAAATGGGACATATTCAAAGTGATAAATCAACAGGTTCAAGTGTAACTGTTGACACTAAGAATAACAAAAGACGGGAACAAAAGGAAATCCGAAGCGTTGGATCAACAAACACAGACAAAACAAAATAAAATTCAAAGTGACTGCACCGTGGCACAAGGCGACCAACTGACACTAAGAATAAAACAAAACAAGGAAATAAATCGAAATGGTAGATCAATGGCTCTATGCGACCAAATGACTTTGAGAAAATAAAGCAGCAACATATTCAAAGTGAATGCGCAGCGGCTCGATGCGACCAACTGACACTAAGAATACAACAAGATAAACAGTCAAAGGGAAAGTGCAGCGGCTCGATGCGACCAACTGTCACTGAAAATGATAACATAATATTCAAAGTGAATGCGCAGCGGCTCGATGCGACCAACTGACACTAAGAATACACACAAGCAAGGAAATAGATCGAAATGGTAGACTAATGGCTCTATGCGACCAAATGACTTTGAGAAAATAAAGCAGCAACATATTCAAAGTGAATGCGCAGCGGCTCGATGCGACCAACTGACACTAAGAATACAACAAGACAAAGAAAATGCAGTGGCTCATGTCGCTCCCGACAAATGAAAAAGGGTCATATGAAGGTACAGACGCGAACGGTCGGCGAAGGGAACAGTGAGAACACACAGCCGTGAACTCACTGGAGATGAATAGAGTCGCCAGCTAGGCATTTTTATCCCGGAGGAAAGGCAATGCTGCATAGACCTAGAAAAAGATGGATAAGACGGTTTGCGAACCAGAGAGACTGAGAAAGGGGGTTGGTTACAACCTGGGAAGGTATTAGCACCCAGATTGTCCGTCGTACTCGACGGGATCCACGCTTAAAAGATTTGTGTTTTAAAGGGGTAGTGTCAGTGTAAGAATGAGAATGAATTGCTCATGACCATGAGGCTTAAAGAATGAAGCTGGAAAGAGGGGGAATATACAGAGACTTTTGTTCGATAATTGTTAAGTTATGCCTACGTATCCTCTCGTGCAATGAGGAAGTCAGAACACCGTAGTTCGACCCAAAGAGACTGAAAGGTGAATTGATTTGTGAACTGCTTGCTTATCTATGCTCAAGTGTATGACCTGTCTGGCTCAGGTGCTTACTGTCTTGCATTAGACGGAAGAAGCAAGTTCTCGTTTGTGAGTGAAGGTGATGAGAAAAGAATCCCGGAGGAGACGATTATTGTTTGTTTTTGAGTTTTCAGTCTTTTATTGCTTTTGAAAGTTTGTCATAAGACAATGAGCTTAAGCCTAAACCAATGGGTTAGTAAACTCATCACATCTTCCCTCTGATTAGGGGTAATGAGAATACCTTAAGTGTGAAGTCAGATTCTCACACTTAATCACCTTTGGTGTAGGATTAAGATCATTAACCTACTTTTGATTATTTAGATGTTTTTGTTGTTTTTGTTTAGCGTTGAGTAATGAGGTTAAGCCATAATCAAGGATTAAACAGACTCATTACACCATCCTAATAGAAGGATAATAGATGAGAATGTTTAAGCTGAGGAAAGCTCCTCAACTTAATCCATGATTAGAGATTAAACTCATGACAAAACAGGCCTTTGATTAAGTGAATTTTATTTAATGGTATGATGATGAAGTGAGTTTTATGATTTGTAAGACAATTTGAGGGGGACTTGTCCATTAACACTAGGGTTAGTCCTTCTTAACCACTTAAGGAAGAATTAGAACCCTAACGCAAGGCCCAAGTTACAAGTGTAATGTCTTGATGATTATTATGTGAATTGATTAAGAGATCTAAACACATTAAGGATTCAACACTTAGGATTAAAGTTATACACTCCATCCTAAAAGAAGGATGCAGGCATAAGCTTAGTCACAAAGCCTTGAAGCCTTTAGGGTTTAGTCCCTAATTATGAGGTGAGAGAGGGAGACTCAAAGATGACACAAAGGTGGAAGCTAAATGGGGGACTAATCAAACCTAATTGTTAACATGCTTGGAAACCCTAGGGTTTGTGTGGTTTTTTAGAGATATCTTCAAAGAGAGCCACCAGGAAGCAGATGAAAGGATCAAGAAGTGAAGAGAAGCAAAACAACTTGCTTCACTCAAGAAGTCAAGTTGCTTGAAGGAAGAAGAGGTAATAAACAGGGAGGAGCAAGCTCACTCCAATATCCATACAAAAAGATGCAACAGTAATGCACAAAGGAGATGAAAAGGAAATGCGAGAAGTGAAGGCAAATTCACTTCTCGGAGTACTTACCACCTGAAAAAGTTAGCACGAAAGAAATAAATAAAGTGAAAACGAACTGGATAATAGGGTGCAAACCGAAAACGATATGATTTATTGTACAAGTGAGAACAAACGAAAAAAATAAATAGCTAAGTTAAAATGAGAATGATTAACAGAAATAATTAACAAATTAACTAAAAAAAAAAAAAAAAAAAAAAAAAACTCTATCTTATATAAATATCTAATAAGAATGTTTCCCTTTTTTTTTTATTTTTCTATATATAATTATATCTAAGAAAACAGTTTTACACAATTTTTTTCTAAATAAGTAAAGAAATGATTTACAAAATTTATCTAAGGAAATAAATAAATAGTTTTTAAAGTTACCTAAAGAAATAAATGGTTTTTTCTTACAAAATTTAACTAAAGTAACAACTAAATAATAATTTTTTCTTAAACCTTGTTATATAAAAAAAAAGAAGTACCTAAAACTAAATAAAAATTAACTCACCTAAAACACAGATCAAAAACTGGAAAAAAAAAGAAAAAAAAAAAACTATGCCAATGAGGCCCATACGGGGCAGACAGGCCTGGGTTTGACGGATCAGCTGATGGTCCAAGTGGGTCAATCGTGACCCGATTCAGTCAAAGTTAGGAAAAAAAAGGTTGAAAACCCTAAAGGAAACAGTACAAACGGCGGAAGGACGAATCCCTCACGAATCGCTCGTCATTTTCATCCCCAACCCTTCCCGTCCATACCTCTCTCGCTCAGAGCTTCTCTATCGAATTCTTACTCACTCAACGCCCTCTGTTTCTTTCGGATCAAATATACCAAACCTCATCTCAGTTTGAAAACGCAACCCGATCCGAGGTCACCGGCGATTTGTGGTAAACTCCTTTCGTTCTGAGAAAATCTCTATCCTCTCTTCGTCCTTCACTTGCTTTCTTCGTCTTGCGGCTCAGATTCTCATATGGCGGTGACTTTGCCTATTGCAGGTTGCTAGGTTGATGACAATGAGGGATGCGGCCCTTTGGAACTTTTGAAAGCTAAGTTTTTTCTCTTTTTATGTGATTAGATCTTTTTTCGTGATTTAGGGTTTTCTGGATGCGGCCCTTCAAGTGCTTTTGATTCACGAATTTATCTTGACTCTTATAATGAAAAATTAGGGTTTGTAATCCCAATCTGGCTATGTCTTCCCCTTCTTTCTCATAACAGAAAAATGTGTTGGCCATTTTGTGAAATTTGCTCTGCACCAATGCTGACATTTCTGTTCTGACTTTTTTGTCTGTTTATGCCCCTTGACCTTGAAAACGAACTGAGATTAATTTCTCCTTTTTTACTGCTGTAAACTTTTGCTATCTTGTGAAATTTGTTCATGTTATTCTCTTGTAACTAATACCATCCTTGTTGTTGTAGTAATCCAGTTCCACCATGGAGAAAGTAAGAAGGTATCAAAAAGATGTTCCACCCTATTGCTGACATTTCTGAGGTATTATGCACTCTTGAACTATAATGCTGCCATTGTTCGAACTTTTGGATGATGTCTCGTTCATGCTGTATGTGCAGGATTTGATCTAAGAACTTCTTTAAAGTGATCTGCACATTCACTGCAAGGGTACATACGAGACAATATCTGTACCAGTTCTTTTACATCCTTCTTCTGTTGTCTTGTAGGATTGTCTGGATACTGAGCAGCAAGAGTGTGAAGAAAATTCCATGTAGCCCTTCCAAGGTCTTCTTTAGTCACAGGGATAGAGGACTTGGCCTTCTATTGATAACATTATGCACATGACATAGCCACTGAGAAAATTCAGCATGTGACCCCAACTGTACACATCTCTACTGAGAACCTGTTCGCCATTTCCACTAGCAACCTTGGCTTCAAACATTGATAACTTGATTCAGACCAACATCTCTTCCCTTTCCAACCTGTCAAACACATCTGGATGGCCGTAATGCATTCTGACTTTTCTTGCTCTCTTTTTTTGTGCTATCCATGAGCTCGGTTTCAATGTTAGCCCTATTCAAATGATTTGTGGCTATTTTATATTTGGAAAATCCAAACCCTGACTTGCTCTTACTTTTGATTAGGTGCCCCGTGACGACGTGCGGTACGACTTTTGTTGTGAAGTTGAATGGGGAACTGGATGTCTGGCGAAGCATCCAACAGTTGGAACAAAGATTATGTAAGGCCCTCATACGTTGAACTTGCTAAGCGTGTCACCAAGAATACTCTGTGGTGGTGGTGGAGCTGATAAACTAGCATCAAAACCAGTTGGTTGACAACCAGATGCAGTCACATCTTCTACCTTCTTCTTTTTGATGACGTTTTAGAAGCACGCAGTTGACGACATGTTGCTTTTTCAACAACATTTAACAATGGTAAACACCTTTCCTTTCCATCTCTTTTCAGAAGAAATCCATATGTTATGATAAATAAATCCTCTTCTTCATGTGTCCGTGCCTCTGTAACAACTGAATGAAATTGCTTTGCAGGTTGCACGTATGACTCGGCAGTAGGGCATGCGAAGATGTTCTTTCAGGCCGTAGAAGACAGAGACAAGAACAGGCAGTTCGTGCCAGCGAATAACCCTGGTGTCATGTTTCCTCTCACGCTAGTAGATGATCCACGTTGCCAATTGTGCATCAGTCATCAGTATTTTTGGTCATCAACCCAACCACCACTAACACCATAGGACCTTGCGCTTTAGTTTTTTGTGTTAGGAGGCGGTGGAACAGATCCACTATGCATTCCATTTTGTAACACCTCATCTTGCTTGGACTTAATAATGTTTGATGCATGAGTTGATTGTATTGCCATGTTTTCTCTTCTGTAAATTTGTAGAATTAGAATTCAAATAGCATGGGAACTTGGTGCTTCTGTCTCTTTTTTTTTTATCCTATATATTTGACTAGTTAATTTATCTAAAACACAGATTACAGATCAATCAACAAGGGGACGAAGTTGGCCACTACTCCAGATAGGGTGGAGGAAATTATATCAAAGGGGTCTTGATGACATTGACCCTTGCAAATATCCATTAGCATCACCTTGTTTTTTTTCTTGAAATTTGTAATGCTACAATGAGGACATATATATTCCAACCCACCTGCTTTTGCATAATCCTTAAATGCGCCAAGACCCTGCCTTCTGTCACAACCGAAGTGAGCCCACTCACTACATATGCCGCAATTCACCCAAACCCCAGCAGCACTACTGTGACACAACAAGCAGCATCCTCCATCCACGTCATCGTGTGCTAATTCATATTCTAAAAGATAGGTTTCATAATGTCTTTTGAGTGTATTTCCAACTCCAGTCATTCTATTAGTTGATGTGTAATTTCCCATCTTTGAAAAGATTCGCCCCTTCCAATTGATGCCATTGCCAACATGAAATCCTTTTTTGAATCTGAATCCAATATGATACCATGCAAATCCTTTCTTCCTTCCCCACTTGAAGTCAAAGACATCAATTCCAAACAGCCATCCTCCTTAAGTTTGAAAACAATGAATCAAATCCAATAAGCCATCCTTCTTAAGCTTTGAAACCAATGGACCAAAGAAGTCACACTTATTATTTTCTTTACAAAAATGCAATAAGTTTAACCCATAACTCATCAATTTATTGGAAATAAATTCGACATATCTTAAAACCGACTTTGCAATTTTAGTGACACTTAATCATCAATGAGACCCCAGTTGATTGAAATGATTTGCAAGAAACGTATTTGTAAGGTCTTTGATGGGTAAGGATAGCTGGTGTGGCACAGGCCCATGGATCAGATCTTGGGAATTATAACAAGTGGAGGCATAGTCACATGGGTCCTCGCAAATTGGTACAAGTCTGCCCCCCCTTTGTGATCCCTTGAGGCATAAGTCGTGAAACCTGGAGATTCTTTGGTGCATTCAGAATTTAAGGCCCTGATTCATGTTTGCGTGATGATTGGAAGTCGCACTGGAGTCACACAAAAGCTTGCCATGAGAATTTACAAGTTCTCCAATTCAAGGCAATTTTGCAAAGTGCCTCAAAATTCTCAGTCTTGTGAACTTCTGGCATCCTTTATGACCAAATAAAGATCATACGCAATCAGAAATGACGAAGAACACCCTTTGGTCGGGTCATCGGGAGCCTCAGACATCCTGGTTTTGTACTGACTTGTTCCAGAAGTCGTCCCTTGATCAGATATCCTCCCCATGGAATTTCTTCATGAAACTTGATATGCGCGAACCTCATAACCTGGCCCTGTTTCCATGCCATTTTCAGTTCTTGTGTTTCCTCTGCATTTTTGACTTTGAGGAGATGGAATATGATATAAGAACACACATGGACCCCTTTGAGTTGATTGGTGGCCTCTGGAGTGGCCCAAGAAGCTTTGGGATTGCTCAGATCACAAACCCTAAGTGCAGATGCCTTAAAAACTATGCAGTGGATCAAAAATGAGATGTGAGATGATATGATTGTGTTTATGCATATGAGATGACCATAAGCCATGGTGTGAATGGGTGAGGGCAAATTTGGGGTGTTTACAGCTGCCCCTATTCAAACATGAGTTAGCTGTGCAGGATGTAAGCAACGGCTTAACAGGCCAAACGAGATAACTTGTGGTTGAATACCAAAGACAGTCCAAAATTTGCACTCACAGAATGAAGAAGAAAAGGGATATAGATTGTAACAGAAAAATAAAGTATATTATAAAGTGTGGGCGACGGAGGACGACCGTCGAGCAGAGGACGACTGATGGGTAAAAAGCGATGACGGGGACGGCCGATATGCTGAGAAAAGTGCTGAAAATAAAGCAATAACGGGGACGGCCGACATGCTGGGGATAAAAGGTAAAGCCAAGACGGGGACGGCCGACTAGCTGGGGAAAATCAAAATATGATGGGGACGGCCATCAAGATAAAACTGTAAAATTCTCTGGGGGTTAATGAAACATGACGGGGACGGCCATCAAGTTCATAAAGCAAGGTAACCAACGATGGGGACGGCCATCGGGCTAAAAGGAAAGGAAAAGGGACCACGACGGGGACGGCCATCGGGTTAAAGAATAAATGAAATAAACAGATGATGGGGTACGGCCATCAAAGATGAAGGACGATCACCTAGCAGGGTACGGCTGCTCTGTTGGGTATAAAAGGAAGTATGATGGGGACGGCCGTCAAAGGTGGAGGACGACCACCTGGCAGGGTACGGCTGCCGAAAATATCAACGATGGGGACGGCCATCGGATAGAAAAGGTCAACGATGGGGACGGCCATCGGACGAGCATGATGGAGGACGACCATCAAGAAGTGGAGGACGACCACTCAGCAGGGTACGGCTGCTCTCGAGGTTTCTCATGACACAGGACGAGTGCCAGATAACCAAAATCAACAATGGGGACGGCCATTGGATAAAGTGATGAAGGACGATCATCAAAGGGTGGAAGCCGACCACCTAGCAGGGGACAGTTGCTAAAAATATCAACGATGGGGACGGCCATCGGATGAGCATGATGGAGGACGACCATCAAGAAGTGGAGGACGACCACTCAGCAGGGTACGGCTGCTCTCAAAGGTATCATAACACAGGACGAGCGTTAGATAAAAAGAAAATTTGTTGGTGATCTACTGGGGATAATGTAAACACGGACGAGCGTTTACATCCAAGAAACAAAAGGTATAAGTGTTTGGGTATTGTGTATAGGTTAAAGATGCGGACGAGCATCCTTAAGACTATGATACGGACGAGTATCATGTAGAAACAAACTGGCACATGTTCAGAGATGATGATACGGACGAGTATCAACTGGTTTAACAAAGAACACGGGCGAGTGTTGAATCTGAAAGAATCCTCCTGGGGAATAGTAGACACGGACGAGTATCTATATCCAAGAAGACATAAGTGTTTGACACGGTGTATGGGTTAAAGATGCGGACGAGCATCCCTAAGACTATGATACGGACGAGTATCATGTAGAAGCAAACACTAGACGCAGTGTTCTGAGATGATGGTACGGACGAGTACCAACTAGTTAACAAAGAACAAGGACTACTGTCGAATCTGTGGGGATATAAGTGATGATGTATACAAGATACGGACGAGTATCTGTATAAGTGTACCATGAGTAATATGGGTGTTTATCTGCTGGGGAGAGTGACACGGACGAGTGTCAAGAGAGAAAAGTATAATATTAACAAGTGTATGGGTGATGAAAGGTGTAAGCGACTGTGCTGGGGATATGACACGGACGGGTGTCAAGAAGATGTATATATAGGTATATGTGAGTGCAAAGAGGACGTCTTTGGCTTTCTGCTGGGGTATGACACGGACGGGTGTCAGGACATATCTGTAATGAGGGTGATTTGTTCGTAAAGAGTGTTCAGGCGACTTTACTGGGGAAAGATGGCACGGACGGGTGCCAAAAGGTGTATATACTGGTGCTTGTGAATATGAGGCAACTGCTTTTGCTGGGGCTCTGGTGGGGTTTTGGGGGAAGTATTCTGTATAATGACAGATTGTCAATACTTACAAGTGTTCAATTCACAACATGACTTATGATTATGCTATGCGTTTGATTTTTTGCCGTAATGCTCCGTATTAGACGGAATGCTACGCTTTGAGGGTATAGTATGATGCGAATGCTATGATTATGCAAAGAGACACAGATCCGGGATTCGGATCCCGTTGCTGCGAAGATCTCTGGTTGATCTGCTTGGAGTGAACATCCCAGCTGGGGATGAGATCATTGGTAGATCTAATGATGTATCTGTTTGGGGATATAGGTCACTGATTGACATATCCTTATAAATGAGAGACCCAGCTGGGGTTTGTAGAAGCTTCTGTTCTCTGTTGTGACTTCTCCGTGCGTTGCTCTTCTGAATAGAGGCTTGAAGCTCTGTGGGGAGATGATTCCCTGATTCTGCATTCTGCTGAGGATGAGAAGGCAACTCGGCTGGGGAGAATGCTTGTCGGCAACTCAGCTGGGGAGAGGAATGAGAGGCAACTCAGCTGGGGATAGAGCGTTTCCGATGCTGCATGTTGATTTGGCAACTTTGCTGGGGAAGTGGGCACCTCCCAGTGCCATGTGAGTTGATAATGATTCGCCAGTTTGCTGAGACGTAACTTGCATGCCCCAGGTTGCGTTCTGGATACCTGCAATCCTGCAACGGTAAGGAAACGTACAAAAGGTCCCGAGGTATCCCTTACTGGATTCCGTCATAGGAGTTAAGTACTTTCTAGAATAATTACATTCCCTGTAAGCATGTGTTTATTTTTTTTAGAGAAAGGCATCTGTACTTATGCAATTGTATTTTTAGAGACATCAGACAACTCTTTGCAAAACGTAAATGTAAAAGACGAAACATGACTGAAAATCTGATTTTATTAATTCATGTGCCCTGAATTGGCAAGATACAATCAAAGAAACATATCTCCTGAAATGAGGAGATTGTTACAAATTGAGAAACAAAATGCTGGCGATGTTGACGAGGCTTTCAGGGAGCTTCCTCTTATACTATGACTCGTATGACAATGACGTTCTTCTCGTCTTGCTTTCTGGAGAGAGTTGATTCTGGTTGAAGTCTGATCCTTCGTAACTTACCAAATTGTAGGTGATACAGACGAATTCAGAGTGCAGTTGTTCGCTTATTCCCTTATTTTGCATGGATCGCCCTTTCGGGTTTTCAATCCATCGGGATACCCATTTTTGCCTGAGTTGTCCAATGCGGCTTTTCAACTCAGCGGGTGTACATTTTTCATTTATTTCCCTTATTTTTGCCCGAGTCTTTTATTCTGTTTTTGACTCGCCGGGATGCCCTATTTTTGCCTGGACTTACATTCTGTTTTTATGTCCAGCGGGTCACTTTATGCGAAGTATTTTTTAACTGCATCTGAATTTACAGGGGATGGGAAATCTTCACCATCCATGGTGCTGAGCATCAGTGCTCCACCAGAGAAAACTTTCTTTACCACGAATGGTCCTTCGTAATTCGGAGTCCACTTGCCCCTGTGGTCTGTATGAGGAGGGAGGATTCTTTTCAGCACAAGATCTCCTACTTGGTACTCTCGATGCCTGACTTTCTGATCGAAGGCTCTCTTCATTCGCTTCTGATATAGCTGCCCATGACAGATTGCAGCCAATCTTTTCTCTTCGATCAAACTCAGTTGTTCGTATCGGGCCCGAACCCAATCTGCTTCACTCAGTTTAACATCCATTAGTACCCGTAGAGAGGGTAATTCAACTTCAACAGGTAGGACTGCTTCCATACCATACACAAGCTGATACGGTGTTGCCCCAGTGGATGTTCTGATTGATGTGCGGTACCCATGCAAGGCAAACGGTAGCATTTCGTGCCAATCTTTGTAGGTGACTACCATCTTCTGCACAATCTTTTTGATATTCTTATTTGCCGCCTCAACAGCGCCGTTCATCTTTGGCCTGTAAGGAGAAGAATTGTGGTGTTGGATCTTGAAGTCCCGGCACAGTTCTGCCATCATCTTGTTGTTTAAGTTGGAACCATTATCAGTAATGATTCGCTTGGGCACTCCATACCGACAGATGATATCTCTTTTCAGAAATCTGGCTACCACTTGTCTCGTGACGTTCGCATATTAGGCTGCTTCAACCCACTTGGTGAAATAGTCAATGGCGACCAGGATGAATCTGTGGCCGTTTGAAGCAGTTGGCTCAATTTTTCCAATCATATCAATGCCCCACATAGCAAAGGGCCAAGGTGAAGACATGATGTTCAAAGGATTGGGAGGTACATGCACCTTATCTGCGTAAATCTGGCATTTATGACATTTCCTGGCGTAGGCACAACAGTCTGCATCCATCGTGATCCAGTAATAGCCTGATCTTAACAACTTCTTAGCCATGGCATGCCCTCCAGCATGGGTACCAAAAGAGCCTTCATGCACTTCGTGCATCAACAAGTCTGCTTCTGTTTCGTCAACACATCTGAGGAGTACCATGTCAAAGTTCCTCTTGTATAAAGACCCATCAGTGTTCAGAAAGAAACTACCAGCAAGCCTTCTCAAAGTCTTCTTATCATTGGAAGATGCCCCAGGTGGGTATGTTTGATCCTCCAAGAAACACTTAATGTCTTGGAACCAAGGCTTATTATCTTTGACAACGTCTGCTGCAAATACATATGCTGGTCTATCAAGTCTAGACACTGAAATCTGGGGTACAAAGTTAGCCGTTTGAACTTTGATCATGGATGAAATGGTAGCAAGAGCATCTGCAAACTGATTCTCGTCCCGAGGGATATATTCAAGCTTGACTGTTGTGAAGAAGGTCAATAACCTCCTTGTATAATCCCTGTAAGGTATCAGATGATCCTGGTGGGTGTACCATTTTCCGTTGGTTTGATTGACTACCAAAGCTGAATCTCCGAATACAGTTAAAGTCTTGATCCTGAGGTCAATGGCTTCCTCCAGACCCATAATGCAAGCTTCGTATTCAGCTTCGTTGTTAGTGCAGTTGAAAGTGAGTTTTGCCGAGAAAGGCATGTGAACTCCTTTAGGTGTAATGAGTACTGCACCAACACCACGACCATTCATGTTAACAGCCCCATCAAACATCATAGTCCATTCTTCTCCTGGGTCAGGCCCTTCAGTGTGAATAGGCTCTTCATGATCTTTTGATTTAATGAACATGATGTCTTCATCAGGGAAGTCGAACCTCATAGGCTGGTAGTCATCAATGGGTTGCTCAGCAAGATATTCAGATAGTACACTGCCTTTGATGGCTTTCTGAGATGTGTACTGTATGTCGTATTCTGTGAGAATCATCTGCCATCTTGCAACCCGTCCGGTAAGAGCTGGCTTCTCAAATATGTACTTAACTGGGTCCATCTTTGAGATCAACAAGGTAGTGTGGGTCAGCATATACTGTCTCAGTCGGCGAGCAGCCCACGCTAAAGCACAGTAAGTTTTCTCGAGCAGTGAATAACGCTGTTCACAGTCGGTAAACTTTTTGCTTAGGTAGTATATTGCATACTCTTTTCGACCAGACTCGTCATGCTGGCCCAACACACACCCCATCGACTCTTCTAATACTGTCAAGTACATAATTAGAGGTCTTCCTTCAACTGGCGGCATGAGGATTGGAGGTTCTTGTAAATACTCCTTGATCTTGTCAAAAGCCTTCTGGCAATCTTCGTTCCACCTGACCGTTTGTTCTTTTCTTAACAGCTTGAACAAGGGTTCACAGGTTGCCGTGAGGTGAGATATGAACCGGGAAATGTAGTTCAATCGACCTAAGAACCCTCGAACCTCTTTCTCAGTTTTCGGTGCAGGCATCTCTTGAATAGCTTTGACTTTATCTGGGTCAACCTCAATCCCCTTCTCGCTTACAATAAAGCCCAGCAGCTTACCAGATCGCACCCCGAATGTGCATTTGTTGGGGTTCAACTTCAGTTGATACTTTCTCAGACGCTTGAACAACTTCAGCAGATTCACCAGGTGATCTTCCTCTGTAAGGGACTTGGCGATCATATCATCCACATAACACTCGATTTCCTTGTGGATCATATCGTGGAATAATGTCACCATAGCCCGTTGATATGTGGCACCAGCATTCTTCAGTCCGAATGGCATCACTTTGTAACAGAACGTGCCCCAAGGTGTAATGAATGTTGTCTTCTCCATGTCTTCAGGTGACATCTTGATCTGATTATACCCTGAAAATCCATCCATGAAGGAGAATACCGAGAACTGAGCCGTGTTATCCACCAATACGTCAATGTGAGGTAATGGGAAGTCATCTTTCGGGCTGGCTCTGTTCAGATCCCGGTAGTCCACACACATCCTTACTTTGCCATTTTTCTTAGGCACAGGTACTATGTTAGCAACCCACGGCGGATAGCTAGTTACAGCAAGGAACCCGGCGTCCCATTGCTTTTGTACCTCCTCCTTGATTTTCATAGCCATGTCTGGGCGAGTTCGGCGCAGCTTCTGTTTGACTGGTGGACACTCTTCTCTCAAAGGCAGCTTGTGCACAACTATATCGGTATCCAACCCTGGCATATCTTGATACGACCAAGCAAACACATCAACATACTCTTGAAGCAGATCAACCAGTTGCCTCTTCACTGAGTCTTGCAGGCAGGCCCCGATTTTAACTTCTTTCACGTCTTCATCTGTACCAAGATTAATCACTTCAATCTCCTCCTGATGAGGAGCAATAACCTTTTCCTCTTGTCTCAACAACCTGGCTAGCTCTTCAGGAAGCTCATATTCTTCTTCAACCCCTTCATCAGCTTGATTGATTGGATTGTCAAAGTCATACGATGTCATAGCCGTGCTGTTGTCGGTGCTGTCAGGAAGGCACTCTCTGCAAGGGTTAAGTTTGTTCATTTTAGTGATTGATTTTAATCTTGCTTTAGAAAAAAGTGAAATGAAGTTATCATTTTGAAAACACCGCCATTTATTTTTTTGTACAAAAAGAAAAATGGAAAAACAGTGAGCAGAAAAGAAAAAGACTTGTTTGCAAAAAGATGTCTGATATTTCATTAATTTAATCTTGTTTGCACAAAAGTACAGATGGCCCTGATTACAAAATGAGTCTTGTCATCTTGGGCAAGATGCAAGACTTGGATGCATGCTATAAAAAAAATACAGGAAATAATAATTACTCTGCATGAGTAACTCTTATAATTTCCTGGGAAGACCAGTTCGAGACACTGCTCCCCGGGATCTTTGGACGAATCCAATTCTCCAGATTGCGCTCCTCTTCCAGCTCGTCTTCCAAACAGTTGATAGCATCGGGGGTAAGCATCCCCCCACTGACAAAACCAGGCTCTGCAGCAGCCTTTGCTTGATGTTTAGTTGGTCTGTAACCCAACCCAAATTTGTCCTTCTTCTCCTCCACAGCTAAGACCTTGCCCCAGCCTAGGGCAGCTCCTTCCTCAACAACCTTCCGGGCTTGTTGGTAAGACGACATTGGAGTACCAGATACAGCAGATGCTTCATTCACATTCAAAGCTTCAAACCCCTGGCTCATTGTTTCATGGATCTCTCCATCCATTTCAATGTACTTATAGGTTGCCAGGTGGCTGACAAAAATGTCCTCCTCCCCACAGATTGTGACAACTTGGCCTTCCCACTCAAATTTTAACTTTTGGTGAAGGGTAGACGTTATTGCGCCGGCGGCGTGAATCCAGGGTCTACCCAACAAACAGCTGTAGGCGGGCTGAATGTCCATCACATAAAAGATAGTTTTAAAAGTCTGTGGGCCAATTGTCACGGGCAGCTCAATCTCTCCCAGAACCGATCTCTTCGAACCATCAAAGGCTCGCACCACCAGGTTGCTGGGTCTCAATGCCAATCCATCATATTCTAACTTCACCAGAGCCTTCTTTGGTAAGACATTCAGGGAAGAACCTGTGTCCACCAGCACATGAGAAAGGACAGCTCCTTTGCATTCCAGGGTTATGTGCAAGGCTTTGTTGTGGTTACGGCCATCCGCTGTCAAGTCAGAATTGGTAAACCCTAGCCCATTGCTAGCAGTAACATTTCCAACCACGGTTTCCAATTGGTTGACAGTAATCTCCTCAGGCACGTAAGCTGCGTGCAGGACTTTAAGTAGTGCATTCCGATGGGCTTCGGAGCATATAAGCAGTGAGAGGATGGAGATTTTAGATGGCGTCTGGTGAAGTTGATCCACAATTTTGTAGTCACTCTTTTTGATGATTCGCATAAACTCATCAACTTCCTGATCGAATGGAGTCTTCAGGGTTTCTTTGGCAGCTGGATCTTCCTGCACTGGGCCTTTTCCTTTTGCCTTGGCAGCAGCTTCTGCTTCGGCAGTAGGTTTTTGAACTTGTGAAGCAAAGAGACGTCCGCTTCGAGTGAAGCCTCCGCCTCCCCCCACATTATCTACTTGTGGTGCAGGTGTCGATGTTTCAAGAGTGATTCTTTTTCCTTCGCAGTATACGTCGGAGCCATAGTGCCAAGGGATGGCCCTATTGCTTTCATATGGTACTGGTCCAGGCACCGTGACAGTGACTGGACTGATTGCTGCTGCTGAAGGGACTGAAATCGTTTGTGGATCATAAAAGATTGTAACTGGTGCTCTAGTGGGAGCAGCACCTTCTGAATGGTAGGCGGAGTTATTTTCAGGATCGTAGAATATGGTGACAGTAGAGACATCTTCATGATTGATTGCTGGTGTTGTAGGAGGTACTGTTGGAAGGACTGTTGTCGTTGTTGATAGAGATTCGAAATGGAATGAAGCTGAAGTTGTAGCAGGAGAAACTGTTGAAAACTGATCATTTGGGAGAGCTGATGAAGTACTTGTTGATGTTGCTGATGAATTGTCGGGAACAATAGTTGCTGTATTTGTAGGAGGGTCTGAAACCGTTGTTGATGAAGTTGCCGGATTTGTCGGAAATGATGTAGTGATCTGTAGTAGGCCACTCTGAATAAGGCTGTCAATGCCATTCCTTAGGTCCTCGCACCCATTCCATGAAATATTGCAGTAGGGGCACCCTAGTTCACACCCCGGAAATATCTGGTTTTCACGGAGTTGAGCTTTGATTTCCACCAATGGTGTCCTGATCTGATCCACACTGGTTATGAAATAAGACGGCGTGTCTTCTTCAATAGCGTTAATTCGAGGACCACCATGGTTTGGCATTGGGTTTTTGTTGACATTGGGCGGAGGTGCAAAATTCAGAGCCTTGGAGTCTACCAAGTCTTGTACCTTCATATGCAGAGCTCTGCATTTTTCTGTACTGTGGCAAGGTGCGTTTGAATGAAAAGCACACCTAGCATTAGAGTCATAGTTTCTTGGTAAACTGTTGGGATCCGGAGGTGCCAACGTTCTTAGCTCAACCAGGTTGAGTTTCAGAAGTTGTGGCAGCAAGGCAGCATACGACATTGGGATCGGGTCGATCACTCGGTTAGCTTGGGAGGGCCTCTGTTGGAATGACCTCTGTTGATTGTTGTTGTTGGTGTTGTTGTTGTAGTTCCTTGGAGGATACTGATTCTGCTGATACTGAGGTTGTTGTTGGAAGTTTTGTTGAGGAGGTTGATAGACTGGCTGTGGATGAGCCGGAGCAGGGATAGTGACTGCTGCTATTGACCTCTGAGCATATTGGGGCCTACCCCTATTGGTGTGAATGGCATTGGTCTCGCTGTAACACGGTGGGAGAACTGACTTTAGTTATGTTGCGGATAGCAAGAGTCGCCACCGACTTTTATTTTATCCAAAGGAAAGGCATAAAAGAACAGGAAAGACCTTTTTAAAAGATTTTTGGGTCCGGGGGGTAGGTTATGTAAAGGGAAGGTGTTAGCACCCTTTACATCCATGGTTATCCATGGGCTCTTAGTTACTTAGCTCACTTTGAATTGTTTTTGAAAATGTGAAGTGTGTGAATAAAAATTTTCATAAGAGTTTGATAATGATCCATGTACGGATGCGTAAAAAACTTGTGTTTGAAAATTGTTTGAAATTGTGAAGTGTTTGAAAAGTTTTTGAATAGTGAGCAAGTAACTATGAGGAACCTACCCTAAAGTTTAAGTCTTTTCTGTTCTTTATCCTTTAAGTGGTAAGACTATCCCTATTATTAAGGAATAGGTAGTCATTACCTTGGATGTGTTAAGGGACAAACGTAGGGTCATCATATGGTCAATGAAGGCAACTTAAGGGATGTCTTTAGCAATTCGTAGGGACTATCATCATTTATTCGAAGGGACAAGATCATTATTCCGTAGGCAACCTCGAAGGGACTTGATCTTTTAAATTTATAGGGACTTGATGATTTTATAAGTGAAGGGACTTTGCTTAAGACACCCCTATATTCGAGGGACTTGACCATTTTATTTTAAGGCAACCAAGAGGAATACCCTAGGAAGTGCAAGATGGCGATCAAAGATCGACTTACGTGTGTGAGTGTTTATTTTCAAATATTTATCTTTTAAAGTTAATTATCTAAATTAATTTTAATTACAAATAGTTTCCACACCCTATTTACTAACCACGCGGTTAATATGAAAAATAAATGGCAGAAATTAAAAGGCAGAAAATAAAATTCCTACACTATTACATGGCTTAGGGGCAGTTACATAATAATAATAATAATGGCGGAAAATAATAAAAACCAATTATTACAAAGGCGAAGCAGTTACATAATCAGGAAAACAGTGAATGAATAACATAAAAATGAGTGAATAAATTAGAGGAAAAAAAAAGTTTGCAGACTAGGTTAAGAAAACAATTAGGGTTATGGTTTGAGAAAAAATTTAAGGTTTAAAAAACAATTTAAGGTTTAGGAACAAATTTTAGGGTAAAAATTATGGCGAAATTTGGGTTTTAAGATAAAGATTAAGGCTAAATTTTTAGGGTTTAAAGTTTATGAAAAAAAATTAAGATTTAGGTTTAAAATTAAGGTTTAGGGAAAAAATTAAGGTTTATGAAAAAAATATAAGTTTTAAAAAAAAAGGATTTTGTTTTATCTTTTAGAAATTAGTTTAATAATAATAATAAGGAAATTCAAAGAAAATACATAATTTGATGAAAAAGGGAAAAATAAAGTTAGAGATACCAAAAATATTGGGGGTTTGCCCTTTTTGCTTCATTGAGTTCTTTGCCACTGGGACACCCACGTTTCTTCATCAAAATGCTCCAAACCTCAGTTCCTTGCCACTAGGTTGTGGGCCTTAGGTCTTTGTCACTAGGGCGACCAGCGCATGCCACACACCATCTTTTTCCTCCCACCTGTCTATTTTTGGTATATACTGTTGGAAGAATAAAAAATGACATAAACAGGATCAAATAAAATTGCTGCAGATTTTAAAATAATGAAAAATAAGAAAAGCGATTAAAATAAAATTTAAAAAATATTAAAACGATTCTAAAAATCTAATAAAATCAAATAAAGAACGCACAATTTTTTTTAGATTTTTTTGAGAATATGAAAATAGAAAATAAATCAAATAAAATAGAAAAAAGAGGATTTTGCGATTTTGAGGGTCGAAATCTTTTAGAATTCTATTCTAAAAGAGTATTGTTTGTCGATTTTTTTCTGAATTTCTGGAAAAAATTCGGAGCAAATCGAAACAGTAGTACTTACCTGACTTACCTGTCAGCCTGTAATGTTTATCACTACTGCAGCCTTCGATGTATCGACGAAAATAGATTACAACAGATTAACCAATAATTTAGTTCTCCATGGTGCCCTATGATTCCTGCATCGAAACTTAAATCCAACTATCCAAAAACCATCTACACAACCAAACAAACATATTATGTAATCAAAATCAATTAATCATACGTAAATCATTGAAATTCAAAAAAATCAAAAGAAAGGCAAGAATATGAATTTGGTTTGTATGATTTGGCATGAATTTGATGATGAGGATGATTGGAATAGGTTCAGTGATGTCCAAGGAGTGTTTTGCAACCTTTAGAATGCCTTGAGAGAGAGTCTCTAAGGAAGAATCTGAATTGTGAATTTTTGATGAATTTTTGAAGATTTGAAACTTACTCTTGAGGCAGCCAAAAAATTTTTTCATGCTTGTGATGTGTTTATGTATTTATAGTAGATGAAATTAGGTCAAAAAATTGTTGGGTTGTTTGGACTTTTTGATCATTGAAGATTGAAAAAGATCATGTCTTAAAATTCAAATATTTTTGAATGTAACCTTACTATTTTAAGACAATCACCATAATTCTCATATCAATTTGATCCAATTAACTTTCATGACCTTCTAGAATCAAAATATATTTTAAATCTTCATATTTTATATTTTATTTGAATTTAGAATGATTTTTAATATAAAAAATCATAATAAATAAAATAAAATAACTAAAATTATGAAAATATTAAATAAATTTCGTGCATGATGTCATGGAACACCTTGGGTCACAAAAAGTTCAGCCCATTTGAAGAATTATGGTTTTAAGACCCTATTTTCCTCATACACCACTCAAAAATTTCCCAACTTTGCAAGGGCACATATCCTTCAATTTTAATGCTATGAGGGTGTTCTTGGACATTTTGGAAAGCTTGAAGAATCCTATAACCAACCCCACTGGTTTCATGTCCATATCATTTACCATTCTCAAGTTATGCCCTTTTGAAGTTGTTGACTTTTTGTTAACTTTTGAAATGACCTATAATGTCTTAGCTCATATCTTCCAAATGAAGCATTTTTGGGCTTAACTTGAAACATAAAAGTTGTAGAGAATTCAATTTCCTTCAAAATGAGATTTGGATGGAGACTTGGTGATGAAGTATGTGAAAGTTATGGCTGGTCAAAGTTCAGTTGACTTTTACTGAGGAAACCCTAATTTAGAAACTCCTGATTACTGATGATCTGGAATCTCCTTGATGAATCATGATCAACCCTTGATCAAATGATGAATTTTACTTCATATACTTGATGTTGGCAAAAAATCATGAAGTTTGACTTTGGTTTGACCACAGTTGACCTCAGTTTGACTTTTTGACTGTATTGACTGATTTTGACTTATCTGATCATCTGACTGAGCAAACTTTTGAGAAAAGTCTTGAAACTTGACATGGGGGTTCTTATACACATATAAGATGTTATTAATCTCACTTGAGGTATTGGAAGTCCATTTAGCCTGATTAAAGTCAAAACCCTAGTTTTGGGTGCACTGCTTAGGAGGTGCATTGTTTGAGGGAATTGTCAACTCCTTTGACCAATTGTGAACTTTGTGAACCTTGTGAATCTTCATAAAGTGTCTTGTGATACTCATGGGAGGTATTGTAAACCTTGTGAACCTTGTGAACCTCATAAAGTGCCTTTGTAGACCTTATGAACCTCAGGAAAGCTTTGTAATCATTGTGAATCCTGTGAACCTTGTGAACCTTCAAGAAGTGACTTGTAGACTTCATGAACCTCATGAAAGGTCTTGTAAGTGTTGAGAAGATTGTGAACCTTGTGAACCTTCATAAAGTAACTTGTAGACTTCATGAACTTCAAGAAAGGCATTGAAAGCATTATGGAACTTGTGAACCTTGTGAACCTTCAAGAAGTAACTTGTGGACTTCATGAACCTCATGAAAGGTTATATAAATGTTGAGAGGCTTGTGAACCTTGTGAACCTTCATAAAGTAACTTGTAAACTTCATGAACCTCATGAAAGGTTTTGAAAGCATTAAGAACTTGTGAACCTTGTGAACCTTCTTAGCACACAAAGTCTTGTATTGTGAGGGCAAATTTTGGGGTGCAACAGCTGCCCCTGTTCAATTTTCTGAAACCTGAGGGGTTAGATTGGTATATTTGCCAGTCGTGACCTGGAAGGTTGAAGGGGATTGAACACAAAAGCCCAAAAATTTGCACTCACCAGTGCATTAGAGTGATACAGTTGAATATGATTGAGCGGGCTTAAAGATGCCACTAGGGGAAAGTTCCTCAGATATATTTCTTGGAAGATAAAGCAGTCCAAAATATGGAGGTATAATGAAAACTGTCAGGAGTCTGGAGCAGTCCTGAGGTATTGATGATATGCTTTCAGGAGACTGGAGTAATCCTGATATAACAGCATGTCTTCAGGGGGGGGGTGAAAAGCTATCAGGAGGCTGGAGCTGTCCTGAGGTAACAATATAATTTCAAGAGGATAGAGCAATCTTGAGAGATTGATGATATGCTTTCAGGAGACTGGAGTAATCCTGATGTAACAGCATGTCTTTAGGAGGATAGAGCAATCAATGATGATAACCCTAAAGCAGTCTTGAAGTAATAATATGATTTCAGGAGGATAGAGCAATCAATAATGATAACTCTAAAGCAGTCTTGAAGTAATAATAAGATTTCAGGAGGATAGAGCAATCAATAATGATAACTCTAAAGCAGTCTTGAAATAATAATATGATTTCAGGAGGATAGAGCAATCAATAGCTCTAAAGCAGTCTTGAAGTAATAATATGATTTCAGGAGGATAGAGCCATCAATAATGATAACTCTAAAGCAGTCTTGAAACAATGAGAAGTTGTCAGGAGGATGAAGCAACCCTGAGGTAATAGTATGATATGCTTTCAGGAGACTGGAGTAATCCTGATGTAACAGCATGTCTTCAGGAGGATAGAGCAATCGATAATGATAACCCTAAAGCAGTCTTGAAGTAATAATATGATTTCAGGAGGATAGAGCCATCAATAATGATAACTCTAAAGCAGTCTTGAAGTAATAATTTCAGGAGGATAGAGCCATCAACTCTAAAGCAGTCTTGAAATAATAATGTGATTTCAGGAGGATAGAGCCATCAATAATGATAACTCTAAAGCAGTCTTGAAGTAATAATTTCAGGAGGATAGAGCCATCAACTCTAAAGCAGTCTTGAAATAATAATGTGATTTCAGGAGGATAGAGCCATCAATAATGATAACTCTAAAGCAGTCTTGAAGTCATGATTTCAGGAGGATAGAGCCATGATAACTCTAAAGCAGTCTTGAAATAATAATGTGATTCCAGGAGGATAGAGCAATCAATAGCTCTAAAGCAGTCTTGAAGTCATGAGAAGTTATCAGGAGGATAAAGTAACCCTGAGGTTACAATAAAACAGTCCCAAAGTAATAAGAAGCTCATCAGGAGGATAAAGTAACCCTGAGGTTACAATAAAGCAGTCCCAAAGTAATAAGAAGCTCATCAGGAGGATAAAGTAACCCTGAGGTTACAATAAAGCAGTCCCAAAGTAATAAGAAGCTCATCAGGAGGATAAAGTAACCCTGAGGTTACAATAAAGCAGTCCCAAAGTAATAAGAGGCTCATCAGGAGGATAAAGTAACCCTGAGGTTACAATAAAGCAGTCCCAAAGATCATAAGTTTGTTTGTTGGATAATTGACCTGAAAACAAGGTAGCATTCTGTAATATTAGTTTATGCTTTATGTATGCATGTATGATATGATGCACTTAGGTAATGTACTATATGTCTATGGATATGTATGCTATGGTATAATGTAAATGATGTATGTATGATATGATACTGCCGGGAGCATCTGGATATCTTCGTATAACAACTGCTGGCCAGGGAAAATAAATCCCGATTTGATGTTGAAGAATATATAACCCTCCGCCTGCTGGGGATAACAGGGTATAGATAACCTCCCGTATTGCTGGGGATAGCAAGGTATATATAACCTCCCGTATGCTGGGGATAGCGTGGTATAGATAACCTCCCGTATGCTAGGGATAGTAGGGTATATATAACCTCCCGTTGTTGGGGATAGTAGGGTATATATAACCTTCGTCTTCGTTTGATAGTAGGATAAGTATAACATCCCGTCTTCGTTCGTCGTGCCCTTATTGGAAAGTAATTTCCCGTACATCCGTATG
The DNA here is from genome assembly GCA_963966055.1 of Lathyrus aphaca. Classification (NCBI taxonomy): domain Eukaryota; kingdom Viridiplantae; phylum Streptophyta; class Magnoliopsida; order Fabales; family Fabaceae; genus Lathyrus; species Lathyrus aphaca. The sequence continues at coordinate 303,072,071 of OZ014524.1, read as the reverse complement.
AGGATAAAAGAGATGGATATAAATTCCAGGGGAGATGGGACTTTATGAAGATGGATTTACCCTACTGAGGGATTTGTGACTGTCTTGTAAAGATGAACCGGCGAAGCTTCGTTGAGATCTTTCCTTCGTTCTTAGTAAATACTATTACTGCATTTTCATGCATTTCTGGTAAACATCAATCATATTCAAAAGCATGATACATTCAAACATAACCAATGGACGTTTCGCTTAGGGTAAAAGTAAATCTGGATTCAGAGGGAAAAGTAAAGCTGAACTTGAAAACAGAATCGTTTCAACTTCGAGAGTGTATAACCAATTGGATTTAGAGCTCATGAAATTTTTTAACTTTCCTGAGTACCTTTCCAGAAATCCTCATAGCTGGATCTGAATACATGATATTGACACCATCTGATACTACTGGCGTAGACAACTAATTTGCATCATGGTTTCAGCTGAGAATCCAATATCAAGGTAATACAATGAGAGGAATGTGTCTTCAAACTGTAATGGACCATATACGCTCCAGGTATTAGATTTGAAGAGAAAGCATTGCCCCTTGGTTGAGGATGAATTGTCCCATAATGGAAGTATCTGTAATGAGTTATCTCAAGAGAAACAAGCAGAATGCCCCATAAGCATATGCCCCTGGCATTGTGAACTCTGTAATGTCACCTTTGGTAATTCAACTGTATGAGGAAAAATGCCCCTGGCTATTAAGCACAGTTGAGTCTGGACCTAATTGCCCCAACTGAATTGAACAGTAACTTGGTATGCCTCTTGACTGTGAAACAGTGACTATGCCCTTGGCATTATGAACTTTGTAATGTTACCCTTGGCACTTCAGATAGATGGGGAGATCTGCCTCTGGCTGCTTAAACATAGTTGAATCTTGTCCTGATTGCCCCAAATGAGTTAGGAAGTATCATGGTTTGCCCCCTTGATTGGGAGATAATGATTATGCCCCTTTGTATATATGGACTTTGATCCAGGAAACAACTTTGTTTATCGGAAGGACTTTGGTTCATTGAACATTCATCCTGTAAGCTTCTCCATTTGTCAAACACTCAGGTATATGCAAACAGATATATTCAAAAATGCAATGCTTATGTCTGTCTTGAAGTTTTGAAACAAGTTGTTTTAGAAAAACTTTTTTTTTTTTTTTTGTGAAAACTGTGATATTAACTCAAGTTTTATAACAAGCCCTAAAGGAGTCAGGATACCTTTTTGTAGCAGTACACTTTCGAACTAACCATGCTTCAGTTAGGACTTTTAACGGGTTATAACGTGGCCTGGTTCATGGTTTAAGAAACAAAGGATATAGGCTCAAATTTTATTTGTCTCCAACCCAATCTCCATGATGTTCTTCAGTCCTATGCTCAGTTAACTTATGCATTGAAGTTCCAAAGAGTTTTGGTATTGTAACACTGATATTTGTGATGGTTCAGAAACCAAAAATTTATTTGAACATTCAGTCATCTTTCTTTGTTGAGGATTCATAGTGACCTCTTTTTTTCTTTTGACTTTGTTATCCCTTCTTTTTGCCTGAACTGTTTATTTCAAGGTTACAGTCAGCGGGATGTCTTAATTTTTATATTAAGTCTCCTTCATAGGTTTTGACTTAGTGATCTTTTTTTTTTGTTGCTAGATATTGACTGTCAGGTTTAATGATTACAGAGAACCATCACTAGTTGTGTACAACACAAACAATTGACATAGTTGAGTTAACCGAGTAACTACCCTGCCCCAGGTTATGAATAAGGGTTTTAATTTGCATGAGAATAAAAACTCCTACTTCATAGGCTCAAAAGGGTTGACTAGGGATTAACTTCCTTATATCTCCACTGTTTAGGAATTAAAACAATGCCTGTACATCGTCAGCATAGTCTGTTCAAAAGCATACTGCATAAGATTATGGTATTGTTTTCGTCATCCTCCCTCTACAGGTTTATAGCTTTATCAGGAGTTAAATATCACAGGATAGAAATAAGAAGCATAATTCAAAATATAGTGGAACGAATGGATTAATTCAAGACAAACATATGCAATGCATTAATGAAAACAAAAGTTTAACATAATAGCAAGTGTTCAAACAAATAAAAGAAATTACAAATGAAAATTCAAATGTTCTCAAAGTCTCTTCCTCTAAACTTGTCACTCCAGTTATCTGGAAACTTTGATGCTTGATGGACGATAGAAGAACTCAACCTGGCCTTCTAGAGTAACCTCGAGTATTCCTTCGTCAATTAGGTCTTGAATCTTATTCTTCAGCATCCAGCAGTTATTAGTATCATGTCCAGGACTGTTGGAGTGATACCCACACCTTGCCTTGGAATTATAGTGAGGAGAGGCAGTTTTAGGATTTTGAGGAGGACTTTTCAAAGAAACTAGTTTCATCTCCAACAAGCATTGCAGAACTTGTGACATTGGAGTGCTGAACTTGATAAACTGCCTTCTGCATTCCTTGTTTTGAGGTGGATTAACCTTATCAGGTCTTTTTTCTTCAACTAAAGAATAATCAGTGGCAACCTGTTTCTTACCTTCTTTTATCCTCATCTTCCTTTCAACCAAATCGGCTTGTTTCAACGGAGGTTGACTGACAATTAGATCCCTGACTCTATCACTTTGAAGTTTGTGGACAAAAGTCCTCAGCTCTTCTTGCCCCTGAGTTAAACTTTGGATAAGAGTCACCTGGTCCTTCATCTGGGTCCTCATTTCTGTCATCTCAGCTTGCAATTGTTCCAACTGACCATCCTTGTTGTCCTCAGGACTCTTCTTCTTAGCCAGCAGTGTCTTCAACTCATCTTGTCCCTTGGACAAGTTCAGAATCAACTCTTGGAATTGTGCATTCTGAGCTTGGAGATCTTTGATAGTCTGTTCAAGATCCATTTCTGCTGAAATAAACAGCGAGAAGATAAGATACCTGTGCACAATTATAAACCTGTGATGCAATGAGATGGAATGTAAATGCGTATGCAATGTTTTCAAGGACCGCAGGATTTAAATTTGCTTAAACAAGCAAGAAAGGTAAATTTTTATTAGTAATAACTTTGTTTTGCTTCTTAGGCTTACAAAAATGAAAATGAAATAAGTACAAAAGATGGGGTTTTAAGTCTCCCATGGACGTTTCCTCTTTGTATTAAGGTATGAGTTGAGGTTTCGTTCCTCATGAAGTTGCTTTGTTAGCTCTAGGATTCTTGCTTGGCTTGCTTTGTAATGAGCCTCGAAAGTATCCCTTTGCTCCTTCAGTTGGATCCATGATCTCTGCAAGTCTTCCTTATCAGTAGGCATGTCTGGGTGAAGGATGGTATAAGCTGTGTCTCCTTCAGCAACAGGTTCCATGGTAACTGGTAGGACGGCAGGATATGGCATCATGAGTGTCTGAGCACGAGATCGTACCCATCTGAGATAATCCTCCATAGGAATGGTATACTTAGGCTCCAGTGTCTTGCTGTCAATCCTGTTTACCTTTCCCCAAGCTCGTATGAATCTCTGACGGTAACCCTGAAGATCGTTGTCATAATCAAACACAATGCCCTGAATCAACATGTCATGTGGGCCATCACTTCTGGCATAACCAAACTGTCGTAAAGCTAGAGAAGGGTTGTAGGTGATGCCTCCTCTTATGCCTAGAAGTGGCACATTAGGGAACTCCCCACAACGGTCAATGATGGTGACATTCTCCATAGATCTGGAGCACCAATGGATATCTGAGTGAGAAAGTGACATGATCCTCTTGGACCATCTGAACCCTTGCTCATTCTTCATTACTGAGCGAGGAAGGTGAGAAATAAACCACCTGGATATTAAAGGTATGCAGCACATCAAAGTTCCCCTTGCCCTTGTAGTACGGGTGTGAAGAGAATGCAGGATGTCTCCAAGCAATGTAGGCACTGGATTGTGACTCAAGAAAATGTTGATGGCATGAACATCTATGAACTGATCCGGATTGGGGAACAATACTAAGCCATATATTAGCAAGGCTAAGATCTCCTCAAAAGCATCATAGCTCATGGCCTTCAAGAACACCTGAGCTTTCTCTATCAACACCTTGGCAAGAATACCCTTGACTCCGCTTCTCGTTTCTAGAACAATGTCAGACTTCTTCAGATGTAGAGCTACAGCAATAACCTCTGGTTTGGGCTCCTTCTCCAAGCCTGTGAAGGGTCTTTGATCAAGAACAGGTATACCCAGAAGCTTAGAGAACTCCTCCATGGTAGGGACCAACTGATAGTCAGGGAATGTAAAGCAGTGGTGCTTAGGGTCAAAGAACTGAAACAACACACTCATCATGTCTTCATTGAACCCTGAAGTGACTAGATCCAATAGGTGACCATGTCTCTTGATGAACTGGGAATGATCAGACACTTGAGCAACCAACTCTTTAAGCTTAGCAGGTATGCCTACAAAGTTGATCCTGATGGTGTTTCTACGAGCAGAAGCCATGACCTGCAACAAAGAACAAAGATAAATCCCTTGGTCCTTGAAATGGTTAGGGGAAATGCTATGTTTATGATGCATGATGATGTCATGATGTTATGCTCAATCACAAACATGTGGCACACACAAACAAGTCACACCATAGCCCTAGGTTTGAAGGCTTGCATGAGGTTTAAAGGGAAGTACCCTCCCCTGAAGTTAGTTGGTTCATCCTGTCCTACAAAAGTAACCAGGTTCTAAGGGATCTCAATATCATTGATCCTTCACAAGGGTGGTTGATCAGAAGGCAACTTACTTGCCAACCAAAACCCTCCAAGTTTAAGATCTCAATGAGTGTAGTATCGAGTGTCAACCAACTTCAGTCTGCACCAAAGCCGGTTACCTCACTACTTTCTAAAGGCCAAGATGAGTTAACTAGGGTTCTAAAAGTTAGTTAGTGCATTGACAACATATGGAAGCCTCATATTATCCTCAACTTGACTTAAGGAACATAAGCACCAACCAAGAAGTCGCACTAACTATGGCCACCAGATCAACCGTATCGATATACGTCGTACAGTTTCCTTGGTCTATTGCCATTTACCTAAGGTACACTAGATCCGGGTTAGGACCTTTCACACATAAGAGCACCCCAACAAGATAATATAAAGCAAACAAGGCAAACAATTTAAAGTGATCTAATTCCTAAGGGTACCCCTCTTTTATATTAAATCCCCAGCAGAGTCGCCAGTTCTGTAACACGGTGGGAGAACTGACTTTAGTTATGTTGCGGATAGCAAGAGTCGCCACCGACTTTTATTTTATCCAAAGGAAAGGCATAAAAGAACAGGAAAGACCTTTTTAAAAGATTTTTGGGTCCGGGGGGTAGGTTATGTAAAGGGAAGGTGTTAGCACCCTTTACATCCATGGTTATCCATGGGCTCTTAGTTACTTAGCTCACTTTGAATTGTTTTTGAAAATGTGAAGTGTGTGAATAAAAATTTTCATAAGAGTTTGATAATGATCCATGTACGGATGCGTAAAAAACTTGTGTTTGAAAATTGTTTGAAATTGTGAAGTGTTTGAAAAGTTTTTGAATAGTGAGCAAGTAACTATGAGGAACCTACCCTAAAGTTTAAGTCTTTTCTGTTCTTTATCCTTTAAGTGGTAAGACTATCCCTATTATTAAGGAATAGGTAGTCATTACCTTGGATGTGTTAAGGGACAAACGTAGGGTCATCATATGGTCAATGAAGGCAACTTAAGGGATGTCTTTAGCAATTCGTAGGGACTATCATCATTTATTCGAAGGGACAAGATCATTATTCCGTAGGCAACCTCGAAGGGACTTGATCTTTTAAATTTATAGGGACTTGATGATTTTATAAGTGAAGGGACTTTGCTTAAGACACCCCTATATTCGAGGGACTTGACCATTTTATTTTAAGGCAACCAAGAGGAATACCCTAGGAAGTGCAAGATGGCGATCAAAGATCGACTTACGTGTGTGAGTGTTTATTTTCAAATATTTATCTTTTAAAGTTAATTATCTAAATTAATTTTAATTACAAATAGTTTCCACACCCTATTTACTAACCACGCGGTTAATATGAAAAATAAATGGCAGAAATTAAAAGGCAGAAAATAAAATTCCTACACTATTACATGGCTTAGGGGCAGTTACATAATAATAATAATAATGGCGGAAAATAATAAAAACCAATTATTACAAAGGCGAAGCAGTTACATAATCAGGAAAACAGTGAATGAATAACATAAAAATGAGTGAATAAATTAGAGGAAAAAAAAAGTTTGCAGACTAGGTTAAGAAAACAATTAGGGTTATGGTTTGAGAAAAAATTTAAGGTTTAAAAAACAATTTAAGGTTTAGGAACAAATTTTAGGGTAAAAATTATGGCGAAATTTGGGTTTTAAGATAAAGATTAAGGCTAAATTTTTAGGGTTTAAAGTTTATGAAAAAAAATTAAGATTTAGGTTTAAAATTAAGGTTTAGGGAAAAAATTAAGGTTTATGAAAAAAATATAAGTTTTAAAAAAAAAGGATTTTGTTTTATCTTTTAGAAATTAGTTTAATAATAATAATAAGGAAATTCAAAGAAAATACATAATTTGATGAAAAAGGGAAAAATAAAGTTAGAGATACCAAAAATATTGGGGGTTTGCCCTTTTTGCTTCATTGAGTTCTTTGCCACTGGGACACCCACGTTTCTTCATCAAAATGCTCCAAACCTCAGTTCCTTGCCACTAGGTTGTGGGCCTTAGGTCTTTGTCACTAGGGCGACCAGCGCATGCCACACACCATCTTTTTCCTCCCACCTGTCTATTTTTGGTATATACTGTTGGAAGAATAAAAAATGACATAAACAGGATCAAATAAAATTGCTGCAGATTTTAAAATAATGAAAAATAAGAAAAGCGATTAAAATAAAATTTAAAAAATATTAAAACGATTCTAAAAATCTAATAAAATCAAATAAAGAACGCACAATTTTTTTTAGATTTTTTTGAGAATATGAAAATAGAAAATAAATCAAATAAAATAGAAAAAAGAGGATTTTGCGATTTTGAGGGTCGAAATCTTTTAGAATTCTATTCTAAAAGAGTATTGTTTGTCGATTTTTTTCTGAATTTCTGGAAAAAATTCGGAGCAAATCGAAACAGTAGTACTTACCTGACTTACCTGTCAGCCTGTAATGTTTATCACTACTGCAGCCTTCGATGTATCGACGAAAATAGATTACAACAGATTAACCAATAATTTAGTTCTCCATGGTGCCCTATGATTCCTGCATCGAAACTTAAATCCAACTATCCAAAAACCATCTACACAACCAAACAAACATATTATGTAATCAAAATCAATTAATCATACGTAAATCATTGAAATTCAAAAAAATCAAAAGAAAGGCAAGAATATGAATTTGGTTTGTATGATTTGGCATGAATTTGATGATGAGGATGATTGGAATAGGTTCAGTGATGTCCAAGGAGTGTTTTGCAACCTTTAGAATGCCTTGAGAGAGAGTCTCTAAGGAAGAATCTGAATTGTGAATTTTTGATGAATTTTTGAAGATTTGAAACTTACTCTTGAGGCAGCCAAAAAATTTTTTCATGCTTGTGATGTGTTTATGTATTTATAGTAGATGAAATTAGGTCAAAAAATTGTTGGGTTGTTTGGACTTTTTGATCATTGAAGATTGAAAAAGATCATGTCTTAAAATTCAAATATTTTTGAATGTAACCTTACTATTTTAAGACAATCACCATAATTCTCATATCAATTTGATCCAATTAACTTTCATGACCTTCTAGAATCAAAATATATTTTAAATCTTCATATTTTATATTTTATTTGAATTTAGAATGATTTTTAATATAAAAAATCATAATAAATAAAATAAAATAACTAAAATTATGAAAATATTAAATAAATTTCGTGCATGATGTCATGGAACACCTTGGGTCACAAAAAGTTCAGCCCATTTGAAGAATTATGGTTTTAAGACCCTATTTTCCTCATACACCACTCAAAAATTTCCCAACTTTGCAAGGGCACATATCCTTCAATTTTAATGCTATGAGGGTGTTCTTGGACATTTTGGAAAGCTTGAAGAATCCTATAACCAACCCCACTGGTTTCATGTCCATATCATTTACCATTCTCAAGTTATGCCCTTTTGAAGTTGTTGACTTTTTGTTGACTTTTGAAATGACCTATAATGTCTTAGCTCATATCTTCCAAATGAAGCATTTTTGGGCTTAACTTGAAACATAAAAGTTGTAGAGAATTCAATTTCCTTCAAAATGAGATTTGGATGGAGACTTGGTGATGAAGTATGTGAAAGTTATGGCTGGTCAAAGTTCAGTTGACTTTTACTGAGGAAACCCTAATTTAGAAACTCCTGATTACTGATGATCTGGAATCTCCTTGATGAATCATGATCAACCCTTGATCAAATGATGAATTTTACTTCATATACTTGATGTTGGCAAAAAATCATGAAGTTTGACTTTGGTTTGACCACAGTTGACCTCAGTTTGACTTTTTGACTGTATTGACTGATTTTGACTTATCTGATCATCTGACTGAGCAAACTTTTGAGAAAAGTCTTGAAACTTGACATGGGGGTTCTTATACACATATAAGATGTTATTAATCTCACTTGAGGTATTGGAAGTCCATTTAGCCTGATTAAAGTCAAAACCCTAGTTTTGGGTGCACTGCTTAGGAGGTGCATTGTTTGAGGGAATTGTCAACTCCTTTGACCAATTGTGAACTTTGTGAACCTTGTGAATCTTCATAAAGTGTCTTGTGATACTCATGGGAGGTATTGTAAACCTTGTGAACCTTGTGAACCTCATAAAGTGCCTTTGTAGACCTTATGAACCTCAGGAAAGCTTTGTAATCATTGTGAACCTTGTGAACCTTCAAGAAGTGACTTGTAGACTTCATGAACCTCATGAAAGGTCTTGTAAGTGTTGAGAAGATTGTGAACCTTGTGAACCTTCATAAAGTAACTTGTAGACTTCATGAACTTCAAGAAAGGCATTGAAAGCATTATGGAACTTGTGAACCTTGTGAACCTTCAAGAAGTAACTTGTGGACTTCATGAACCTCATGAAAGGTTATATAAATGTTGAGAGGCTTGTGAACCTTGTGAACCTTCATAAAGTAACTTGTAAACTTCATGAACCTCATGAAAGGTTTTGAAAGCATTAAGAACTTGTGAACCTTGTGAACCTTCTTAGCACACAAAGTCTTGTATTGTGAGGGCAAATTTTGGGGTGCAACACTCGCCAGTTCTTCTCGGGCCTGCAAAAGGCTTTCTTGTACCACTGGACGAGCTAGCACCATTATCTGAGATCTTTCCCATTTTCAACAGGCTTTCAATTCTCTCCCCAGCTATGACAACATCTGCGAAACTGGTGGAAGAGAAAGCAGCCAACCTGTCAATATACGTTCCCTGAAGAGTGTTCATAAACATGTCTGCCATCTCCCTTTCAGACATAGGGGGTTGAACAGCAGCAGCCAATTGCCTCCACCTTTGGGCATACTCTCGGAAACTTTCCCTTGACGACTGCGACATTCCCATTAGGAGAGTCCTGTTGGGTGCCATGTCTAAATTGTATTGATACTGTCGGATGAAGGCTTCTGCCAGGTCCTTCCAGCATCTCACAGTTGCCCTTGTCAAGTGGGAATACCATTCCCTTGACGCTCCAGTCAAGCTATCTTCGAAGTAGAACATCCAAAGTTTCTCATCCATTGTATAGGCCTTCAGCCTTCCCAGAAATGACTGTAGATGAGTCCGGGGGCATGAAGTCCCATTATACTTTTCGAAACAAGGAGGCTTGAACTTATGGGGGATCCTGACCCCTTCTACCAATCCCATGTCCATGACGTCGAAACCCAAAGAATTTTGAGATTCTAGGGATCTCAACTTCTCAGCTATTTCATCCAGCCGCCTATCATAAGTTTCCTCTCCAGCACCCATTACTGTAAATTGGTCCTCCTGAGGATCTTCTTGAAGTACTCTGGCTGCAGTGGCTGTTCCTTGAATGTTTGCAGGAATGTTGCTCTCAGGATGCAAATGTGGGCCAAACACAGGGGGATTAACATGGGGTTGCACCCTTTCATTATTACTGGTGCCTGCAGTTCCTACATGAGGCTCCTCTTGATTTTGCCTCTCCACCATGGCCCTCAGTCTCTCCTGGCTCTGAGCCATGTTGTTCATAACTTCCATGAACTGCGTCATCTGCGTTCTCATCTCTAACCTTTCGTTTGCCATCTGGTTTCTGACCTCTGTAAGGTCTTGCTGCATCTGATCCATCTGAATTCCCGGAAGGTTGTTTCTAGTTGGATACCTGTGAGGCCTGTTGAGAGGAAATACCCGGCGGCGAGCAATAATTCCTGAATATCACAACAGAGGTTAGCAACAACAAAACAAAAACCTACAAAACAAACAAAAGGGTTAGCATGCAATGCAGTTATGCTTATTTGTTCTCAAGGTATCCGGTTTGGCCTTCAGTTTTGACCCTTCCAGACCCTTGAAGATGATGCTGTTGAAGTTGCTTTTGATGTGAACCCAGATAGAAACCAACACAAATATATTACAAAGGGTGAAATAATACAACTTGTTCATTTTACAACACAAGCCCTCAAAGGGGTCAAAATACATCACAAAAAGCAAAAGTACATGGAAAAGGAACAACAACAAGCAAATGATCAAACTCCAAGGCCAAACTCATCCTCACGAACTTCCTTGAGAAGTGCTTCGGTCACAGGATCGGCCGGACGCTCCGTGAGACCTCTGATGAGAAGGTTTCTTGTTGCAACAGCTGCAGTCAACTTCTTGTTCTGACTTTGGTCTTTAGACCTCTTCACTCCTGCTTTGATTTTTAGCTCCGATATTTCCTTCTGGGCTGCTGCCAGGGCTTCTTCCATTTGCTCCATCTTGTCTTGAACTCTCTTGTCTTCTAGAGTACGGGCCTCGGTGATCCGGACCCATCTGGCCTGACTCTCCTTCAGATACAAGTCTGTCCTAGCTTTCTGGAGTTGGGCTTCCTTGCAAGCATTCTTCAGGATTTGTTCTCCGGCCCTAGACTTCTTAATATAATCTTCAGACTTCTCAATCTTAGCCAGATGCTCTTTCTTCAACTTCTCCAGCCTCTCAATATCCAGTCTTCCATCCTTCCTCTCATAGAGGGTCTTCTGCAAGGCTTGAGTCAACTTCTCATTTCTTTCTTTCAACTTCTCAAATTCTTCTAAGCTGACAGTTGCTGGAGGTGGTGCTGTGGAAGGCTCAGGAATATCTTCTATAGTAAAGGGCATCCCAGAGAATTGGGCCCTAGCGTAAGACCAATCGTAGTATTGTGCTGATGCCACATTGTTACATTTCCCCAAGATAGTGACCCCTTTAGTTTGAACATTATCCCAGGCCCAGGCTGCCTGCCTAACAACAGCCAAATTAGTCTTGTTCTCACAGTAGAGGGTCTCCACCAAGTCCTGTGCCTTAGGAGTATGGACCAGTGCATAGCCCAATTGCCTCTTGAACAGTAGAGGGTTGTAATTGATACTTCCCTTAACTCCTATTAAGGGCACATTGGGAAAGTGCCCACAGCTGGTGAGGATATCTCTGCCCTTGGTGCTTTGAGTACACCATCTGATATCTGCTGAAGTTAAGACAGTGAGTCTCTTAGCCCAGTTGCTTTGCTGATGAGGATTTAGAAATGCATCTGTCCTGGGTAGATGCCTGAGAAGCCAAGCATGGAATAATGGAGCACAAATCCTCACTAATCTTCCCCTCTGCTTCTCATTTCTCTGATGTACTGAGTAATAGAGATCACCCAGTAAAGTTGGCACTGGGTTCTTCAGGGTGAACAAGTGGATTGCATTTTTGCTAATGAATCGAGGCTCATCTGCAAACAATACAATTCCATACACACTTAAGGCCAACAGAGCACAAACAGCTTTCCACTCCCCCAAGGAGGCCTTCAAACTAGCTTGAGAAATCAGGAAGTCCAGATGAAATCCAGGGATCCCAGCTTTAGAGGTCATGTGTTGCTCAATTAAAACAGGTTCCAGGTGCAAAGCTTTTGCTACCTCTCCATTGCTTGGGAAAGCCATCTCAGGATTGAAAGGGATTTCTCTCCTGATAGGTAAACCAACCAATGATGAGTATTCTTCTAATAGAGGGCCCAACTGAAAGTCTTGAAAGGTGAAACATCTCAGTGGGGGATCATAAAACTGGATGCAGGTGTGGATCAAACTTCTCTGTGATGGGTCCAGATCCCTAACCAAGTCAAGTATATCCCCATAATGCTCCTTGAACCAAGGTATGTGATCTTGAGAGATCAGGGCCTGAATCCTCCTGATGTCTGACAAGTCTGGTTGGAAGAAATGGTAAGTGATGTTGCTTTTCTTTGGAGCCATGATGCTGAGACTGAGTAGAACAAGTGCTGATGAAGGTGCTGAGGAGTGGGCCACTGATTGGCTGGTGCTGATGACTGAAGTAGACAACTGATAGCTGAAGCAAATGCTGAAGAAGATAGGTCAATACTGAAGATGGGGTCAAAACCAAAAAAACCAAATGAAGGTGGATACCCTGAAACACAAATAAGCAAATGTCAATATGATGCAATGATTATGTATGCAAATGATATGCAAGGGTTTGTGATTGAGCTGGATCTGATTAACTGCCTTGGTATAGATCCATGTGTGTTCAAGAATTCCAGATGGAGGTCTATAAATCCAGTAACCAGGGTGGGGGACTCAAATAAAGAGCCACATGTCCAGGGTTTTAGAATCACAAGAACTATCCAACATGGAGTATTCTTAACAAAGTCAAAGTAACAGGGTATTCTGAGGTCAAGGTACCTGCAAACCTGTAAACAGCCCAACCCCCTCACAGGTGGTGATCTAGAACAAAGATCCTCAGACTTGGATCAGTTATGAGAAGTGTAAACACTTCTAACCCGGAGGTACAGTGTTTACAATAACCATAACAATTCCTCCTCTAATTCACCTCAGTTTCTGAAGGTCAGTACTAAAAGGTCATCCAGACTTAGCAGGCTTCCCAGATAGCCCTAGCATTGCAGGAAATCTGCAACACAGAGTTCTCAAGAAGAAACCCATATCTGAACCGTGTTTCATATTCCCGCACCAGACCGAAATGGAATGGGAAAGAATATGATTCACTCTAGCCTAGGTGTCACTCAGGTCCCAGGTATAGGACCTTAACTCTCAATGAAACACCCACCCACCAAAACAAGAAACCAGATCCAGCCAGCAGCAATGACAATATGATATAAATAAATGCAATAAAGAAAGCAGTAAAGTAAACTGTACATAAATAAAAAAAATAAAAACTAGCACAAATAAGCACATAACACCCCAGTAAACACAAATCAAACAAGCGCTAGGAGGAACCCACAAAAAGAACCAGAAGCCCTGGTTGCAATATAAGGATTCCCCAGCAGAGTCGCCAAGCTGTCGCTCCCGACAAATGAAAAAGGGTCATATGAAGGTACAGACGCGAACGGTCGGCGAAGGGAACAGTGAGAACACACAGCCGTGAACTCACTGGAGATGAATAGAGTCGCCAGCTAGGCATTTTTATCCCGGAGGAAAGGCAATGCTGCATAGACCTAGAAAAAGATGGATAAGACGGTTTGCGAACCAGAGAGACTGAGAAAGGGGGTTGGTTACAACCTGGGAAGGTATTAGCACCCAGATTGTCCGTCGTACTCGACGGGATCCACGCTTAAAAGATTTGTGTTTTAAAGGGGTAGTGTCAGTGTAAGAATGAGAATGAATTGCTCATGACCATGAGGCTTAAAGAATGAAGCTGGAAAGAGGGGGAATATACAGAGACTTTTGTTCGATAACTGTTAAGTTATGCCTACGTATCCTCTCGTGCAATGAGGAAGTCAGAACACCGTAGTTCGACCCAAAGAGACTGAAAGGTGAATTGATTTGTGAACTGCTTGCTTATCTATGCTCAAGTGTATGACCTGTCTGGCTCAGGTGCTTACTGTCTTGCATTAGACGGAAGAAGCAAGTTCTCGTTTGTGAGTGAAGGTGATGAGAAAAGAATCCCGGAGGAGACGATTATTGTTTGTTTTTGAGTTTTCAGTCTTTTATTGCTTTTGAAAGTTTGTCATAAGACAATGAGCTTAAGCCTAAACCAATGGGTTAGTAAACTCATCACATCTTCCCTCTGATTAGGGGTAATGAGAATACCTTAAGTGTGAAGTCAGATTCTCACACTTAATCACCTTTGGTGTAGGATTAAGATCATTAACCTACTTTTGATTATTTAGATGTTTTTGTTGTTTTTGTTTAGCGTTGAGTAATGAGGTTAAGCCATAATCAAGGATTAAACAGACTCATTACACCATCCTAATAGAAGGATAATAGATGAGAATGTTTAAGCTGAGGAAAGCTCCTCAACTTAATCCATGATTAGAGATTAAACTCATGACAAAACAGGCCTTTGATTAAGTGAATTTTATTTAATGGTATGATGATGAAGTGAGTTTTATGATTTGTAAGACAATTTGAGGGGGACTTGTCCATTAACACTAGGGTTAGTCCTTCTTAACCACTTAAGGAAGAATTAGAACCCTAACGCAAGGCCCAAGTTACAAGTGTAATGTCTTGATGATTATTATGTTAATTGATTAAGAGATCTAAACACATTAAGGATTCAACACTTAGGATTAAAGTTATACACTCCATCCTAAAAGAAGGATGCAGGCATAAGCTTAGTCACAAAGCCTTGAAGCCTTTAGGGTTTAGTCCCTAATTATGAGGTGAGAGAGGGAGACTCAAAGATGACACAAAGGTGGAAGCTAAATGGGGGACTAATCAAACCTAATTGTTAACATGCTTGGAAACCCTAGGGTTTGTGTGGTTTTTTAGAGATATCTTCAAAGAGAGCCACCAGGAAGCAGATGAAAGGATCAAGAAGTGAAGAGATGCAAAACAACTTGCTTCACTCAAGAAGTCAAGTTGCTTGAAGGAAGAAGAGGTAATAAACAGGGAGGAGCAAGCTCACTCCAATATCCATACAAAAAGATGCAACAGTAATGCACAAAGGAGATGAAAAGGAAATGCGAGAAGTGAAGGCAAATTCACTTCTCGGAGTACTTACCACCTGAAAAAGTTAGCACGAAAGAAATAAATAAAGTGAAAACGAACTGGATAATAGGGTGCAAACCGAAAACGATATGATTTATTGTACAAGTGAGAACAAACGAAAAAAATAAATAGCTAAGTTAAAATGAGAATGATTAACAGAAATAATTAACAAATTAACTAAAAAAAAAAAAAAAAAAAAAAAACTCTATCTTATATAAATATCTAATAAGAATGTTTCCCTTTTTTTTTTGATTTTTCTATATATAATTATATCTAAGAAAACAGTTTTACACAATTTTTTTCTAAATAAGTAAAGAAATGATTTACAAAATTTATCTAAGGAAATAAATAAATAGTTTTTAAAGTTACCTAAAGAAATAAATGGTTTTTTCTTACAAAATTTAACTAAAGTAACAACTAAATAATAATTTTTTCTTAAACCTTGTTATATAAAAAAAAAGAAGTACCTAAAACTAAATAAAAATTAACTCACCTAAAACACAGATCAAAAACTGGAAAAAAAAAGAAAAAAAAAAAACTATGCCAATGAGGCCCATACGGGGCAGACAGGCCTGGGTTTGACGGATCAGCTGATGGTCCAAGTGGGTCAATCGTGACCCGATTCAGTCAAAGTTAGGAAAAAAAGGTTGAAAACCCTAAAGGAAACAGTACAAACGGCGGAAGGACGAATCCCTCACGAATCGCTCGTCATTTTCATCCCCAACCCTTCCCGTCCATACCTCTCTCGCTCAGAGCTTCTCTATCGAATTCTTACTCACTCAACGCCCTCTGTTTCTTTCGGATCAAATATACCAAACCTCATCTCAGTTTGAAAACGCAACCCGATCCGAGGTCACCGGCGATTTGTGGTAAACTCCTTTCGTTCTGAGAAAATCTCTATCCTCTCTTCGTCCTTCACTTGCTTTCTTCGTCTTGCGGCTCAGATTCTCATATGGCGGTGACTTTGCCTATTGCAGGTTGCTAGGTTGATGACAATGAGGGATGCGGCCCTTTGGAACTTTTGAAAGCTAAGTTTTTTCTCTTTTTATGTGATTAGATCTTTTTTCGTGATTTAGGGTTTTCTGGATGCGGCCCTTCAAGTGCTTTTGATTCACGAATTTATCTTGACTCTTATAATGAAAAATTAGGGTTTGTAATCCCAATCTGGCTATGTCTTCCCCTTCTTTCTCATAACAGAAAAATGTGTTGGCCATTTTGTGAAATTTGCTCTGCACCAATGCTGACATTTCTGTTCTGACTTTTTTGTCTATTTATGCCCCTTGACCTTGAAAACGAACTGAGATTAATTTCTCCTTTTTTACTGCTGTAAACTTTTGCTATCTTGTGAAATTTGTTCATGTTATTCTCTTGTAACTAATACCATCCTTGTTGTTGTAGTAATCCAGTTCCACCATGGAGAAAGTAAGAAGGTATCAGAAAGATGTTCCACCCTATTGCTGACATTTCTGAGGTATTATGCACTCTTGAACTATAATGCTGCCATTGTTCGAACTTTTGGATGATGTCTCGTTCATGCTGTATGTGCAGGATTTGATCTAAGAACTTCTTTAAAGTGATCTGCACATTCACTGCAAGGGTACATACGAGACAATATCTGTACCAGTTCTTTTACATCCTTCTTCTGTTGTCTTGTAGGATTGTCTGGATACTGAGCAGCAAGAGTGTGAAGAAAATTCCATGTAGCCCTTCCAAGGTCTTCTTTAGTCACAGGGATAGAGGACTTGGCCTTCTATTGATAACATTATGCACATGACATAGCCACTGAGAAAATTCAGCATGTGACCCCAACTGTACACATCTCTACTGAGAACCTGTTCGCCATTTCCACTAGCAACCTTGGCTTCAAACATTGATAACTTGATTCAGACCAACATCTCTTCCCTTTCCAACCTGTCAAACACATCTGGATGGCCGTAATGCATTCTGACTTTTCTTGCTCTCTTTTTTTGTGCTATCCATGAGCTCGGTTTCAATGTTAGCCCTATTCAAATGATTTGTGGCTATTTTATATTTGGAAAATCCAAACCCTGACTTGCTCTTACTTTTGATTAGGTGCCCCGTGACGACGTGCGGTACGACTTTTGTTGTGAAGTTGAATGGGGAACTGGATGTCTGGCGAAGCATCCAACAGTTGGAACAAAGATTATGTAAGGCCCTCATACGTTGAACTTGCTAAGCGTGTCACCAAGAATACTCTGTGGTGGTGGTGGAGCTGATAAACTAGCATCAAAACCAGTTGGTTGACAACCAGATGCAGTCACATCTTCTACCTTCTTCTTTTTGATGACGTTTTAGAAGCATGCAGTTGACGACATGTTGCTTTTTCAACAACATTTAACAATGGTAAACACCTTTCCTTTCCATCTCTTTTCAGAAGAAATCCATATGTTATGATAAATAAATCCTCTTCTTCATGTGTCCGTGCCTCTGTAACAACTGAATGAAATTGCTTTGCAGGTTGCACGTATGACTCAGCAGTAGGGCATGCGAAGATGTTCTTTCAGGCCGTAGAAGACAGAGACAAGAACAGGCAGTTCGTGCCAGCGAATAACCCTGGTGTCATGTTTCCTCTCACGCTAGTAGATGATCCACGTTGCCAATTGTGCATTAGTCATCAGTATTTTTGGTCATCAACCCAACCACCACTAACACCATAGGACCTTGCGCTTTAGTTTTTTGTGTTAGGAGGCGGTGGAACAGATCCACTATGCATTCCATTTTGTAACACCTCATCTTGCTTGGACTTAATAATGTTTGATGCATGAGTTGATTGTATTGCCATGTTTTCTCTTCTGTAAATTTGTAGAATTAGAATTCAAATAGCATGGGAACTTGGTGCTTCTGTCTCTTTTTTTTTATCCTATATATTTGACTAGTTAATTTATCTAAAACACAGATTACAGATCAATCAACAAGGGGACGAAGTTGGCCACTACTCCAGATAGGGTGGAGGAAATTATATCAAAGGGGTCTTGATGACATTGACCCTTGCAAATATCCATTAGCATCACCTTGTTTTTTTTCTTGAAATTTGTAATGCTACAATGAGGACATATATATTCCAACCCACCTGCTTTTGCATAATCCTTAAATGCGCCAAGACCCTGCCTTCTGTCACAACCGAAGTGAGCCCACTCACTACATATGCCGCAATTCACCCAAACCCCAGCAGCACTACTGTGACACAACAAGCAGCATCCTCCATCCACGTCATCGTGTGCTAATTCATATTCTAAAAGATAGGTTTCATAATGTCTTTTGAGTGTATTTCCAACTCCAGTCATTCTATTAGTTGATGTGTAATTTCCCATCTTTGAAAAGATTCGCCCCTTCCAATTGATGCCATTGCCAACATGAAATCCTTTTTTGAATCTGAATCCAATATGATACCATGCAAATCCTTTCTTCCTTCCCCACTTGAAGTCAAAGACATCAATTCCAAACAGCCATCCTCCTTAAGTTTGAAAACAATGAATCAAATCCAATAAGCCATCCTTCTTAAGCTTTGAAACCAATGGACCAAAGAAGTCACACTTATTATTTTCTTTACAAAAATGCAATAAGTTTAACCCATAACTCATCAATTTATTGGAAATAAATTCGACATATCTTAAAACCGACTTTGCAATTTTAGTGACACTTAATCATCAATGAGACCCCAGTTGATTGAAATGATTTGCAAGAAACGTATTTGTAAGGTCTTTGATGGGTAAGGATAGCTGGTGTGGCACAGGCCCATGGATCAGATCTTGGGAATTATAACAAGTGGAGGCATAGTCACATGGGTCCTCGCAAATTGGTACAAGTCTGCCCCCCCTTTGTGATCCCTTGAGGCATAAGTCGTGAAACCTGGAGATTCTTTGGTGCATTCAGAATTTAAGGCCCTGATTCATGTTTGCGTGATGATTGGAAGTCGCACTGGAGTCACACAAAAGCTTGCCATGAGAATTTACAAGTTCTCCAATTCAAGGCAATTTTGCAAAGTGCCTCAAAATTCTCAGTCTTGTGAACTTCTGGCATCCTTTATGACCAAATAAAGATCATACGCAATCAGAAATGACGAAGAACACCCTTTGGTCGGGTCATCGGGAGCCTCAGACATCCTGGTTTTGTACTGACTTGTTCCAGAAGTCGTCCCTTGATCAGATATCCTCCCCATGGAATTTCTTCATGAAACTTGATATGCGCGAACCTCATAACCTGGCCCTGTTTCCATGCCATTTTCAGTTCTTGTGTTTCCTCTGCATTTTTGACTTTGAGGAGATGGAATATGATATAAGAACACACATGGACCCCTTTGAGTTGATTGGTGGCCTCTGGAGTGGCCCAAGAAGCTTTGGGATTGCTCAGATCACAAACCCTAAGTGCAGATGCCTTAAAAACTATGCAGTGGATCAAAAATGAGATGTGAGATGATATGATTGTGTTTATGCATATGAGATGACCATAAGCCATGGTGTGAATGGGTGAGGGCAAATTTGGGGTGTTTACAGCTCAGTGCGACCAACTGTCATTAAGAAAGACGAATCATAATATTCAAAGTGAATGCGCAGCGGCTCGAGGCGACCAACTGACACCGGAAATGGTAAACATAATATTCAAAGTGAATGCGCAGCGGCTCGATGCGACCAACTGTCACTGAGAATAATCAACAAAAATAATCATTCAAAGTGAATGCACAATAGGTTCGAAACCTATTGACACTACAGAAGAAAACCAAGATACACTCAAAGTGAATGCGCAACAAGCTAAAGAAACCGGTTGACACTAAGAATGATAAAAACAAAGTAGTCAAATTATTCAAAATGGTAAATTAGCAGGTTCAAATGTAACTGTCAACACTGAGGATAGGGAAAGAAATCACAGCGATTTAGTAGCGGCCCTATGCGACCAGCTACATTGGGGATAGAATGCAGATCACCCAAGGATAGATCAACGGCTCTAAGCGACCGGCTAATGCAAAGAAGTAACAACAAAAAAATGTTGGAGTTTTCAAATAAGATAAAACAACATCCAACCTCTGGAAATTCCTCAGGAACCATCAGGAGAAAGGTACAAGTACGAGCCGAAATCAAATGGACTTGGGTTTTAGGCAGAAAGGTTTCAGGACTTGCTTAACGGACTTTTGCCAATGACAATTGGATTTCAAGGAGACATTGGTGGTCATAAAGACAAATACCAATCACAATTAGAATTCCACGAGGGACACCAGCAATTACTGGGGACAAAACAAATGGTAAACCACTTCGGGTACCAACAATAATGAATTCTCAGATTGAGCACTAATGATATCTGGACTCGAGATAGACAGACGCCAACTGGGGAAAGACAAATGCTAATGTCAAATGCGCATGATTGAGCATGATGCGAATGATCATGATATGCAAATGTTGACTCAAAAAAGACAAAGAGTTTTGATGAGACTCAAAGAGGAGTAGGCTCTCAACACCAATACTTAGATGAGCAAAATGAAAAACACTGGGGAGATGTCTTCGAACTTTGAAATCATGCTTGGTCCAAGGATCCATCCAAGAGTGTCATCAGTTTTGAACTTCTATGGGGATTTCTGTAATAATAGTATAAAAGTGTTGTTGCAAACCAGGACTTCTTGGGGAAACAAAAGGTTTTTCCAATTTTCCAAAGTCAAAGAAACTTGCAAGTTTTTCAGTATGTTTTCAAAAAACATTTTCTAAAAAAAAAACTTGTCATTTTCAGAGTTAAATTGTAATCAAGTGATGGCATTTTGCATAACAAAAGAAAATAAGAAGCTGAACAACAAAATTCATAGGCAAAGTTTGTATTTATTCAAGAATGGTAGCTTGCCAATGGCAAAAACTCCATGGGAAATTACAATTTGAAAACGGCAATGGGGAAAGGTCTACATTGAATCCAACGACCACTACAATCCCTAATAACTAAGACTGCCCGACACCTTGCTTCTGACAAGAGCAAATGGATCGATCTTCCAGTATGGTTCTTCAGTAATGGTAAGCACCATCATCTGATACAGTCAAATGCCTTTGTCCCTAACTTTTGCCTGGATCGCCCTTTCGGGTTTTCAATCCACCGGGACGCTCTTTTTTGCCTAAGCCGCCCTTTCGGGTTTTCAACTTAGCGAGCTCTTATTTTTTCATTTTTATCCCTAACTTTTGCCTGGATCTCCTTCATAGGTTTTGATCCACCGGGATACCCATTTTTGCCTAGGTCGCCATTTCTGGTTTTCGACCTATCGGGTTTTATTTAGGCATAATATTTTTTGACTGCATCAGAATTCACCGGGTGCTTCAGCTGTTCACCATCCATAGTTGTAAGGATTAAGGAACCTCCAGAGAATGCCACCTTCACAACATATGGACCTTCATAGTTAGGACTCCATTTTCCACGCATGTCTTTGTGGACTGGCAAGATTTTCTTGAGTACAAGATCTCCTTCTCTGAATTCTCGGATACGGACTTTCTTGTCAAATGCTCTCTTGATGCGCTTCTGGTACATCTGGCCGTGGCACATGGCGGTCATTCTCTTCTCATCAATAAGGTTCAGTTGGTCATATCTGCTCTGGACCCACTCGGCTTCCTCCAGTTTGGTTTCCATCAAGATTCTCAAAGATGGTATCTCTACTTCAATAGGGAGAACTGCATCCATCCCGTACACCAGAGAGAAAGGGGTTGCCCCTGTTGAAGTGCGCACTGATGTTCTGTATCCGTGTAAAGCATATGGTAACATCTCGTGCCAATCTTTGTAAGTTTTTACCATCTTCTGCAGAATCTTTTTGATGTTCTTGTTTGCAGCTTCAACAGCTCCATTCATCTTCGGACGATACGGAGAAGAGTTATGATGTTCAATCTTGAATGTCTCACACAGCTCTTTCATTGTTTTGTTGTTCAAATTGGTCCCATTATCTGTTATGATTCGGCTTGGGATTCCATAACGGCAGATAATTTGATTCTTGATGAAACGAGCAACCACTTGCTTTGTCACATTGGCGTAGGAAGCTGCTTCTACCCATTTGGTGAAGTAATCGATTGCGACCAAGATAAACCGATGACCATTGGAAGCTTTAGGCTCAATTTCCCCTATCATGTCAATGCCCCACATTGAGAAAGGCCAAGGTGATGACAGAACATTCAAAAGTGTTGGAGGTACGTGCACCTTGTCGGCATAGATCTGACATTTATGACACTTCCTGGCATACTTGAAACAATCTGATTCCATGGTCAACCAGAAGTATCCAGCTCTCAAAATCTTCCTGGACATGGCATGTCCATTGGCATGTGTTCCAAATGATCCTTCGTGGATTTCCCTGATCAATAGGTCTGCTTCGCGCTTGTCCACACATCTGAGCAGAACCATATCATGATTTCTCTTGTAAAGCACATTGTTGCTGAGGAAGAATTTGGACGCCAATCTTCTCAGAGTCTTCTTGTCCAGATTTGTTGCATCAGCTGGGTACTCTTGATTTTGCAAATAGTTCTTGATGTCGTAGAACCACGGTTTCTCATCAGTTTCTTCTTCAACCAGTAGACAATAGGCTGGTGCAGTTCTTCGCTCGATTGTAATGAGTGGAGCTTCATTAAGAAATCTGACTTGAAACATAGAGGCCAACATAGCCAAGGCATCTGCAATTTGATTTTCTGCCCTTGGAACATGATGGAAAGTAACTTCATCAAAGTATTTGATCAGTTCCACAATGTGGGCACGGTATGGGATCAACTTCTCGTCACGGGTCTCCCATTCACCTTTAACTTGGTAGATTACCAAAGCTGAGTCTCCATATACATCAAGAATCTTGATTCTGGTATCGATTGCAGCTTCGATACCCAAAATACATGCTTCATACTCTGCGATGTTGTTTGTACATTCAAAGCACAATCTAGCCGTGAAAGGAGTATAACCACCATCAGGATTCATCAAAACAACTCCTACACCATGCCCCATGTAGTTAGAGGAACCATCAAACATCATCTTCCAACGAGAACCTGGCTCGGGACCTTCATCTGGATCTGGAACTTCACAGTCCTTTATCAGCATAATGTCCTCGTCCGGGAAATCGAATTTCAAAGGTTCATAATCTTCGACAGGATGAACTGCAAGGTATTCAGATAAAACACTGCCTTTAATGGACTTCTGGGTTACATATTGGATGTCGTATTCGGATAACAACATGTGCCAACGGGCGAGCCTTCCATTCAAAGCAGGCTTCTCAAAGATGTACTTTATTGGATCCATTTTCGAGATCAACAAAGTAGTGTGACAAATCATGTACTGCCTGAGGCGTCTGGCCGCCCATGCCAAAGCACAACAAGTCTTCTCTAAAAGTGAGTATCTGCTCTCACAGTCTGTGAACTTCTTGCTTAAGTAATAAATGGCGTGCTCCTTACGACCAGTTTCGTCTTGTTGGCCTAATACGCAACCCATAGATCCCTCGAGCACAGTCAGATACATGAAAAGAGGCTTCCCTGGAGTAGGTGGGATCAAGATAGGAGGTTCTTGCAGATAAACCTTAATCTTCTCAAATGCCAATTGACAATCAGGACTCCACTCAATTGCTTGATTCTTCCGGAGTAACTTGAATAAAGGCTCACAAGTAGCAGTCATGTTGGAAATGAATCTGGAGATGTAGTTCAATCTTCCAAGGAAACCTCTGACTTGCTTCTCTGTCTTTGGAGCTGGCATCTCTTGAATTGCTCTGACCTTATCTGGATCTACTTCAATCCCTTGCTGACTAACAATAAAACCAAGTAACTTTCCTGATCGGACACCAAAAGTACACTTAGCTGGATTCAGGCGCAGTTGGAACTTTCTGAGACGCTCAAATAACTTCAAAAGATGATTCAAATGATCCTCCTCACTCTGTGATTTGGCAATCATATCATCCACATAAACTTCTATCTCTTTATGCATCATATCATGGAATAGGGTGACCATTGCCCTCTGATAGGTGGCTCCTGCATTCCTGAGACCAAATGGCATAACCTTGTAACAATAAGAGCCCCATGGTGTGATGAATGTAGTCTTTTCCATATCGTCAGGATCCATCTTGATCTGGTTGTATCCTGAAAACCCATCCATGAAGGAGAAAACAGCAAATTTAGCAGTGTTGTCAACCAAAGTATCAATATGCGGGAGAGGGAAATCGTCCTTCGGACTGGCTTTGTTCAAATCCCTATAGTCCACACACATCCTGACTTTGCCATCCTTTTTAGGGACTGGCACAATATTAGCTACCCACTCAGGGTACTTTGCAACTGCAAGGAATCCCGCATCAAACTGTCTTTTGACCTCTTCTCGAATCTTCAGAGCCATGTCTGGTCTTGTTCTTCGAAGCTTTTGCTTTACAGGAGGACAATCTGGTCGAAGAGGTAACTTGTGAACCACTATGTCTGTGTCTAACCCGGGCATATCTTGATACGACCATGCGAACACATCTACATACTCTCTGAGAAGCTTGACCAATCTTTCTCTGATGTCTGCCCCAAGTGTTGTACCAATCTTGACTTCCTTCATGTCTTCATCAGTGCCAAGATTTATGGTCTCTACCTGCTCCTTATGTGGCTGAAGATCTGTGTGCTCATTCTCAACTAATCTTGCCAGTTCTTCAGGAATGTCACAATCTTCCTCACTTTCATCTTCCGCTTGGTAGATGGGCGAATCAAAGTTAGGAGAGAATGTAGAGTCATTGGATTCAACAGGGTTTTCATTTATTCTGCATATGATAATGATTTGCTTTTATTAAAAGTGGAAAATAGAGAAATGCAAGAGAAAAAGCTTTTTTATTGGTTTTGAAAGATTGCCATCTTCTTTTAAAAGTGAAAAGAGAGAAAAACAGTAAATGATCAAAATAAGAGTTTAACAAAATGCCTTCATTGATAATAACTTTAAAAATGAGAAGGGGCCCTACAAAATACTCCCATAGCCTTGGGCAGAGCTAGGGAACTTTGAAAACATTGAAAAAAAACAACAAATTACTTTGACAATGGAAAAATTTCTGGGATCTCGACTGCCTCCCAATTGTCCAGGGCTGCTTCACACTGATACACCAGATGATTCACATCTTCATCTTCAGAAACTCCATCAATTGCGTTGACCTGATAACCAGCACTGGAAAACACTTCTTGGATGGTCTTCAGACGTCCCTTAGCGGAGGTTGATGCTCCTTCCTTCACATGAGTTGGTTTGTAACCCAACCCACAGCGATCTAGCTTCTGTTTGACCTCGATGACATCACCCCAACCTTCATAGCTTCTTTCTTCAATGGTGGAAATGGTACTCTTCAGCGATGCAAAAGATGGGATACCCTTCCCTTTTGGTTCCTCTACTTCCAGAAGGACAGCATTGGCTATCTCAAGAGCTTGGAAAGAAGTTTCCAAAGCATCTTCATCAGCCTCAATATAGGTAAAGGATGAAAGGTTGCTAACCATGAGATCTTCTTCCCCAGACACGGTCACCAGCTTGTTATTGACCACAAACTTCATCTTTTGATGTAGGGTAGAAGTGACTGCCCCAGCAGCATGGATCCAAGGTCTTCCCAGCAAGCAACTGTAATTAGGATTGATGTCCATAACCTGGAAAGTGATTTTGAAGACCTGTGGCCCAATCAAGATTGGTAAGTCTACTTCTCCAATAACAGTCCTTCTTGACCCATCAAAAGCTTTTACAATCAGTGCGCTGGGCCTCATCTCTGCCCCTTGATAAGATAACTTAGCCAGTGTTCTTTTCGGAAAAACATTCAATGAAGATCCTGTATCCACTAGAACTCTTGCTAAAGTATCCTCTTGACATTTCACTGATATGTGGAGAGCACGGTTGTGGTCCAAGCCCTCCTTTGGAAGCTCCTCCATACTGAAACTGAGGTTGTTACACGCAGTGATATTGGCAATGACTCCATCAAACTGATTCACTGTTATATCATGCGTAACATGAGCTTGAGCTAGCAACTTCTGAAGCGCACTTCGATGAGCCGGAGAATGCATAAGAAGTGATAGGATAGATATTTTGGAAGGCGTTTGATGTAGCTGATCAATTACCTTATAATCACTCTTCTTTATGATTCTGAGGAACTCTGCATCCTCTTCTCCCAAGACTACCTCTTTATCTTTGTTGACAACAGCTGGTGTGACTTCTTTAGGCGGAGCCGTATTGGCTTGCTGGGTATATACACGACCACTGCGAGTCAAACGACCTGCACCCGCTATATCAGTACTTGCAACTTTTGAACTTTCCTTCTGACTAGCTTTATCAATCTTCTGATGAACTTTCCCTGTATCATACCTCCAAGGAACCGCTTTGGTGTCTTCATAACGGAAAGAGTTACTCCTTTGTTCAAATCTTGGCTCAGGTATGTGGAAAATTGGCACCACAGATTCTGGCGTTTTGAAGATAGGTTGAGCTCCTGAAGATTCAGGCAGGTTGAACACTGGTACCCAGGTAGAATCAGATTCAGGCAAGTTGAAAATGGGCTCAATCACTGCCACCTCATTCCTCTTCGTATGACCGCTTACCTGTAAGACACCTTCATCAATCAAATCTTGAACATCTTTCAGGACCAATTCGCATCCCCTTGGACTATCAACACAACCTTCACAATTCTCATGACAGCTTTTCAGTATACCCTGTCGCTCCCGACAAATGAAAATAGATCATATGAAGGTACAGACGCGAACGGTCGGCGAGAGGGACAATGAGAACACACAGCCGTGGACTCACTGGAGATGAATAGAGTCGCCAGCTAGGCATTTTTATCCCGAAGGAAAGGCAATGCTGCATAGACCTAGAAGGAAATGGATAAGACGGTCGCGAACCAGAGAGACTGAGAAAGGGGGTTGGTTACAACCTGGGAAGGTATTAGCACCCAGATTGTCCGTCGTACTCGACGGGATCCACGCTTAAAAGATTTGTGTCTTAAAGGGGTAGTGTCAGTGCAATTTGTGTGTAAATGAGCTGGAAAAGATGTACAGGTGTCAGTGTAAAGTGTATAAGTGATGTGAAGTATGAAAGTGTCAGTGTAAGAACAAGGTGAAATGCTCAAGATCATGAGGCTAAAGAATGAAGCTAGAAAGAGGGGGAATATACAGAGACTTTTGTTCGATAACTGTTAAGTTATGCCTACGTATCCTCTCGTGCAATGAGGAAGTCAGAACACCGTAGTTCGACCCAAAGAGACTGAAAGATGAATTGACTGATGAACTGCTTGCTTGTCAATGCTCAAGTGTATGACCTGTCTGACTCAGGTGCAAACTGTCTTGCATTAGACGGAAGAAGCAAGTTCTCGTTTATGAGTGAAGGTGATGAGAAAAGAATCCCGAGGGAGACGATTATTGTTTGTTTTTTGAGTTTTCAGTCTTTTATTGCTTTTGAAGTTTGTCATAAGTTAATGAGCTTAAGCCTAAACCAATGGGTTAGTAAACTCATCACATCTCCCCTCTGATTAGGGGTAATGAGAATACCTTAAGTGTGAAGTCAGATTCTCACACTTAATCACCTTTGATGCAGGATTAAGATCATTAACCTACTTGTGATTATTTAGATGTTTTTGTGGTTTTTGTTTAGTGTTAAGTAATGAGGTTAAGCCATAATCAAGGATTAAACAGACTCATTACACCATCCTAATAGAAGGATAGCAGATGAGAGTGTTTAAGCTGAGGAAAACTCCTCAACTTAATCCATGATTAGGGATTAAACTCATGACAAAACAAAGCCTTTATTAGGTGGATTTTAGTTAATGATATGATGATGAAGTGTTTTTTAGGATTTGTAAGACAACTTGAGGGGGACTTGTCCATTAACACTGGGGTTAGTCCTTCTTAACCATTTAAGGAAGAATTAGAACCCTGATGCAAGGCCCAAGTTACAAGTGTGATGTCTTGATGATTATTATGTGAATTGATTAAAGGATTTAAACACATTAAGGGTTTAACACTTAGGATTAAAGTTATACACTCCATCCTAATAGAAGGATGCAGGCATAAGCTTAATCACAAAGCCTTAAAACCTTTAGGGTTTAGTCCCTGATTATGAGGTGAGAAGAGAGGACTCAAAGAGACACAAAGGTAAAACTAAGAGGGGGACTAATCAAAACCCTAATTCATTGTCATGCTTGGTTGTTCCTAAGGTTTGTGAGGTTTACAAGAACAATCTTCAAAGGAGCCATCAGGAAGCAGATGAACAAGACCAAGAGAAGCAAAGTGACTTGCTTCATTCAAGAAGTCAAGTCACTTGAAGAAAGAAAGTGGGAGGAACAAGCATGAGCAAGCTCAAACTCAAGCACATATAGAAATGCAGCAATGCATGCAAGAGAGATGAAAAGAAAAGTTATGAGAAGTGAAGGCAAATTCACTTCTCAAGTTCACTTACCACCTGAAATGTTAGAAAGAAAAGCAATGCAATGCTAAATGAGATGAAATGGTATGATGCTAGACCAAACCAGAAGCATATTGATGATGAAAATGATGTTGTGAGGTGCTATGAACATGAGGCAAGGCATGGAGATTCTCATACAAGATCATGGATGTAAATGATGCAAGTTAAGGAGCATGAGCAATCATGGAAAGTTATGAAGCATACAAGACAAATGGCATGGCAAATATGCAATGAAATGATCAAACATGCTTTCTATATGTCTTGAGATGTCAAATGGATCACAAGAATGCACAAAATGCAAAGGCAAGTCATGTTAGGCAAGAGAATGCAAGAGGGATGCAAGTGAAAGCCCAAATTAGGGTTTATGGAACAAACATCAAACAAAAACCCAAAACAGAAACAAACCCCAAGATAAAAAATGGAAAATGCTGCCCAAAGAAACCCTAAACCTATAATGAACCACTGCCCAAAGGGGAACTCCCAACTCTTAACCAATCTCAAGATATGGATTTTATAAGTTATTAGGGTTTTTTAGGGTTCTTAACAAAAGAAATGCCAAACAATTGGAAAATGCAAGATCAAATCATGGCCATTTTATCTTAGAAACTATATGCTAAACACAAAACAAAGCAAAAAGAATCAATGTCCAAACCTTCTCCAATAGGCAGAAATGAATTTTTGAACCCATGATCAAAATAATGCATAAAAAATGATTTAATTCAATGAAAAATTCTTAAAATGCATCAAGATCAAAAAAGAAATTTGGTTTGAAGGTTGGACAATGTTTCTAAATGTCTTAGAACATTTCATGAATTTTTTTGTAATTTTTAAATACCTAAAAGTATTTTTAATTAATTAATTCCCATTAATCAATTAAAAATAATCTTTTAAATATTTAAAAATACTTTTTTAATGATAAAAAATAAAATAAAAATGTTTTTGTGTCATAAAAATTAATGAAACTCAGAGGGAAAAGTTTCATAATTTTTATGTATTTTTTGCTATTTTTAAATAATTATGCAAAACAAAAGAAAAAGAAAAGAAAATAAATGAATTAAATCTGAATTAATTGGAAGTCAACAGATCCTATGGTGGAGATTTAAACTGGCCAGCGCGCGCATTGACTACCCGCCACATCTCACGGCTCAAATTCAAACTTGCTAATTACACTGATTAAGCCCTAATTGTGCCCTAATGACATTCAGGCGACCGGAACAGTGTTCCGGTCGTCTTCTCCGGCCATCCCCAAAATCAATCTCTCTCCCTAGGCCATTTTAAGAGCTCTAACTCTCCAGAAATCATCTTCCACTCATCCTAAACACGAAT
This sequence comes from Lathyrus aphaca, assembly GCA_963966055.1. NCBI lineage: Eukaryota > Viridiplantae > Streptophyta > Magnoliopsida > Fabales > Fabaceae > Lathyrus > Lathyrus aphaca. The sequence continues at coordinate 303,042,293 of OZ014524.1, read as the reverse complement.
CCAGCATCAAATCACATTTAAACTCACACACAAACAAGAATCGAAGCAATGAAATTTCTAGGTCAAACTTTCAGAACAACATAACATGCTCATTTCTGGCTTATTTTCAAAAGTAAAGAGATCCCAATGATCAGTGTAACATGCACAACAAGATTTTAACAAGAGAAATAAGTTCTGGGAAAAAAAGTTCATGGTGTCACCTGAGATGGAGCTCTTGATTCAGGAGCTCTTTGGATGATCCTTTGGCTCAATCTGGTCCCAATGGTCCACCTTTGAAGCTTTGGATGCTTAGTTGGAGTTTAAGCAACCTCCTGAGTGAGTTTGCAGCAGCTCTGACCAAGGGAGGGTGAAAATCGTATCTGAGATACAGGGTGTTTCAGGCCAAAACAAAGGGTGGTTTCTGGTCAGTGAGGTGAGTGGAGATTGTTGGTGGAGTTTGTTCTTGTGTTTGAGGTTTGTGGAGGGAGATTCGAAGGAAAATGCAGGCTGAGATGAAAATGGTGAAGTGGCTTTGTGGTTGGTTTCAGGCCTGTGTTCTTGGTGCTTTGTGGTCTATGGAGCAAGGTGAGTTGATTAGTGAAGATGGTTTGAGTGTTTGCAAGCTGTGGAGGCAGATTCGAAGCAAGTTGCAAGATGAGGTGATTTTGTGAATGTGATGGTATGTGATGTTTCAGCCTTGCCTTGTGTTATGTCTAGCTTGCAAATTGTCCACATAACTCTCTCTCATTGGTCAGATGATTGGACATGTGCTTTATTGATTGGTAAGTTACCTTTTGCAAAAAGTCAAGAAATGTGTAAGAGAAGTATGGCTCATGATCTAGGCAAGTACAAGGCATGGGCTGGCGCAGCAAGGGTGAGGGAGAGGTCTAGCAAAGCTCAGCATCCAAGGCTGCAAGTTGTAGGAAGAAGGATCATGAGTTTTGCAACTTGTGGCTTTTTGGTTCACATGTGATTTTTTGTCCAACCAACCATAAAACCATGGGCATTCTTGGTTCATTCTGAATTTTATGACTTAGAGAATGTTTGTGTGCTGGTTTGAAATGAATTAGAAGTCACATAATGCATTGGTTCATGACTTTGCAAAATTCTCACTTAGGGCATGCCTTGAAAATCAATGATTTTAGCCAACTTTGCATTGCCATAACTTTTGATCCAAGAAGAGTTTGATCATGTTCTTGTACTTTTTGAAAAGGGAAAGATGAGATCTACAACCTTCATGACCAAAGTTTTTCCATTTGAAGCCTTTTTGGATCAAGAATCAAGGCTTGAAAAATGACCTAAAATGATGCATTCTTGAAAAGTCAACTATGCCCAAAAAGTCAACATTTGCAAAAACCCTAAATTCTTGATTTCTATGAACTTCAACCCTCTTCCATGATCAAATAAAGATCATATACACTCAAAATGATGAAGATCAACCATTGGTTGGGTCATTGGGGGCCCCAGATGCCCTGATTTTACACTGACTTGTCTGAAAAGTCAACCCTTGATCAGATGACTTCCCCATGGAATTTCTTCATGAAAATTGGTATGCATACTCCCTATACCATATAAAGAGCAATGGGAACAAGAATGACCAAAAAATTTGGAGTTATGGCCTCTGAAAACAAAACCCTAATTTTCAGTCAACTGTGCAGTCTAGCCTGTCTCTGCATCCACTCAAACCCTAGTCCTTGTGATTCCTCTGCATTTTTGACTTTGAAGAGATGGAATATGACATATGAACACACATGGACCCCTTTGAGTTGATTGGTGGCCCTTGGGGTGGCTCAGGATGCCCTGAGGTTGCTCAGATCACAAACCCTAGGTGCAGATGCCTTAGAAACTATGCAGTGAATCAAAAATGAGATGTGAGATGATATGATTGTGTTTATGCATATGAGGATGATCACAAGCCATGGTGTGAATGGGTGAGGGCAAATTTGGGGTGTTTACAGCTGCCCCTATTCAAACATGAGTTAGCTGTGCAGGTTGTAAGCAACGGCTTAACAGGCCAAACAAGATAACTTGTGGTTGAATACCAAAGACAGTCCAAAATTTGCACTCACAGAGATGAAGAAGAAAAGGGATATAGATTGCAAAAGGAAAATAAAGTATATTGTAAAGGTGCGGAAAACAAAGCGATGACGGGGACGGCCGACATGCTGGGGATAGAAGGTAAAGCCAAGACGGGGACGGCCGACTAGCTGGGGAAATAAAATCATGATGGGGACGGCCATCAAGATAAAGCTGTAAAATTCTCTGAGGATATATTGAAACATGACGGGGACGGCCATCAAGTTCATAAAGCAACGTAACCAATGATGGGGACGGCCATCGGGTTGAAAAAGGAAAGGGACCACGACGGGGACGGCCATCGGATTAAAGAATAAACGAAATAAACAGATGATGGGGGACGGCCATCAAAGGTGAAGGACGATCACCTAGCAGGGGACGGCTGCTCTGTTGGGGATAAAAGAAATATGATGGGGACGGCCATCAAAGGTGGAGGACGACCACCTGGTAGGGTACGGCTGCCGAAAATATCAACGATGGGGACGGCCATCGGATAGAAAAGGTCAACGATGGGGATGGCCATCGGACGAGCATGATGGAGGACGACCATCAAGAAGTGGAAGACGACCACTCAGCAGGGTACGGCTGCTCTCGGGGTTTATCATGACATAGGACGAATGCCAGATAACCAGAATCAACAATGGGGACGGCCATTGGATAAAATGATGAAGGACGATCATCAAAGGGTGGAGGACGACCACCTAGCAGGGGACGGCTGCTAAAATCGACGATGGGGACGGCCATCGGATAGAAAAGGTCAACGATGGGGACGGCCATCGGATGAGCATGATGGAGGACGACCATCAAGAAGTGGAGGACGACCACTCAGCAGGGGACGGCTGCTCTCGGGGTATCATAACACAGGACGAGTGTTAGATAATGGAAAAAGCTTACTTGGCGATCTACTGGGGGTATAGTAAACACGGACGGGCGTTTACAACCAAGAAAGGAAAGTATAAGTGTTTGGTATTATGTATAGATTAATGATGCGGACGAGCACCCTTAAGATTACGATACGGACGAGTATCGGGTAGAAACAAACTGACACATGTTCAGAGATGATGATACGGACGAGTATCAACTGGTTAACAAGGAACACGGATGAGTGTTGAATCTGATGGTTCTTCTGGGGGAATAGTAGACACGGACGAGCATCTATATTCAAGAAGACACAAGTGTTTGACACGGTGTATGGATTAAAGATGTGGACGAGCATCCTTAAGACTATGATACGGACGAGTATCATGTAGAAACAAACATTAGACGCAATGTTCTGAGATGATGATACGGACGAGTACCAACTGGTTAACAAAGAACAAGGACTAGTGTTGAATCTGTGAGGAGATACGAGTGGTGTATACAAGATACGGACGAGTATCTGTATACGTGTATCGTGAGTAGTGAGTATATATAGATGAACACTTTAACTGCTGGGGAGAATGACACGGACGGGTGCCAAGAGAGAAAAGTGTAATATGAACAAGTATCTGCTATACAAAGTATAGATGACTGCTGGGGATATGACACGAACGGGTGTCAGGAGAGTGTATATACAAGTATATGTGAGTGCAAAGGGGATGCCTTCGGCTTTCTGCTGGGAGTTATGACACGGACGGGTGCCAGAAAGTATCCGTGATACGGGTAATCTTGTTATAAAGAGTGTTCCAGCGATTTTACTGGGGAGTGATGATGCGGACGGGTATCAAAGGGTGTATATGGTGGTATTTGTGAATATGAGGCAACTGTTTTTGCTGGGACTCTGGTGAGGATTTCTGTACAATGATGATGAACGGTTATTATGCACAAGCGTTAATTCAGAACATGGCTTATGATTATGCTATGCGTTTGATTTTTTTGCCGTAATGCTCCGTATTAGACGGAATGCTACGCTCTGAGGGGATAGTATGAGGCGAATGCTATGATTATGCGAAAAATACCAAACCGGGATCCGGGTCCCGTTGCTGCGGAGATCTTCGATCGATCTGTTTGGAGTAGACATCCCAGCTGGGGAGGAGATCACTGGTAGATCTGATGATATGATATCTGTTTAGGGATACGGGTCATTAATAGACCTATCCTTATAAATGAGAGACCCAGCTGGGGTTTGTAGAAGCTTTCTTCACTCTGTTGTGATTTCTTCATGCGTTGCTCTTCTGGATAGAGGCTGGAACTCTGTGGGGAGATGGTTCCCTGACTTCTGTATTCAGCTGAGGATGACACGGCAACTTGGCTGGGGAATTATGAGAGGCAACTCAGCTGGGGAGAGCAACAAGAGGCAACTCAGCTGGGGATAGAGCATTTCAGATGCTGAGATTGAGTGCATGTTGATTTGGCAACTTCGCTGGGGAAATGGGCCCCTTCCAGTGCCATGTGGAAGATAGACCGAGTTGATAATGATTCACCAGCTTGCTGAGACGTAACTTGCATGCCCCAGGTTGCGTTCTGGATACCTGCAATCCTGCAAAGATAAGGAGACGCACAAAAGGTCCCGAGGTATCCTTTACTGGATTCCGTCATAGGAGTCAAGCATTCTCACGAGTAAGTATATTCCCTGCAAGCATGTGTTTTATTATTATTACTTTTGGGAGAAAAACATCTGTACTTATGCAATTGATTTTTTTGAGACATCAGACATCCTTTGCAAATAAAAATATACAAAACGAAACATGACTGAAAAAAAATCTGATTTTATTAATTCATGTGCCCTGAATTGGCAAGATACAGTCAAAGAAACATATCTCCTGAAATGAGGAGACTGTCACAAATTGAGAAACAAAAGTGCTGGCAGTGTTGGCGACGCTTTGAGGAGCTTCCTCTCCTGCCATGACTCGTACGACAATGACGTTCTTCTCGTCTTGCTTTCTGAAGAAAGTTGATTCTGATCGAAGCTTGATTCCGTCGAAGCTTTCTAAGTTGTAAGTGATACAGACGAATTCAGAATGCAGTTGTTCGCTTATTCCCTTATTTTGCATGGATCGCCCTTTCGGGTTTTCAATCCATCGGGATACCCATTTTTGCCTGAGTTGTCCAATGCGGCTTTTCAACTCAGCGGGTGTACATTTTTCATTTATTTCCCTTATTTTTGCCCGAGTCTTTTATTCTGTTTTTGACTCGCCGGGATGCCCTATTTTTGCCTGGACTTACATTCTGTTTTTATGTCCAGCGGGTCATTTTATGCGAAGTATTTTTTAACTGCATCTGAATTCACAGGGGACGGGAAATCTTCACCATCCATGGTGCTGAGCATCAGCGCTCCACCAGAGAAAACTTTCTTTACCACGAATGGTCCTTCATAATTGGGAGTCCATTTGCCCCTGTGGTCTGTATGAGGAGGGAGGATTCTCTTCAGCACAAGATCCCCTACTTGGTACCCTCGGTGCCTGACTTTCTGATCGAAGGCTCTCTTCATTCTCTTCTGATACAACTGCCCATGACAAATTGCAGCCAACCTTTTCTCTTCAATTAGACTCAGTTGTTCGTATCGGGCCCGAACCCATTCTGCTTCACTCAGTTTGACATCCATCAAGACTCGCAGAGAGGGTAATTCGACTTCAACAGGTAGGACTGCTTCCATACCATACACAAGTTGATACGGTGTTGCCCCAGTGGATGTTCTGATTGATGTGCGGTACCCATGCAAGGCGAACGGTAGCATTTCATGCCAGTCTTTGTAGGTGACTACCATCTTTTGCACAATCTTCTTGATATTCTTATTTGCCGCCTCAACAGCACCATTCATCTTTGGCCTGTAAGGAGAATAATTGTGGTGTTGGATCTTGAAGTCCCGGCATAGCTCTGCCATCATTTTGTTGTTTAAATTGGAACCATTATCAGTAATGATTCGCTCGGGCACTCCATATCGACAGATGATATCTCTTTTCAGAAATCGGGCTACCACTTGCCTTGTGACGTTTGCATATGAGGCTGCTTCGACCCACTTAGTGAAATAATCAATGGCGACCAGGATGAATCTGTGACCATTCGAAGCAGTTGGCTCAATCTTGCCAATCATATCAATGCCCCACATGGCAAAGGGCCACGGTGAAGACATTATGTTCAAAGGATTGGGAGGCACATGCACCTTATCTGCATAGATCTGGCATTTGTGGCATTTTCTGGCGTAAGCACAACAGTCTGCATCCATTGTGATCCAGTAATAGCCTGATCTTAATAGCTTTTTAGCCATGGCATGCCCTCCGGCATGGGTACCAAAGGACCCTTCGTGCACTTCATGCATCAACAAATCTGCTTCCGTCTTGTCCACACATCTGAGGAGTACCATATCAAAGTTCCTTTTGTATAAAGATCCATCAGTGTTCAGAAAGAAACTCCCAGCAAGCCTTCTTAAAGTCTTCTTATCATTGGAAGATGTCCCAGGTGGGTATGTTTGATCCTCCAAGAAGCATTTAATGTCGTGGAACCAAGGCTTATCATCTTTGACAACATCTGCTGCGAATACATATGCTGGTCTATCAAGTCTCGATACTGAAATCTGAGGTACAAAGTTAGCAGCTTGAACTTTGATCATGGACGAAATGGTAGCCAAGGCATCTGCAAACTGATTCTCATCCCGAGGGATATACTCAAGTTTGACTGTTGTGAAGAAAGTCAATAACCTTCTTGTATAATCCCTGTAAGGTATCAGATGATCCTGGTGTGTATACCATTTTCCGTTGGTCTGATTGATTACCAAAGCTGAATCTCCGAATACGGTCAGTGTCTTGATCCTGAGGTCAATGGCTTCCTCAAGACCCATAATGCAAGCTTCGTATTCAGCTTCGTTGTTAGTGCAGTTGAAAGTGAGTTTTGCCGAGAAAGGCATGTGAACTCCTTTGGGTGTAATAAGTACTGCACCAACACCACGGCCATTCATGTTAACAGCCCCATCAAACATCATAGTCCATTCTTCTTCCGGGTCAGGCCCTTCAGTGTGAATAGGCTCCTCACGATCTTTTGCTTTTACGAACATGATGTCTTCATCAGGGAAGTCAAATCTCATAGGCTGGTAGTCATCAATGGGTTGTTCAGCAAGATATTCAGACAGTACACTGCCTTTGATGGCTTTCTGAGATGTGTATTGGATGTCATACTCTGTAAGGATCATCTGCCATCTTGCAACCCGTCCGGTAAGAGCTGGCTTCTCAAATATGTACTTAACTGGGTCCATTTTTGAGATCAGTAAGGTAGTGTGGGTCAACATATACTGTCTTAGTCGGCGAGCAGCCCACGCTAAAGCACAGCAAGTTTTCTCGAGCAGTGAATAACGTTGTTCACAGTCGGTAAACTTTTTGCTTAGGTAGTATATTGCATACTCTTTTCGACCAGACTCGTCATGCTGGCCCAACACACACCCCATCGACTCTTCTAATACTGTTAAGTACATTATCAGGGGTCTTCCTTCAACTGGAGGCATAAGGATTGGAGGTTCTTGCAGATATTCCTTGATCTTGTCAAAAGCCCTTTGGCAGTCTTCGTTCCACCTGACCGTTTGTTCTTTTCTTAGCAGCTTGAACAAGGGTTCACAGGTTGCTGTGAGGTGAGAAATGAACCTTGAAATGTAGTTCAATCGACCTAAGAACCCTCGAACTTCTTTCTCAGTTTTCGGTGCAGGCATCTCTTGGATGGCTTTGACTTTATCAGGGTCCACTTCAATCCCTTTCTCGCTTACAATAAAACCCAGCAGCTTACCAGATCTCACCCCGAATGTGCATTTGTTGGGGTTCAACTTCAGTTGATACTTCCTCAGACGCTTGAACAACTTCAGCAGATTCACCAGATGGTCTTCTTCAGTAAGGGACTTGGCAATCATGTCATCCACATAACACTCTATTTCTTTATGGATCATATCGTGGAATAATGTTACCATAGCCCGTTGATACGTTGCACCAGCATTCTTGAGCCCAAATGGCATTACCTTGTAGCAGAACGTGCCCCAGGGTGTGATGAAGGTTGTCTTCTCCATGTCTTCAGGTGACATCTTGATCTGATTGTATCCCGAAAATCCATCCATGAAGGAGAATACCGAGAACTGAGCCGTATTATCCACCAATACGTCAATGTGAGGTAATGGAAAATCATCTTTCGGGCTGGCTCTGTTCAGGTCCCGATAGTCAACACACATCCTTACTTTACCATCCTTCTTAGGCACAGGTACTATATTGGCAACCCACGGCGGATAGCTAGTTACCGCAAGGAACCCGGCGTCCCATTGTTTTTGTACCTCTTCTTTGATTTTCATTGCCATGTCCGGACGAGTACGGTGCAGTTTCTGTTTAACTGGCGGGCATTCTTCTCTCAAAGGCAGCTTGTGCACGACAATATCGGTATCCAACCCTGGCATGTCTTGGTACGACCAAGCAAACACATCTACATACTCTTGAAGCAGGTCTATCAGTTGTCTCTTCACTGAGTCTTGCAGGCAGGCCCCGATTCTAACTTCTTTCACGTCTTCATCTGTACCAAGATTAATCACTTCAACCTCCTCCTGGTGAGGGGTAATAACCTTTTCCTCTTGTCTTAACAACCTGGCTAGCTCTTCAGGAAGCTCATATTCTTCTTCAACCCCTTCATCAGCTTGATTGATCGGATTGTCAAAGTCATACGATGTCATAGCCGTGCTGTTGTCGGTGCTGTCAGGAAGGCACTCTCTGCAAGGGTTAAGTTGTTCGTTTTAGTGATCTGATTTTAATCTTATTTAGAAAAGTGAAATGAAGTTGTCATTTTGAAAACACTGCCATTTATTTTTTGTACAAAAAGAAAAATGGAGAAACAGTGAACGAAAAGAAAAAAAGACTCGTTTGCAAAAAGATGTCTGATATTTCATTAATTGATCTTGTTTGCACAAAAAGTACAGATGGCCCGATTACAAAATGAGTCTTGTCATCTTGGGCAAGATGCAAGACTTTGATGCATGCTTATAAAATACAGGAAATAATAATTACTCTGATCGAGTAACTCTTATAATTTCCTGGGAAGACCAGTTCGAGACACTGCTCCCCGGGATCTTTGGACGAATCCAATTCTCCAGATTGCGCTCCTCTTCCAGCTCGTCTTCCAGACAGTTGATAGCATCAGGGGTAAGCATTCCCCCACTGACAAAACCTGGCTCTGCAGCAGCCTTCGCTTGATGTTGAGTTGGTTTGTAACCCAACCCAAATTTGTCCTTTTTCTCCTCCACAGCTAAAACTTTGCCCCAGCTTAGGGCAGTTCCTTCCTCAACAACCTTCCGGGCTTGTTGATAAGACGACATGGAGATACCTGACACGGCAGATGCTTCATTGACGTTTAAGGCTTCAAAACCTTGGCTCATTGTTTCATGGATCTCCCCATCCATCTCAATGTACTTGTAGGTAGCCAGATGGCTAACGAAAATATCCTCTTCCCCACAGATTGTGACAACTTGACCTTCCCACTCAAATTTTAACTTTTGGTGAAGGGTAGACGTTATTGCGCCGGCGGCGTGAATCCAGGGTCTACCCAACAAACAGCTGTAGGCGGGCTGAATGTCCATCACATAAAAGATAGTTTTAAAGGTTTGCGGGCCAATTGTCACGGGCAGCTCAATCTCTCCCAGAACCGATCTCTTAGAACCATCAAAGGCTCTTACCACCAGGTTGCTGGGTCTCAATGCCAAACCATCATATTCTAACTTCACCAGAGCCTTCTTTGGTAAGACATTAAGGGACGACCCTGTGTCTACCAGCACATGAGAAAGGACAGCTCCTTTGCATTCCATGGTTATGTGCAAGGCTTTGTTGTGGTTGCGGCCGTCCGCTGTCAAGTCAGTATTGGTGAACCCTAGCCCATTGCTAGCAGTAACATTTCCAACCACGGTTTCCAACTGGTTGACAGTAATCTCTTCAGGCACGTAAGCTGCGTGCAAGACCTTGAGTAGTGCATTCCGATGGGCTTCGGAGCACATCAGCAGTGAGAGGATAGAGATTTTGGATGGCGTCTGGTGAAGTTGATCCACAATTTTGTAGTCACTCTTTTTGATGATTCTCATAAACTCATCAACTTCTTGATCGAACGGTGTTTTCAAGGCTTCTTTGGCAGCTTGATCTTCCTGCACCGGGCTCTTTCCCTTTGCCTTGGCAGCAGCTTCTGCTCCGGCAGTAGGTCTTTGAATTGGTGGAGCGAAGAGACGTCCGCTTCGGGTGAAGCCTCCGCCTCCCCCCACATTATCTACTTGTGGTGCAGGTGTTGATGTTTCAAGAGTGATTCTTTTTCCTTCGCAATACACGTCAGAGTCATAGTGCCAAGGGATGGCCCTGTTGCTCTCATATGGTACTGGTCCAGGCACCGTGACAGTGACTGGACTGATTGCTGCTGTTGAAGGGACTGTAATCGTTTGTGGATCATAAAAGATTGTAACTGGTGCTCTGATGGGAGCAGCACCTTCTGAATGGTAGGCAGAGTTGTTCTCAGGATCATAAAATATGGTGACAGTAGAGACGTCTTCATGATTTGTTGCTGGAGTTGTAGGAGCCATTGTTGGAAGTACGGGTGTTGTTGTTGTAGGAGATTCAAGATGGAATGAAGCTGAAGTTGTAGCAGGAGAAATTGTTGAAAACTGATCAGTTGAGACGACTGATGGAGTACTTGTTGATGAAACCGAAGAATTGTCAGGAACAATAGTTGCTGCAGTTGTAGGAGGTTCTGAAATCGTTGCTGACGATATTGCTGGATTTGTTGGAAATGATGTGGTGATCTGAAGTTGGCCACTCCGAATAAGGCCATCTATGCCATTCCTCAAATTATCGCACCCATTTACCGAGATATTGCAGTAAGCACAGCCTAACTCACACCCCGGGAACATTTGACATTCCAAGAGCTGAGCTTTGATTTCTACCAATGGTGTCCTGATCTGTCCCACACTGGTTATTAAATAAGACGACTTGTCTTCTTCAATAGCGTTAATCCGGGGACCACCATGGTTTGGCATCGGGTTTTTATTGACATTGGGTGGTGGTGCGAAATTCAGAGCCTTTGAGTCTACCAGGTCTTGTACCTTCATATGCAGAGCCCTGCATTTTTCTGTGCTGTGGCCAGGTGCGTTTGAATGAAAGGCACACCTAGCATTGGAGTCATAATTCCTTGGTAGACTGTTGGGATCCGGAGGTGCCAACGTTCTTAGCTCAACCAAGTTGAGTTTCAGAAGTTGTGGCAGCAAAGTAGCATATGGCATTGGGATCGGATCGATCACTCTGTTAGCTTGAGATGGCCTCTGTTGGAATGGCCTTTGTTGACTGTTGTTGTTGGTGTTGCTGTTGTTGTAATTCCTTGGAGGATACTGATTTTGCTGATGGTACTGAGGTTGTTGTTGATAGCTTTGCTGAGGAGGTTGATAGACAGGTTGAGGATGAGCTGGAGCAGGGATGGTGACTGCTGCTATGGACCTCTGAGCATATTGGGGCCTACCCCTGTTTGAATGGATGGCATTGGTCTCGCCAGTTCTTCTCGGGCCTGCAAAAGGCTTCCTTGTACTACTGGACGAGCTTGCACCGTTGTCTGAGATCTTTCCCATTTTTAACAAGCTTTCAATTCTCTCCCCGGCTATGACAACATCTGCAAAGCTAGTGGAAGAGAAAGCTGCCAACCTGTCAATATATGTTCCCTGAAGGGTGTTCATGAACATATCTGCCATTTCCCGCTCAGACATAGGTGGTTGAACAGCAGCAGCCAGCTGCCTCCACCTTTGGGCGTATTCTCGGAAACTCTCCCTCGAAGACTGTGACATTCCCATCAGGAGAGTCCTGTTGGGTGCCATGTCTAGATTATACTGATACTGTCTGATGAAGGCCTCTGCCAGGTCCTTCCAGCATCTAATTGTTGCTCTTGTCAGATGGGAATACCACTCCCTCGAAGCTCCAGTCAAGCTATCCTCAAAATAGAACATCCACAATTTCTCATCCATTGTATAGGCCTTCAGCCTTCCCAGAAATGATTGTAGATGAGTCCGGGGGCATGAAGTCCCATTATACTTTTCGAAACAAGGAGGCTTGAACTTATGGGGGATCCTGACCCCGTCTACCAAACCCATGTCCATAACGTTGAAGCCCAAAGAGTTTTGAGATTCTAAGGACCTCAACTTCTCAGCTATTTCATCCAATCTTCTATCATAAGCCTCTTCTCCAGCACCCATTACTGTGAACTGGTCTTCTTGAGGGTCTTCCTGTAGTACCCTCCCTGCTGTGGCAGTCCCTTGTATATTGACAGGGATGTTGGCCTCTGGATGGAGATGGGGTCCAAAAACTGGGGGATTGACATGAGGTTGGACCCTCTCGTTGTTACTTGTGCCAGCAGTTCCCACATGGGGTTCCTCTTGATTCCTCCCTTCTACCAAAGCTCTGAGCCTCTCCTGGCTTTGAGCTAAGTTGTTCATTACTTCCATGAACTGTGTTATCTGCGTTCTCATCTCCAACCTTTCGTTGGCCATCTGGTTTCTGACCTCCGTAAGGTCCTGCTGCATCTGATCCATCTGAATTCCCGGAAGGTTGTTTCTAGTTGGGTACCTGTGTGGCCTGTTGAGAGGAAATGCCCGGCGGCGAGCAATAATTCCTGAATATCACAACAGAGGTTAGTAACAACAAAACAAAACCCTACAAAACAAAAGAGGTTAGCATGCAATGCAGTTATGCTTATTTGCTCTCAAGGTATCCGGTTTGGTCTTCAGTTTTGACCCTTCCAGACCCTTGAAGATGTTGCTGTTGAAGTTGCTTTCGAAATAAACCCAGATGGAAACTAACACAAATATATTACAGAAGGTGAAATAATACATCTTGTTCATTTTACAACACCAGCCCTCTAAGGGGTCAAAATACATTACAAAAACAAAAGTACATGGAATAGGAATAACAACAAGCAAATGATCAAACTCCAAGGCCAAACTCATCCTCACGAACTTCCTTAAGAAGTGCTTCGGTCACAGGATCAGCCGGCCGCTCCGTAAGATTTCTGATGAGAAGGTTTCTTGTTGCAACAGCTGCAGTCAACTTCTTGCTCTGACTTTGGTCCTTAGACCTCTTCACCCCTGCTTTGATCTTCAGCTCTGATATCTCCCTCTGGGCTGCTGCCAGGGCTTCTTGTTGTTCTCTTGCACTAGCTTCAAGTTGCTCCATCTTGTCTCGAACTTTATTGCCTTCCAGGGTACGAGCCTCGGTGATCCTGACCCACCGGGCTTGACTCTCCTTCAAATACAAGTCTGTCCTTGCTCTTTGGAACTGGGCTTCTTTGCAAGCATTCTTCAGAATTTGTTCACCAGCTCTAGACTTGTTGATATAATCCCCAGACTTTTCAATCTTAGTCAAGTGTTCCACCCTCAACTTCTCCAATCTTTCAATCTCCCTCACACCTTCACTCCTCTCCCGGAGGGTCTTCTGCAAAGCCTGGGTTAACTTCTCATTTCTTTCCTTCAAGCTTTCAAACTCCTCCAGACTGATAGTGGCAGGGGGTGGTGCTGAAGATGACTCAGGCATGTCTTCTATGGTGAAGGGCATTCCAGAGAATTGGGCCCTGGCACGGGACCACTCATAATATTGGACTGATGCCACATTATTGCACTTCCCCAGAGTGGTGATTCCCTTGGTTTGAACATGATCCCAGGCCCAGGCAGCCTGCCCAACAGTTGCCAGACTAATCTTGTTCTCACAGTAGAGGGTCTCAACCAAGTCTTGCTCCCTGGGAGTATGGACCAGTGCATAGCCTAATTGCCTCCTGAACAGCAGAGGGTTGTAATTGATACTTCCCTTGACCCCTATTAAAGGCACATTGGGAAAGTGCCCACAGCTTGTAATGATATCTCTGCCCTTGGTGCTTTGAGTACACCATCTGATGTCTGCTGAAGTGAGAGTAGTGAGCCTCTTAGCCCAGTTGCTTTGCTGATGAGGATTTAGGAATGCATCTGTCCTGGGTAGATGCTTAAGAAGCCAAGCATGGAATAATGGAGCACAACACCTCACTAGCCTTCCCCTCTGCTTCTCATTCTTCTGGTGCACTGAGTAATAGAGATCTCCTAGCAAAGTTGGCACTGGGTTCTTCAGGATGAGCAAATGGATTGCATTCTTGCTAATGAATCGAGGCTCATCTGCAAACAACACAATTCCATATACACTTAAGGCCAACAGAGCACAAACAGCTCTCCATTCCCCCAGGGAAGCCTTCAGACTAGCTTGAGAAATTAGAAAGTCCAGATGAAAGCCAGGGATCCCAGCTTTAGAGGTCATATGCTGCTCAATCAAAGCAGGTTCCAGGTGCAAAGCTTTTGCTATCTCTCCATTGCTGGGAAAGACCATTTCAGGGTTGAAAGGGATTTCCCTCTTGATAGGCAAACCAATCAAAGATGAGTATTCTTCTAAAAGAGGCCCCAACTGAAAGTCTTGAAAGGTGAAACATCTCAATGGGGGGTCATAAAACTGAATGCAGGTGTGGATCAAACTCCTCTGGGATGGGTCCAGATCCATGACCAAGTCAAGTATATCCCCATAATGCTCCCTGAATAAAGGTATGTGATCTGGAGTGATCAGGGTTTGGATCCTCCTGATGTCTGATAAGTCTGGTTGGAAGAAATGATAGGTGATGTTGCTTTTCTTTGGAGCCATGATGCTGAAGACTGAGTAGGGTGCTGATGAAGATGTTGAGAAGTGGGCCACTGGCTGGCTAGTGCAAGTAACTGAAGTATATGGCTGACAAGCTGAAGCAAGTACTGGTGGAGATAAGTCAATACTGCAGATGGGGTCAAAACCAAAACCAGATGAAGGTGGATACCCTGAAACACAAATAAGCAAATGTTAATATGATGCAATGGTTATGTATGCAAATGATATGCAAGGGTTTGTGCCTGAGCTGGATCTGATTAACTGCCTTGGTATAGATCCATGTGTGTTCAAGAATTCCAGATGGAGGTCTAAAAATCCAGTAACCAGGGTGGGGGACTCAAATAAAGAGCCACAAGTCCAAGGTTTTAGAATCACAAGAACTGTCCAACATGGAGTATCCTTAACAAAGTCAAAGTAATAGGGTATTCTGAGGTCAAGGTACCTGCAAACCTGTAAACAGCCCAACCCCCTCACAGGTGATGATCTAGAACAAGGATCCTCAGACTTGGATCAGTTATGAGAAGTGTAAACACTTCTAACCCGGAGGTACAGTGTTTACAATAACCATAACAATTCCTCCTCTAATTCACCTCAGTTTCTGAAGGTCAATACTAAAAGGTCATCCAGACTTAGCAGGCTTCCCAGATAGCCCTAGCATTGCAGGAAATCTGCAACACAGAGTTCTCAAGAAGAAACCCATATCTGAACCGTGTTTCATATTCCCGCACCAGACCGAAATGGAATGGGAAAGAATATGATTCACTCTAGCCTAGGTGTCACTCAGGTCCCAGGTATAGGACCTTAACTCTCAATGAATCACCCACCCACCAAGGCAAACAACCAGATCCAGCCAGCAGCAATGACAGTATGATATAAATAAATGCAATAAAGAAAGCAGTAAAGTAACTGTACATAAAGCAATAAACAAAAATAAATACAAGCACATAACACCCCAGTAAACACAAATCAAACAAGCGCTAGGAGGAACCCACAAAAAGAACCAGAAGCCCTGGTTGCAGTATAAGGGTCCCCAGCAGAGTCGCCAAGCTGTCGCTCCCGACAAATGAAAATAGATCATATGAAGGTACAGACGCGAACGGTCGGCGAGAGGGACAATGAGAACACACAGCCGTGGACTCACTGGAGATGAATAGAGTCGCCAGCTAGGCATTTTTATCCCGGAGGAAAGGCAATGCTGCATAGACCTAGAAGGAAATGGATAAGACGGTCGCGAACCAGAGAGACTGAGAAAGGGGGTTGGTTACAACCTGGGAAGGTATTAGCACCCAGATTGTCCGTCGTACTCGACGGGATCCACGCTTAAAAGATTTGTGTCTTAAAGGGGTAGTGTCAGTGCAATTTGTGTGTAAATGAGCTGGAAAAGATGTACAGGTGTCAGTGTAAAGTGTATAAGTGATGTGAAGTATGAAAGTGTCAGTGTAAGAACAAGGTGAAATGCTCAAGATCATGAGGCTAAAGAATGAAGCTAGAAAGAGGGGGAATATACAGAGACTTTTGTTCGATAACTGTTAAGTTATGCCTACGTATCCTCTCGTGCAATGAGGAAGTCAGAACACCGTAGTTCGACCCAAAGAGACTGAAAGATGAATTGACTGATGAACTGCTTGCTTGTCAATGCTCAAGTGTATGACCTGTCTGGCTCAGGTGCAAACTGTCTTGCATTAGACGGAAGAAGCAAGTTCTCGTTTATGAGTGAAGGTGATGAGAAAAGAATCCCGAGGGAGACGATTATTGTTTGTTTTTTGAGTTTTCAGTCTTTTATTGCTTTTGAAGTTTGTCATAAGTTAATGAGCTTAAGCCTAAACCAATGGGTTAGTAAACTCATCACATCTCCCCTCTGATTAGGGGTAATGAGAATACCTTAAGTGTGAAGTCAGATTCTCACACTTAATCACCTTTGATGCAGGATTAAGATCATTAACCTACTTGTGATTATTTAGATGTTTTTGTGGTTTTTGTTTAGTGTTAAGTAATGAGGTTAAGCCATAATCAAGGATTAAACAGACTCATTACACCATCCTAATAGAAGGATAGCAGATGAGAGTGTTTAAGCTGAGGAAAACTCCTCAACTTAATCCATGATTAGGGATTAAACTCATGACAAAACAAAGCCTTTATTAGGTGGATTTTAGTTAATGATATGATGATGAAGTGTTTTTTAGGATTTGTAAGACAACTTGAGGGGGACTTGTCCATTAACACTGGGGTTAGTCCTTCTTAACCATTTAAGGAAGAATTAGAACCCTGATGCAAGGCCCAAGTTACAAGTGTGATGTCTTGATGATTATTATGTGAATTGATTAAAGGATTTAAACACATTAAGGGTTTAACACTTAGGATTAAATTTATACACTCCATCCTAATAGAAGGATGCAGGCATAAGCTTAATCACAAAGCCTTAAAACCTTTAGGGTTTAGTCCCTGATTATGAGGTGAGAAGAGAGGACTCAAAGAGACACAAAGGTAAAACTAAGAGGGGGACTAATCAAAACCCTAATTCATTGTCATGCTTGGTTGTTCCTAAGGTTTGTGAGGTTTACAAGAACAATCTTCAAAGGAGCCACCAGGAAGCAGATGAACAATACCAAGAGAAGCAAAGTGACTTGCTTCATTCAAGAAGTCAAGTCACTTGAAGAAAGAAAGTGGGAGGAACAAGCATGAGCAAGCTCAAACTCAAGCACATATAGAAATGCAGCAATGCATGCAAGAGAGATGAAAAGAAAAGTTATGAGAAGTGAAGGCAAATTCACTTCTCAAGTTCACTTACCACCTGAAATGTTAGAAAGAAAAGCAATGCAATGCTAAATGAGATGAAATGGTATGATGCTAGACCAAACCAGAAGCATATTGATGATGAAAATGATTCTGTGAGGTGCTATGAACATGAGGCAAGGCATGGAGATGCTCATACAAGATCATGGATGTAAATGATGCAAGTTAAGGAGCATGAGCAATCATGGAAAGTTATGAAGCATACAAGACAAATGGCATGGCAAATATGCAATGCAATGATCAAACATGCTTTCTATATGTCTTGAGATGTCAAATGGATCACAAGAATGCACAAAATGCAAAGGCAAGTCATGTTAGGCAAGAGAATGCAAGAGGGATGCAAGTGAAAGCCCAAATTAGGGTTTATGGAACAAACATCAAACAAAAACCCAAAACAGAAACAAACCCCAAGATAAAAAATGGAAAATGCTGCCCAAAGAAACCCTAAACCTATAATGAACCACTGCCCAAAGGGGAACTCCCAACTCTTAACCAATCTCAAGATATGAATTTTATAAGTTATTAGGGTTTTTTAGGGTTCTTAACAAAAGAAATGCCAAACAATTGGAAAATGCAAGATCAAATCATGGCCATTTTATCTTAGAAACTATATGCTAAACACAAAACAAAGCAAAAAGAATCAATGTCCAAACCTTCTCCAATAGGCAGAAATGAATTTTTGAACCCATGATCAAAATAATGCATAAAAAATGATTTAATTCAATGAAAAATTCTTAAAATGCATCAAGATCAAAAAAGAAATTTGGTTTGAAGGTTGGACAATGTTTCTAAATGTCTTAGAACATTTCATGAATTTTTTTGTAATTTTTAAATACCTAAAAGTATTTTTAATTAATTAATTCCCATTAATCAATTAAAAATAATCTTTTAAATATTTAAAAATACTTTTTTAATGATAAAAAATAAAATAAAAATGTTTTTGTGTCATAAAAATTAATGAAACTCAGAGGGAAAAGTTTCATAATTTTTATGTATTTTTTGCTATTTTTAAATAATTATGCAAAACAAAAGAAAAAGAAAAGAAAATAAATGAATTAAATCTGAATTAATTGGAAGTCAACAGATCCTATGGTGGAGATTTAAACTGGCCAGCGCGCGCATTGACTACCCGCCACATCTCACGGCTCAAATTCAAACTTGCTAATTACACTGATTAAGCCCTAATTGTGCCCTAATGACATTCAGGCGACCGGAACAGTGTTCCGGTCGTCTTCTCCGGCCATCCCCAAAATCAATCTCTCTCCCTAGGCCATTTTAAGAGCTCTAACTCTCCAGAAATCATCTTCCACTCATCCTAAACACGAATCCAGCATCAAATCACATTTAAACTCACACACAAACAAGAATCGAAGCAATGAAATTTCTAGGTCAAACTTTCAGAACAACATAACATGCTCATTTCTGGCTTATTTTCAAAAGTAAAGAGATCCCAATGATCAGTGTAACATGCACAACAAGATTTTAACAAGAGAAATAAGTTCTGGGAAAAAAAGTTCATGGTGTCACCTGAGATGGAGCTCTTGATTCAGGAGCTCTTTGGATGATCCTTTGGCTCAATCTGGTCCCAATGGTCCACCTTTGAAGCTTTGGATGCTTAGTTGGAGTTTAAGCAACCTCCTGAGTGAGTTTGCAGCAGCTCTGACCAAGGGAGGGTGAAAATCGTATCTGAGATACAGGGTGTTTCAGGCCAAAACAAAGGGTGTTTTCTGGTCAGTGAGGTGAGTGGAGATTGTTGGTGGAGTTTGTTCTTGTGTTTGAGGTTTGTGGAGGGAGATTCGAAGGAAAATGCAGGCTGAGATGAAAATGGTGAAGTGGCTTTGTGGTTGGTTTCAGGCCTGTGTTCTTGGTGCTTTGTGGTCTATGGAGCAAGGTGAGTTGATTAGTGAAGATGGTTTGAGTGTTTGCAAGCTGTGGAGGCAGATTCGAAGCAAGTTGCAAGATGAGGTGATTTTGTGAATGTGATGGTATGTGATGTTTCAGCCTTGCCTTGTGTTATGTCTAGCTTGCAAATTGTCCACATAACTCTCTCTCATTGGTCAGATGATTGGACATGTGCTTTATTGATTGGTAAGTTACCTTTTGCAAAAAGTCAAGAAATGTGTAAGAGAAGTATGGCTCATGATCTAGGCAAGTACAAGGCATGGGCTGGCGCAGCAAGGGTGAGGGAGAGGTCTAGCAAAGCTCAGCATCCAAGGCTGCAAGTTGTAGGAAGAAGGATCATGAGTTTTGCAACTTGTGGCTTTTTGGTTCACATGTGATTTTTTGTCCAACCAACCATAAAACCATGGGCATTCTTGGTTCATTCTGAATTTTATGACTTAGAGAATGTTTGTGTGCTGGTTTGAAATGAATTAGAAGTCACATAATGCATTGGTTCATGACTTTGCAAAATTCTCACTTAGGGCATGCCTTGAAAATCAATGATTTTAGCCAACTTTGCATTGCCATAACTTTTGATCCAAGAAGAGTTTGATCATGTTCTTGTACTTTTTGAAAAGGGAAAGATGAGATCTACAACCTTCATGACCAAAGTTTTTCCATTTGAAGCCTTTTTGGATCAAGAATCAAGGCTTGAAAAATGACCTAAAATGATGCATTCTTGAAAAGTCAACTATGCCCAAAAAGTCAACATTTGCAAAAACCCTAAATTCTTGATTTCTATGAACTTCAACCCTCTTCCATGATCAAATAAAGATCATATACACTCAAAATGATGAAGATCAACCATTGGTTGGGTCATTGGGGGCCCCAGATGCCCTGATTTTACACTGACTTGTCTGAAAAGTCAACCCTTGATCAGATGACTTCCCCATGGAATTTCTTCATGAAAATTGGTATGCATACTCCCTATACCATATAAAGAGCAATGGGAACAAGAATGACCAAAAAATTTGGAGTTATGGCCTCTGAAAACAAAACCCTAATTTTCAGTCAACTGTGCAGTCTAGCCTGTCTCTGCATCCACTCAAACCCTAGTCCTTGTGATTCCTCTGCATTTTTGACTTTGAAGAGATGGAATATGACATATGAACACACATGGACCCCTTTGAGTTGATTGGTGGCCCTTGGGGTGGCTCAGGATGCCCTGAGGTTGCTCAGATCACAAACCCTAGGTGCAGATGCCTTAGAAACTATGCAGTGAATCAAAAATGAGATGTGAGATGATATGATTGTGTTTATGCATATGAGGATGATCACAAGCCATGGTGTGAATGGGTGAGGGCAAATTTGGGGTGTTTACATACCCGCCTCTACTAACTTCGCATGGAAGTCTCTAAGCGGGGTCTTGATCTCGGTGGCATTGAAAATCAAACCTTCTTCGGACTCATCAACAATAGCATTTATAGACCCATGCTTGGGTAAAGGATTATCTTTGACATTCGGACCAGTATTCCCAAATGACAGAATGTTCTTTTCCATCAAATCTTTCACGATGTACTTCAAGGCATAACAACCCTCCAAATCGTGCCCCGGGGCACCTTCATGGAATAAACAGTGAGCATTTGGGTTGTAATTTGGTGGGAGCGGATTTGGTGGAGGACCCAAAGGCCTTGGAGTAACCAAACCCTTCTTCAGCAGTGAAGGATATAACTCAGTATAAGTTATAGGGATTCGAGGATTTGGAGGCCTTCCACCTGGTCTTCTATTCTGAAAATTGGGATTTGAATGAGGAGCTGGAGTCCTCTGCTGGTAGGCTGAAGCATTGGGTGCTTGTTGATAGCCTGGATTGTTGAGCATTGGTTGATAAGGTTGAATCATTGGAGCCGCTTGTTGGTACATCGGTACTGCTTGAATTGGCCGATACATGGGGACTTGTGGATTAAAAGATGGTTGAACCGCCGCTACATAAGGATGTTGGGCATACTGTTGTTGATGAGCATACTGCTGTTGACGAGGATACTGCTGTTGAGCCATAGGTGAAGGTCTCTGCCAAAGCGGATTTCTTCTTTGACCTGTCATTATGGCATTCGTCTCACCCTCTTTCTTCTTGTGGAAGTTATTGGTAAATTTCTTGCCATTATTCCCACTGCCAGTGCTGGAACTGCCAGATGCACCACTCATCTTTCCACTTTTCAAACCGAGTTCTACCTTGATTCCCACAGCCACTAAATCAGAGAAACTAGCAGTTATGCTCCCCACCATTCTCTCATAGAATTCTGGTCGTACAGTGTCAACAAACCAGTCAGCTAATTCTTTTTCAGTCAATGGGGGCTCTACTTGAGAAGCGGTCCCTCTCCACCTTTGAGCATACTCTTTAAAGGATTCAGACTCTTTCTGGGACATGCTTAGCAATTGCCTCCTATCGGGAGCAAGGTCCATGTTGTATTTGTATTGTTGGATGAAAGCATCGGCCAAGTCTTGGAAACTGCGAATCTTTGACTGGTCAAGTGTCAGATACCATTTAGAGGAGATTCCCTTCAGACTGTCTTGAAAGCAGTGGATCATTAACTTATCATTGTCCACCTGAGCAGCCATTCTTCGATAGTACATCAGGAGATGGTTCT
Organism: Lathyrus aphaca; assembly: GCA_963966055.1. Taxonomy (NCBI): domain Eukaryota; kingdom Viridiplantae; phylum Streptophyta; class Magnoliopsida; order Fabales; family Fabaceae; genus Lathyrus; species Lathyrus aphaca. Next base: position 303,020,323 of record OZ014524.1, on the reverse strand, counting down.
TAGGACAAGTTGCACCCTCATACATATCAAAGGTGGGTATCTTGAACTTTGGAGGTATTACCAATCCAGACACCAGACACATCTCCCTGGCAGCAGCACCAAAGATCTGGTCACCTTCAATCGCTCTTAACCTTTTTTCAAGGGTATCAAAATTCTCCTGCATCTTCACATGTTTCTCATCTCCGTTTTCAGACATATCTGGCGCTTCATACCCCTGATGGTCATTAAAATACGGTTGGGCACGGGTGTGCACAATGTCTTGTGTAAAATTAGCAACGGCATGATTCTCTTCATTAGTCACAGGAACAGTTTGTTGAGCAGCAAATCCCTGAGGAGGAGGCACAAAACCTTGAAAAGGAAACGCCATACCCTGAGAGGGAGGTGCGAAACTTTGAGAAGCTAAGCCTTGGGACGGAGGGAAGAAACCCTGAGCAGCAAATCCTTGGGAAGGGGGTATAAAACTCTGAGTAGCAAAACCTTGAGAAGGAGGGAAGAAACCCTGAGCAGCAAGTCCTTGGGAAGGAGGAATAAAACTTTGAGTAGCAAACCCTTGTGAAGGAGGTATAAAACTCTGAGCAGTAAGTCCTTGGGAAGGAGGAATAAAACTTTGAGTAGCAAACCCTGAAGAAGAAGGAATAAAACTTTGAGAAGCAAAACCATGAGGAGGAGGGACGAATCCATGAGGAAGTCCAAAAGGAGGCCAGGTCACAGGGGTAATGACTGATGATGTAGGCTGGGTCGTTGCAGTGACAAATTCAGTCGTTGCAGTAACAATTTCTGACACCACAGTCTGTTGGGTATCCATCTTCGCTCTAATGACTTGTAACATTTCCATCATCTGGCCCATATTTCCACGAATATCAGAAAGCTCTTCGTTAACTCTGTCCATCTCTAGGTCTCTTTCAGCCATCCTCTTTCTGGCTTGAGCTCGAGTGTAGTATTTGCGTGAGAGCCTCAGTGTGAAAGCTGAATTGAGAGCAGATGACGGGAATGAGTTTCATGAAAAAAAAATGCAAATGCAATGCCAAATGTATGAGTGCAATGCAAAAATGAAATTTTATTCAAGGAACTTAAGAAACAATTTGCAAATACCAAGGAACACATAATAATCAAAAGGATATGATCTCATTAAATTCAAAAAGTGATACAAAGTCTTGAGTACACTTTCAAAAATCCCAAACAAAGCTTAATAAAGACAAAGACAAAGTCCTAAGGAGATTCTCCTAAAAGCCTCAAGTTGAGCTTCTCGATTTGTGCCTTCATCTGAGTCCTTTCAATCATAAGCTGATCCACGATCGACTTCCAAGAAGTGTCCTCTTGAGTACTGGAGGAAAATAAATCCTCTTGTGCTTTCCTTTTCTTGCTGGATAGCTCTTCTTCTTCCTTCATCTTCAGCTGTCTTCTAAGTTCCTCATTCTCACTACTGATGATCTGGTGTTGATTCTTCCATGCATTCTTCTCTCGAATCTCTTTCTCCAAATCAATCTTCAGCTTCTCTGCATCATCCATAAAGATTAGAATGGGTTTCTTGAAGGTCATTGGATCCTGGCGAGGGTAAGGCATCTTCAGAATGATTGCCCTATCTCGTACCCATTGGAGATAGGGTTCCATAGAAACACAATTCGGCTTTCCCAAGCTACTCCTCCCCTTCCTATGGATGTACTTCCAAGCTTGCATAATCTGTTTCTTGAGCTCTGGTTCCTCGTCATCCTTAAAGAAAATTCCTTCCACTTCAACACTCTTAGGCTTGTCCTTCAACGGATATCCGAGTTGGCGGCGAGCCAAAACCGGATTATAGCTGATTCCTCCCTTAGTGCCGAGAAGAGGTACATTAGCAAAATCACCACAGCTATCAATAATCAATGCTCCATCATAAACACGATTGTACCAACTAATGTCCGAGTGGGTAAGAGACATGATCCTTTGTGACCACCACAAACCATCCGTAAGGTTCCAAAATGAAGATGACTTAGGCAAGTGCGAAATAAACCACTCATATAGCACTGATGCACAACAAGTAATCATCCCTCCCTTATGGTGATTCCTCAGATGGATGGAATGATAAGTGTCTCCGAGCAAAGTAGGGACCGGGTTCTTCTTCAAAAAGATCTTGATGGCGTTCAGGTCGACAAAGTCTTCAAAGCTTGGGAAAAGCAGCACTCCATATATCAGCAGAATAAAAGTCGCCTCAAAAGCTTTCATATCCTTCACATCAACAAAATTCTTGGCCTTTTCTATCAGAAACTTTGTAGGGAATCCAAAGATCTTTCCTTTATAAGTCATATTTGCCTTGACCTCAGGAACACTCAAATATGTCGCCTTTGCAATCTCCGCTTCTTCAGGGTCCTTCTCTAGAACAGGGAATGGAAACTCATCCTTAACACGTGATCCCACCAAAACTGAATACTCCTCCAAAGTAGGTGCCAATTGGTAATCAGGGAACGTAAAACAGTGGTAGAGAGGATCATAAAACTGGAGCATCACAGAGAGCAACCTTCCATCCCAATCAGTCTTAAGCAAAGCTAAAAGTCTCCTATGCTTCTCCATGAAGGCTTCTTGATCCAAAACCAAATCTCTTAATTTCCTTAGGTCTTCAAGTTTGGGAGTTTTGAACGTGTACTTGACAGTCTTTCTTCTTCCAAAGTCCATGATGATACCTATGATATTTGCAAAGATAAAGTTTCTGAGTTCCTTGAATAAATGGTAAAAATGATGCTTCATGATGCGTGAATGCAATGAACACACAAACACAAACAAGGCTTAGGTTCAAAGCTTGCATGAGGCCAAAGGTTCAACCCTCCCCAAAGGTATGTACTATGAGTTTATTTGTACCTGTACAACGGGTTCTAAAAGTTCCCAGAATCACTGTCCCATCTTTCGGATATTACCGACTTCCCAACTCGACTTGGTAATCAGTAATATTCTCAAGAGAGTCTCATCCGAGTGCAGTATCGCGTATCAACTATTTTGGATTTGCACCCTCATAGTCATCTCACTACATCCCTAAAAAGGCCAAGTGGGGGTAAATGTTCTACGGTCCCCAGCATTAATGGCTCTCAAGTCGAATATAGTAATGTTTTCACGACTGAACTCGATCAACAAAACTACATCCGAGGAGGCCTCCGCTGAGTGGTGGTGTCTCAAGTCAACTTGGTCGGGACTCAACTCCCTACAAGCCTTCTTGAATATACCACCGTCCTATCTTATTTTGCACTCAAGTCCGGGTTAGGACTTATCTCACCACACATGGAACACCCAAAAAAATCCAAAAATAAAAACAAGCAATACAACAACAAATATACAAATATACAAGGTGGGCTTAACCCTCAAAAATAGTATTCCCCAGTGAAGTCGCCATTTCTGTCGCGGTGAGAATCGGATACCAAGCTATTGATTGAGCTTGAATCGCAAAACATTTATGTTCACCACCGACTTTAATTTAATCCAAAGGGAAAAGGGAAAAAGATCGTAAAAACCCTAAATGAGGAGAAACTAGGTTCGGGGGTTGATTATACCTAGGGAAGGTGTTAGCATCCTAAGCATCCGCAGTATCCTACGGGAACCTCTTGTTAATATTTGTGTTATTGTTATTTATTGCTTGCTAAAATTATGGGAACCTAAGGTTTTATTTCTAATGGTGCTCGCACAACATCGCATCGATGCCTACGTATCGGGTATAGAATCAGAGCACTCGTAGTTCTCCTAAGGATTAACGAACACTTGGTTACGCTCAAGGTTCGCGGGGGAAAGTAAGTGTTATGGCAAACACTCACGTGACTTTAGGGAAGTCACAAAAAGTTATAAAATAAAAAGCTAAGGACCTAATGGCTAAGGACCTAAGGATGAGGGACCTAATTGCTAAGGTCAAAAGAAAAAAAGAAGGACCTAATTGCTAAGGTCAAAATGGTAACTAGGGATGGCTAAACTTCCTATGACATTGAGTCAACTGCAGGAGTTCTTTCCCTTTTGGATTGAAAAGCATAACAAAAATAAACAAAGGTGCAAGCTCCTAAGACTAGGCAAAGGCTGCTACTTGCAAAAAAATAAATGACAGCAAAGTAAATGGAATGCAAGGATAAAAGGCTTAGTAACCGGGCTATGGCTCGATATATGGATCGAGAATGCAGGGGTGGAAAACAAACGCAGTGCGACAAATTGTTTAAGTTAAAAAACTGTGAAGTGTAAGGAACTGTGCAGATGGCGATCGTAAACGACCGACTTACGTGTGTGAGTGTATGTGAAGTGAAGTTCACTTGGCGTTGGACCAAGGAATTTGTTATTTTTGAAATTAAGTTAGTATGGTGTAGAAATATGAGAAATGAATAATTAATAAATAAAGTGAATTAAATTATGAAAATAGAATGAAACGGATTAAATAAACTAAAAATAAAAAATAATGAATTAAATGGAAAGAAAATAAATAAATATATGAAATAGAAATAAAATGCAATGGCCTCATATGGGTCACGATTAATCGGAAACGATTTATCGTGACCTTCGTCATATCATCGGCCCTAATAACTAATTAAAATAATATAATAATATTAATAATCAAATAAATCCATTAAATGAAATATAAGAAAATAAAGAATTATAAGAGAAAATTAAAAAGAAAAATAAATAAAAGACAGGGGTGAATCGGTGTTGGATCAGTGTGTGGGTAGGAATATGAGACGGATTGGCCCTTAAGCCCAGTATCCTTACCAAAATTTAAATGGAACAAAAAAATAAAATTAAAAATAAATAAATGGAAACAAGGGAACGGGGGGGCGCTGTCTGGTGCTGTGTTTTAAAAAGCAAATACATATTGGACTATGTTTTTTTTTTAGAAACTCAACCGTAACAACAACTCATAAAACAAAATTAATTAAGAATAGAAAGAGTGTGCAGTATGTGAGCGATGTGTGAAAAGCAAAACTTCAAATGGGCCAAACCCAATAACCGAAAAAAAAACACAAAAAGGGGTTGCTCTGGTAATATGTGTTTGAAGATATGTAAATTCACACGGGCTTTCCTATAGACCTTATATGGGTGCTCTAAACCCAAACACAGTATTAACAAAACAAATAAAAAGATAACAAGATATAATAATAAATAAAAAGGAAATAAAATCAATGAACAAATTCTTCTCAACTCAGAAAGAAAAAAAAAAAAAAAAAAAAAAAAAACTTCACCGTAAAAGATAACAACAGCAAGAGCTGCGAACTGCCCATCTCACCCTCTCCGATTTCGTTCTCTCTCTCACCGAATCCCTTTCAAAGATTGCGGATGGTCTCTCAAATTCTCAATCGCATGTCCCTCAACTCAGCTCACAGTTCACTCTCGCTCTCTGAATCAGCTTTGCTCGTCTCTCCTCACTCGTGGATTTCGCCCTCTCTCTCAGCGACGATTCGGAAAAGGTGACGGTGGAAAGGTTTGTTCGAGGCGGTGGATTTAAGATGAAGGCTCCGATGGTGGCTCACGGGTGGCGTTTTCATGGTGGTTTGTGCTAGGTGATGTCCGCGGCGGAAACAGAGGGAGACGGTGGTGGGGTTTCAACGGCGGTGATGATGATGGTGAAAGGGTGGCGGTGGGTCTGGTAATGAACAATTGGTTCTATCTTCATGAGTTTGGTGGTTTCTTGCGAGTCATGGCTTTTAGGGAATGGCGGCCGCGGCGGAAAATGTTTGAAGATTTACGGCTTGTGTTTGTCTTAGAAGATTTCACGGCGGGATGGAGGGTTTGGTGAAGATGAAAGAGTCTTGGTGTTTGCAGTGGCTCCGAATCGCGTTTTGATAGGTGAGTCCTTTTTTATGATTTCAACTGCGTTTCTGTTTCGAAAAAGGGGTGGAGAGATGCGTGAAGGTGGTGATATTGTTTGGCAGTGAGGGTTGGTTAGTGAATTGATTCTGGTTATGGTTTACAAAGTCAGTGGGAGACACAATTTGAAAGTTTGGTTTGGGGCTTACTGTGTCTGGATGTTAATGGTGTGAGGTTTGTTCTCGGTTTGTGTTTTCGTAAACGGCGGCGGATTATGGCTTTGTGCGGCCGGTGGTTTCACGAAAGGGGTGCTGTTTGGTGACGGAAAGCTTGCGGTTTGGTGAAGGATTGGCTGAAGGATGGCTGAGTTTCGTTTCAGTTTGTGGCAAAAGATGGTCACGGGTCTGGTTTTGAGATGTGAGGCTGCAAAGAATGGTTTCCGGCGAATGGTCTTCTGTATTCTGAGTTTCGTTCAAATATGGGTTTGTGTGCGTTCAACTATGGCTGTTTCATGAGGATAGAGCTTTTGGATTTTTGTGTGTTCTTTCGGTCCGGTGAATGTTTGGTTGGTTTATGCGATGCTGTTCGGACGAATGGTCTTATAAAAAATGATTTCGGAATTCTGTGAGTTTTGAAGGTTTGTATGAGAAGTTCAGTTTATGCTGATGGTGAGGGAGTGTTTTACCGTGGCTGTTGGCTGAAGGTTTTTAGGTATTTGTATTTGCAGGTGAATATGGTAGTTGTTTCAGATGGGTTTCACGGTTTCGAGTTGGATGGTCCTGTTTTGATGTTGTTGTTTTTTGTTGCAGGTTTGATGATGTAGGGTCGAAAAGGTTGTTGGAGGTGTAGGTTCAGAGTTGATTGAGGACGGATTTGCGGCTAGGTTTGGTGGCAAGGTTTGAGGACGGAATGGTTGCGGTTGTGAGTTGTGATGCGAGGGTGGAATTTGAAGGTTGAGTTTTAGAAACAATGGAGGTTTTGTGGTTTCTCGGCTGGAGGTTCAAGGTTTTGCGTGGCTCCGAAACAGTGGCGGAGGGTGAGGAGTTTGTAGTTATGCGGGACAGTGGGTCGGTTCTCACTCACAACTTGGGGTCTCTCAATCCCATCTCAGGTTTGGCTCTGTTTTCGTCTCACAAATCACTTCGTCTCTCTCAAATCTCACTTGTGATTGAAGCTTTTCGGATCTGGTTTTTGTTTGTGGGTATGGTAGTGAATATGTAATGGGCTGTTTCAGGTTGGTTCGGACGCGGTGATGACGGTGATGGGTGTTTCAGGATTGAAGGTAACGAAAAGTCAACGGCAAATCATATTTATTGGTGCTGGCTGTGTTTTCTTTGGTTTGTTTTGAAGAGGAGCGAAGAAGTTTAAGGTGAGTATCCAGTTTCTTGTATTTGTGATTAGGGATGGTAGTGATGGCTCTGGTTTCTGTTTGGGTTTATAGTTTTGTTTTTGGATTTCGGAAGGTCACAGGTTGGTTTGTTCTCTTTTCAAATTCTGGAAAAAAAAGTTATTTGGGTAGGGTTTTGGAACGGCTATTTGTTTGGATTTTTTACGGTTTCAATGGTGTTTCGGTGGATTTTGGGGTTGTGTTGGAAAGGGGACAGATTTGAAAAGGAGTGGCGGTGAAGATTTGGTTCAGTTTTTGTTTCTTTTCTGATTTTTGTTGCTTCCGTTGGCAGGTAGTCTGATGAAAGTGGAAGGGAGGTTTGCCGGATTTATGGTTGAAGGTGATGGCTTACGGAACGGTGAGATGGAAAGGGTGATGGTATGTTATAGTCCTTGCTGTTAAAAAAAAAAAAAGTGGCTGTGATGGTGAACGTTATAAACAAAAATGGTTTTAAGATTTCTCTTTTTTTGAAGTTTTTTAGTATTAAGTTGCTTTGTGAATGCAGGTTGGAAATAAAGCTGAGAAGAAAACTAAATATGTACAAATGCTGAAAAAAAAGGTGAAGGAAAAAAAAGTATTACCGGCCCGAACGTTATCGGGGTGAAGAATCCGCGGTTGTAAGTCTAATATTCCTTGTATTGTTGCTGAATTTTTCGCTTCCTCCTTTCTTCCTCCTCTTCTTTTTGGTTTTTTGAATGGACGAAAGTTTGTGAAAGAAAATGATTTGAGGGTTTATTTTTTGTGAGTTTGAGGGCTGTTTGAGTTGTAATTAGAGGGCTGTCTCTGTGATTTTCTTGAGGGCTGGATTTTTGTGGCTGAGGGCTGTTTTGATGTAGTATTGATGCTGAAAATTTTTGTAATTTGTGTGTTGTTTTGGAACTGCTTTCCGTGTATTTTTGTGGGGCTGGTTTGATGATGTTTTGGGACTATTATGAGGGGTATTTGATGCTGATTTTTTTGTAGTGTTTGCAATGTAACAGTGTTGCTTATTGTATGTGTTTGGGACTGTTTGTGGGCTAAGTTTTATATTGTTTTATGCTGAATTTTTTTGGTTGCTTGTAGGTAAAGGATGTCTTGAGAGAGGGAACCAATGCTGAATTTTGCAGCTGTGGGTGGAGTAGTGGAGCAGGAAAATGCAGCTGTTGGTGGCTGCATGCTGATTTGGGGCAGATTTGGAGCTGTTGCATTTTGTAGTCTTGTGCTGAATTTTTTTGTAGCATTTTTCTTGTAATTTTCTATGTAATTGTAACAAAACAAATATTATGGAATAAATTGATTATTTACACTAAAGCTTGGTTTATACTTGGCACTTAATATTGGAAATGAGAGTTTTGAATTAGAATCTAAATATAATACTTAAGTTAGAAATGAATTAAAAAAGAATTAAATTTGAAATTGAAAATAACTTATAAACTTAAATAAATAAACTTGGAATTAAAAACTAATTATAAGAAAAAGAAATTGGAATTAAATTGAAAATGAAATCTTAAACTAAAAAAATAAAAAAATTAGAAATTGAAATTAAATTAGAATAAACTACAAATAAATTGGAAATTGAAATTAAATTAGAAATAGGAACTTTGAAAATGAGTTGAAAAAAGATAAAAAATAAAATTGGAGATTAAGAGTAAATTAAAAATGGAGATTAGAAAAAAAAAAATGAACTAAGGATAAAAGTTAAAATTACATTAGGAAGTAAAAAACTTGAAAATTGAAAATAGAAATAAAAATTACATTTGAAAACTTAAAAATTGGGGATGAGATTATATATTTTTTTAATCAAACTTTGAGAATAGAAATTAAAAATTAAGTTTTAAAAGTTAGAAATTAATTAAAAGTTGGAAATGAGGAATAGAAATTAGATTTAGGATGGAAGCTTGGAAGTGAAAAGAAATTAAGAATCAAAAAATATAAATAGCTAGAAAATGAGAGAAACAACGGAAAATAGATCGGGAAAAAATCCCTGCTAAATGCGATGAATGTATGATGCGAGCAGTTAGGGGTAAAATTTGGGGTGTGACAATATATATATATCTGATTTGAGTTTCTTGACTTTCGTGTTGTCTGTTGATGTTAATTGGTGTTATTATTTATTGTCAGCAAATTTGATTTTGGTGTTGTCTACCTGTTGGCTAGAGAATTTGACCAGGCCAGAGAAGTCAATGTTTATAAGTAAATCCATGAAAACACCAAAGAGGAGTATTTCTATCTAACTAGGGAAAATGGAAATATAAAAATGAGTCGACAGGCAGTAGAAGTGACGAAGAGTCCAGTTTGCAGAAGGAAGAAATCGAAGTGTTTCGACGCCGCCCAGGGGGAAAAGTAGTGAAGGTTCTTGGTTTGGCTGCATATATTGAAAAACATTATCATTTTCCTTGATGTTTTGTAAGATGTCCTTGACATGCTTGAAGATCTTCTAGTGTGTTTTGCTTTTGTGATGTCAGAACAGATGTTGTAACATTTGTCTTGACAATTATGAGACTTTCTAAATACAAAAAGTTTTGATTTAATTTCTGTATATTTTTAGCAGGATTTTGTTCTTTTGTTTTACTCTAGGTTCTGCGAAAATCAAGGGAGTGTTGCTGTCAAAATCAGAAGTTGCTATGCGTTAGTTTTTGGAGAATTATTGAAGATCTTTTCTTACTTGATTCATGTGATATTTTTAAGGAAGGTTCTGATCAAATCCAAGCCCACTCAAAATTCTATATTATTGATGTTTAGCCTAATTTCTCTGTATATAATATTGCATTGTAAAGCAGAGTGCTTTTAAGTGTTAGGGTTTTTTCTTGTGCGTTTTTTTTTTGTGAGTCATTCATACATCACCTAGATGTTTGAATTTGACTGATTTTTGAGTTGTAATTATGTCCACTCTAAGCTTTTAAGCATACGTGTTTGTTCTTGATCAAAGCTTTTAAGCAAGATCAAGGTGTTGTGTTTTGGAAGAGTGATCTTCTATTTTTATTTGATTTGATTGTTTATCAGAGTGTGTGATTGAGGGGGAGTGAGATGGTGATTTCTCATATCTAGATGTTGATTTCTAGGTAGAAGTTTCACTGGGTAGGTTCAAGTGAGAAGTTGTAAATTGGGACTGTTTAGGCTTTGAATTGTTCAAATAATAGTGGATTTCCTTACTGGCTTGGTAGCCCCCAGAGTAGGTGTGTTTGCACTGAACTGGGTTAACAATCCTGTGTGTTTTTATTGTTGTTATTTATACTATGTTTATATTGTTATTAATCAGATAATAATGTCATGACATCACCTTCAACATCACATATATGATACAAGAATTTTAATTAGTATCAGAGCAGGCATCATGCTCTATATCTGGGTGAGATCCAGAAAAGTTACTTTCTGGTATAATGGATAAGGAGGTAGGGTTTGTGAATAGACCACCCATTATGGATGGAACTAATTATGATTACTGGAAACTAAGGTTGGTTGCCTTCTTGAAGTCTTTGGACAAAATGGCCTCGAAAGTTGTTCTGAGTGGATGGAAACATCCTATTGTTAAGGACAAAGATGGGAATGATACTGCAGAGTTGAAGCCAGAAGAGGACTGGTCTAAGGAAGAAGATGAGCTTGATTAGGGAAATTCTAAAGCCTTGAATTCCATATTCAATGGAATTGGCAAAAATACCTTCAGATTGATCAATACTTGCATTGTTGCCAAAGATGCTTGGGATATTCTCAAAACTACTCATGAAGGTACCTCCGAAGTCAAGATGTCAAGATTTCATATGCTCTCCACAAAATTTGAAAACTTAAGGTTGAAAGATGATGAAAGTATTTATGATTTTCATATGAATATCCTTGAAATAGCTAATGCCTCAAGTTCTCTTGGAGAACCAATATCAGAAGAGAAGTTGGTAAGAAAAGCTCTCAGATCTCTACCTAAGAGATTTGACATGAAGGTCACAACCATAGAAGAAGCTCATGACATTAGCCTGATGATATTAGATGAACTTATTGGATCTCTTCAAAATTTTGAGATTGGCATAAGTGACAAATCTGACAAGAAAAACAAAAGTATTGCCTTCTCTTCCAACACTAAAGATGGAGTAGAAGATTGTAATCTTAATACTAAGGAAGATCTATCTAACGTTATACTTCTTTTTGGGAGACAGTTCAACAAAGTTATGAAAAGGATGTATAGGAAGTCAAGACCAAATGTCAAGAACAACTCATTTGACATCAATAGATGAAATGACTCTGGTAGAAAGACAAGGGCTGAAGAGAACTCTTTTCAAGGAAAAAGAGTTCAGTGCTATGGATGTGAAGGTTATGGGCACATCAGATATGAATGTTCCACACATCTCAAGAATCAGAAAAAGGTTCTTACTGTGGCTTAGTCAGATGAAGATACTGAAAGTGAAGCTGAAGAAGAATCTGCTAAGACTGCTACTGCCCTAACTGAGAGATATTATTCTGATTTCAGTGATGATGAAGTCACATATGATGAGCTAGCCACTTTCTATAGAGAACTATGTCTAAAAAATGAAGAAGTCTTCCAACAAGGAGAAGAACATAAGAAAATCATATCACAACTGTGAAGGAGCGGAAAACACAAGGAAGGGGGTTGGAATTGGGTTTTTAAAAAACAATGATTGTAAATGACACTTTGATTTATCCTGGTTCGTTTGAACTCAAACTACATCCAGTCCACCCGCCAAGGTGATTTTGCCTCTCTCAACGTGGTCTTAATCCACTATTCAAAAATTTGAATACAACCACTAAGATCTATAGTCAAAGTCTTCTTGAGTCTACTGAATACACTAGTCACTCAAGGAATTCACAAAGAGTTTTACAAAAGTTGTAACAAAAACTACTTCAGAAAGCTATTATCACTAAGTGATAGTTTTTATATAAATTAAGAACAAAATAAGAAATTGATTAATGTTTGCGCGCGTGTGTGTTAGAGCTTCAATTTCTTCAAGATGTCTCCTTTATATAAAAGTTTGAAGAGGAGATTCATTGGGAACATCTGATGCCATATTTGGATGTTTGTAAATAGCCATAATGTCCTTCCAAAAATAAAGATTATGTTCCTAGCCGTTATTCTTGATTCCCTCTTAATTATCCTTTAGTATGAGAATCAGAATATACTAAACGCCCATTAGAGTATGTTTGAAATTTCGCAGCAAAGAAAACTTATTTAATGAGAACTTCTTTGTATCATCAGATCTTCTATAGGAGTTGCGCTTGGCTTGAGTACCATTAGAAGATGCTGATCAAACTTATAATCATTCTTTTCTTGAGAACTTCTATCCTGCACATAGAAAATGATTTAGCGCTATAATTTGTTCTTATAAAATATTATTATCATCAAAACTATATAAGAGAAGTAGAATCAAAATCTTGTTCTAAAAAACTGGAGAATGAAAAGGAAGAGCACTTGGAAACCATCTCCAAGTTGGAAAATGAGGTAACATTACTAAACTCCCAACTTGATCAAATGACCAAGTCTATCAGAATGTTGAACAATAGTTCAGAGACTTTAGATAAGATTCTACAGATTGGGAAGTTATCTAGAGATGTGACTAGTTTAGGGTTTGACAAAAGGAAAGAACCTATCTCAAATCTTGCTTCCTCTGAGTTCAAACCAAAGATGTTGCATCAGGTGTCTCAACATCATAAAAGAAGACCTGTTGCCAACATAAGAGGAAATTCTAATAAATGGAGGTGTTATTATTGTGGAAAGTTTGGTCACTTAAAGCCCTATTGTTTCAAACTCTATGGATATCCCAAACCGGTCGCTCAACATGATCTAATTCAGAACACACCTAAGGTCAGAAAACAATGGATTCCTAGGATTGATACCGACAACTTAATAGTTCACACATCTCTTAGAGCTTCAGTAAAAAAGGACTAGTATTTTGACAGTGGATGTTCAAGACATATGACAGTAGTCACTAATCTGCTGGTATTTTGTCATGATAATATTGGTATCATTAAAGTCATAAATGGGGGAGGAAATGATCTTTCTTCCTCCCATTAAATCTCCAACACTAACTCCTCGTTTTGGTCCAATATCAAACTCACCTTCTCATGGTTATTAATCTATTGTCATCAGCGAAGGAAAGCCTTTTCCATTGGAAGAGGCATTTTTTATGCTTCTTCTAAGTGATCTCATCATATTCTTTACAATAGTCTCCATTAAATTGTATCGCTGATTTTCATCAACACCTACATCACATGAATATGAAGTTAAGAAGGTGACCTTGAATCTCAAGGGTAGAGATCTAATAGAAAGAGAAGATAAAGGTGAAGTGATGGCTCCAACTAAAGGTGAAGTTGAGAAGGTGACCTTGAATCTTGAGCATCTTTAGATCATCTCTAGAGTTTTCTTCTTCTCTCACTATAGAAGGATGCTCCATTGATTCCTCTGTGTCGTAACCTCTTTCTCCTTTCTCTCAAACTTTTCACGTACCAAAAAAATGATCTCTATAAATTTAATAATGATTTTTGGTATAAACGCAATAACTCCTTCTCATGTTGCATCCTTCATAGTGATAACTAACAAAAATATTAATCTTATAAATTATAGATAATTGTACAATAAATTACGTTGATATCCGTCTTTGAAAAAAATGGTACCATTGTTAAACAAGAATGAAAAAAATAGAGTTTGTCTAATTGATGCACTGAGAGATTGAGTTATAAGTGAGTTAATAACTTCACTTAAGAATTGGAAGCTAATAATAATTAATTTGTAACATATACTTATACTTATCATTAATGTTATTGTTTAAAAAATATATAAGTGGTTAAAGGGTAATTTTGGAAGAAAAATAGGTCAACCAATTTTCTCATATCCTCTTTATATATAAGTATAGATAATGTAAGACAGTGTACTTGCTTTTACTTTTGAGAACATATTATTATGTCATCCCTCATAAAAAATTGTTCATAGTGATGTGAATATAATCTCTAGTGTGGTCACGCGTTATAATTTTTTTGATAGTTATGTGAATAAAAACTCAAGTTTGGGATAGTATATATATATTGTAGAAATAAGCTTAATTCTATATGTAAAGCAGGTTGTAGGCCAAGACATTTGATTCACAGCAACTCAAACAAGATTTTAGCTTCGGTTAGAAAATACACCCATTCCATATCAACAAATATTCAAATATAATTAAACTAGATTTTTACTTTATTTTGTGTTTTACACTAACAAATTTTGATATGTTTTAGTACATTTAGGTGGTTATTTATTGCTATAGTTGGTTATTTCCTTAATGGTGTTTCACCAAAATCTCTACATTTTTCTTCTTCTATTAAGTAGTTTTGCTTTCCATTTAATACTACTTGTAGATCAAGAACTGTAATGTTTCCTATTTTGTTTGGTGTGGTCTTTAGCTACTAACAATTACTCCTTCTAATATTATATAGAGGCTAAATGAAATTCATTTTTCTTTTTATTACTTTGGTACAAAAATATACATCCTGAATATTTGTTAAAATAAACTTGCTTATTTATGTTGTAGATTTTTATTTCTATGTTCAATTTTATATAGTTGGTTTTATCTCTAACTTCATTTATGTTTGTATATCCACTAATATTTTTCTGTATTTTATTTTCCAGCATGAATAATTTGTTTTCATTTTCATATGGATTCCTTCTCATGATAATATTGGTATCATTAAAGTCATCAATGGGGGAGGAAATCCCCTTCCCTCCTCCCATTATCTCTCCACCACCAACTCCTCCTTCTGGTCCAATATCAAACTCTTTTTATCATGGTTATCAATCTACTGTCATCAACAAAGCAAAGCCTTTTCCATGTGAAGAGGCACTTTTTATGCTTCTTCTAAGTGATCTCATCATCTTCTTTACAGTAGTCTCCCTTAAACTATATCCCTGTATTTCACCAACACCTATATCACATGAAGACGAATTATAGAAGGTGACCTTGAATCTCGAGGGTTCAGATCTAACACAAAGAGTAGATAATTGTGAGGTGGTGGCTACAGCTCAAGGAGATGCTTTGAATGTTGAGATGGTGGCTCACACTAAAACTAAGATAGAGGAGGAGAAAGAATCTGAGATCGTGAAAGAGAAAGATTAACTACTTTATTTTAGTGTTATTATTATTACTAGTGTCTAAACGGGCACTCCCGAGCCCGTTTGTCCGTTTTTTATAGTTTGCGTACGCATCAAATTTTTTTTTTGTTTAAATATGACACAATTAATGTCTATTTATGTTGATACAATGTCTATTTCTATTTATGTCTATTTATGTTTGTGCAATTCAACTTTTATGGGTTTTTTCTTTTGTAAAATGCTTTAATTTATTTCCCATCAACATAAAAATGAAACTTGTGTTATTTAGAAAGATGATAAATTAAAATAGTGAATGTAAAAAAATAAAGATAATAATAATTAGTCACATGAAAACTTACATGTGGAAAAAAAAGAACTTGAGCATCCTTATTAAATTGGTAATTAATTAAAATTTAATAATATATAAAACAAATTAACATAATTTTAGAGATATTTAAATTTAACTTGAGCTTCCTTAGATTATCTCTAGAGTTTTCTTCTTCTCTCACTATAGAAGGATGCTCCATTGATTCCTCTGTGTCATAACCTCTTTCTCCTTTCTCTCAAATTTTTCTCGTACCAACAAAATGATCTCGATTAATTTAATAAATATTTGTGGTATAAACATAATAACTACTTCCCATGTTGCATCCTTCAAACTTAAAACTAACAAAAAAAATATTATTATTATTATTATTATTATTATTATTATTATAAATTATAGATAATTGTACAATAAATTACGTTGATATCCGTCTGTGTTAAAAAATGGTTCTATTTTTAAATAAGAATGAAAAAAAATAGAGACCGTCAAATTGATGCACTGATAGATAGAGTTAGAGGGGGAGTTAATAACTGCACTTGAGAATTGAGAGCTAATAATAATTAATTTGTAACCTCTATTAATAGTTATTATTAATGTTTTTTTTGGTAGATATACAAGTGGTTAAATGGAATTTTGGAAGAAAAATAAGTCAGACCATTTTCTCTTATACCCTTTATATATATATATATATATATATATATATATATATATAATGTAAGATACTGGACCTATTTTTAGTTTTGAGAACATATTAATTTGTCATACCTCATAGAAAATTGTTGATAGTGATGTGAATAAAAACTCAAGTGCGATCACGTGTTATAAGTTTTATGATAGAAATGTGAATAAAAACTCAAGTTTGTAATAGTTTATAAATTGTAGAAATAAGCTTAACTCTATAAGCAAAGCTGGTTGAAGACCAAGACATTTGATTTAGAGCAACTCAAACAAGATTTAAACTTTGGTTAGAAAATACACCCATTCCATATCAACAAATATTCAAATATGATTAAACAAGATTTTAACTTCATCATGTGTTTTACGCTAATAAATTTTGATATATGTTAGTACATTTAGGTGGTTATTTATTCTTAGGATTCGTTAGTTCCTTAATGGTGTTTGACCAGGATCTCTACATTGTTTCTTCTTCTTATGTTAAGTTGTTTTGTTTTCCATCTAATACTACATATAAATCCATAACTGTAACGTTTCATATTTTGTTTGGTGTTGTCATTAGCTACTAACAATTACTTCTTCTAATACTGTATAGAGATTAAATGAAATTCATTTTTCTTTTTATTACTTTGGTACATAAATGTACATTTTGAATGTTTGTTAAAATAAACTTGCTTATTTATGTTGTAGATTTTTATTTCTATAATCAATTTTATATATTTGGTTTAATCTCTAACTTCATTTATGTTTGTATATCCACTAATATTTTTTTGTATTTTATTTTTTAGGGTGAATTATTTGTTTTCATTTTCATATGGCTTACTTGTCATGATAATATTGGTATCATTAAAGTCATCAATGGGGGATGAAATCATCTTTCTTCCTCCCATTAACTCTCCACCACCAACTCCTCATTCTGATCCAAAATAAAACTCTCCTTCTCATGGTTATCAAACTATTGTCATCAACAAAGAAAAGTCTTCTCCATCGGAAGAGGCATTTTTTATGCTTCTTCTAAGTGATCTCATCATCTTCTTTACAATAGTCTCCATTTAATTGTATCGTTGCTTTTCATCAACACCTACATCACATGAAGATGAAGTTGAGAATGTGACCTTGAAACTCGAGGGTGCAGATCTAATTCATAGAATAAATAAAGGTGAGGTGGTAGCTCCAACTCAAGGAGAAGCTTTGAATATTGAGAAGGTGGTTCACACTCAAATTCAGATTGTGGAGGAGAAAGAATCTAAGATTATGGAAGAGAAAGATTAGTTGCTTTATTTTAGTCTAATTAATATTATTATTATTACTAGCGTCCAAACGGACACTCGTCCCGCTTTTTATAGTTTGTGCACGCATCAAAAAATATTTTTTTTGTTTTAATATTATAAATATAACACAATCAATACATAATTATAGATGAGTATCTATAAATAAATATGAAAACACGGTGACTATATTGATAGTTCCTTTTTCTATTTATGTCTTTTTTGTTTGTACAATTCTACTTTTATGGGTTTTTTCTTTTGTAAAATGCTTTCTTTAATTTATTTCACATAACATGAAAATTAAACTTGTATTATTTAGAAAGATAATAATATTTAATCGCATGAAAACTTCGATGAGTAAAAAAATGAACTTGAGCATCCTTATTAAATTGATAATTAATTATAATTTAATAATATAAACAACAAATTAACATAGTTTAGAGATATTTAAATTTAACTCGAGCATCCTTTGATAATCTCTACAGTTTTCTTCTTCTCTCACAATAAAAGGATGCCCTCATTGATTCCTCAGTATTATAGCCTCTTTCTCCTTTCTCCCAAATTTTTCACGTACCAACAAAATGATCTCTATAAACGTAATATCTTCTTCCTATGCTGCATTCTTCAAAGTGATAACTAGCAAAAAAAAATTATATTATTATTATAAATTATAGATAATTGTTTAATAAATTACGTTGATATTCGTCTTTAAAATAAATGGTACCATTTTTAAATAAGAATAATTTTAAAAAAAAAATTGAGTATGTCTAATTGATACACTGGGAGATAAAGCTATAGGGGAGTTAATAAATGTACTTAAGAATTGGGAGCTAATAATAATTAATTTGTAACCTCTATTGATAGTTATTATTAATGTTTTTTGGTAAATATACAAGTGGTTAAATGTAATTTTGGAAGGAAAATAAGTCAGCCCATATTTCTTATACCCTTAATATATATGTATAAATAATTTAAGGTAGTGGACCTACTTTGACTTTTGAGAACATATTATTTTGTCATCCCTCATAGAAAATTGTTGATCGTGATGTGAATAAAATCACAAGTGCGGTCACATGTTATAAGTTTTGTGATAGTAATGTGAATAAAAACTCAAGTTTGTGATAGAATATAAATTGTAGAAATAAGCCTAACTATATATGCAAAGCTGGTTATAGCCCAAGACAATTTATTCAGAGCAGCTCAAAAAAGATTTTTTCATCGGTTAGAAAATACACACATTCCATATCAACGAATATTCAAATATGATTAAACAAGATTTTAACTTTATCCTTTATTTTACACTAACAAATTTTGATATGTGTTAGTACTTTTAGGTGGTTATTTATTCTTATGATTCATTAGTTCCTTAATGGTGTTTGACCAGAATCTCTGCATTATTCTTCTTGTGTTAAGCTGTTTTGTTTACCATCTAATACTACTTGTAAATCCAGAACTGTAACATATCATATTTTGTTTGGTGTGGTCATTAGCTACTAACAATTACTTCTTATAATATAATATAGAGACTAAATGAAATTCATTTTTCTTTTTATAACTTTTGTACAAATATACACATTCTGAATGTTTGTTAAAATAAACTTGCTTATTTATGTTGTAGATTTTTATTTCTATGTTTCATTTTATATATTTGGTTTAATCTCTAACTTCATTTATGTTTGTATATCCACTAATATTTTTCTATAAAGTCGTAAATGGGGAGGAAATCATCTTTCTTCCACCCAATAACTCTCCACCACCAACTTCTTGTTCTGGTCCAATATCAAACTCTCCTTCTAATGGTTATCAATCTATTGTCATCAACAACGCAAAACCTTTTCCATGGGAAGAGGCATTTTTTATGCATCTTCTAAGTGATCACATCATCTTCTTTACAATAGTCTCCATTAAATTGTATCGCTTCTTTTCATCAACACCTACATCACATGAAGATGAAGTTGAGAAGGTGACCTTGAATCACGAGGGTACATATCTAATACAAAGAGTATATTAAAGTGAGCTAGTGAATCTAAAGAATCTTTGAATGTTGAGAAGGTGGTTCACACTCAAATTCAAATTGTGGAGGAGAAATAATCGGAGATCGTGGAAGAGAAAGATTAGCTACTTTATTACTAGCATCCAAACGAGCAATCGTCCGCTCTTTATAATTTGCGCACGCGTCATAATTTTTTTTAATATTATTAAAATGACATAATTATTATATAATTATAGATGAGTATCTCTAAATAAATATGAAAAAATGACGACAATTGTGATAGTTCCTATTTCTATTTATGTCTTTTTTTTTTGTACAATTCTACTTTTATGGGGTTTTTCTTTTGTAAAATGCTTTTTTTAAATTTATTTCTCATAACAAGAAAATTAAACTTGTATTATTTAGAAAGATGACAAATTAAAATCGTGAATGTAAGCAATTAAAGATAATAATAATTAATCACATGAAAACTTACATGTGGTAAAAAATGAACTTGAGCATCCTTATTAAATGGTAATTAATTAAAATCTAATAATATATTTCAACAAATTAACATAATTTAGAGATATTTAAATTTAACTTGAGCATCCTTAGATTATCTCTATAGTTTTCTTCTTCTCTCACTATAGAAATATGCTCCATTGATTCCTCTATGCAATAGACTCTTTCTCCTTTCTCTCAAACTTTTCATGTATCAACAAAATGATCTCTATAAATTTAATAAAGATTTGTAGTATAAACGTAATAACTCCTTCACATGTTGCATTCTTCAATGTGATAACTAACAAAATAAAATTATTATTATTATAAATCATAGATAATTGTACAATAAATTACATTTTTTAATGGTGTTTGACCAGGATCTCTGCATTTTTTCTTTTTCTTTTATTAACTTGTTTTGTTTTCCATCTAATACTACATGTAATTCCAGAATTGTAACGTTTCATATTTTGTTTGATGTGGTTATTAGCTACTAACAATTACTTCTTCTAATACTGTATAGAGACTAAATGAAATTCATTTTTCTTTTTGTTACTTTGATACATAAATATACGTTTTGAATGTTTGTGAAAATAAACTTGATTATTTATGTTGTAGATTTTTATTTCTATGTTCAATTTTATATATTTGGTTTAATCTCTAACTTCATTTATGTTTGTATATTCACTAATATTCACTAATATTTTTATGTATTTTATTTTTTAAGATGAATTATTTGTTTTCATTTTCATATGACTTTATAATATTGGTATCATTAAAGTCATGAATGGGGGAGGAAATCATCTTTCTTCCACCCATTAACTCTCCAGCACCAACTCCTTGTTCTGATCCAATATAAAACTCTCCTTCTCACGGTTATCAAACTATTGTCATCAACAAAGAAAAGTATTCTCCATCGGAAGAGGCATTTTTTATGCTTCTTCTAAGAGATCTAATCATATTCTTTACAATAGTCTCCATTTAATTGTATCGTTGCTTTTCATCAACATCTACATCACATGAAGATGAAGTTGAGAAGGTGACCTTGAAACTCGAGGGTGCAGATCTAATTCATAGAATAGATAAAGGTGAGGTGGTAGCTCCAACTCAAGGAGAAACTTTGAATATTGAGAAGGTGGTTCACACTCAAATTCAGATTGTGGACGAGAAAGAATCTGAGATCATGGAAGAGAAAGATTAGCTGCTTTATTTTAGTCTAATTAATATTATTATTATTATTACTATTATTATTATTATTATTATTATTATTATTATTATTAGCGTCCAAACGGACACTCGTCCCGCTTTTTATAGTTTGTGCACGCATCATACAATATTTTTTTTTGTTTTAATATTATAAATATAACACAATCAATACATAATTATAGATGAGTATCTCTAAATAAATATGAAAACACGGTGACTATATTGATAGTTCCTTTTTCTATTTATGTCTTTTTTGTTTGTACAATTCTACTTTTATGGGTTTTTTCCTTTTGTAAAATGCTTTCTTTAATTTATTTCACATAACATGAAAATTCAACTTGTATTATTTAGAAAGATAATAATATTTAATCGCATGAAAACTTCGATGAGGAAAAAAATGAACTTGAGCATCCTTATTAAATTGATAATTAATTATAATTTAATAATATAAACAACAAATTAACATAGTTTAGAGATAATTAAATTTAACTTGAGCATCCTTTGATAATCTCTACAGTTTTCTTCTTCTCTCACTATAAAAGGATGCCCTCATTTATTCCTCAGTATTATAGCCTCTTTCTCCTTTCTCCCAAATTTTTCACGTACCAACAAAATGATCTCTATAAACGTAATATCTTCTTCCCATGCTGCATTCTTCAAAGTGATAACTAGCAAAAAAAAATTATATTATTATTATAAATTATAGATAATTGTTTAATAAATTACGTTGATATTCGTCTTCAAAATAAATGGTACCATTTTTAAATAAGAATAATTTTAAAAAAATTGAGTATGTCTAATTGATGCACTTGGAGATAGAGCTATAGGGGAGTTAATAAATGTACTTAAGAATTGGGAGCTAATAATAATTAATTTGTAACCTCTATTGATAGTTATTATTAATGTTTTTTGGTAAATATACAAGTGGTTAAATTAAATTTTGGAAGGATAATAAGTCAGCCCATATTTTCTTATACCCTTAATATATATGTATAAATAATTTAAGGTAGTGGACCTGCTTTGACTTTTGAGAACATATTATTTTGTCATCCCTCATAGAAAATTGTTGATCGTGATGTGAATAAAATCACAAGTGCGGTCACGTGTTATAAGTTTTGTGATAGTAATGTGAATAAAAACTCAAGTTTGTGATAGAATATAAATTGTAGAAATAAGCCTAACTATATATGCAAAGCTGGTTGTAGCCCAAGACATTTTATTCAGAGCATTTCAAACAAGATTTTTGCATCAGTTAGAAAATACACACATTCCATATCAACGAATATTCAAATATGATTAAACAAGATTTTAACTTTATCCTTTATTTTACACTAACAAATTTTGATATGTGTTAGTACTTTTAGGTGGTTATTTATTCTTATGATTCATTAGTTCCTTAACGGTGTTTGACCAGAATCTCTGCATTCTTCTTCTTGTGTTAAGCTGTTTTGTTTACCATCTAATACTACTTGTAAATCCAGAACTGTAACGTATCATATTTTGTTTGGTGTGGTCATTAGCTACTAACAATTACTTCTTCTAATATAATATAGAGACTAAATGAAATTCATTTTTCTTTTTATAACTTTTGTACAAATATATACATTCTGAATGTTTGTTAAAATAAACTTGCTTATTTATGTTGTAGATTTTTATTTCTACTAATATTTTTCTATATTTTATTTTTTAGGATGAATTATTTGTTTTCATTTTCTTATGTCTTATTTATCATGATAATAATCGTATCTTTAAAGTCGTAAATAGGGAGGAAATCATCTTTCTTCCTCCCAATAACTCTCCACCACCAACTTCTTGTTCTGGTCCAATATCAAACTCTCCTTCTAATGGTTATCAATCTATTGTCATCAACAACGCAAAACCTTTTCCATGGGAAGAGGCCTTTTTTATGCTTCTTCTAAGTGATCACATCATCTTCTTTACAATAGTCTCCATTAAATTGTATCGCTTCTTTTCATCAACACCTACATCACATGAAGATGAAGTTGAGAAGGTGACCTTGAATCACTAGGGTACATATCTAATACAAAGAGTATATTAAAGTGAGCTAGTGAATCTAAAGAAGCTTTGAATGTTGAGAAGGTGGTTCACACTCAAATTCAAATTGTGGAGGAGAAATAATCGGAGATCGTGGAAGAGAAAGATTACCTACTTTATTACTAGCATCCAAACGAGCAATCGTCCGCTCTTTATAATTTGCGCACGCGTCATAATTTTTTTTAATATTATAAAAATGACATAATTATTATATAATTATAGATGAGTATCTCTAAATAAATATGAAAATATGACGACAATTGTGATAGTTCCTATTTCTATTTATGTCTTTTTTTTTGTACAATTCTACTTTTATGGGGTTTTTCTTTTGTAAAATGCTTTTTTTAAATTTATTTCTCATAACAAGAAAATTAAACTTGTATTATTTAGAAAGATGACAAATTAAAATCGTGAATGTAAGCAATTAAAGATAATAATAATTAATCACATGAAAACTTACATGTGGTAAAAAATGAACTTGAGCATCCTTATAAAATGGTAATTAATTAAAATCTAATAATATATTTCAACAAATTAACATAATTTAGAGATATTTAAATTTAACTTGAGCATCCTTAGATTATCTCTATAGTTTTCTTCTTCTCTCACTATAGAAATATGCTCCATTGATTCCTCTATGCAATAGACTCTTTCTCCTTTCTCTCAAACTTTTCATGTATCAACAAAATGATCTCTATAAATTTAATAAAGATTTGTAGTATAAACGTAATAACTCCTTCACATGTTGCATTCTTCAATGTGATAACTAACAAAATAAAATTATTATTATTATAAATCATAGATAATTGTACAATAAATTACATTTTTTAATGGTGTTTGACCAGGATCTCTGCATTTTTTCTTTTTCTTTTATTAACTTGTTTTGTTTTCCATCTAATACTACATGTAATTCCAGAATTGTAACGTTTCATATTTTGTTTGATGTGGTTATTAGCTACTAACAATTACTTCTTCTAATACTGTATAGAGACTAAATGAAATTCATTTTTCTTTTTGTTACTTTGATACATAAATATACGTTTTGAATGTTTGTGAAAATAAACTTGATTATTTATGTTGTAGATTTTTATTTCTATGTTCAATTTTATATATTTGGTTTAATCTCTAACTTCATTTATGTTTGTATATTCACTAATATTCACTAATATTTTTATGTATTTTATTTTTTAAGATGAATTATTTGTTTATTTTTTAAGATGAATTATTTGTTTTCATTTTCATATGGCTTTATAATATTGGTATCATTAAAGTCATGAATGGGGGAGGAAATCATCTTTCTTCCACCCATTAACTCTCCAGCACCAACTCCTTGTTCTGATCCAATATAAAACTCTCCTTCTCACGGTTATCAAACTATTGTCATCAACAAAGAAAAGTATTCTCCATCGGAAGAGGCATTTTTTATGCTTCTTCTAAGAGATCTCATCATATTCTTTACAATAGTCTCCATTTAATTGTATCGTTGCTTTTCATCAACATCTACATCACATGAAGATGAAGTTAAGAAGGTGACCTTGAAACTCGAGGGTGCAGATCTAATTCATAGAATAGATAAAGGTGAGGTGGTAGCTCCAACTCAAGGAGAAACTTTGAATATTGAGAAGGTGGTTCACACTCAAATTCAGATTGTGGACGAGAAAGAATCTGAGATCATGGAAGAGAAAGATTAGCTGCTTTATTTTAGTCTAATTAATATTATTATTATTATTACTATTATTATTATTATTATTATTATTATTATTATTATTATTATTATTAGCGTCCAAACGGACACTCGTCCCGCTTTTTATAGTTTGTGCACGCATCATACAATATTTTTTTTTGTTTTAATATTATAAATATAACACAATCAATACATAATTATAGATGAGTATCTATAAATAAATATGAAAACACGGTGACTATATTGATAGTTCCTTTTTCTATTTATGTCTTTTTTGTTTGTACAATTCTACTTTTATGGGTTTTTTCTTTTGTAAAATGCTTTCTTTAATTTATTTCACATAACATGAAAATTCAACTTGTATTATTTAGAAAGATAATAATATTTAATCGCATGAAAACTTCGATGAGGAATAAAATGAACTTGAGCATCCTTATTAAATTGATAATTAATTATAATTTAATAATATAAACAACAAATTAACATAGTTTAGAGATATTTAAATTTAACTTGAGCATCCTTTGATAATCTCTACATTTTTCTTCTTCTCTCACTATAAAAGGATGCCCTCATTGATTCCTCAGTATTATAGCCTCTTTCTCCTTTCTCCCAAACTTTTCACGTACCAACAAAATGATCTCTATAAACGTAATATCTTCTTCCCATGCTTCATTCTTCAAAGTGATAACTAGCAAAAAAAATTATATTATTATTATAAATTATAGATAATTGTTTAATAAATTACGTTGATATTCGTCTTCAAAATAAATGGTACCATTTTTAAATAAGAATAATTTTAAAAAAATTGAATATGTCTAATTGATGCACTGGAGATAGAGCTATAGGGGAGTTAATAAATGTACTTAAGAATTGGGAGCTAATAATAATTAATTTGTAACCTCTATTGATAGTTATTATTAATGTTTTTTGGTAAATATACAAGTGGTTAAATTAAATTTTGGAAGGATAATAAGTCAGCCCATATTTTCTTATACCCTTAATATATATGTATAAATAATTTAAGGTAGTGGACCTGCTTTGACTTTTGAGAACATATTATTTTGTCATCCCTCATAGAAAATTGTTGATCGTGATGTGAATAAAATCACAAGTGCGATCACATGTTATAAGTTTTGTGATAGTAATGTGAATAAAAACTCAAGTTTGTGATAGAATATAAATTGTAGAAATAAGCCTAACTATATATGCAAAGCTGGTTGTAGCCCAAGACATTTTATTCAGAGCAGCTCAAAAAAGATTTTTTCATCGGTTAGAAAATACACACATTCCATATCAACGAATATTCAAATATGATTAAACAAGATTTTAACTTTATCCTTTATTTTACACTAACAAATTTTGATATGTGTTAGTACTTTTAGGTGGTTATTTATTCTTATGATTCATTAGTTCCTTAATGGTGTTTGACCAGAATCTCTGCATTTTTCTTCTAGTATTAGATGGAAAACAAAATAGCTTAACAAGAAGAAAAATGCAGAGATTCTGATCTAACACCATAAAGGAACTAATGAATCATAAGAATAAATAACCACTTAAAAGTACTAACACATATCAAAATTTGTTAGTGTAAAATAAAGGATAAAGTTAAAATATTTTTTAATCATATTTGAATATTCGTTGATATGGAATGTGTGTATTTTCTAACCGAAGCAAAAATCTTGTTTGAGCTGCTCTGAATCAAATGTCTTGGCCTACAACTAGCTTTGCATATATAGTTAGTCTTATTTCTACCATTTATATTCTATCACAAACTTGAGTTTTTATTCACATTACTATCAAAAACTTATAACACGTAACCGCACTTGTGATTGTACTCGTCCGCTTTTTATAGTTTGCGCACGCATAAAAAAATATTTTTTTTTTGTTTTAATATTATAAATATAACACAATTAATACATAATTATAGATGAGTATTGTCGCGACTGGCTTAAAATCTAAGAGTCGCCATCCTATTTTTAAGGGAAATAAGGATAAACCTAAATCCTAAGGGAGAGACCTATGATTCGGGAGTCTATTAGGTGGGAGGAAGGTGTTAGGCACCCCTCACCTCTATTATTTTTAATAGGATCCCTTCTAAAAATTTTAGGGTGTGCTTTGTTTGTATTAATCCAAAATTTAAATCCAATTATTCTTATTAAACCCTATTTTTATCCTAAGTTTACTCGCTAGGCTAAAACCTTATGTCTACGTACCCTCAAAGAGGGATCAGAGCATCATAATTCCATTCCCCTAATCCCCTACCCCTTACTAAGTGATAAAAACCCTTAATTTTTAAAACCCCATTTTGATCAAGTATTTAAGAAAACCCTGATTTTCTCTTTATAAAAACTTTTAATTAAAATCCCATTTAAAACCCCAAAATAATAATAAAACCACAAAAAAATTATAAAAATCCCAAAATAATTTGAAAGACCCCCAAAATAGTTATGAAACCCCAAAACCCTTATTAAATCCCTCATAAATATATTTGAAACCCCAAAATGCCATTAATTCCCACATTTTTTGAAATCCAAAAAATAATAAAATGTAATCCTGAAATAGTTAAATCCCAAATTTCTAAAGAAAATATCTCAAAATATTTTTTTTGTAGAAGATAATATAAAATCCTATTTTTATTAAATATTAACATATAGTTATGAAGAAATAATTAACAAAATAGTGATTATAAAAATCTAATAATTATGAAAATCCAAATAAACCTCAAAATAAGTCATAATTGTTTATTCCTAATTCCCCATGAAAATCTATAATTATTATTATAAATCCTAATTAATTAATTAATCAAGTATTCAATTAATTAATTAATAAATCTCTAAACAAAAAAATGATATTTCACAATCCACAAGATTTTAATAATTAAGTCCCTTAAAATACCAAAACCTAATTTAAAATAATTAATTAGGTAAACTAATTAATTAATTAATTATCATAAAGGTTCATAATTTGTAAAAATTATGATTTTTGATTCTTAGTTTAGTATGAGATTTTGGCTTTAAAAAAAAGTTATTTTGATATTTATCGTTGTTTCTTACATATATGATAGTTCAAACAATTCATTAACAAAATAAGCAAATGAAATCTCAATATCAAACCCACAAGTGTTAATAATGGTTTTACTAAAAAGGTTAGCAGACAATCAATTTAGTATACCACAATTTAAGAAATCAAGATCATCCATTTATAAATTTTTTAATAAACTATACAGCACACCACAATATATATAACATAATAAGAAGGATAATAAAGAATTTACCCGCCCGAAAGATATCAGGGGTAGAAATCCACGCTATGAGTCTCATCCTCTCCCTTTCCCTTGTTCTTCTCCTTTGATTCATTTTCTTTCATACTTTTTCTTTTTTCTCCTTTGATGCAAGATTTGTTTTCTTGTAGTGTAAGATCCCGACCCCTCTTCTCTTTTAGTGTTGTTGTTCTTCAATGTGAAGAACAACTTTTTATACTGATTTTTGTGTGAATTGTGGGTCTATGAAAAGTGCAAATATGAGACATATTTATACTAAAAAAAGTAGGTTAATGAAAAAGGAAAAACATCAATTATAATTAAGACCATTAACAAAATTGATTGATTTTAATTTTTCTTTGCAAAAATAGAAAAATCAAATAAAAAAGTTTCCATATTTATATTTTTATTATATTTGTGATTTTTGGATATTTTATACATAAAATTGTGATTTAAGTGAAAAAATACGTAATAAATTAATACGAAAATTAATAATAAAATATTAAAAAATACAATTTTTGTGATATTCTAAGATTTGAATATAAATATAAGAGTTTGAACTAAATCAAAGAAAAAAACCCAAAAATTAGAAACCAATAATTATTC